>JASPKZ010009814.1:520000-1720000 GCA_030220185.1 Diploptera punctata | reverse complement strand
CGTGGGATGCTGACAGTGAACACTGCCTTATATGACGTCACGTGTAGCAACAAACAGAGCTTCGTAATTCTTCCACCTGCAGAGATGTTTTGAATGACTAATATATGTACCCATTTCCTCTAGAATAGCTGATAAATACAAAAATTAAATGACAAATATAATCTACCCTCATGGCAACATATTTGAACTTTACGCTAAATCTATTACTGTATTATGTAGGAAGAAAGGCCACATAAAATATCAATAAATATTCTAGAGTATTAAAATGTATGCTGGAAACTATATGTGGGAATAACTTTCAATTTTTTTTTCTTTTTTGTTTGAGTAGCTTTACAAAAAATGTCAATCAATAAATTTAGAAGTTTTTTAAAATATTTATTTCTTATAAGCCTCCTTCATAGTTACAGAGAGATTGACTGGCAACAAGCCATTTAGTGCTGAAGCAGGAAGTGAAGTGCCAATACAATGAGTTTTAATTTTCCAATATGGATCCAATCCATTTCCACTCAGTTTTAATATTATACATGCCTAAATCTAAACATTTGATTTAAACAGCAAAACATATAACAAAAAATATATAAATAAATTATAAGCAAATAAATGTTATATTTATTTATATTTTATAAATTTTTCTCTTCAAATATAATTTATCCTTCAGTGGGAAGTGTTCAATTAATAATGAAAACATCAAATTTTATATTGTTCATTTGTTATTTAACAATGCTCATTAATGTCTCAGGTCATTAGCATCACAATTCAAATCTGGGCTTGAAAGGGGAGAATATTTTGCACCACTTTCTTTTAAAAGTTTCTTTTCTATGACAAGAAACCCACAGCTTAAGTTTCCTCCTAAAGAACCCATACTCATGAATTGTATCCCCTATAAAACTGCATGAACCTCTGTCAGTATTTGGAACTTTGGAATCTGATTACAGTTTCATGAGGAGGAGTTGTAAAGATATTTTTCTTCCACAATATCCAGTAAACTACTCTATTCCATTGTCCTGCGCCTTGGCTGAATGGTATAAGATATTATGCCTTGGAATAGAGCTATAGGACATATGCTGGTTCATGTCCCCATCTATCTATAATGGCATAGCCCATTGTTGAGACATAGCCTCTCGTTTGTAAGGAGTTACTAGACCAAGTTAATTTTTAGTTACCTTATTTGCTCATAGATGTCATGCAGTTAATACAGCAACCCAATGAGACATCTAACAAGCAACTAAGGTATTACTAGGACATTGATGTCTGTAAATTTTGCTTAGAGGCTTCTTTATTTAGCCTGAAAATCTTCACACTCGGGACCCACAGCTTAAAGTCCCTCTTGGAGGACTTGCTCCTTGGATTTTTTAGGATGGAAAAATCCATGGACCCTGGCCAGGTTTGAACGTGCAACCCTCAGAACTAGAGGCAAGGAGCATAACCACTAGTCCACCACAGCTCATGTCCCCATAAATAACTAAATTAACTGACTAATCTACTTCCCTCTTCATGCTTAATGTTATTCTCCCACCTCTTCCCCATGGGAATACATTTTCTCATGGAATTTTGCCCAGCATGGGACTAGTACCCAGCTTGGATCGTGAGGAATTTGAATGCTACAATAACGAGTAGCTCGAGATTGAGAAAACCCAGTTACTACAGCTGGAGGACTCAACATACTGACCACATGTCACCCATATACTGGCTAGTTGATCATAATCTTTGGTAAATGGCATGTGTGCTTATGAGGTTAGTTGGTGGCCATGGCCTTTCTAGGCCTGTCATGTCATGGAATTAAAAAAATATATATTTCATACTATTTTTATATATACACTAGCTAATACCCGGCGTGCGCTGCTACTCATAAATAAATGTTAATGTGTTTTTACCACCAGCCATGCACTGTCCGGGAATCTGCTTATCCTGATATTCTTGGGTGATTTTTAGGGGTGAAGGGGTTGAGTATTACAACTCTCTTGTAGCCTATGTTCATCCCCGGAATCTCCTGAACATTTTTCAAAAAGCCCCATCTCAGTCGGATGAACAGTATGGCAGAGCACACTTGTCCGGGAATCGACTTACATCGATCTTCTTGGCATCAATGAAAAACAAAAATGGTTATTGTGAGTTATCCGTAAAAGATAAACATACGCTGTCATGGACTTTTTGTAGAGTTTTTTTGAGATATACAATTCTGTGTATATTAATTTGGTGTATTTGTTATGGTTTAGGCAGCATAAGCCATTTAAGCGTCAAAAAAGGTACTTTATTTCACGTTTTTCACTACAAAGGGTAATTTTTTGGGATGAAGGGGTTGAATATCACAACTCTCTTATAGCCTATGTTCATCCCAGGAATCTTCTGAACATTTTGCAAAAAACCCCATCAAAATCGGATCAACAGTATGGTCATGCATAGAATAAGAACAAACAAACAAATAAACAAACATTGATTTTAATATATAAGATAAAAATAAATGTCAACATCAAAAACAGTCAGTTCTAGTGAGCTTGTCTTGGGATCATAGGCCACAGATTCCAGCTCATTTACATGATAGATTTTTAGATCATAAAACTATCGAGAGTGGCTTTCTTTGAATTGGAAGTAAACCTGTCATTGATTTAAGACACTTTAAAATTCTTCAAGCCTTAAAATAAGAGAATTCTGAGCAAAATATTGTGAATTCTACTATCCCTAGCTTTGAATTGCAATACTAATGACCTGTTAATCTTTATGTCTCCTGTTGGAGATTGAGTCTTGGGACAAGAACCTCCACTTATCTCAATCGTTCAAAATCTCCATCTCCTCCACTTCAGTTTATTCTTTTAACATCCTTCACAACTTGTTCCATCTATATCTTGACTGATATCTTAGTCTCTTACATTGTATTTTATATTCTAGTGCTTATCATGGTACCCTCCGTATCTATCCTTTCAAATGCCTAACCATCTTATTTTATTATATTCTATTTCATCCCTGTGTCTTGTTAATATCATTAAATAAATTATTGAAATACAAATACAAAATCTAAAAAAATTACCAGATTTAACATAATCACATCCATGTCAATAATAAAAATGGTATATGAACATGAAAATAAAAGTAATTACAAATAATATTATTTTAATAATTCAATTATGCAGTTTAAAAACATAAAGAGATTATGAAATTAAAGAAACCATATTATCATTTCCAAACTTCAAATTATTGAAATTAAAATTGATAAACCAAATATCTGTAGTATTTTTTAAGATAGAAAATAAAAAAAACATTGTGCATTATAAGCACACAATGAATTTTGTTAGGTATGAAATTTAGTTATATTTAAATTAATATTGGGAAGTAAACATTATGAGGTTATATCATTAATAGTGAGTGGACAACATATTTTTATGAAGTGGAAGCCATGACTGAAGAGGTACATGATATTGTCTGAAACCGTCAGTATCAAAGAAATTTGAAAATGTATGAGGTGAGTCGATAAAAATATGTTCTCCACTCACTATTAATGAAATTTAGTATTCAGTTTTGAAAATTGACAGTGATTATTTGCCCTGTAGACTTTATGTAAATATAGATTTTCACAGACACCTGCAATACACATTCTGCCTAATTTATATTTAGTTTGAAGAATAGTTATTATGGAAATAAAAGAAAATTCCCCTTGAACTTCATTCTTGCATTTCCCGGTGGACTAATGGTTACTGTGCTTACCTATAATTCTGAGATTTGCATGTTTTAATGTTGGTGGAATCAATGGATTCTTTTCAAGATGTAAAAATCTGAATATGACTTCCTTTGGAAAGGAAGTAAAGCCATGGATCCCACGTTGAAAATTTATGGTACATAAAAGAATCGCTATCCTGAAATAACCTCTGAGCAAAATTTTTGTTAGCCCTTTCACTCCTGGCTCTGAATTTAGATGCTAATGATTTTAGCAGTCAGAGAGCATCTTTAAATAAATCTACCTACTTAAGTGTTTATTATTGTGTAGGCGTAAGTTAGTTTAGAGATCTTTGTGTGTTAAATGGCTTCTAGGTTATTCCATGCATGCTCAATGGCATTTGTCAATCCTGATGGAGTAGTGATTACTATGTATGCCTCTGGTTCTGAAATTTGTGACTTCAAATCTGTCCAAATAAATGAATTTTTCTTGGTTTAAGAAAATCCAGGGTATGATTCCTTCACAAAGGAAGTAAAGCTGTGGATTCCATGTTATACATTTATAGCAAATAAAAAGACCACAAGCCTAAAATGAGCAAAATTTGTAATTATTTCACACAAATTGTGATGCTAATGACATAAAATGTTAAATAGCTTTATTAAATTAATATTTTCTACTACTATTTGATAATAATTAGTCATGAAAGATGGAAACTAATTAAAATTTTCTGAATTGTTTAGAAAAACAAAAAAAAGAATCAAGATTTTGAATTTAAAGAATCTAAAAAGAAAAATGTAAAAGTAAATATAAAGAATATATATTCAACTTTTATTAGGAATAAATCACTATGAGGTTTAATTTATAATAAAGGATCTACATTAATTTCTTATATTTAATTTTCCATATGAAATCATGTAAATGATTTTTAAACATGTATCCATTATAAAGTTTGTTTTAAGTATGTCTCATAATTGTGTTCATGTAAATATTTGAAGAATGGGCAAGATCCAGAATACCAGCATACAACAATTTCGCTGAAATTTTGCTACTTGTTTAAATCTTTCCAATATGTTTCAGGATTTAGAAGCTTATGCAAATAGTTATACTGGTCTTGCTCGATTATACCGTCTTATGTATATAGCTGATCATTGTCCTGCGCTACGAATAGAAGCTCTGAAAATGGCTATTAATTATGTTATGTGCACTTATAATGTAGCACTATACCAACAATTACATAAAAAATTACAGGAAGCAATTGGGTAAGTATCTTAATTTAGAAATTATGTGAGAATATATGTATGATTGTAACGGGCTTCCAATATAAAACCGGACCAGCCTCACGGAGTTTCACCCGGCACGCAGTGCTGTCTCTTCCTCCCGCAATTCACCCTGCCTGCCACCCGTCTTTGAACTGTTTCTTACCTTATAGAAAATGCTGGAAATGTTGTCCTCCCACACACGTGCTATGGGATCATCTTGGTTTAGACAATGAACGTGTACACTTGTAAGGTTTGAGTTTTAACAATTTTGTTGCTGTATGTGCAGAAGATACTGAAATCCCAACTTGTGCTAATTTCAGTAATGATTTTTGTGGTGAACGTTCCAAATTTTCGCCAATTTCGTCTAATTTTTCTTCGGTGAGAACCGTAAGCCTTCGCGTGTGTTTCTTATTTTGTACTGAACCAGTGGTCTCAAATTTAGTCACAAGATCGTGGATTGTCGATCTGGAAGGAGGTAATTGTCCAGGGAAGTTCCAAATAAATTCCTCGCGAACGCGATGAGCTGATTCGTATTTATAATAACATTTACACACATAAATGCACTGCTCTAATGTCAGCTGATGTCTCATCTTGTCGAACGATAGTAAACTGACTAGTTCAGGGACGAGCGGCTGGCAGAG
Source organism: Diploptera punctata (assembly GCA_030220185.1). Classification (NCBI taxonomy): domain Eukaryota; kingdom Metazoa; phylum Arthropoda; class Insecta; order Blattodea; family Blaberidae; genus Diploptera; species Diploptera punctata. The sequence goes on along the minus strand of JASPKZ010009814.1, from coordinate 1,714,451 downwards.
TGAAATGCAGACGAGGAGAGAGCGCTGCCTGACGGGTGAAACCCCGTGAGGCCGGTCCAGGTTTATATTGGAAGCCCGGTACATTAAGCAAGGGGGGGGGTTATTTGATCCTAATTGCAGAATAATATTGATGTATAATTTGACCATAAATAATTTTTCAAACATCTCAGATGTAATAAATGGTTGTTAAAGTATAAAATAACAGTATAAGCATCTGTAAAGTAATCTTTCTGACTTCATAAAGATTTCCTTATAAGTACTAATTAGAGACTTTTGTTAGATTAATAAAAAAAATTAATGTAACTGAATCATAAATGCACTCGAGGGAACTTTCGACCATTGCAAGATGAAACCTACCTTGAAATTTCTCCCAGAGAAGCATTGTGATGTACCAAGGCTGTGTCCAAAAATGTATCTGCTACTTTTAACTGCAAGGACAGAAATTTAAGCCAGAATCCAGTAATGACAACCCATTGTGTAAAGCAGATGTCCCTGCTTGAGTAAAGGGGAGTGGAATGAGGAGTATTTCTTCCCTGTAGTTTAAACGAGAGATTTGATGCTGGATTTTATGCCTTGCAGTTAAAAGTGGCAGACAAATTTTTTTAGGCATGTGCTTGGTACATTACAATGCTTCTCTGGGAGAAATTTCAAGGTAGGTTTTAGCATGCAATGATTGAAAATCCCCATGAGAGAGTCGGAATCTAATTGAGAATGAGGATGATGATACCAAAACATGTCCAGGAGAGAAAATTTATTTGATGACTGTATTGCTTATTTAGTTTTATCCTCATCTTGGGTTGCAGAGCTATGGGACACAGGTTGATCTGAGGATTTTCTCATGGAATTTTGTTCATTGTATGAGACTGGGTATAATATAGTGTGTCCTGCGTCATAGCCAAGTGGTTAAAGCACGAAGTCTTGGTGCAGAGCTATGGCACTTGCACTGGTTCGGGTCCCCATGGGGGAAGAAATTTTCTCGTGGAATTTTGACCAGTATGGGATCGGTGCCCACCCAGCACCGTGTGAGGCATTTGGGTAGTTACAATAAGTAACGACTCCAGGTTGAGAAGACCAGCTATAACGTCTGGGGGACCCGACATGCTGATCACATGTCACCCCTACACTGGATAGATGATTGCCTACCTCTGTAATTAACACGCATTGATGTGAGGCCAGCAGGTGGCTGGTAGGCCAAGGGCCTTCTAGGCCTATCGTGCTTAAAGGTTCTTTTTACATTGGTGCAGAGTAGATGTAGATATATTTTATATGTTATAGTAATCTACTTTTTAGATTAATATTTAGTTTGATCCTTCTGGGAAATTCTCGTATAAGACTTGAAAGCATAATAATAGTCCCTTCGATTGGTTGCTGGCCAAAGGAAGGCAAGACCAGTGATGGGGCTGCCATCTTATAGCCTCTGGTCAGGCTTTTCTGGAGAAGAAAAGAAAATAAAGGAAAGAAGAAATGGAAGAAAGGAAAGATGCCCTAATAGCGTTGGGGTCGAAAAAAACAAGAGTTAACCAAGAGAGGTTAGATAGTAAAGTTAAAAGAGTGCAAAACACAAGTAAGTGGAAGAAATGTTTTGCTCAGCTTGGGCACCTTGTGGTCGCCATCCACATATCCCCTAGATGAGGACCCCTGAGGGTAGACCAGTGTTGATCTATGGTAGTGAAGCTTGGACACTAAAAAGACAACATGAAAGCAGAATAACGGCTTGTGAAATGAGATTCATGCACAGAACAGCAGGTTACACCAGATGGGATCGGAAAAGGAACACCGATATCTTAAAAGAATTGAAGACTACGCCAATTTTGGAATATATTAAACAGTACTAACTAAATTGGAAACACCATCTTGAAAGAATGAGTTCAAATCGGATCCCCAAAGCTGTTTATAATTATATACCAAGAGGACGAAGATCACTGGGCCGTCCTATGAAACGCTGGAGGGAAAATTTTCTATAGGATCGTAACAGGCCTTGGCCTAATACTTGGAAGGAAGAAGAAGAAGATTAATATTTATTTTCCACATAATAAAGAATATATGTAATTAATTACTAATGCTGTTAGTCTCAATGGACTAATGTTTACCATGCTCACCTCTGGTTCTGAGAATAGCATGTTCAAACTGACTGGGATTAATAGATTTTTATTGGTGTAAATATCTTAAGATGCTTCCTTCAGAAGGAAGTAAAAGCCAGAGGTTCTGTGTCATAAATTTACAGCAATAAAAGAACTCAAATTTGAAATAAGTTCCTAAAATGTATTGGCCATTTCATGCTCAGATTTAAATTGCTATACTAATGACTGAGATGTTACAGAGAATTGTTAAGTAAAATACTCATCATCTTAAGGCACGACAACTTCAAAAGTGAAAGTTTTGGCCTTCTCAACAATCCTCCTCCATGCCAATTTGTCTCTTGCCATATTCAAACTAGTCACTTGCATTTTCTTTAGATTGTTCATTGTGTCATCCTCCCATCTGATCTTCGGTCTTCCTACAGCTCTGCCTCCTATAGGTTTCCATTTGTAGAGTTTTTTTACCAGTCTCTGATCATCCATTCTTATCAAATGTGCAAGCCAACCAATTCTGAGAGATCTTATATGGTTTACTATGTTCTGATTTTTATTAATTTGTTTAGTTCGTTATTTGTTTTGATTCTCCAACAGTTATCAGTCCCTCTATTTGGTCCAAATATTCTTCTTAAAATTTTTCTTTAAAAAATTAGTAATTTCTGTTTTATTGTTTCTTTTAGGACCCAAGTTTCACAAGCATATGTAACTATTGGTCTAATGAGTGTTTTGTATAACCTTATTTTTACAGTGTTTGATATTAATTTGCTTTTAAATAAGGTTGAATTTGCAAAATAGGCTTTATTCCCATTTACCAATCTTCCTTTAATTTCCTCCTCTAAGTAAAATACTAATTAATAATACTGTTTTAGTGTATCCAGCCTACCTGATGTAGCAGGGGGAGGAGGCGGTGGTGGAACAGGTGTTCAGTCTACTTCACAGGATATTCCTGCTCTTGATGTCCTATGGGTTGAGTCCAAGTCCAAAAAAGCTGCATTAAAGGTAAAACTTGTTACTCAAACTCATTGAATCACTACTGTAAACTCAAGAGCAATATTTATACTTTTAAAAAGAAGACAAAATGTGAGGTGATATTTTTAATATATAAATATTTATGCTGTTTAAAATGAATACAATAAAAATTAAGTTATGTAAGTAGGAAATAACACTATGAGGTTTATTTTAATATTGTTTAGTTGTTTCTTGACTCACCTCATACTTCTTAACTCCCAAGCAGACTCGAGTTTCTTCACTTCATTTGCGACATTCTCAATGCTGTATTACGTTCACAACTGATGTCCAACGGCCTTCTCTCCTGCAGACTGACCTCCACACCATCTGATGGCTGACCGATGAACTTCCAAATCAATCCCCTCTCCTTATTACTGGGTATTTCAAAATTCATAGTTGTGTTTTTATTCTTGCATATGTATTTTTTTTTTTACATATGCAAGAATAAAAACACAACTATGAATTTTGAAATACCCTGTGATAAGGAGAGGGGATTGATTTGGAAGTTCGTCGGTCAGCCATCAGATGGCACGGAGGTCAGTCTGCAGGAGAGAAGGCCGTTGGACATCAGTTGTGAATGTAATACGGCATTGAGAATGTCACAAATGAAGTGAAGAAACTCAAGTCTGCTTGGGAGTTAAGAAGTATGAGGTGAGTCACAACTAAACAATATTACAATAAAAATTACCTGATTTTGTCCTACACAAAAACATGCTTATTTTCACACTAAATTAATGAAAGTCCCAACTGTAGCTAAGAAAATATGGAAAGATTGCATCATCCCATTCACACACATTTTCTGATTGCCAACAAACCGGTTCATTTGGCCTTAGCTCTTTAGCGATAGATTTATTCCATTTACTTATTCAAATATTTTAAGCAAATATTATATATGTGTCTGGCTTATGATTGTCCATGCCTCTGTGATTAACACATGAGATGTCAGGCCAGGCTGGTAGGCCAAGGGCCTTCTAGACCTGTCGTGCTTGGAGTTTATTATATATATGTGTTAAGAATGAAAATGTTTCTGTTTCAGTTGGAAAAATTGGACACAGATCTGAAAAACTACAAATCTAATTCAATTAAAGAAAGTATTCGAAGGGGGCATGATGATCTGGGTGACCATTATTTAGATTGTGGTGATTTGTCTAATGCCCTCAAATGCTATTCACGGGCACGTGATTATTGTACCAGTGGCAAACATGTGGTGAACATGTGCCTTAATGTTATAAAGGTGCGTATTCCATTGTCCAATTCTTGATTGTTATGAGGCAATATTGAAATTAGCAGGTGAAGTGTATGTTTCTGATTCAACTTTAATTCATACAAGAATTTAAACAGGCAGTAAATAAATTGACTATAGAGATATCTTTGGGATTGTTTCAAGCCATTGATAAATTTATTTCAAGCAATTAATTTTATTTTTTTTATTTAGGTCAGCGTGTATTTACAAAACTGGTCCCATGTACTGAGTTATGTTAGTAAGGCTGAAGCTACTCCAGATTTTTCTGAGGTATGTAAACACATTATTTTACATTTGACTTTTTACGAATTAACACTAAGAGATATTAAGTAAAATTTTATCACCCTCCATCTCATATTATTCTTCTTCTGAAGAAGAAGAAGAAGAGAAAAGTGATAACATTTTATTTATTAAATTAATATTAAGAAGTTAGTTATTACTAAGGCGCGGATTCCTATGGCATGTCATATTTTTACCAAAGCCTATATATTCTAAGCTTCAAGTAAGTAAAAACATTTATATATGCCTTATTATTAATATTAAGTGATTTTTATTGGGTCTTAAAAGTCATATTTCTCACTTTTTCAGATCTTTGGTCATACTTCTGCTTATTTCTATGATAAAGTCATATTTTAGGTTTTTTAATAGTCTAGTCATCAGGCGATTGGAAATAACCAACATTGTATCTGTATAAAAATCGTCAGTTTCATAGTACATTTGTTTTGAAGGATTCTGTTAACAGGTGGGGGAAAAGTTTGCACTGGACAATAGAAGATGATTTCCTTTTTCTTATGATACAATTGAAAATGTATATGAATGAACAATCAATATAGTATGGGTAAAAAAATTAATTCAATTATAAGGTCATATTTTTGTCTTTTTTAGGTCATATTTAAACCTTTTTTTACGTCATAAACACATGCATATTTTCCATTTTTTAGGTCAGAGAAATCCGCCCCTTAGTTATTACTATGATTGAAATAAGTAAATTAACGATCACAACTAAACTATTGTAATCTATAGTAAAGAGAGAAATTGATTTTTCATAAGTAATGCCACGAGTGATTTCCAAATTATCGATAAATTCACGACTCACGAAGTGAGGAGTGAATTTATCTAGATAATTTGGAAATCAAGAGTGGCATTTGTTAGGACTATTTAACGAATAAAATTAAGCTGTTTACTCACAAATCATTATTTAACTGTAGTTATTTCAAAATATTTATATATTTAATGCAAACGGCGATGTTTGAAAACAAATGAGAAACGATAGGTACGCTTCTACTGCTTCTTTTGTTTATCACTGCAACCAGATCATACTATTTATTGCCAAAGGAACGCAATATTGTAAGAATGCTCTCTAGTGGAGAAAAAATGAAACATCAAACTGTATATTAATTCATTTCTGATGTCGTATGATGTAAATATTACAATTATATTTTTCTGGATTATTACCTGGGAAAAAATACATTTAAGAAAGTCAAACAGTGGTTTCTTTTTTTGGTGGTATAATAAATTGCTACAAATGTTGACATGTATGCACTATATATACAATCTGGTAGCCGTATTTCTTATAGGCTCAGTCACTGCAAAATAACGGTCAGACCTGTTCAGAATATTAAAAAGGAGGAGCTTTGTTTAATATATGGTAATTATAACACTGATAAATATTTCGTGAAACACGACTCTGATTGGTTGTAAAACAGAAATCATTGAAACGTGATTGGTCATTGACTCCCATTTGGGGCATGAGTTAAATAGTCAGTTTAATTATATTGATAATGTTAATAGTAATACTATTTATTAAGTATTAAAGTTTAAAATTATTATTTTTAATATAATGTAATTTTTTTTAGATACATGGAAAAGATAGTAACCAAACAATTCAGACTCGGCTCAAGTGTGCGGCTGGATTAGCAGAACTTGCAACCAAAAAATATAAATCAGCAGCAAAACATTTTCTGGTAGGAAATTTTGACCATTGTGATTTTCCTGAGCTATTATCACCAAGCAATGTTGCTATGTACGGTGGACTTTGTGCTCTAGCAACATTTGATCGTCACGAACTTCAGAAGAATGTAATATTTAGTAGGTAAGTGCAAGCATACTTTATTTCAGTCCATAAAACATAAATCTTCCTCTTATGTACATTTTTTCTGAAGAGAATAGCACCACCAACTTTAATTGCAACTTTACCTTTTTTATTCTTATTTGTAGACATATAAGACCATTAAGGTAGAATATTTTTATCACTCACCTCATATTGTTCTTCTCTTCAAGACGACAGAACAACGGTCGTGATGATACTGAGGATGGAACAGAAACTATGTTCCGAAACTAGTTTATAATCAAATAAGAAGAACAATATGAGGTGAGTGATAAAAATATTCTACCTTAATGAATATACCTCATAGTGAGAATTCCTAAAATAAGTAAATATAAGACCATTTTATATCATTGAGATTCATGTGTACTTATAATCCTTTCAACTAAATAATTAATTAAAATTAGAGAAGTAAATTTAGTAATGTTATATTCTTAATTACAGCTCTTTCAAGTTGTTCCTGGAATTAGAACCACAGCTCAGGGATATTATATTTAAGTTTTATGAATCCAAATACGCTTCTTGTCTCAAATTATTGGATGAAATTAAGGTAAGAATTGTTTTTGCAGTAATAAAATTATTTACTTTTGTTCTAGCTAGTACTCATTTTAATGGTTGAGTTTTTAATAAGACTAACAATTACAATGTGGCAAATGCATTTTAAAAATTGTTAATTTTGTCTGAAAAGAATCATTTGTATACTGCACTCCTGATTCATTATCCTTAAAAATATTGTGCAGTGAAACAAAAGAACTAAGTGGATATTTGAACTATACCTCTTCCAAGCTAAGTTCCAGTTGTAATGTAAACAAACCAAATGTATGGACTGCAATTTCATTGGTCGAATAATATTTTACCTTTAAGCATGTAAGAAAATGTTCGCTCTCTGATACTTGAAATAAATATAATAAAAATATGTATTATCTAGCACATGTCTATGTAAGTTATATGGGAGAATTTTAAAGTATGTAATTACAATTTTAATAGATTAAATAAATTAGCATTTAGTTTTTGAAAAGAAAAATCAACATTTGAAACAGGAATCGAACTGCAGACCTCAGACTCTATACATTGTTGTGCAGCCCACCACACCATTCCAAAATTGTCATAAACGTTAATATTTCTTTCCACTTTATACAATTTCCTAACATCCGAAGCAGATATCGGAGGTCTGTGGTTCGATTCCCAGTTCAAACCTTAATTTTTCTTTTCAAAAAATAATTTGCCCAGGACTGGAACATGTTAAACTAAATATAATATCAAAAGCATTTCATTATTTAATTCTTACGCATGCATAATGCATAATATATTGGGATTTCTATTGTTTTAAAATGGTTGCTTTTTGTATATTTTCTTAAAAGATTGGGAAATAAACCATTTAAAAAGCAGAGAGAAACAAATTATTTTGAATGTTTCCAAACAGTTTAGTGAAAATATCCCACATTAGCCATTGAAGATGTGGTGAAAATAATCATGATTTACAGGTGAGTTAGAATGGAGCATAAATTCTGCTCATAATGAAATTTCTATTGATATTATGGAAAAAGTGTAAGCATCAGATTACGTAGGCCCATATATATTTTTGTCATATATAAATAAGTTCCTAATTATTGGTATCATCTTACGTAGTATTCAGTCTTATTTCTCATTAAATTCAATGTTGTCAAGAAATAATGTTTCTATCGATGACAGTTCAGTACACAATTCAATCATATGGCAGGTAAAAGTAGCACCAGGGAGTCAGCAGAGTAATACCTTATATAAGTTTGTTTATAATACAACTGTAACTTAGCTTGCATCCTGTTGTGCTTTGTCTCTATTGCCACCCTTTCTCTCTGTTTCTATCTACCTATACATATCTTTAGCTTTACCATAAATTGTTTTTATAGAAAAGTACATTTATTAAAAAGAAAATACACTAAAAGGGAGAAACCATACCAAACAAATGGAGTGATAACATTATAATCTCTATATTTGAAGAGAGAAATTTGGCCCGGAAAGCCAAAGGTCCCGGGTTCGAGTCTCGGCCTAGGCGAAAATTTTTCACTTCAAATATAATTTATCCTTCAGTGAGAAGTGTTAAATTAATAATAAAAACATCAATAGAAGCCCTACTGGCTTTATAAAGTAGTGTTAAATTCCCAATTGATGTCTTCTTAACTAAGAGGCCGCCATATGCAAAGATAGAAGCAACAGTTTCAAAGCATTTGGCACGAGGGAATTACAACGTATAAAGAAAAAAATTTGCATCTAGATCACAACTCGCCTCGGTAGCTCAGTTGGTAGAGCATTTGGTCCGGAAAGCTAAAGGTCCCGGGTTCGAGTCTCGGTCTAGGCGAAAATTTTTCTCTTCAAATATAATTTATCCTTCAGTGAGAAGTGTTAAATTAATAATAAAAACATCATTATAATCTCTATTCATAATAAACAGAATAAAGAAATGAAATAAATTTGTTATAAAATAAAAATTATATGTTTCTTTTTCAGGATAATTTGTTATTAGACATGTATATTGCTCCACATGTGAATGCTCTGTACACGCAAATTAGAAACCGAGCTCTCATTCAGTACTTTAGTCCTTACTTGTCTGCAGACATGCGGAAAATGGCTGCAGCTTTTAATACAACTGTCCTAGCACTTGAAGATGAACTCATGCAATTAATATTGGATGGACAAATTCAAGCAAGAATTGACTCCCATAACAAGGTAAAAAAAAAAAAATTAGTATTGTTGATAGGAAGTAACACTATGAGATAATACTATATTTACCCAAATATAAGATGACCCCCACCACCACTGCTATCTATTCATGCTTTTTTATTTCCAGTTGTCTTAATAGGTATATGGGTACTTCTTGCATCTTGTAACATTAGACGTCATACCGAAATAAATGGGAATCTGATCAGCATTGCCCATCTGACCAAACAAATGATTATGTTGCTTTCATAAATTACATGGCACTGAAATGAGATAGGGATATTCTGTGGGAAGATGCTGCCACAACGTAAGCCCTGCTCTTTTCATCATATGCACACTGGTTTAAACGATACATCACTCATAGCTGCCATTTTGTACTTTATCTCCAGTACCTCTCATTGATAGGGAAATCTTCGTTTTCTTCCCACATACCAATAGATTTTCGTTCCTACTCATGATATTTCTCCTTCTTTGCTCCACTAAATGATTTTTAGGATGAATTAGCATTTCTTAATTTTTCATTAAAATATAGATACATCAAATATTCTCCCTGCTGCACAGTTGTTCATAGCTTCTTCTTCCCTAATTACCATCATAAAGTCTCCATGAACTAATCGAAATCTGTGAACTCATAGTACTGCATTTTTCAACATAACATATATTTTAATGCCTGTAAGAAAATTATCCACTCAACTTTACTGCTATCATTGCAATTTTTTAATGTCATTGTCAAGATTATTTTTACCAAAACAATTTTTTTCCTATCTTTCCTATTGGCTATTATGTTATATTCAATTTCTGCCGCTTATTATTTGTCTGTTGTTGCATCCATGATAATTTCCTAGCTGGCAACTATGTACTGTGCAGGTAAAAACATTGACCTCAACCGCCAGCTATGTAACTATTATGCAATTTAGAGGGATGAGAGGGATGCCTCTTGAATAGTGCAGTTCCTGTGTTAGAAAAACATGAAGTTTGAGGTAAGACACACTTTATTAAAAAACATTGATCTTGGCCAAACTTATTTCTTTGTCAGTTGAATTTAAGACAAGTCATGATTTTTGGATTTCAGATTTCTGAGAAAAAAGATTATTTTATATTTGGGTAAATACAACATTATCAAGAGAGAAAACAAAAAATATTAGAAAATAATTTAATATGAGGTGAGATGTATATATCTAATATTTAAAGAAAGTGGCACAATGAGGTTTATTTTAAATAATATGAGTTAAAAAACACGACTCACCTCATATTTGTAAAGATGTATACAAATATGAGGTGAGTTGTGTATTTTCCAACTTATATTATTTATGTATATATCTATTTAAGTAAAATTTTATCAATTAAGATATTTCGTCTGTATGTTCTTACCTCTTACGGTTGTTTTTGTTGAACATATGTTTCAAGGCTTCTGAGCCCCATTGTCAGTGATTACAGACAGATCAGTCAGTAATCACTGACGATGGGGCTCAGAAACCTTGAAATATATCATCATCCAGGGATTAAGCCTGTTGGCTCATTTCGGTTCCATGAAAGCTAGAATTGTTAAAATTGTTCAGACCATCTTCTGTGTGGGTGTCCAACATTTGTCCTTCCGTGCGGTTTATAATTTTGGAAATCTTTCTTCTGGCATTCTATCAATATGTTCTTTCCAGTCGTTTCTATATTTAATTATTCGGTCTGTAAGTTTGAAAATATTTAGTTCCTTATTGTTTATTTTTTATCATTTCACTCACCTCATACTTCATAATTTATAGCAGACCCAGGGTTTCTTCACGTAATTCGTGACATTGTCAATGCTGCGTCATGTTCACAACTGACGTCCAACGGCCTTCTATCCTGCAGACTGACCTCCGCGCCATCTGGTGGCCGACCGAAGAATTTCCAAATCAGGCCTCTTTCTTTATAACCGGGTATTTCAAAATTCATAGTTGTATTTTCATTCTTGCATATGTAAATTTTTTCCCAAATTGTGAGTTCCTTCGGTTTTTCCAATTGTTTAAGTAATTTTGTTTTGGTTTCTATTCTATGTTTTTCTGACCAGGCATGTGCAGCTATTGCAGATTTTTCGGTTTCTCCATTTTTAACATTTCTGAGGTGTTCTTTTAATCTTGTATTTAGATTCCTTTTTGTTTTTCCTATGTATATCTTTTCACAATCTTTACAATTAATTTGATAAATTCCCGATTTTTTGCAGTCTTCAATTTTTCATCTCATTTTTTCATTTTTGTTGGTTTTTATTAAATTACCTAAGCTGTAATCATTTTTCGGTGCTAATTTAATGTTGAATTTGTTGAAAATTTTTTGAAACTTGTCAAATACGAAAGGATGGTATGTGAACTTCTTGAATTTTTTGCCTATATTTTTATCTGTCTGAAGAGTACTTTCATTGATGACTTTTTGTTCTTTGAATTTATTTATTTTCTTGTGTATCATTTTCTTGTGAAAACCATTATCCTTAGCAATTTGTATGATGTGTTCTTTCTCTTTATTGTAATTTTCTTTGCTCATGGGGACATTCACAAGTCTGTGTGTTAAACTATTAAATAGTTTAACACACAGACTTGTGAATGTCCCCATGAGCAAAGAAAATTACAATAAAGAGAAAGAACACATCATACAAATTGCTAAGGATAATGGTTTTCACAAGAAAATGATACACAAGAAAATAAATAAATTCAAAGAACAAAAAGTCATCAATGAAAGTACTCTTCAGACAGATAAAAATATAGGCAAAAAATTCAAGAAGTTCACATACCATCCTTTCGTATTTGACAAGTTTCAAAAAATTTTCAACAAATTCAACATTAAATTAGCACCGAAAAATGATTACAGCTTAGGTAATTTAATAAAAACCAACAAAAATGAAAAAATTGAAGACTGCAAAAAATCGGGAATTTATCAAATTAATTGTAAAGATTGTGAAAAGATATACATAGGAAAAACAAAAAGGAATCTAAATACAAGATTAAAAGAACACCTCAGAAATGTTAAAAATGGAGAAACCGAAAAATCTGCAATAGCTGCACATGCCTGGTCAGAAAAACATAGAATAGAAACCAAAACAAAATTACTTAAACAATTGGAAAAACCGAAGGAACTCACAATTTGGGAAAAAATTTACATATGCAAGAATGAAAATACAACTATGAATTTTGAAATACCCGGTTATAAAGAAAGAGGCCTGATTTGGAAATTCTTCGGTCGGCCACCAGATGGCGCGGAGGTCAGTCTGCAGGATAGAAGGCCGTTGGACGTCAGTTGTGAACATGACGCAGCATTGACAATGTCACGAATTACGTGAAGAAACCCTGGGTCTGCTATAAATTATGAAGTATGAGGTGAGTGAAATGATAAAAAATAAACAATATTAAAGAACCTCATAGTGTTATTTCCTATCTACATAACTTATTTAGTTCCTTTCTTATATTTTTATTCCTTTTCTTATCCAGCAGAGTATATCCTGCTATATTTCTTAAAAATCTCATCTCAGCTGCTTCCAATCTTGAAATATATGTTCAACAAAAACAACTATAAGAGGTAAGAATATACAGACCAAATATCTTAATTTAATTATTAAATAAACCTCTTAATATTACTTCCTATTGTATTAAAAAAAATTATTACCTCACTTCATATTTTTCCAGTTTCAAAGCCTTCTTTGGTTCCATCTTCAGTATTTTTTCATTAAAAAAAATTCTTTCCTTTTTAATGGAAATTTCCTCAATAACATAATATAAAATATATAAACTGGGCCATATAAATTATATGAAGTGAAGGGATTTAAATAAATTTCTACTTCTATTTTTATTAATTAAATAAAAATAAAACGTTTTATTTGATTTTCATATTTATTATATAATTCAGTGACAGCTGTTTCGGTACACTGTATTTTTAACAACCATTAGCATGACAATTTATATCTGGGCATGACAGGGCTAATAAAATTTTCTCAGAGGCCTCTTATTAAGGCTTGAAAGTTTTTTTTATTTAACACCATCTTCTTTCCATGGCTTGACAGGCCTAGAAGGCCCTTGGCCTATCAGCTGCTGCTGGCCTCACATATACATGTGTTAATCACAGAGATAGGGATGACATGTGGTCAGCATGTTGGGTCCCCCAGCCATTATAGCTGATTTTCTCAACCTGGAGCCACTACTTATTGTAGCTACCAAATTCCTCATGATGCTGAGTGGGTACCGTCCCATACTGGCCGAAGTTCCGTGAGAAAATTTCTTCCCCATGGAGACTCGAACAGCATAAGTCCCTTAGCTCTGTGGCAAGGCCTCTTGCCTTAACCACTCGGCTATGGCACAGGAGTTTTATTTAACATATGTATAAGAATTTAGGACTTTTCCTATTTTCTGATGAAGAAATCTATATGACTCTAGTCATTTCTGGCTGACTAATGGTTACTACGTTTGCCTCTGATTCTGAGGTTCACATGTTGAAATATATCCAAGGTCGATGGAATTCTTAAGACCATAGGATATAAATCCTGTTTATGGGTTCCTTTGTAAGGAAAATCAAGTAATGGGTCCTGTGTTGTAGTGTTACAGCTCATAAAATAACTGAAGCCTGAAATAAAAGGCCTGTGAACAAAATTTGTCAACCCTTTCTGATTCATCTTTGAAATGTAATGAATGCTAATGACCTGGCAATATTATACTATAATACTACTAACCTATATAATAATAGCTACAAATAAAACTATAATATAATTTCTATTGGCTCAGTAACATAATGTATGAGTTGTTGTAAAATTGTATAAGAATATTAATTGAAATGCTTTTTTAATAGATATTATATGCAAAAGAAGTTGATCAGAGAAGTACGACATTTGAAAAATCTTTAGCAGTTGGAAAAGAATACCAGAGACGTACACGAATGCTCATCCTCAGAGCAGCAATGCTCAAACACCAAATCCATGTCAAGGTAAGCATCTTCTCCAATTTTCAGTGTTCTTAATCTTGTATTCCTATTTCTCCATCTGTTTCAATCATCCATATCTTCTTTTCATAAATCCATTCATTTAACTCTTTTCTTGACATTCTTCCCATCTATATCTCAGTCGACCTCTTTGTCCCTAATCTAAATTTCAGTACTTATTAGTATCCAATTTTTAATAATTGTTTTAACTATTATGCTAATGAGTCGTCATAAACTGAAACATTAGAACAGCTAATTATAAATGTAAGTGTATATAATTATTGATTTAAGAAAATATTTAAATAAGACAAGTAAACAAATTGTTAAATTAAGAAGCTAAAGCTATTACCATGATCAAAAGAAGTATTAACATACATAACTAAACTATTGTAATCAATAGTAAAGAGAAAAATTTCTGAATTAAATTAAACCTCATAGTGTTCTTTCCCCTGTGAAAGTTAAATAGAACAATTTCTATGTTAATATTATTCGTTTTTAAAGATCTTAATGATGGACAAATTTATAATTGAAAAGAAAAATATACGCCTAGACTGGGGTTTGAACCCAGGACCTTTGACTTTCTATGTCAATGCTCTTCCATCTGAGCTCAAATATAATTTGTCCATCATTAAGATGTTTAAAAACGAATAATATTAACACTGAAAGAAGCACTACTGACTTTATAAGTAATGTTTAAATTCCCAATAAAAAGTCTTCTTAATAAAGAGGCTGCCATTTGCAAAAATCGTAGCAATGGCTCATAGCGTTTGGGGTTAGGGAATTAACTATGTGTAAGAGAAAAATACGCGTTTAGATTGGAGGCCTAGATGCTCAGATGGAAGAGCATTGACATAGAAAGTCAAAGGTCCTGGGTTCAGTCTAGGCGTATATTTTTCTTTTCAAATAGAAAAATTTCTGCCTGACTCAGGAATCGTACCTTGAACCTTGGATAGATATCATGTTGCTTCTTGGAGATCCATTATTACGTTAATTGGATTACATTGTATTTTGGTTTTCAGAGTCCACAGAGGGATAGTGGTCAAGGAGGTGAAATGTCTGTAGCTCCTGGAAATAGCACACTTTCTACGCCCAGAAATTGAAGATTACGTTAAAACACAAAGAGAGGTGTTATGGCCTATGCAAAGTGACAAAAAATAAAAGAGGAACTCATGACAGTCCAATAAGAAGAGTGAAAAGAATTCAGGGTAGAGAACACTGAAACAAAAAAGCCCTGTTGAAATAGGGCCTGCTCGTGATTTTTTGCACTGTAAATGTAGTGAACTTGTGAAATACAAGTGAACTTCTGTGATGACTTATTATGTTCTGTGGTATGTTTGATAGTTCACATTACTATTGCTGGCAAAATGTGATCAAAGTGACAATTATAAAATGAACTCAGACTTTGCATTTTGAGCTGAGAATTTTTTTTAACCTGTTAATTTTGCAACAAATTGTTTTGATTTAAATACTGCAGCCCATTTAGCCTTTGAAATGAATCTTAGAGTTTTCTTTAATATTTATCTGACCCAAAACCAAATATATAGAGTCGCCGAGCTGTATGAATGCAATCCCTTCTAAATGGTTCATGCAACAGAGAGACAAAGCTGTTTTGCTAACCTTGCGGTGTTTTGAACAGTTCAAAGTCTTAATCCATGTGGTTGTGAGTTCTGGCAACACTTATTTTTGGTGCATGTAGGACACTCCGACTCATGGCTTTTTGGTGCATGTAGGACACTCTGACTCATGGCTCTCTTTAAGAAAGAACTGGTGTACTTTACACAAAATGTATCATACTCATTTACTCCAAACTTCAAACCGGAATTTTGGTTTTTCCATTTTACATAAAATTATGTCAGCAAAATGTTCTAAAATCAAATAAAATACTAAAACACAACACTAGGGCACCTCACTGCACAAAATTTAGATGAAAACTTATTCTCATTGGTTAAAGAAGGTGACATCACTTTCTTTTGCCATCACACATCCACCTTTTATGCAAACAACCCACAATCATACAGCTTGGTATCTCTATACTGAATTAAGAACATTAATCTATGATTTAAACACTTTACAAAATTGACGATTTTATTATTAATTTAACACTTCTCATAGAAGGATAAATTATATTTGAAGAGAAATATAATTTTATCCTTCTATGAGAAGTGTTAAATTAATAATAAAATCGTCAATAGAAGCCCTACTGGCTATAAAGTAGTGTTAAATTCCCAATAAATGTCTTCTTAACTAAGAAGCCGCCATTTGCAAAGATAGAAGCTGTGGTTTCAAGCATTTGACGCGGGGGAATTACAACGTACATAAGAGAAAAATTTGCGTCTAGATCGTAACTCGCTTCGGTAGCTCAGTTGGTAGAGCACTTGGCCCGGAAAGCCAAGGGTCCCGGGTTCGAGTCCCGGTCTAGGCGAAAATTTTTCTCTTCAAATATACTTTACAAAATTGTTAAGAAGTCACATGAAGAGGTATTTTATCAAAGAAATTAAATTGGTTATTTACACCTCACTTCGTATTAGCTTTCCCATCTGAACTGCTTTCGAAGGTATCTCCATCACCCAAAAACCAACTCTTGAGATTTCCATTGGAAGCTGTGCACATCTCCCTCTGGCATTTGATAGATTAACTGCATGATTAAATCCTTTTCCCTGGAAATTTCAAAATTCAAACAAAACCTTAACACTAGATTTTGACATCAAAACTGATCCAGATTAGAGAGCTAATATGAGGTGATAGTGTAAAGAACCAATTCAAATTCTTTGATTTGTTATTATTAACCTATAAAAATCAGCAAACTTTGTATTGCACTCTCAAGATTTAATTAAACACAGTTTTTTTTTTCTTTTTTGTATTTGTAAAAAATTGGTTAATGATAAGCTCTGTTCACAATATATTTGACATTATATTGCTTTAATTCCCCATGCCCTTTATTTTCGTACTGCATTGGGAAAATCTCAAACTCCCTCCTTCTCTTTCTCTGAACCATTAATACTTCAGGCAGGTGATTGGCTGAAAGCTTGACCGTTATGTCAGACAACTCGTCTCCAAATTTACATCTATACAGCAAAGTGTTCATTTTCATTGGCTCCTCCAATTCTCGTGAGTTACGATGAAACTATTCTTTACTTAGTCCCATATGGGGGTTGAAAATTGTTCTTCACTGAAAATCTGTACTCTGGTTAAAAAATGTTATTTACAATTGAATTATGCGGATTGTCAAATTATGTATTTGCATTTCAAATTAACATTTTTTTATCCATAATAAAAATATTTATATTTTTCCTTCAATTTCTACAGCGTTATTCTTTATACTAGTGAAGAAAAATTGATGTACTTACATATTCATTCCCTTACCCATTTATAATCGATTTAAAAAAATAAAAGGAAAAAGTTTTTTTTAAATATATTATAAAATTTAAAATTAATATTTGTAAGATACTACCTTCCTCAACTCAGTTATTTTTTAAAAACTGTACGCATTTCAGAATTAATTCCAACATCAGCAGAACCCTAACAAGCTTCTGCTCTATTTAATGGAATTAGTTCTGAAAGATTACGGCTAAAAAAAAATTATATTTGAAGAGAAAAATTATAAGCTCAGAAAGGGTTTGAACCGTCCACTGCTGTGGTCTCGAGGTAGCATGCTGCCTTGTCAAGCAGCGGACCCAGATTCGATCCCCGGTTGGGACAGTTTTTCTGGGTGAGGTTTTTATCGGGGTTTTTCCTCACCTGTAAGACAAATGTCAGAAAAACTTTAAAGCCCAAACGGCCCCCGAAATCATATGGCCATCACAATCATCATCATTCATATTCATCTTAGATTAAGCTTAGGATTAGGGACTCTCCTGGCACACCACTATCACCCACGATATCATTGGGGCAATGTAACCCTGCCTTCCAGGCGCCCCAACCTCAGAAGTAGGTTACAATACACCATGCCAGGAGAGAACATCGGGAATGTCGAAAGACAACCTGGGGCATTTGCAAAAAAAAAAAGAAAGGGTTTGAACCCAGAACCTTTTTCTCTTCAATTATAATTTGTCCTTCAGTGAGAAGTATTAAATTAATAATTAAAAAAAACATTGAATTAAAAATAACCAGGTTGAGGTAGACAATACCTTCAGGTATTAATTTTACACTTTATATATTGTGATTGATATTTCTATGTAATCTTAATACTTGTTTGATGGTAAAAATAATTTAAATAATTATATTAGTTAAAAGTCCGTGAAAAAGTGTAAATCTTTAGCAAATTTAAAGACTAAGAAAGATATCTTCAGTAAATTATAATGTAGTGCATTTTGCAAATAAACAATAGAAAGACACAATTAATTATGGGAAATAACACTGAGGTTTTTAAGTTAATAACTAACAAATTAAGATAAATTTAAATATTTCATACCTCTCCTCATAACCAGCCTCATGACGACTGATGTTATGCCAATCAGAAGAACTACTTCTTCCTTCTGTTGGTGGACCGATACACCTCCGGATCCAGTCAGAACTAATGAATTATTGATTCTTATCCCACCTCATGCTCCATGATCTTCAAACATGGAACTGCAGTTTCTGGAGGCATCCCTCCCATCTCAGCCATCTTTACGATTCTGTTGTACTGAGTTGTGAAGATGGGAGAGATGCCTCCAGAAATTGCAGTTCTGTACTTGAAGATCAAGGAGTATGAGGTGAGATAAGACTCAATTTATTAGTTATTAAAATAGAAAGACTACTGTTTTAATTTGCATCCGACACTTAGTATAGGTACATAAAGACATTAAAACTTATAAAGTTGTAATTAATATTTAATTTTAGGAAGTTATATTTTGAGGTTATTTTAATTATATTATTTTTAGTCTGGACATCTTACCTCAATATTAATGTTGATTTGTTCTTGGACATGTTTCAAAACAATTCTGTTTTATCGTCAGCTTTCCCAGACTGGTTTTATTTATGTTGCATAACCTGGATGTCGATGTCAGCTCCATCCTGTGGTTGGCCAAAGAACCTCCAAACAAGGTCACGCTCCATCGGAATATCAAAATTCATAACTCTGTTTCTGTTCTTCTGAATATAAATTTTTTCCCAAATAGTCAGCTCTTTTGTATTTTCTAACTGTTTTAATAATTTAGTGTCTGAAAAACATAATATAAATTGAGACACTAAATTATTAAAACAGTTAGAAAATACAAAAGAGCTGACTATTTGGGAAAAAATTTATATTCAGAAGAACAGAAACAGAGTTATGAATTTTGATATTCCGATGGAGCGTGACCTTGTTTGGAGGTTCTTTGGCCAACCACAGGATGGAGCTGACATCGAGGTTGTGCAACATAATGCAACATAAATAAAACCAGTCTGGGAAAGCTGACGATAAAACAGAATTGTTTTGAAACATGTCCAAGAACAAATCAACATTAATATTGAGGTAAGATGTCCAGACTAAAAATAATATAATTAAAACTTATGGTGAAATTAAAACTTATTGAAAATATAAAGCAGAGGTTTACAATTTATATATCAACAATATTTCTGTTTATATTTATGCTAGTTCTGAGCAGCTACTTTCTGATCTATTTGCTAGCCTGTATTTACATTGAGTTCTTGGTGAAAAGATGTGACAAGTGCCAAACAAATTATATAAACTAAATTGATAAATAAATTGATTATTAGCTGTAGTATAATTTATTATGGATGGGTATATTCTAGAATTTCAACTGTAGGGCAACATGATGTATTTGATTTGCTGTATGATATTGGCATTCATATCACAAATTGTGGTATTTCATTCATAGTCTGTAAAGTAAATCCTCTTCTTGAGTCTGGAGTAATGCCAGGTCAAGGGATGAGTTGAAAACCCTATTATTGAAGGTCTATAGTATACAAGAATGCCAGCAGACCAGGGCTGTTACACCATCACAGTTGCACAATGAAATGAAACAAAATGGATGACATGAGTATGGAGAAATGGCAGGGGAAATCGGGATAAAGACCAAGAAAACCTGCCATGGTTGTTATTTGTCCACCACAAACAGCACGTGGACTGACAAGACACGAACTCAGGACCCAAAGTGAAGGCAAGTGTCTAGCCACTTAGCCACCTTCACATAACTTGTGTTGGAATTAACAGACTAGATAATAAGTGACATTCCTACCTGTATAAATGTCCTGTTTTATCTAATGTTTAAAGCCTATAGTGATGCCAGATTCAATAGTTAATATCTACCTATAACTTTGCATATTGAAAGATAAACTACTTGTTTTCACAAGTGATCTGTACAGTTATAGAGTTGCAAAATATTATTTTTATACACATTTTCTTCTCATATGCAAAACTCTTATATCATAATAATCCTAGAGTGCCCTTGGCTTACCATCCAGCTTCTGAACTCATGTCCACATATGTTAATCACAGAGGTAAATCAACGTCCTGCCAGTATAGGGTGGCATAGTCAACATGTCGGATCCCCCAATCATTATAGCTAGTTTTATAAACTTGAAGTGGCTACTTACTGAAGCTTTTCAAATTCCTCACTATGCTGGGTTGGGCACCAGGCTGATACAATAGCTTAAATTCCATGAGAAAAATGTTTTCCCCATGGAGACTCGGATCAAGGATGTCCCTTAGCTTTATGCCAAGATAGAATGCCTTAGGCCATTCACCAGTGATGCAGGACACTCAGAAATACATTTAACAACATTTTACTAAAGATATTTTAGTCATATATATATAGCTACATGGCATGCTAATATGCATTACAGGGACAGCGACATCATCCCAGCTAAATTCATACAAATTAAATGTATAAATTGTTATATTAAATTAATGTTGGGAAGTAAACATTATGAGGTATAATCATTAAAATTCATCGGAGAACATATTGTTTAAACAACTCACCTCATAGGATTCATGCTTCCATGATATCGCGATTTCAACCATAGATGGCACTGAAGATGGCGACAATAGAATAGTTGACGGCCGAAGAATTTCGTCAGTCGGAGTTATGGCTGATGATGAACATGACTATGTTTGAAATCGCGATATCATGGAAGCATGAATCCTATGAGGTGAGTTGTTTAAACAATATGTTCTCCGATGAATTTTAAGTATAAATTGTTACTCTTCCAGTTTATACATATGGGTACAAAATGTGGATTCCTAAATTATGGGAGGAGAAAAGATTAAGAATGTGTGAGAATAAAGTTCACAGAAAAATTTCTGGACCAGAGATAAAAAATGAATGGAGAAAACTACATAACAACATGCGTGAATTTTATGGAAAACCTGATGTAATAATAACGGTTAAGTCATATAGACAGCGAAGGGCAGAACATATAGAACAAAAGGGGAAAGAAAGAGGGACATGGAAACAGGCAGGAAACTAGAGGGAAAGAGCCCAGAAGGTAAGCCAAGAATGAGGTGGGAGAATAACATTAACCGTGATTTGAGGGAGATGAATTATACAGGGGATGTTTAGAAAACATTAGCTCAGGTAAGGGATATATGGAGAACTTATGTCTGCATGGCCTTGAACCTCCAAGTTTGATACTGCAGTTATATGGCTTAGGAAACCTGTAGATTCAATGCTCTAATTACTAAGCCTTTCCACTGGTTCCCATCCTCAGCCAAATCCAATCCAGTTCCTTAAGATCCATCCAAATATTATCCTTCAATCTACACCTTTGCCTTCTAATTGTCATTTTCTCAAGGATTTTCTGTTAAATATTTTGAAAGCATTTCTACTGTAACCCATTTGAGCTACATCTCATTCTCCTTGATTTAATAACCCTTACAGGATTAAATATTCTTAAATAGTTATATAATACATCTTAGATTTCAATAGTCCCACGCCGTAGCCGAGCGGTTAAGGTAGGAAGCCTTGGCGCAGAGCTATGGGACTTGTGCTGGTTCGAGTCTCCATGGGGGAAGAAATTTTCTCATGGTATTTCGGCCAGTATGGGACCGGTGCCCACCCAGCATCGTGAGGCAATTGGGTAGCTACAATAAGTAGTGGCTCCAGGTTGAGGAACCAGCTATAACGGCTGGGGGACTCGACATGCTAACCACATGTCACCCCTACACTGTCTGTTGATCATCTACCTCTGTGATTGACACATGTGGATGTGAAGGGCCAGCAGCCGGCTGGTAAAAGGGCAACCGCTGAAAAAGTGGAAAGACCCTCAATCGGAGATTTCAATAGGTTAATTATATATAATTAGTCCACTGCTGTGGTCTCGAGGTAGCATGCTGCCTTGTCATGCAGCGGGCCTGGGTTCGATCCCCGGTCGGGGCAATGTTTCTGGGTGAGGTTTTTATTGGGGTTTTTCCTCACTTGTAAGACATGTCAGGAAAACTTTAAGGTCCAAACGCCAAATGGTCCCCAAATCATATGGCCATCATCATTCTTATCATTATCATCACCATTCTCTTCCTTCACCGGTGTGGAAAGCAACGGGAAGCTACCACATCTACAATTCCTTAGTAAAGCTGCAAAGCATAGCATGAAAATGCTATGATTGCAGTGAAAGACCTGTCCTCGGGCAGAATTACTATGGATGGATGGATATATAATTAAATTATATTTCTCATATAAATAAAATCAAATAAGTGATTGTGTGAGTTAATAAAGGATAAGGTACGTATCCTGAACTGCACAATATTCAGAGATTATAAACATGGACAAAACATGAAAGTTAGTTAAAGAAAACCATCTTGGCTGTCCCAACTAGGATCCCAGATTCAAATCCTGATGATTCCTGAGGGGATTGTTGGTGTGCAATACAAGGATTTCTCAGGGTTCTCCCATATCCCAAATTTCATCCCAACAACACTGCATTCTCTCTTCCCTTCCCTTTACATAATTTAATTTCTCATTCATTCATTTCAAATCACCCTTCATCTCATTTCATGTTAGAAAAAACATTTTGGTTAGTATACACAGATGTTGAAAATGTGTGATTGCAAGGACTAGTGGAGAACCCCACAAGGATGCTGGCTCATAATTCCAAGAATGAACAAATAAAAAGAAAAGGCCTGAAGGGGCCAACTGGAGGGTTGTAGTCCCTCCTCACATACACAGCCCAACCCAAAAATGGTGGTATGGATCATGAGAGAACACGTACCCAGAAGATGACCTACAACTGACATAACACCCTAGAGTAGACTTCATTCCATGCATCTATAATATACTGGGATAGAGCTATAGATCTTTCAGGTCACATTGCTAGGGCAGTCAGCCTGCCCAGTCCGAATAAAGAACTAGTTAGAGAAATGAAATATGATAAACAAGAATTTTAAAAATATTCTAATTTCACAAATTATTTTTATTCTGATGTGTTTTGGGATCTTTGCCCCTATTCTCAACAAGAGTTTTAGTCCAAATAAATTGAACTTTTATAGGAAAAATCACTATTTAATTTAAATCTTAGTCTAAATTGTTGAGAATAGGATCAAGGTCTCAAAAAATATCCAGTAGGGAAGAACTGAATGGCTTTTATATAAAAAAAAAACAATACAAACATACCTGAGAAATTAATGTTTTCAGACAAGGCATTTATAGGTCATTGTTAACATATGTTTCACTACATACAGGGGACTTCGGATTTAAAGAGAGGAGTTTGTGCTTTTTCCAAGAGATGTGCCTTAATTAGGCACAATAGTACAGCACCAGCACATAAAGCTGAGGGTATTGGGCTCAAATCCCAGCCAGGTGAAAAATCTCTCTCTCTAGTTATGTACGTGTCTTTCTTAACTAAGACTTTCCAGTTTACATCAGATTCCAAATGCAAACAAATTATACTTGTATTCGGAATATCATGTAGACTAAACATTTTTAGTTGAGGAAGACTGAGTTTCTCATGTAAGTTTACAATGTTTTAAGTTTTGTGTAGTAACCTTAATGATGATCTGAAATTATTTAAAAAAAAAAAAAAAAGGAACCAAGCACCAAAAAGTGAAACTGAGAAAAAGCTTCCATTGGTTATTTTTATTAAAAAAAAAACATTTATTTTGAAAAATGTAATTACGGTGACATATAGTATAACTAATATTTGCATTTTTTCCCCATTTTCCTCTCCTTCACTTCATTCCAATCAATTCTTCTTTCAACATCCTTCATAACTTGTTCATCTCATCTATACTTTGGCCAACCTCTTGATATATTTCTTTGTATTCTATATTCTAGTGCCTGTCTTGGTAACCTTTCCAGTGTCCATTCATTTTCAAAGAATTGGAGAGTATACACTAATATCAGATAAATTAAACCTCATAGTGAACAATTCCTATAAAAGTTCAATGCACTAATATATATATATGATAAATACATGTCACTTCAATTATTCCAAAATTGTATTGGTTTTATTATAATAATGTCTTAGTTATGCTTAAATAAAAGTGGAAATGACAATTCCATTCAGTCGGTTAAATAGAAATAAAGATTAGTAGAAACAAAATGTGAGTATTATAATCAAATATTCAGTCGCCATTTTATGGAATTGTCTACATGGATAACAGTATTTAACCTTCCATCTAAGTACCTATGTGTGTTGCTACTTTATGTCATGTTAAATTTTAATTTTGTATTTTTTTTTGTATTCTTTGTCGGGTCCCAATAAATAAATAATAAAATGCAAGTGTTCACAATGGTAGAGGTTAAGTATCACTTGGTTCTATTTAAATAAAACACGGAGTTTTGTGTCTTTCTATCTATACCCATACATCCCATGTGGGGCAAGGATACTCCCTTGTGGAGTTACTTAACCAAGTTATTTTTAGCTAATTGCCAATTAAATTTTGCCCAGAAGCTTAGTTAAGGCTTGAGGTTCTTTTACAACTCCAAAAATTTTCAGACTTGGAACCCATGGCCTAAAGTCCCTCCCAGTGGATTTATTCCTTGGATTTTTTTACTCTAAAAATTAATTGAGCCTGGGTTCAGAGGCAAGGAACATAATCCCTTTAACACAGAGAATGATTAATGTGTAGTTATATCAAAGAAATGATGGATATGGCACTTGGTTCCTTTTATGTAAAAGCCGTCCTATTGATTTATGAAGGAGAATTTTTTTTTCACTTAATTTGTTAAATTTTACTCTGCAATTTTCAAGGAACTGGATGATGAAATCTACACCATTTTTTCTTCACACTGCATAATGTAAACATTCTTTATAAAACAATGATTTACAGTCTAAAATAAAAATATAATTTTATATTCATAAATTAATTTTAAAATGTTATGAACATAATAATTGACAGGTGTGGGCAAAAAACTTGACAAGCTACATATTTCTTAAACATTAATTTTTTTTACATTATCAATTTATTCTCTGAAACATGTTATTGTTTAAATTAATGTTAATGAAATTTTACCTCACTCATTTTATTAATATCTCATAATGTTACTTCCTACTGTGTCCAAATGTTATTGTTTATATAATCAAAAATAATCAAATTGCTTTCTGACAAGTTGTGAAAGAAGAAATTGAAAACAGATTTATATAGCACACATATCAGACTTTAATCTCAATTATTTCAATAAAACATTTTGTGGGTTGTCATGTTTTTTGCCAATACTCTTCAATTATAAGATTAAAACATTTGATTTTGGGACAGAGATTATGTATATATGAATTACAATTGAGAAATATAAAACTTGATAGATGAGAACTACATTGAAATATAATTTGGGCATGCATTTAAACTTAAAAAAGCATCTTGTAAGTTTCATTTCTTAAAGGCAAACCTTTGCACGCTTGCAACATTGTGTGCTTTATGACTTTGTCTAACAAGTGAACCAGTTAAAAACATGCTGAAAGAAAAGGTTATCTTTATGACTAAGATAAATAACAGACTGTTCATTTAAATTGTATTATAATTTGTCTAGCAAGACCATAAAAATAATATTGGAAACTCTTTCTGTTTATTTATATTATTACATTGGAATGTTTATTATATTTTAGAATTTGTTCTTTCATTGCTAAACAAAAATGTCTAAGAATCTTGAGGTAAATTTTAAAAAAGTACAGGCCGAAAAATTACAATTTTTGGAATTTAATACCATTAAAAATTAATACCCAATGTTGTTTCTTTTTGCTCCTGTTTCCAGTGAATACAACTTCCAATTTGGTACTTTATTAATTTGTTTAATTTTGTATCTGACCTGCAACCCATATGAATCTAGAATATACAAAAAATAATTTAACCTTTTGACTGCCGAGTTTACCTTTTGCCAGCTGGACTGTGGGTGCCAGGTTTTTTAATTTAAAGTACTATGCCAGACTATATAATATAAACCTATATAAAGTATAATTTACTGTCTACATGTCATACTAAATTGAATTTAAACTCACTATTATACATTTATTTGAAGGTTAGGCAGTGTTGCTTCCACTTGTAAAGATCCCAGGTTCGAATTCATCATGGTGTCTTTATTGAAATTTATCACTATCACTAAAACATTTATCCTATTGAATAATTTTTATGGCATTATCACTAAACACTTATAATATTAAATATTGTTGACATTTTCTATGGTCCTGGGTTCGAATCAATTCCAGTCAAACAGCTGTTTTATGCCACCTGTTTCGTCTGGTGCGACATGCCCACCACTATCACTTACACCCTGTTCATTTAGGTCTACATCACTTGCTTTACTATTTACAGGCTTAGATTGTAATAATATTCTCCTAGAAACAGGACTACTATCACATTCGTCACACGAATAACCATTTGATGAACTGTTACTGTCACTTTCATCATCTGATAAAACTGACACAATAAACTCACGTATTGTATTTTAATCATCTTTGAGACGTGAATCACTGTTTCACAGCACAACCTACCCCTTGGCCAGGTATCTTTTCAACTAAAAATAAAATAAATAAAGAGAAAATCCTGAAATTGCAATATTCCATAGCCAAAGAAAAAAAAAGGCCTTGAAACATGAATGTACATCTTCCTTTAGAAAACCCATTTACAACTAGCCTGTACCGTTATTCTGTAAAGGGATGTGCAAAGTATTGCTAAGAAAGGATGTACAAACACGGAACGAAAAATAATTTTGGTTTATTGAAGTAAAAACTTCGGGGAAAAATATTATAATAATAAGATTGAAAACTGGAGCTTGCCAAGCGTGGCGTACCGCTGTACACACACTCTCACCGGCGCACGCCGGGCATGGCGTACAAAAGGTTAAGACAACTATATAGTCTGCTCAAAAAAAAATACCTGTTACCATAGTCTGAATAAAGTTTTAAGCTCTATGCTCTTAAATAGAAAAACTTAACTGCTACAAAATTATAATAATGCTCATTAAAATGTTTTATTTTATTTTCTTAATGAATATTGTTCTTTATGCCACTTCATGTGGTATTAACAAGATAAGTCAATATTTATATGTTATATTTAGTTTAACATGTTCCAGTCTTTTTTGAAAATAAAAATTAACATCTGAACTGGGAATCAAACCTTAGATTGGAGGTGTGCAATTCTCGGTTCTGATGTTTATTTTTCTTTTCAAAAAAATAATTTATCCAGGATTAGAACATGTTAAACTAAATATAAAATCAAAATATAGAGCTTTACCATTTAAGTAATGTAAAATTCTTATTAAAAATACTATAAACATTGTTAATAGCTCAAGCTATCTGTCTTTGGACATAAGAGAATTGTGTAAATGGAAAGAAATTTACCATATCTGGAATGGTGTAGTGGGCTGCACACCTATGTATAGTCAGAGGTCCACATTCCCGGTTCAGATGTTAATTTTTTTTTAAATTAAAAGATAAGTCTATTAGCTATCCATCCATAGTAATTCTGCCCGAGGGCAGGTCCTTCACTGCAATCATAGCATTTTCATGCTATGCTTGCAGCTTTAGTAGGGAATTGTAGGTGTGGTAGCTTCCCGTTGCTTTCCACACCGGTGAAGGATAATGATTATAATAAGGATGATGATGATAGCCATGTGATTTCGGGGACCGTTTGGGCCTTAAAGTTTTCCTGACATTTGTCTTACAGGTGAGGAAAAACCCCGATAAAAACCTCACCCAGAAAAACTGCCCTGGGCCTGCTGCGTGACAAGGCAGCACGCTACCTCGAGACCACAGCGGTGGACTATTAGCTATAATAGACAATTTTTGTTTTGGGTAAGTCTAAAAGGGAGGAAGTTCATTGGGAAAAAAACAGATATATCAACCTATCTTGTTTGTGCCAATTTTGGACTTATCTGGTTTTTCCCAGGGATTATAAGCTGAAATATGGGCTCTCATAAAAAATCAGAAAGATTTATTACTTTTGAAAATAATATTTACTATTTTACAGAGGCATCTCATTACTTTCAACTTCGTACAAAATTCTAACAAATATATTAGTAAGCAGACTTACTCCCTATATTGATGACATTCTAGGAGATCATCAATGTGCATTTAGAAAAAAACAGGTCTACAACAGATCAGATTTTTAGTATAAGACAAATTTTAGAAAAGAAATGGGAATATAATGGTACTATACATCAACTTTATGTAGATTTCAAAAAGCATATGGTTCAATTAAGAGGGAGAAGTTATATAGTATCCTGCTGGAGTTCGGAATTCCTAAAAAGTTAGACTTATACGAATGTGTCTGAATGGCACAAAGAGTAGGTTGCATGTAGGCAAACAGTTTTTGAACACCTTTGAAATCCAGAATGGGTTGAAGCAAGGAGATGCACTATCTCCTCTACTATTTAATTTTGTACTAGAGCATGTCATCAAATCTTTAGAGGTTGAGGAAGGCCTACAACTCAATGGTATTAACCCATTCAACTCGTATGACGTGACGTTCACGCACACTCTAGTGAGGCCCAGTCTTCGAATGACGTGACATTCATGTCAAGCGCACGAGCTCATATATTTTGCAATAACTTCCAAACTACCCCATAGATGTCTAATGTGTTAGCTTTGCTAGGTTCCTGAGAGAAAACATGTTGGATGA
Source organism: Diploptera punctata (assembly GCA_030220185.1). Classification (NCBI taxonomy): domain Eukaryota; kingdom Metazoa; phylum Arthropoda; class Insecta; order Blattodea; family Blaberidae; genus Diploptera; species Diploptera punctata. The sequence continues at coordinate 1,685,424 of JASPKZ010009814.1, read as the reverse complement.
CCTACTTTTTTTGTAAGAATTCGTGTAATTAGAAGCTGTCTGTTTGTTGGAAATATATAGAAGAAATTTGTAGTGCTAAGTCTTTGAAATGGTGCCTAAGAGGGTGTGTGGCGATGATCGTGACGGGATTCTGAGTTTATTAGAGAGTTTTGTCCTCGAAACATTAGACAGAACACTGACAGGAAAACTGAGGAGGGTAAAAGGGCAAAGACCTAGGGAAGAAATAAAAAAAGACCAAGACTCTGCCTGAAGAACCAGATCACTGCCCTTTTCCCTATACTGCATTGCACTGTAAAAGGATACAGAAAATTATTTTACTATTTGCTGGACATATTTATGTTTAGCTCTTTTGTGGTCTACAATAATTTCACAGATAGTAAGACAGCATATTCGACCTTCAGAATAGCTGTCGCCAAGCAGTTATTGGAGACAATTCAGCTGCCATCCTAAAATGTGAGAGGCCCCCCCATCATCAAGTACAACCCCTGTCAGGTTACAGGCAAGGAACTGGGCTCACTTTCCATTGTATATCCCCAGCACAGACAATAAAAAGAAACCCTACAAACACGTGTTCAAAACAGAACAAAAGAAGTGAAATTAGATTTCAGTGCAAAAAGTGTGAAGTTGCACTTCGTGTCCCGGAATGTTTTGAGATTTACCACACCAAAATATCGCTTTAGGCAAGTACAAATATTCAGAAGTCTTCACTAAAATTTCTAAAGAAAATTATTTATTAAATTCCATTCTATGAGCATTTTTGTGTTTGCATGTAAAGAGCATGACACTTCCTGTCTTCTGTGACCATTTAAATCTAAGTGGAGGGGAAAGTTAGCAGGCATTTAAATAAGAGTCCATTGGGTTAATAAGTTGTTAGTTTATGTTGATGATGTAGTACTATTGGCCGATAGCGATGAGATACTAAAGGACAACACGCATACACTATTGAGTAACACTAAGGAATTAGACTGGAAGTAAATATCAATAAAATTAAATATATGGTCACACGTAGAAATGCATTATATAATGGAAAAAGGACAGCTAATGACAAATGAGGGAAATTTTGTGGAAGTTGCTGAATTCAAATACCTAGGAACAATAATCACAAATAGGAATGAGATGCACAAATAAATTAAACATAGGCTCAATTTTGGAAATGCATGCTATTATGCATTGCAGAGACTTTTGATGTCCAAACTCCTTTCAAAAAATGTTAAACTGAACATATATAAAAACTATTATTCTACCAGTTATATTATATGGGTGCGAAACATGGACTCTACCAGTTATATTATATGGGTGCGAAACATGGACTCTTACTTTAAGGGAGGAAATGAGATTACGAGTTTGAGAATAAAGTCCTTAGGAAAATTTTTGGACCAAAGAGAGATGAACAGACAGGTGAATGGAGAAGACTACATAACAATGAACTACATGGTCTTTATAGGAAGCCAGATATAATAACAGTTAAGTCTCATAGACTGCGATGGGCAGGACATGTTGCACGTATGGGGAATGAAAGACTTGCATAGAAGCTTCTTGTAGGAAAGCCAGAGGGAAAACGCCCAGTTGGTAGACCAAGAATGAGGTGGGAGAATAACATTAACTATGATTTGGGGGAAGTAGATTATACAGGGAATGATTGGAAAGCATTAGCTTAGGATAGGGATGTATGGAGAGCTTATGTCCGTGCGGCCATGAACCTATGGGTTCGATAGTGCCAGTTAGTAAGTAAGTAATTAATTTTTGGTATTGTTAAATAAAATGAGGGATGGAGAATAAGAAAGAACTAAGAATACCCTTCTTTAATTTCCCATTTGTGCCATATGTCCTGCCCATTGCACCCTATAAGGCTTAACTGTTCTTATGATATCTTAGCTAGAAACATTAATAATAAGATACTTCTTAACAGTCTCTCAAATTGAAACGTAGGAACCATTTGTATTAATAAATTACTTTAGGAATTAATATTATGAGGTTCTTAATAAAGAAGGTGAATCCAGAGTCATCTTACCTCATAACTTGTGTTTTATTTGATCATGTTTCGGTATATCACGTGTACCATTGTCAGTTTTTCTAAGATATACACATAATATACCAAAACGTGTTCGAATAAAAGCAAGTTATGAGGTAAGATGACTCAGAATTCACCTTACTTGTTAATCATTTGTATCATCACTGAGGCACAATTTTAAAAAATGTATTTTATTTGTGTAACTTTCTTTCTTTCTTTTCCTTAGCTTAACCTCTCATTTTGAGGTAATTTTAAATGCCCCACATCATCCAGGTTTACAAGTATGTGATCTGTTAAGATTTTGAACTTTAAATCACATTTATACTTTATTCACTGCACAAAGACATGTATGGCTTCCACAGATGAATGCCAGTGCCACCTCCAAAGCAACATGAATATTTAAGACCAAGACATACCATTCACTCATATTAAACAAGTCAAATATGATATGGATGATTACGATGGCTAGATGGAGTTTAGGGTTTATTTGGGCCTTAACTTTTCTTGACATTTGTCTTACAGGAGAAGGAAAACCATTACATTTTCATTTAATCATATATTTATTATTTAAGGATTTAACAATCTGCGGTGATTTAAATATTAATTGATTTATTTTATTCATTATGTCCATTATATTTTTTTTAATTATTAGCCCAAATATAATTAGAATTTTAATTGGGTGGGATGGCCAAAAGAAAAAAGAAAGGAAAACTCACTCAGGACTTTATTAAGTTGGGAATTTTTGCATTATGAGATTTTATTAATTAAAATCAAATGAATCATGAATTCTTCTTATCTCATACATCTATGTTTTTTAACACAGAACTGCAGTATTGGGAAACATCATTCCCATCCTCAGCTGTTTTCACGATTGTCTAAACTTTTGAAACATCTATCTGAACCTTTGGAATTAACAGTCTGGGAAAAGATATACATAAAAAAAAACATATGAGAACCATGAATTTTGAGTTTCCGGATGAACCAAATTTGATTACAAAGTTCTTCAAATCAATACCAGATGGTAGTTTAGAAAATGTCCAGCATAATGAAGAATTGACAGTCTTGAAAACAGCTGAGAATGGGAATGATGTTTCTCGATGCTGCAGTTCTGTATTAAAAAAATAGATGTATGAGGTAAGAAGAATTCATGATTCATTTGATTTCACTTACTCACTCAGGAAACTTGTTCTGACTGGATATTGAACTTTGATTGAATTGTATCAAAGGCAATGATGCTACCCCAAGACCATTGCAGTGGATGTGTAATTTTGTTAAATTAATAAAAATATGTAGGTAGAATATACCTACAATTCTTGGGGACTAAGGACGGAATTCATGAAACCATCTATATGCAAAGAGCTACTCTTTGCGTAAAGATGGTTTCATGAATTCCACCCTAAGAGATAAGTCTTCCCTCCCCCTCAAAATGAAATAATTTCATCATATGGTTCCTTATGATCAAATATATGTTCGGTAAAATTAATGAAATTTCTGGAAGTTATTTTGAGAGAATAGTGATAAGTAGAAATAAGAAGAAATGTGAAAATAAATCTTATGAATAAAGAATTAGAACAAGTAAAACGTTTTAAATATTTGGATGTAAATTTTAGTGAAAATGGAAAAATTACAGATGAAATAAATGCCAGTTTATGACTCCACATATATCCCAACTTTAATTTATGGAAGTGAAGCCTGAATATATACCAAAAACAAAAATACAAACAGCAGAAATGAAATATTTATGCAAGATTGTTGGGAAAGTTGGAAATTAAACAATAAGAACAACATTGAACGTTCAACTTTTGCAAAATAATAAATATCATCTCAGCCCATAAACAGAATGCATGATAATAGAATAACTAAACAAGTCTGAAAAGCCTGAATAGGTGGACTAGAAAAAATATACCAAGATGAAAATCATGGGATGACAGTATACAGAAACTTAGTAAAGAACCTGATGGTGACATGGGAAAAGGCCAAGAAGATGTCCTTAAATAGAAAGGATTGGGAGATTCTCTGTGAAACCTCATGCCTATTGAATTTAGCAACCATATGAAAGAGTATATTTGAAGAGAAAAATTATATGCTCAGACTGGGGCTTGAGCCCAGGACCTTTGCTTTCTAGGCCAATTCTCTACTGACTGAGCTACCTGAGCAAGTTCCAATCTAAATGCCTAGAAAGCCAAAGGTCCTGGGTTCAAGCCCCAGTCTGAGCGTATAATTTTTCTCTTCAAATATGATTTATCTATCATTGAGATGTATGAAATGACTATTAAAAACATATATTTGAAAGATTATTTGAACTTCTGTAAAATTTTGGTTTTATGATTTATTAGTTTTACCCAAATGCTGTAGATGTAAGCATTAGGATTCCTTTCTATAATAAAGATTGATCTTCTGTTATAAATTTTACAACTATTTTAAAATCTCACAATTATTTTGATTAGAAAATAAATTACCTTTTCTAAAAAATAATCACTAGACACTGTTATAGCCTCTCAGATACCAAAATGTCAAAAACATTACCAAATCATCACTGAGGCAACAGTTTATTTATTTTTTTAATTTTGTAAATGAAAAAAAAAATGGACATATAGTACACATTAAGAAATATTGTATTTGATTTTAAATTAAGGAATTAGGCAAAATTTATTCAATTGTTTATCAAAGCATCTCTAACTAATACTGTATAGAAATTAATGCTTCCAATCAAGCCATATGTTGACTGATGTTAACATAACAAGGGAGAAATTTTGCAACTGAGCCAGAATTTGAACCCAAGAATTCCAGTTTTCTGTGCTGGCACTTTACCACGAGTTACTTAGGTACACACCCAGACCAAGTCCAAGTTTTATCACTTATGAGTGACTCAGGAAATAAAGAGAGAGGAATTTATATCCACTAATGGAGCATACCAACGGTAAGCAATGAAAACTCTTTAACTCCATCAGTGGTTGAAAACCACATAACTCCAGCAGCCAGCACAACCTACATAACCTGTTGAGGACACGGACTTCAAATTTATTAATAACTTGACTTGTATCCTGTAGTAAAATATGTGGGAACTATTGCTGTATCAATTTTCATAATTATTTAAAACAGTTATTTGTTTAAGTTATGTAGATAGGAAATAACACTATGAGGTTCTTTAATATTACTTATTTTAGGAATTCTCACTATGAGGTATATTCATTAAGGTAGAATATGTTTATCACTCACCTCATATTGTTCTTATTTGATTATAGACTAGTTTCGGAACATAGTTTCTGTTCCATCCTCAGTAACATCACGACCGTTGTTCTGTCGTCTTGAAGAGTTGTCCTTCTCTCCTTCCATTGGCTGACTGAAAAACCTCGAAACCAGGTCATTCTCACCGGGAATTTCAAAGTTCATTAATTTCTTCTTTTCGCTCTTTTGAATGTAGATCTTTTCCCAAACAGTAAGTTCTTTTGGTTTTTCTATTTGTTTTAATAATTTTGCTTCTTTCTCGATAAGATGTTTTTCAGACCATGCATGGGCAGCCACTGCAGATTTTTCTACTTCCCCTTTCTTGACATTCCTGAGATGTTCTTTAACTCTAGTTTTCAAATTTCTTTTAGTTTTTCCTATGTAGAATTTCTCACATTCTTCACATTTAATTTGATAAATCCCTGATTTGTTTTCTTCTTTAATTTTCTCATTCTTATTAGGTCTAATCAGTCTACTGATGCTGTAGTCATTTTTGGGTGCTAACCTTATGTTGAAATCTTTAAAAATTTTTTGAAACTTGTGGTGTTTTAATGGATGATATGTGAATTTTCTAAATTTTACATTATCTTCTTTTACTTTTAGAAGTGTGCTTTGATTAATAAATTTTTGTCTTTTGAACTTGTTTATTTTTTTGAGTATCATTTTTATAGCAAAACCATTTTTCGTGGCTACGTTGATTATGTGTTCTTTTTCTTTTTCATAATTTTCTTTGTTCATTGGTATGTTCACTAATCTATGTGTCAAACTATTGAAAACTGCTTCTTTGTGAGCTATGTGATTGAAACCTAAAGCTTTTATGTAGTTATCTATATGTGTCTTCTTTCTGTAAATTCCAAATAAGAAGAACAATATGAGGTGAGTGATAAACATATTCTACCTTAATAATTCTTTAATATTGTTTATTTAACTTTCACAGGGAAAGAACACTATGAGGTTTAATTTAAGAATAAATTAATGTTTTTATTACCTCACCTCATATCCTTTTTCTTCTATACTGCAGTTTCGGAGCTTATCTCCATCGTCAGTAGCCTCTGCTCGACCGGTGTTATGTCGTTTCTTGGCGGTTTTCTTCTTACTTCTATCAGTGGACCGATGAACCTCTGAATTAGGTCAAAATTTGTGGGAGTTTCAAAATTCATGAGTTTATCTTTCTTGTTTTTTTGGATGTGGATTTTTTCCCAGACTGTGAGTTCCTTTAGTTTATCTGTGTGTTTGATTAGGCTAGCTTCTGTATCAATTAAATGTTTTTCAGACCAAGCATGGGCTGCTACAGCTGACTTGTCCACTTCACCCTTTTTTACATTTCTAAGGTGTTCCTTCAATCTGGTTTTTAAATTTCTTTTTGTTTTTCCTATATAGATTTTGTCGCAATCCTGACATTTGATCTGATATATTCCTGATTTATATTCTTCTCCAATTTTTTTCATTTTTGTTGGTTTTAATTATCTTGTTTAGGCTGTATTCATTCTTTGGGGCCAATCGAATGTTAAACTTATTGAAAATTTTCTGGAACTTGTGGTGTTTTAAAGGATGGTAAGTGAATTTTTTAAATCTTATGTTCTCTTCTGTTTGTTTTTTAAGTGTGCTTTCATTAATTAGTTTTTGCCTTTTAAACTTATTTATTTTCTTGTGTACCATGTTTTCTTCATAACCATTTTCTATTGCTACTTTAATTATGTATTCTTTTTCTTCTTCATATTTTTCTCGGTTCAGGGGTACATTCACCAATCTGTGTGTTAAGACTATTGAATACAGCTTCTTTGTGAGCGAAATGGTTGAATCCTGATGCCTTAATGTAGTTATCTTTATGTGTGTTCTTTCTGTATATTCCAAATTCTATTTTGTTTTTTTTTTGTTTCTAGTTAGGTTTAGATCCAAAAATGAAATTTGTCTGTTAGTTTCATTTTCCATTGTGAATTTTACAGTTTTGCTCTGAAGGTTCAGGAGTTTTAAGGCATCTTCTATTTGTTTATGGTTTACAATGGCTATTATATCGTCAACATATCTGCGCCAAAATTTGAAAAGTAATGGGTGTCCCCTTGTTAATTTCTGTTCGAAACTACCCATGAATAAATTGGCCAGAAAGGGAGATAGGGGGTTCCCCATGAAAAGTCCAAAATTTTGTTTGTAGTATTTCCCATTGTATGTGAAAAACATTTGTTCGATGCACAATTTTGTCAAAATGATGTATTCTTCTATCTTTTCCTTTTCCAAATTATTATTCGTTAACCATTTTTCCAGAATATCAATGGTGGTTTCTCTTGGGACACTAGGAAACAATGAAACTACATCAAAAGAAACTAACCTGTCAGTTGGTTCTAATTCTGTGTACTTGAAATTCTCTATCAATTCCAATGAATTGTCGATTGAAAGGTTCTCAAACCCTCCCATATTCTTGTATTCGCTACATAACCATCTAAATATCTAGTATGTAGGAGACCCTATGCAGTTGATAATGGGTCTCATTTTGTTTCCTTCCTTATATGTTTTCGGGAGGCCGTGCATATTAGGGTTTTTAGGGTTGGTTAGGATTTTGTTTACGTTCTTTAGGGTGTTGTCCACCTCTTTTATGCATTTCGGAAGTGGGTCGGATTTAATTTCTGTGTATTCCAGTTGATTCCAAAAGATTGATCATTCTATTATTATAATCAACAATGTCCATGTTTACTACTTGATTTGCTTTGTCAGCTTTTGTGACTATTACATTTTTCTTGTTTATTTCTTTGATGATTGTCATGTTTCCCTTTCCCGTTTTGTTTATAGGAATTTCTTTGATCTCCTCTATTATTTTTGCGCATTCATTTCTAATCAAGACCTACTCTTCCGTGTTCATTCCTTCTATGGCAATTTCTATGTCTGCTACGTAATCATCTATATTGTTAGAGAAGTGTTGTTCTTGTTTTCAAATGCTGGGCCTTGGCACCGAAGCCATTAGCGTTCTTGTTCTCCATTTTTTCTCTATGGTGGATCAACAGGTAATACTTCACAGATTTGTAGGTGTTCTTCATTCATTTCTTCGTCTTTATTGCATAGAGGACAATTTGGATTCTGTAGATTGAGAAGTTCACACATGTTTTTAGGCCTAGTTCCAATATTTCCATTTCTTTTGTGCTAAAATTTTGGGAAGACAAATTTACTACATTATTTTCACATTCTTTTTCTCTTTTACGATGGTTTGGGTTTCCCCTAAAACATTTCTTTGATTTTAAATTTTTATTTGTTTCTCGTGTAAAATTTACCAAAATGGAGTTACGAGGTTTTCGTTGCCTACCATTGATATATTGGAAGGATAAATCATTTTAACAATAACAGAACAATAAAATACTATTATATAAAACATTAATAAGACCTGTTCCATCCAATCTTACTAGCGATGTTGAAAGAAGATTAGTGCATTTAAAGGATAATCCTTCGAAGAATAGCTGGTCCTATTCATAAAAATGAAATTTGAGAAGATTCAATCATAAATTCTATGAAATGTTGGTTGAAAATAACAATTCATCAAAATAAATGAGCAGGGCATATGATGAGGGTAATGTATTAAAAAAAAAATATTAAATTCAAATCCTAGTGACACCAAGAATGTTGCAGTTTCAAACTTGGATGAATAGATGGAGTGAAGAATGACTTGGGATGCAGAAATTGGAAGTTGATTGCTCACGACAAGAAAACTGACAATATTTTCTAGAGGCGAGGATCATAAAAGGCTGTAGAGACAAAGATGATAATGATGCATTTGGTTCAGGAGGTGTGCTAGGTAGTTCACTGAAAAAGTGCTAGCATGTAAAACCATAGACTTGGGTTCAAATCCAAGTTGAAGTGCATATTTTTAATCTGTAGTTGTATTGTCTCTTAGGTAAACTAACCCAGTAGTTGCATTAAAAATTATTCAACATGAATGATTCTGAAGTTATTAATTTTCAGATTTTTACTTTTAATAATACCACTCTCTTCTTTTATTACACATTTATATAAGTAAAAAAGTTAAATATATAAATTACAAGTGACTTACCATAAATTATTTTTCTTTTCTTTAACCCTCTGCATGCCGCTGGTAAAACCTCTTGTGTCAGTTTAAATTGCGCCCGCCGATGTGATCGGCTTTGCAAGTAGTATAAGTATATTGTCTGGCAGGTAATGGACAGGAGCACCAGAGCTGATCTAATCAGCTCATGACACCTAAAGGGTTAAAAAAGTAGTATCAGTGGTGTACTATGCATCCCTGTTGTATTTCATCTGTGCTTAGTTATGAAGATGCTAGTAGAATGGTACCAAGCTGACACATTTTGAAGCTTCATAAATAATTGAATTTAATAAAAAAATAAGAGAAACACAATTACATTGTAATATATAATTTATTATCAAATACTTACAAACTACTTTTTGAAAATTACATTGTAAAATGGCCTCTTTTATCAATAATGGCTTAACTGAGATTGATTTTTTGGAGAGTTGTTAGTCTATACAAAATGGTAACTTCTCCTGTATCCATTCCACTCATGCTAATGAGAAGTTACTCTACATGCATTAGATGTAATGTTCAAATGTCTCAATCAGCTCAGTTACCACCTTGTGTTAATTGAGGGGATCAGATGCAAAAAGCACAAATGAAATTTAAAATAAATTAAACCCTCAAAAAATTAAAATGAGTCATACATCATCTCACCTCATACACTCCATGTTCTTCACAGCACAGGACCGCAGTTTCAGAAACAGTCATTCCTATCTTCATCCATCTTTTCAACTGTTGAAATTTTGCCTTCACCATCGTGGGATTTCAAAATTCATGGATCTAAATTTGTTCTTCTGAATGTATATCTTTTCTGAAATTGTTTAATTCCTAGGCCTTCGCCAATTGTTTCATAGTTCAGTTTCTTTTTTAATTTGATAATTCTCTAGCAAACTGTGAGCTGCAATTGCTGATTTCCCAATTTTAATATTTCTAGAGTGTTCTTGTGCGAGTGTCCAATTTCCTTTTTGTTTTTCCTATATATACTTTATTGCAGTCTTTACAACTAATGTAATAAATTACAAATTTTTTACTATCTGAGGCATTAAACTATTTTATTAGTTATTAGATTACCCAGGCTAAACTTATTTATCGGTGCTAATGTAATATTGAATTTCTTGAAATTTTTTTTTAATTTGTTGTGTTTTCCAGGATGGTGATTTTCTTGAATTGTTTTTCTTTCTTGAAATCAGACTGTAGAGTGGTGTATTCATTTAATTTTTTCGTTGTTTGAATTTAATTTATTTATTATTTAGGGGGTCAGACTGAAAGGGCCTCTGGTCAGGCATTTCTGGAGAAGAAAAGAAAATAAAGGAAAGAAGAAATGGAAGAAAGGAAAGACTCCCTAGCCCTCGGATGCCCTAATAGCGTCGGGGTCGAAAAAAACAAGAGTTAACCAAGAGAGGTTAGATAGCAAAGTTAAAAAAGTGCAAAACACAAGTAAGTGGAAGAAATGTTTTGCTCAGCTTGGGCACCTTGTGGTCGCCATCCACATATCCCCTAGATGAGGAACAAATCCATTGTAATACCAATCTTCAAAAAAGGAAGTCGCCAAATCAAAGATAACTATCGTGGAATTAGCTTGTTGAACTCTGGATATAAAATTTATACTAATATAGTTAAGAATAAATTGAGGAAAATTTATGAAAATATAATTGGAGAAGAGCAGAATGGATTCAGAAAGGGTAGATCTTGTACAGATGGATTCTTTACTGTAAAACTACTATTAGAAAAGCACAAGGAATTCAATATAGAAACTCATATCGCCTTCGTTGACTTCATAAAGGCTTATGACAAAGTAGACAGAAATATATTACTACAAATTTTAGCTGATGGTAACGTTCCACAACAATATATTACTAATATCTTCAACATCTATAAAGATAATGAAATCTCTGTTAAACAAGATGGCAAATTATCTTCTTGGGAAAAGATCAACACTGGAGTAAGACAGGGATGTGACTTTCACCGGTGCTTTTCATTATATACATGAATAAATTAATAAATGAATGGAGGAAAACACAACGAGGATATATACCCATCAATAGGAACCTCAAACTCGATGCTATTCTTTTTGCAGACGATTTAGCTCTTCTGGCACTTTCCGAAATTATTTGCAACGATCAATTTATAATTTACAAAAATAGGTGCCAAATTTAATATGGAAATATCAATTAACAAAACTAAAATTATGGCATTTCATGGGAAGGACCCCATACAAAGTAAAATCTGTCTCCAGAATAAAATTTTAGAGAGATCTAATCAATTTAAATATCTTGGATATTATCTCTCTATCTGGGATGAAAAGGATATCCCTGAAAAAGTTACTAGTTATAATAAAAGTTTAGGAATTATTAATCAAGTTATGAAACCATCCCTTGTACAAAAAAACACCAGATTATGTTTATATAACACTTTGGCTAGACCAGTGTTGACCTATGGTAGTGAAGCATGACACTAAAAAAACAACATGAAAGCAGAATAACGGCTTGTGAAATGAGATTCATGCGCAGAACAGCGGGTTACACCAGATGGGATCGGAAAAGGAACACCGATATCTTAAAAGAATTGAAGACTACGCCAATTTTGGAATATATTAAACAGTACCAACTAAATTGGAAACACCATCTTGAAAGAATGAGTTCAAATCGGATCCCCAAAGCTGTTTATAATTATATACCAAGAGGACGAAGATCACTGGGCCGTCCTATGAAATGCTGGAGGGAAAATTTTCTATAGGATCATAACAGGCCTTGGCCTAATACTTGGAAGGAAGAAGAAGAAGAAGCATCTAGCCCCTTCAATTGACTGTACAGTATCCACCCTCCCATCTTGGGCTGGACAATCATAGAGGCATGGATCTAGTGGAATATATGATTTTTTATTTGTAATCTTCCACTCAGGTCACATTGTGGTGCAGTTGATTAAGACAATACACTCCAAATTGGAAGCTCATCTGTTTGAATCCCAATTGGGTAAGGATTTTTAAACTGGGATAAACCTTCTGATGGCACAAAGGCCCTAGGGTCAACTCAACCTCTAACTGAAATGAGTTCATTTTGGGAACAAAGGCAGCCACCACACAGTGATGACAACCTGGCTGGCATCTCATGCTGATTGTCTACAAAACTAGAACACTTAACCTCCTAGCTAAAGTATGAAGTGGGATCACTTTACCTTTTTTTTTAACCTTCTGCTCAAATCACTGACTTATCGATCTTACATATTAAATTTATCACTTCTCATTGAAAGACAAATTTTATTTGAATAGAAGTATATTTTCCTCTTCAAATAACATTTTTGATCCTTCCGGGAAATTCTCGTATAAGACTTGAAAGCATAATAGTAGTCCCTTTGATTGGTTGCTGGCTAAAGGAAGGCAAGACCAGTGATGGGGCTGCCATCTTATAGCCTCTGGTCAGGCTTTTCTGGAGAAGAAAAGAAAATAAAGGAAAGAAGAAATGGAAGAAAGGAAAGACTCCCTTGCCCTCGGATGACCTAATAGCGTTGGGGTTGAAAAAAACAAGAGGTAACCAAGAGAGGTTAGATGGTAAAGTTAAAAGAGTGCAAAACACAAGTAAGTGGAAAAAATGGTTTGCTCAGCTTGGGCACCTTGTGGTCGCCACCTACATATCCCCTAGATGAGGACCCCATACAAAGTAAAATCTGTCTCCAGAATAAAATTTTAGAGAGATCTAATCAATTTAAATATCTTGGATGTTATCTCTCTATCTGGAATGAAAAGGATATCCCTGAAAAAGTTACTAGTTAATATAAAGTTTGGGAATTATTAATCAAGTTATGAAACAGTCCCTTGTACAAAAAAACACCACATTACGCTTATATAACACTTTGGCTAGACCAGTGTTGACCTATGGTAGGGAAGCATGGACACTAAAGACAACATGAAAGCAGAATATCGGCTTGTGTAATGAGATTCGTGTGCAGAACAGCGGGTTACACCAGATGGGATCGGAAAAGGAACACTGATATCTTAAAAGAATTGAAGACTACGCCAATTTTGAAATATATTAAACAGTACCAACTAAATTGGAAACACCATCTAGAAAGAATGAGTTCAAATCGGATCCCCAAAGCTGTTTGTAATTATATACCAAGAGGACGAAGATCACTGGGCTGTCCTATGAAACACTGGAGGGAAAATTTTCTATAGGATCGTAACAGGCCTTGGCCTAATACTTGGAAGGAAGGAAAGAAGAAGAAGAATAATAATAAAATTTTTGTCTTTCAGTGAGAAGTGATAAACTTAATATGTAAGATCGAAAATAAGCTTCACTGGTTATGAATGTGGTATTAATTCTCAATAGTCTTCTTGTTAAAGAAGCCACAAACAAAGCGTAGAACAAAAAATTCATAGCCTCGGTGTATGGGAATTCATATAAAGGAAAGAATTAATATGTGTTTGTATTGGGAGCCTGATAGCTCAGTGGTCAGAGCACTTGTGTACAGAATCAGCAGGTTCAAATCCTGATTCAGGCATACATTTTTCTCTTCAAATAAAATTTGTCTAATGACATATTTTGATAATAATAGCATGCACAATAATTAGTACTAACCTTGTCACAGGTGATCTTGAAAGTAGTGTGTTGACCTGGTGAACTAGTGGTTCTGAGATTAAAGGTTCAAACTTAAGATTTTTAAAGGTACCGTATGAAAGTCTGAATATGACTTTTTTAAAAAAATAGAAGGAATTAAAGCCATGGGCCCTGTGAAGTAGATTTGCTGCGCATAAAAAAATCTCAAACCTGAAACAAAGAGACTTCTGAATAAAATTTGTTGGTTCTTTCACACCCAGATTAAAAATGCAATGCTATGATCTGACATATTGAGTATTATTAAATAAAGCACCAACTTGAAGTTGGTTTCCTTCAGCATTCACATAATCCTGATATCTTTTGATAAAATTTCCATTATCATGTTTCTGTTCTTCTATAATTATCCTGATTTCTGTTTATAATTTTCAAGTTTGTCTATAGTGTGAGGATTATTTAATTTTTTTCAGCTCCCACAAATAAAAGTTGCACACAGGAAGATCTAGGGCAGGCCTGTTAACCTTTTTGACCGCCAAGTTTCCCTTTTGCCAGCTGGGCTGTGGGTGCCAGGTTTTTTAAATTTAAAGTACTACACCATACTATATAATATAAACCTATATAAAGTATAATTAACTGTCTACATGCCATGCTAAATTGAATTTAAACTCGCTATTATACATTTATTTGAAGGTTAGGCGGTGTTGCTTCCACTTGTAAAGATCCCAGGTTCGAATTCAGCACGGTGTCTTCATTGAAATTTATCACTATCACTAAAACATTTATCCTATTGAATAATTTTGATGGCATTATCACTAAACACTTATAATATTGTTGAACATTTCTTATGGTCCTGGGTTCAAATCAATTCCAGTCAAACAGCTGTTTATGCCACCTGTTTTGTCTGGCGCGACATGCCCACCACTGTCACTCACACCCTGTTCATTTAGGTCTACATCACTTGCTTTACTATTTACAGGCTTAGATTGTAATAATATTCTCTTAGAAACATGACTACTAATCACATTTGTAAAACGAATAACCATTTGATGAACTGTTACTGTCTCACTCATCTTCTGATAAAACTGACACAATAAACTCGCGTATTGTAATTTCGTCAAATTAGAGACATGAATCACCGTGTTTCACAGCACCACCTACCCCTTGGCCAGGTATCTTTTCAACTAAAAATAAAATTAATAAAGAGAAAATCCTGAAATTGCAATATTTCATAGCCAAAAAAAAAAAGGCCTTGAAACATGAATGTACACCCTCCTTTAGAAAACCCATTTACAAAACAGCCTGTACCGTTATTCTGTAAGGGATGTGCAAAGTATTGCTAAGAAAGGATGTACAAACACAACGAAAAATAATTTTAGTTTATTGAAGTAACAACTTCGGGAAAAAAATATTTAAAATAATAAGATTGAAAACCGAAGCTTGCCAGGCATGGCATACCGCTGTACATACACTTTCACCGGCGCATGGCGTACAAAAGGTTAATAAGTGCTCACTCCTGTTCAACCCTACGTCGGATAGACTGGCATGGTAAGACACTTATCATTTGTGTTGTTTCATTGGGAATGCATCTGTATGCAGGTAGGAGGGGGTTATATTCCACCTTATATTTCTTGCAAACAAAGTAATGTTATCAACTTAGGCACAAGTTTTCTAGCATTTATAAACTATCGTTCCACTTGATTTCAATTTTTAAAATTATTTAATCATCTTTCATGGCACACAGTTCTTATAGTTTAGCTCAACTATCCCACTATAGGGCTTAGGAGGCCTTCGGGTGATAGAAAATTAACTCCCACCTTTCTAGACAATTGGGACAAGATGTCAGCCCTGCATGACTCCACCTTTACCCCAGAACTGACATCTGGTATTCATTTCTGTTAGAGGCCATGGTGACAGAAGGTTAGACTAATTTAAAAATCCTGATTCTACCTTAACAATGTTAGCCCATTCTTCTCTATCTTCTTTCTACATTATCTATTTAGGTCCTTCTTCTTCTTCTTCCTTCCAAGTATTAGACCAAGGCCTGTTACGATCCTATAGAAAATTTTCCCTTATGGGAAATTCTCGTTTTCTACACAATCTAGTCATCTTCCTCTTGATTTTTCTCATTTCTTTTAACAGATCTATTACCATCCATTCTGTTTGCAGAACTAATCCATTCAATCTTTTTTTAGCCTTTATTATAGTTACAATATAACTGATGAACATCTGTGTATTCTCCATTCCTCCTGATCTTTGATGTGTCCATATATCTCCCTTTCCCATCTTTTCAAATGGCAATTTTATTTTTTTCATCATAACCCAGGTTTCATATCCATATATAACATTTGATTTAATTACTGTGTTATATCTGTTAATCAACCTCACCTAGGGATATAAATGAATGCAAACACGAGGTACCCTAGCTGACAAAACATTGTTTATTTTTTATCATTTCACTCACCTCATACTTTATGAAGTATGAGGTGAGTGAAATGATAAAAAATAAACAATATTAAAGAACCTCATAGTGTTATTTCCTATCTACATAACTTGACAAAACATTGCTTCCACTTATTGATATTTTGCTCCTAACTTTTATCTTTTCTATTTGGTCTGCCTTGGAGTTTCCTTTCTTCCGATCCCAATGATATTAGGGTATCCAAAGCTAGAAGTATATCTTTTTTATTCTTCTTCTTGATTGAGTAACAGCTGTGTGGCTGTCATCAAGATGGAAAAAATACTATTCTTGTATGCTGGTTTTCCATGACAATGAAGTAATGTTGGTGGACAATTTTCAGTCCTCCCAGCTAAGTCGTGACTTGCTGACTTATCTGATATCTTCATTTTTCTTTCTGTTTGTTCTTTGGTATCCTGCCACCAGCCACAACAATCTCATCTCTGCAGACTCAATTTGCCTGGATTCCTTCTTTGTCAATGCCCAGTATTTAAATCCATTGTGACTATCTTGTTTTTAAATGTATTTAATACAGTGGCCACAAAAGCTCATTTTATAGGTATTATTTTAGCAAGTTCCAATGGATCAGTGACATCAGTGTTATGATTTCCCTTATACTCTAGGCATAATAGACTATTATTATTAGTTAGGCCGTTTCGACTCACCTCATATTTGTATTTTTATTGCAGACTGCAGTTTCCACACTCTGTTGTTCCTAATTGTTGAATTTGCAGTTCGCGATCTTGTAGGTTGATTTCTCCTCCTTCTGTTGGCTGACCGATGAACTTCCAAATCAATTTTTTTTCTTTTTCCCCCAGGAATTTCAAAATTCATTAATTTTCTCTTTATTCTCGAGGATGTAAATTTTCTCCCAAATTGTGAGTTCCTTAGATTTATCTAACTGTTTCAATAACTTGGCATCATAGGAGGTGAGTAGTTTAAATAATGTGTTCTCCGATGAATTTTAATGATTATACCTCATAATGTTTACTTCCCAACATTAATTTAATATAACTTGGCATTTGTTACAATTCTGCGTTTTTTTGCAGACTTTTCTATTTCCCCTTTTTTTAACATTTCTAAGGTGTACAATGACACAGCATGTGGAAACTGCAGTCTGCAATAAAAATACAAATATTAGGAGAGTCAAAACAGCCTAACTCATAATAATTAAAATAAACCTTACAGTGTTACTTCCTTTAAATATTAAATAATGACTATACTCATGTTTAAATTCAACAGATATTCATCAAAAGATGCCATAATCGAGGAATCTATGGCATCATGCATTGGTCAAAGCTAAGAGAGACATGCTGGTTTTAGTCCCCATGAGGGAAGAAATTTTTGCATGGAAGTTTGGTCAGTATGGGACTGGTGGCCAGTTAGCATCACAAGGAATTTGGATAGCTAAAATAAGAAGCTGCTCTAATAGCTGAGGTACCAGTACTTGAAATGTTAACCCTGTACAGGCTGATCATTTATCTTTTTAATCCTTACATTGGCAATGTATCCTATAGGATACAATTGGTGTAATTCATTCAATATTTTAAATAAAACAGAAAAAAATGAAAGAATAGAAATATTTTAAACATGTGTCAAATTACACAATATGCTAATAATAACAGTTATGGTTGATTTTGTTTTCACTGTGGTCTGCCACATTTAAATAACTGACAAGAAAAATCAGTGTCTTGCCAATTTAAGGGTTAAAATGCTCATGTGAATGTGAAACCAGCAACCAGGTGGTAGGCCTTCAAGACCTGTCGTGCCAAGAAATTTAAGAGGGATCACAGTGCTTTTGACAGGTAAAACAGAGATTTTCTATCCTTCAAAAGAAAATACCTTCAGTAATTTTGGAATGTTTTGTTCTTCATAACATGGGTAGCTAGCTAAGTGTTTGAGGGATGATTTCCAGTTTGATAACGAGTCAGGAATGTAAAACCTGAGAAAGAGGGTCTCCATGTGAGACAAAGGAAAAATAAATATACCAAATATTAATAAATTGCAATAGGAAGTAACATTATGAGGTGATTTCTAATAAATAAGTAAATTAATGTACACAACTAAACTATGTAATCAATGGTAAAGAGAAAATTTTTTGCCTGAACCAAGAATCGAACCCCAAACGTCCAGCTTTCCATGCTAATGCTCTGAGCTAATTCAAGGCTACATTCCCATCCAAGCATAAATCCTTCCTTTACCTTACTATCTTGGTCCCACATTCAATGCAATAAATCATCATTTACAAATACACAATGAATGGCTTCTACATTAAGACGACATGAAGGGACTCCACATAGCTATAGCATTATTTATTAAATTAATATTAAGAAGCTAAAGCTATTACTATCATTGAAATAAGTTAATTAATGTACACAACTAAATTATTGTAATTTATGCATGGATGGGAATGTAGCTTGAATTAGCTCAGAGGTCAGAGCATCAGCACAGAAAGCTGAAAGTTCGGGATTTGATTCCCAGTTTAGGCAAACATTTTTCCCTTTACCATTGATTACAGAAAAAAAGCAAGCTCGAGAGTTCTCTACTTCTGTTGAAAATCTTCAATTTTTTTTATTCATATGAAATCTTAGAACTCTCACTGAAAAGATTCTTCTCAAACTATTTACAGTCACATCTAGTCTAAAGAGAATTTTCCCATTGTTTACTCATATGACCTATTCCCATTGTTTACTCATACGACCTATTAATCACATGTTCCTTTATTTCATGGGGAGTCAAATTAAACACTACTACAGTCAAAGCACCACCTTGTTTCACATCTGTTGACGCTTCAAACTTCCCATTAAGGTACCATCAAGGATTTAAGAGTTAAATCTTCACACCACTGAGATGCTGAAAAGCCACTTTGGAGATGGTGTATTCTTTAGACATATTTTTGTTGTGTTTAACGGTAATTAAACAGTGATGCAAATGAATAGGATAGGTTCTGGAAAATTTAAAAATACAAATTAAAAATACTTTTCAGATTTTACTATAAAATCAGTTTTGTTCAATTCTGAACGTTTACAAATTTGGAAGGAAAAAGAAAGTACACAATTATAAACATACGGAATAAATATTGTGTTACAGAAAACAAGTGTAGTAAACTATAACACCATGCTAACTTACAAATCCCTTTAAACTTAAATACTTGTGCAATATCATAGAAACTACATTATTTCAAAATGGAAAGTAATAAGAAGGTAGTAACTATCTAGAGAAAAAGAGTGGTCCAACAATTCCAAATACTTTTAAACTTTACACTAGGCCTAATCACACCTTGATGAAAATTAACACTAACCTATAATAAAAATATATATGTTATTCTTCAACATATAAAAATATGAAGAACTTGTGTATGAAAAGCCTGACTTCTCAAAAGTTGAGATATCTGTCTGTTAAGGTTGATTATCCAATAAATCTGTGTTGAAGGACCATTGCACCCAACTGACTCACTGCTCAAGTTGTGCAGATAGTTGCTAGATACAAAAAAAAAAATTGCTCACATAAAAACCAAAAGGTCTGAAGCTTAATACTGAAAAAATAGCCAACTGTTTGGTCACCTTTACACACAATTAAAATACAATAGTGTTAAATCTTTTCCTTTATTTATATAATTTCTTCTTCTTGCAAGCCCTTGTTTCTCTCGAGACTTATGCGCTCTCTCCTACAGCGTAGAAATTCAACCAAACTAATTTAGTTAAATGTCAGATAAATGTCATTGAATGGCCCGCGGTCAGCATTTCACCTCATAGTGACATCTAGAAAATGTAGTACTAGGATGGAAAAATTTGGTAAATTTTGCTTAGAGCTTTTTATTCAGGCTTAAGGATCTTTTACGAGCCTGAAAATCTTCTGCCTAGGGACCCATGGCTTGAAGTCCTTCCTGGAGGACTTGCTCCTTGAATTTTTCAATCCTAAAATATCCATTGATTTTGGCTGGGTTTGAACCTGTGATCCTAGGGACCAGAGGCAAGAAGCATAACCACTAGTCCACCGCTATGTAAAATAAAAGAAGTTACAAGAATTCAATACAATAATATATTACATTCATAAAAAGAAGAAAACCCCTTCTCTCATCCATACTATTTTATTTCTATATTAGGTAGCCTGAAACTCGTAATACCGTAACATTTTTAAATATCTTACATACTGTACTTTTATGAATATGAATACAGATTCTTATTATTACTAGTCAAGAACAAGGAAGTCTAAAAGTACAGGATTATTAATAATTTATCAAGAAATGACAAAGAATTGTTATAGGACGGAAATTGTCGACCATTATCTCAACCAAGGATATCTTTGTATAACTTTAATCTATATTTTAAATCCCTGTTTTGTACATTGCCATAATATCAAGCCAATGTTAATAAAATCACAGTCATTCAATGTACTCTGTCAGGTGATGATTAAAATGACATTAAAATTTAACAAAAAATATACTCACTAATTATAGAATAAACAACTCTTTGATCATGGGCTGATAATTTAGCATATCCTTTATCAAACTGATATCTTACATTTGAGAAACCAGGGATAAACATATTAAAGGAATGATTGGTAAGACTAGGAAAGATATTAAAAATACAATAAAGCCCCTCTTTACAGTGTCATAATGCTTTTGACTGCTTGCAAACAAATCTATAATGCGGAATCTTATTACTAGAGGCCAGATGTTAAGCAAAAATGCCTATATTTTATTATTATAGATGATAAATTTCTTAATTTTATTTTCAGATGTAGTGACCAAGAAGGTTAATAATAAGAATTAAATGAATCATGATTTTCTTCTTACCTCATACTTCTGTGTTTTTTAAACACAGCACTGCAGTATCGGTGACCCGTTATCATCATCGTCAACTGTTTTCACAACTGTCAATTTTTTCTTTTTTTGCCGGTAATTATCCAAACTGCCATCTGGTGTTCTTCAAATGAATCATTTTCTAAACTGCCATCTGTTGTATTTTTGAAGAACTTTGTAATCAAGTTCGGTTCGTTCAGAACCTCGAAGTTCATGGTTCTAGTATGTTTTTTTTTAAATATACTGTTTGGGAAAAAATATATATTAAAAAAAACCATACTAGAACCATGAACTTCGAGATTCCGGATGAACTGAGCTTGATTACAAAGTTCTTCAAAAATACAACAGATGGCAGTTTAGAAAATGATTCATTCAAAAGAACACCAGATGGCAGTTTGGATAATTACCGGCAAAAAAAAGAAAAAAATTGACAGTCGTGAAAACAGCTGACGATGGTGATAATGGGTCACCGATACTGCAGTGATGTATTTAAAAAAACATAGAAGTATGAGGTAAGAAGAAAATCACGATTCATTTAATTCTTATTAATTGAACCTCATAATGTTAAAAATTCCCAAATGTAATATATAAAGGTTAATAATGCTTAAATGGGTCCATTTACATGTTTTTTTAATTAACTTTTCATTACATAGAAAATTTGAAATGTACAGTGACGGTTATGTGACCAATATTTTCAGACTGCATTGTATTTTCATTCCGCATTGCAAAAATTGCACTTCAGAATCCCATTATATTTCCAGCAGCTCAAAACAAGTCTTGAAATTTGTGGAAGGGAATGTTTTTCCCAAGTAGTGGCTACTGGGATACATGCTTCAGATAAAACAAATGACAAAACACTCCCATAATTTTCCTTAAGCTGCCAATCATTTTGTTTCATCCAACTATAAACACATGTTAAAACTGCAAGCCTATTGAAAGAGATGACATGATTCAGTTGATTTTCTCATCCACCAAAGATTGGTGTATTTAATGTGATGTGAAATTAATTAATAACTGATTCCTAAATACTGACTGCTAAAGATTCTTGTAACTTCACACTGGCATGGCAACATAATTAGATTGTGTCATAAATTATATTTTCTTGAATTTATTTAAGTGTAAATTCACATATGTATTCATTTATGTTGCTTTAAAGATTTATTTCATTTGGTAGCTACTTGTTTGTGAGGAAGCCAGATATAATAAGAACAATTAAGTCTTGTAGACTGATGGGTAGGACATGTGGCACTAGTAGGAAATTAAAGAAATGCATGGAAGCTTCTTGTAGAAAAAGCAGAGGGAAAATGCGCAGTTCGTAGACCAAGAATGAGGTGGGAGATTTAACATTAACTATTATTAGAGGGAAGTAGATTATACAGGGAATGTTTGGAAAACATTAGCTCAGGATAGGTATATATGAAGAGCATATGTCCATGTGGCCATGAACCTATGGGTTCGAGTGCCAGTGAGTTAGCTACTTGTTTGTAAAATATTTTTGTTTTTTTTATAAACATGTTTTCATACTGCTCTAAAATGGTTTGACTCAACACTAACTGAAAAAAATTAATATCTCTATGTAAACTCAATAGGAAGGAGACATTGAGGTTCTACTTAATAAATAAATTGGTCTGCTGTCATTTTACCTCATATTTGTTGAAGAAACAACAAATGTGAGGTAAGATGACAGCAGACCAACTTATTTATTAAAATAGTGCCTATTTTGATAGCTATTTCAATTTTTTTCAACACCTTACATCCGGTCTCTTCATTACAATGCTAATTCACAAAGATTTTTACAACCAAACAGATTAAACAAATAAATGTGTTGAACGGTTACAGGAAATATCACTATAAGGTTCAATTTAAAATTGAAAACCTATGCAGCTCACTGTTTGGGGAAAAAAATCTACAATCAAAAAACGAAGAAAGAAAAATTAATTAATTTTTTTAATTCTCAGGAAATTTTGATTGGGAGGTTCATCAGTCCACCTATACAGATAGAGTAAGAACGAGAGAACATTGGTCATGTAATCTGAAGATGTAACTACTAATGTTATGAAACCGGTCTAATTAGAAGACACGAGGTAAAAATAATTTTATTTTAAATAAATATGTATATAGACAAATATTCTATTATCAGTGTAGTAATTTCTATTGGGTGATCATCTGAAACTTGTCTTCTTGGCATTGTCATTGGTTGACACTTTCCAATTTCTTCATAATACTGGGTAAGTACCAGTCTTGAGCACTGGCCGAAATTCCGCAAGAAAATGTATTCCCCCATGAAGATTCAAATTACCCAATCCTCTAACTATGTGTATTTTTGTAAATACTATAAAATTGAGTGAATACAGTAATTTATAAAATTTAAAAAAAATGTTCATTACATTATACAAAATATTATATAATTTTTTTTCATAATACAAATGTTACAGTGACACTATAATGAGTAATAAATTAATGAGTCATTTTAACATCTTACCTCATATTTCATGTTTTATCAAACACGGTAACTATAGTTTTCAAATAGTTACTGTGTTTGATAAAACATGAAATATGAGGTAAGATGTTAAAATGACTCATTAATTTATTAATTAAGAACCTCATAATGTGTTTCCCAATTTTAACTTTGAACTATAATGAGTATTGACTCTAATAAGAAAGGATATAGACTTAAGGATAGGTTTAGAAGAACAAATGTTTAGATGGTTTTGTCATGTAAAAACGTTTAATTATATAGTCTAGTTTTCTAAGAAATAAAATAAGAGATTATTTTGTTCAGGTACAATCTACAATTATGTTGGACCACTCAGTATCTTTAATGCCAATCTTAAAATGCAAAACAATTTCTCAATTTCACATAACTATGGATGCAATTCAAACATACAAATATCTTTAAGGTAGCATTTTTATCACTCACCTTATATTGTTGTTCTTATTTGACTATAAACTAGTTTCAGAACATAGTTTCTGTTCCATCCTCAGTATCGTCACGACCGTTGTTCTGTCTTGAAGAGCTGTCCTTCGCTCCTTCCATTGGCTGACTGAAAAACCTCGAAACCAGGTCATTCTCACCGGGAATATCTAAGTTCATCAGCTCTTCAAGACGACAGAACAACAGTCATGACGATACTGAGGATGGAATAGAAACTATGTTCCGAAACTAGTTTATAGTCAAATAAGAACAATATGAGATGAGTGATAAAAAATTATACCTTAATGAATATACCTCATAGTGAGAATTCCTAAAATAAGTAATACAAATATCTATTTATTTTTATTTAGAATTAAAGACTTCTCTAAATTGGCTTTAGACAATCTCTCTATCAATTTCATGAGAATAATCCATACTATTTCAGATTTACAGGCATTACCATATTTAATTTTAATTAATTTTGAGTTGCTTTTTGACTCACTTCATATTTCTTGGTTTTTATGCAGACTCAAATTCAGTGACAAAACTAGAGTCTGCATAAAATCAAGAAATATGAGGCAAGTCAAAAAGCAACCCAAAATTAATTAAAATAAACCTCATAGTAATAATTAAATGAATCGTGATTTTTTCTTACCTCATACATTATAGATTTTTTCTTACCTCATACATTATAGATGTATGAGGTAAGAAAAAAGAAAAAATCACGATTCATTTAATTATTATTAATTGAACCTCATAATGTTAAAAATTCCCAAATTTAATATATAAACCTCATAGTGTTATTTCCTACACACATATATTTAATTACCATATTTATTTCTATAATTTATGCTCCCACATATTTTATGCATCTCAATTTTTAAGCAAAAATTTAAAGGGAGTATTGTTTTACCATTCCATTGGTTTATTATTTATAAATTGAGTTGGATATAAGTTCCATGTTTTTACAATACTGGTTTCAAAAGTCTTTGCCTTCATTATTAGCTTGTCAGTCTGGACAAGCTGACGATGATGTGCATAGCATATCAAAACTCCATCCACTCCAAGTAATACTTAGTAATTTTTATTATAAATTTAACATTTCTCATTGAAGGGCAAATTCTATTTGAAGAGAAAAATATACCATAGTTATTTAAGTAAATACCTTAGTTGCCAAATAGGTATCTCATTGAAGTGATATGCTAACCACATGTCACATGTGTCCCCATAGCAGGATATATTTGGGGGATATACATCACATCTAATTTCTTGACTCTTCCTGAATTGGACATGAGTTGAGGATATTATTATTAAGTCCCATAGCATCATATCACAAGAAATAAACGGTCATGAAATATTATCATCCATTCTATTCACAACATTTTTAATTGCAATTTCTATGGTGCAATGTATAAAAAAAATATGCAATTTTTCAAACAATACAAAACATTTTATTTGAAGAGAAAAATATATATTTTATTTTAGGAAGTGATATTTTGAGGTTATTTTAATTGAATTATTTTTAGTATGAAATAATCGAAACATGTTCAAGAACAAATCAACATTAATATTGAGGTAAGATGTTCAGATTAAAAATAATTTAATTAAGAAAAATATATGCCTGAATCGGGATTTAAACCATTTGAATTGAAATTCTTGGTAGCTTAGTGGATAGAGTACTGGTATACAGAACCAGAGACATCAGGTTCAAATCCTGATTTGGCGCATTTAAATCGGAATGCCTGGTATAGTGGATAGAGCACTGGTGTATGGAACCAGACACATCAAGTTCAAATCCCAAATCAGGCATATATTTTTCTCTTTAAATAAAATTTGCCATTCTGTGAAAAGTGATAAATTTAATGCATAAGATCAATTACAAAATATGTTCTTTAAGAAAGCAATGAACCTCTCATAAGCTTTCTCCTCCTATAGAGAATATTAAAGTAATCCCACTGTAGGCTTTAGAAAACACTAGTAGTAGTAAATTAAGGCAGACAATTGTCATAAGATATCAGTCCTACATGACTGCCATCTTTACCAAAACATGCTACTGTTACTCATTTCCATTTATAATATGGATTATATGATAATGGAATTTTTAAAACGTGGAAAATTATTATATTTTTAACAGCTTTTAGTAAATTTCTAGATGTGATATAAATAAATTTTCTAATTGTGGTAACACTGGAAGCACTATCAATTTGCTGGTTGGGAGTCTTAAAGTACCAACTTTCATTCTAGTGTAAAATTAAGAACAGTTGATTGATAAGCAGTTCTCACAGCATCATGGGCATAAAGAAACAAAAATTTGTTATTGTGTGGATTATGTCTCAGTAAGTTTTTAAAATTTGTTCAGATTAAATATTATTATAAACCAGAGATATTGGATTCAAATCCTGATTTAGGCATATATTTTTCTCTTCAAAATAAAATATTATAATTGAGTTTGTATTTTTTTTAAACATTCTTACTTCATATGTTTGTTTTGTTGGATGATCATTTCAAAGCTTATTGATCCATCTTCAGTTTGTAACAATGAAGATGGGGCAATAAGCTTTGAAATGATCGTCCAACAAAACAAACATGAGGTAAGAATGTTAAAAAAATACAAACTAAATTATTAAATTAAACTTCATAATGTTACTTCCTAACGATTTTAAAATATTATATTTGCTTATTTTAGGAATTCACACTATGAGGTATATTCATTTAGGTAAAATTTAATCACTCACCTCATATTTTTCTTCTTATTTTAATTTAAATTAGTTTCACAACTTTACATTTCAGTTCCATCATCAGTACCTCCATTACCGTTGTTCTATCGTCTTGAAGAGCTATCTTTCACTCCTCCTATTGGCAGACTGAAAAACCTTGAAACCATGTCCTGGGGAGAATGACCTGCCAATAGAAGGAGTGAAAGACGGCTCTTCAAGACGATGGAACTGAAATGTAAAGTTCCGAAACTAGATAAAACATTTTAAGAAGAAAAATATGAGGGGAGTGATTAAATTTTACCCAAATAAAAAAAATTATATATTGACCACATGTTACTACTATCCCATTGAGAGTGATATTACTCTGTCTTGTCAAATTTTGCTCTTTCCAACTAGGTGCACTCTAATAAGATTTAAAATACTTTACTATAATCCTAATGAGCCCACTTTCCTCACTTATGTGCTACAATATTTATAAAATAGATTTTTTCCTCCCTTTAAATACTTTATACCATACAGTATGGATTTATAATGGTGACAAACTTTTACCCAATTTTCATTTTTTCAGGATAAAAATCTGTTAAAATGAAATTTGAGAAACTTTTTTTACTTTGCAGTTATTGTTATAGAACAAACATTCAGGACAGATTATAATCCAAAAATTACAATTTTTAATCAAATTTATTTGTACTCAAATAGTCAGCATCACAATAAATGATAAAACAGAGAAACAAATTTAAACAATATCTCAATAACTTTGTACATAAATGTAATTTGGAAACTGAAATACATAGACAAATAATGCACAAAGCAATGAATTATAGAAATATAGAATGCTAATTTAATATATGTAGGAACATTAATAATTAAATAGAATTCTAACACTAAACATGTTAAATAATTAAATTAATGTTTTTATTACCTCACCTCATATCCTTTTTCTTCTATACTGCAGTTTCGGAGCTTATCTCCATCGTCAGTAGCCTCTGGTCGACCGGTGTTATGTCGTTTCTTGGCGGTTTCTTGAAGGAAACCGCCAAGAAACGACATAACACCGGTCGACCAGAGGCTACTGACGATGGAGATAAGCTCCGAAACTGCAGTATAGAAGAAAAAGGATATGAGGTGAGGTAATAAAAACATTAATTTAATTATTAAATTAAACCTCATAGTGTTCTTTCCCTGTGAAAGTTAAATAACTAAACATGTTACTATAATGTCCCCAATTTTTCCAGAATTACATTATTTATGCTGAAACAAGTCTTATGCCAATAAGAGAAGCTAACTAATAAAATTCAAAACATTTATATATTAAGAAACCAAAGCTTCTCCTAACACTGAATTCGAAAAATGATGCTTGAATTTTCTTTATTTGAAAAATAAAGAAATTTATTTAAAATAAATGAAATTCAATTGAATTTTAATATACTCATTTAAAAAGGTGATGTGAATATTTTTATTGCAGTGTGTTAAAAACTTAAAAAAATATGTCAACACACATACAAAATAAAGTCTCCGTTAAGTTACCACACTCATATACAATAAAACACTGAAATTGTTCAGGCCTATACAAGTACTAAAACTTGCAATTTAAGTTTCTTTAGCTTCCAAATCATCCTCTCAACTAGTCTTCTTCATCACTGCTGCCAAAATTGTATTTTGCTGGTTTGCGAGCTCTTCCACCATCTTTGGGTCTAGGTGGAGGAACGTATTCATTTTCTGAACCAGAATTTTCATCAGATGATGATTTCCTCTTCTTTTTTGACTTCTGTAATAACAGAGGATAACCAACAACGTATAATTATAATATCCTTGTTCTAATCAGGAGGAAATTTAGATAATATTGTAGGTTGAAAAAATAAATAAACTGGCTCAAGCAAAAACATTTGAGATTAGTATTCATGAGTCCCAAATTCAAATGCTGGGTTGGTATTTCATTAAGCAAAGTGGATAAAAGGATACCAACTGCAAGCCATTGGAAAACAACATTTCATTACTGGAAGATGATATCTATAATTTAATGTTTTATTTTAGGAAGTAATATTTTGAGGTTCTTTTAATTATATTATTTGGAGTCTGTTTATCTTACCTCAATGTTAATGTTGATTTGTTCTTGAACATGTTTCGATTGGATATCAATCATCTTCAGCAACCAGTCTGGGCAAGATGTTGAAGCTGATTGCTATCCAATCAAAACATGTTCAAGAACAGATCAACATTAATATTGAGGTAAGATAAATGGACTCCAAATAATATAATATCTATAATTTCTTACTACTACTTAAAAAAAATTAAACTATAAGACTTTAAACATAAAAAATGATTATAAATAAAAATAAAAAAAGAGTTGGGAAGAAATTATGGAGAGGAACCACAGAATGATCGAGATAGATCGCTGATGAAACAGGACTGTTTTTTCGCATGTTACCGTCGAAGTCACTCATTTATGGTGTACTAGACTTCACTTTTC
Organism: Diploptera punctata; assembly: GCA_030220185.1. Lineage (NCBI taxonomy): Eukaryota > Metazoa > Arthropoda > Insecta > Blattodea > Blaberidae > Diploptera > Diploptera punctata. The sequence goes on along the minus strand of JASPKZ010009814.1, from coordinate 1,656,242 downwards.
AAAGGCAGCAGAACTATAATTAATCCAAGGTATGTAAAAATGACATATACAGTACTCTATAATTTAAGATTATTAATAAGTTTTAGTTTTTTTATAATGCGGGAAAAAAAAAATTAGTCCCATGTGATTCTGCTTTGAACAAATTTTACTGTATTTCTATTCCAAAGCTCTAAGTTCAACATACCAATGATTCTTCTTACATCAGTTATTCTTCTTTCAATTTCTGTAGTTGAATTCTTATTTTTATATAAAATATGTACTACATTTTTAACATTATGTATTCTGATTTTGTTGAGTTGTTTCTTGACTCACCTCATACTTCTTAACTCCCTCGCAGATCTAGATTTCGTTACTGTATTTGTAAAATCTAGATCTGCGAGGGAGTTAAGAAGTATGAGGTGAGTCAAGAAACAACTCAACAAAATTAAAATGAACCTCATAATGTTATTTCTACCATCATAACTTAATTATGTATTCTTCCTGAATTACATTTTAGCTTATCTGTTGTATCCAATATAATTTATCTGTAATCCCTATGTTTTGTATTAATAATTAATACACGTTAATTGTATATGAGATTAATATTAATGGGGCAATTTTTTGAATCGTCATAAGAATAAAACAATTATTTCATCTTAATCCTTCTACGGAGGGTTGTTTCTGATCTCTGATAACAAATGGTTTTTAAGTTTTACCTTAAGGAAAGCCGTGTCCCTACCATCGAACATGCTCTAATTGATGGCTCTTCACCCGAGCTATGGTTCGGCATCGGACTTTCTCTGCAGAAGACTCTTACGCAGCACAGCCATGTCTCTCTTCTTTATATGCTTTCCAGAGACCGTCTATTTTTCAAGGACGCCTGTTTCCCAGTGCCCTTTTGAAGAGTCCAAAGACACAAAGTCCATCGGTGATGCATCATGAGACTTCACTGGGATGTTGCTGAATGGAATAGCATGTATTCCAGTTTCCTGCTCCATTTCTCCAGGAATGTCAGGGTTGAACCCGAAGTGTGACTGGAGGCCTTGTCTTGGTGCACCCAGACTTGGTTTTTGTCTGTACCATAGAGAGCTGGGATTTCAATTGGGTAAATTGGGGTGATAACTTCTTCCTGGTAGTACTGGGAGTTGATTTTGGCCTTTTTAGCTACTCTACGAATGGTCAGTTTTTCATTGTAGCAATATCCCGCGATGACCATAAATCCCTTGGAGAAACTTTCTCTGCATTGGGCATACCACTTTTGAAAAACTTTTTCACCCCTTTCTCTATAGTAAATTGCCCTGGGTTTGTTGCAGTCTCCTAGACAAACATATGCTTCATAACGTGTGACCAAAAATTTTCATTTTTCTCCTGCCAGGTGCTTTTCATAGCTTCCTGCTGTTGGTGCAGCATTCGGCAATGTGACGTGGCAACAATTTATGAACCCTGCTTTTGTGGCGCTTCTCCATGTTTAAATCTTTGTTTATTATGGTGTTTACAGTTTTATGGGATATTCCTAATCTGTTTGCAATCATCCTTTGTGTGGCAGGGTTACCACCAGAGATAAGGACCTTGACCTTTCTGATTACATCTGGGGTGCGGGTAGTAGCCGGTCGTGGATTTGCCCGTTTTTTTCTTTTGGAACTAATCCCAAGCGACCATTTCCCTTTTTATTAAGCACTGAACTAATTCTGCACTTTGACACCATAAAATAGCGTTTTGCAAGCCTCAATAAACGCGGAATAACTATAATTAGCATCGGAAAGGGCAGTAATGTACCCTTCCCAAAACGGGTCTATCTTCTTAGGCATTATGAGAGCAACACGCGTGCGAGTGTAACAGAAGCAGCACACTGACTGGTTTGATCACCTCGCACGCTCCTGTCCTGATGACTCACACTCCAACATCACAGTCTACTTGGCAAATTGTTATCAGAGATCGGAAACAACCCTCCGTATAACTCTACATAGCACATGAAACACGTACCTGAACTATAAGTAAATGAAGCTTTATGATTTGTGTGGAGTTCTTTTCCTACCTACATAACTTAATGAAGCTTTATGTCTAAGTTAACTGGAATTCTCTGGAAAATTCCTAAAATCTGTTCCTTACCTTTTTCGCTTTTACTTCAAATACATCTTCTTCTGAATCTAATACAACTCTCTTCTTTGGTGCTGCTTTCTTGGGTGCTCTTTTAGGTTTGTCTTCATTATTCACTTCCTTAAATAATGCTTTCTTCTTTGCAGCTGAAATTTAAAAAATCAGGGAAAAACTATTTTATACATTTTTCTATTAGCTTGATTTGTTAATGAAAACAATATTTTTAGAATAAGATCAAATAAAGAATTAAAAAATGTTCCGTACACCAAATATAGCAGAAATTAAAAGTAAAAGAATCTCCTGATTGGGTGATGTAGTTACAATGGGCAATAATAGAATGGTTAAAAAGAGTTTCAATGCAAAACAGGTTGTAAAAGGAAGATAGGAAGACCAAGACTTAGATAGTTACATTACATGGAGAACACCTTAAGAAAAAGTATATCGTGCTGTTGCATGTAGATGATGGAAAATCTGGATCTCCAGTAGCAAAAGAAAGTGAGTCACCTTCTTCAGCCAATGAGAAAACAAGTTTTTGCCTAAAGCTTGTGAGAAGCAAGCATGAGAAATTATATATGAAGAATATCAGCTCTTTCATAAAGGGGCCAGCGAATCGCAGAGTCTTGCATGTATTAAGTATAACAGTGTTGCCAGAACTCAAGCTCTTACAGCTGCAATACTACCAAAATAGCAGCAGTGTCTCTCTCTTGTGCAAAACATTCAGAAGTAACAGTATTATATATTTTCTCTTCAAATATAATTTGTCCTACAGTGAGAAGTATTAAATTAATAATAAAAGCATTATTATAGTTTGGAAACTCTAGCTCAGGTTGTATCATGCCTGCTTCCTGACCAGTGGGCCTAGGTTCAATACTCATCAGGATTGGAAACTTTTTAATCGATAAAATTTTCAATCTTGGGATAGGAATGATATTGATATAAACTAACCCACTGGCTCTATCAAATGGTTAGGTTCATGGCCACACAGACATAAGTTCTCCATACATTCCTATCATGAGCTAATGTCTTCCAATCATCCCCCGTATAATCTACTTCCTTCAAATTGTGATTAATATCATTTTCCAATATTGTTTATTTTTTCTTTCACTCACCTCATACTTCATATGAAGTGTTATTTCCTATCTACATAACTTAATTATTTTCCAACTTCATTTTTGGTCTAATAACAGGGTGTTTTCCTACAAGAGGCTTCAATACCCCTCTTTCATTCCCCATTCGTACCACATGCCAAGCCCATTGCAGTCTACAAGACCGAACTGTTCTTATTATATCTGGTTTCCTATAGAGATCATGTAGCTCAATGTTATGAAGTCTTCTCTATTTACGGTAAAATCGAAGGTTTCCTACCTCTCCTCATACAAATCTTCTAAGTAGATCGCGATTTCGAGACCATAATGGTCTCATCTTCAGTACTATTTTGGTGACTCTTTCACCATAAATTAAACCTCATAGTGATTAATTCCTGTAAAAGTTAAATCTTCTCTATTTGCCTATCTGTTCATCTCTCTTTGGTCCAAAAATTTTCCTAAGAACTTTATTTTCAAATACTTGTAATCTTTCCTTCTCTCTTTAAAGTATGAGACCATGTTTCACATCTATATAATATAACTGGGAGAATAATAGTCTTACATATCTTCAGTTTAACGTTTTTCGAGATAAGTCCCTGTAATGCATAATAGCATGCACTTCCAGAATTGAGCCCATGTTTAATTTCTTTGTGCATCTCATTCCTATTTGTAATTATTGTTCCTAGGTATTTAAATTCAGCCACTTTTAAAAAATTAACTATCAATTTCCATCATATAATGTATTTCTATGCATGAACATATATTAAGTTCTATTGATGTTTGCTTCCAGTCCCAATTTCTTAGTGTTTACTCAATAGAGTGTGCATGTTGGCCCTTAGTATCTCCTCGCTATCCCCTAATAATACTACATAATCAGCTTAGAAGTGATATACAATTTTTAATCACTGAACTGTGTTCCAGATGACTGCAATAAATTGCAAACCCCTCCTCAATGTGTATGTTGAGAATTAATATTCTGTGTGATCCTTGATACTAGCACTAGGGTTCACCTTGTCTCTTTTCTTCATGATAACAACATACGAGTAATTATACACCCACAAAAGCTTAAAAATGCACTCCTCTCTGTATACAATACAATACACACCTATATACTGCTAAATTGATATGTAAATTGAAAAGATACCACATTAACACCATCTTTCCACCTCTCATATATACATAGTTTCTAATGTCCTTTGTTTTCTCTGTATAGATACAATTATCGCACATGATACTTCTATAGTATATAAAGTAGACATTCAGTTTAGAAAAAAACTTATTTTGTCAGCATTCCATTATTTTGACCCATTGTTCTTAATGTCCCATGCTACAGGTGAGTGATCTACGGCATCATGCCTTGACAAGAGCTATGGGATATAAACCGGTTAGAGTACTGTTGGGGAAGAAATTTTAACATGGAATTTCAGCCAATATGAGATGTGGCTTACAGTATTATGAGGTATTTGATTAGCTACAATAAATAGCAGTTCCAGGTTGCAAAACCAGCTATGACAGCTGGGGGACTTCACATGCTGACCACATGCCATCCCTATGCTGACTGAATGATCATCCATCTCCATAAATGGCACATATGTGGCTGTGAAGTCAGCAGCAGGCCGGTAGGCCAAGAGCCTTTTAACCTATTATACCATAGGTTTTAATATTGTTGTCAATATACCGTATATCTTGGCAGATAAGGCGACCTTCAGATTAGACGAGGTATAGATTTTTGTCAAAGTTTTATAGCTTTAGCATATATCTGCCCTATGAGACGACCCTACCAATGGCCCATGAATTTAGTTTAGATCAGCGATCATTACTAGCTTATATTTGAAGAGAAAAATTTCCGCCTAGACCAAGACTCGAACCTGGGACCCTTGGCTTTCTGGGCTAAGTGCTCTACCAACTGAGCTACCGAGGCGAGTTGCGACCTAGATGCAAATTTTTCTCTTATATACAAAGTGTTAAATGAATAATAAAATCATCAATTACTCGCTTACTCTATAGCTTATACAACATTACCTTATTCGTAATTTTTCAAATTAAATGTTATGTTAGATATTGTTAATATTTTAACCCCTCATTATGATAAATAAATACATTTTATTTTCATTCAACGGCAACACTGCTACACTTTTGATAAGTTGTACTAGCACGAGAGATGAGACCTGTCGCATGGAAGGCAGTAGAGGGGAAAGGAGATTGTTATGATAAGGAAGGAAGACTTACGCGTGAGAAATTTCTTGTTATGCTACTATCAAACCCAAAGATTTAAGTTATCCGCATATTTAAATGTTATACAGTGCCCTTTGCATCATGCATAGTAATAACGCTATATTAATAATTAAAAGAAACAACGCAATATAAGCAATAATGTCCATAAATTATATTAATTTATCCTTCAATGAGAAGTGTTAAATTAATAATAAAATCGTCAATAATGTCCATGTTTATTTACTACACAAAACAGATTGCAAAAGAATTGAATAACCAGATGTTTTCAGGACTGGTTTGATAGTAGCTGTACTCATGGGGATTCACTAAATCTCTAACAGTCCCCCCCCCACATGTCAACTGATCGGTTTGTCACATTACATCATTACGTCAGTCACAATCAGTGGTTGCATTGTCATTTGTGTGTCGTGTGTTCAAGTAATTTTTATAAATTTCAATCTAAATTTTTTGTATCTGTCCTATAAGACGACTCTGGATTTTGGGGGCTTTTTTATGGTTCAACTATCATCTTATCTGCCGAGATATATGGTATGTATGAAATCTCCATCAATAACACAAAGTGTAATGAAAATATTTGAAACATTTTATACACTGGAAGAGAAAGTGACCCAATTTATGGTACACATTAACTTACAAGGATTTTTGTAAAGAAAGACCTTTGAAAATGTAACTTACGTGGTTTAGACTTCTCAGGAACTGGATGTGCATTATCAGATGATGATTTCTGTTTATCACTTCCACTTATAAGTGAATCAAACATAGCATCTGAGGATATATCTTTTGCTGAAAAAAAAAAAAGAGTTCAATTTCATTAATGAAAACTCTACATCACTCAAAGTGTTATAAGAGCAACACACGCACACACATTGGGGCTAGGAACAGCGATGGCATACAATTATTAATAATTACTGTATTGTGCACCTGACGGGGGCAGCTGTAGTGTATTGTCAGTCCAACGGATCTGTGCCCCCATAAGATATGCAAACTAAAGCCTACTTGTTTATTTTTTATTATTTCACTCACCTCATACTTCATAATTCATAGCAGACCCTGGGTTTCTTCACATAATTTGTGACATTGTCAATGCTGCGTCACGTTCACAACTGACGTCCAACGCCATCTTGTTCCAGTTGTTTACGTTATTCTTGTTTTCCTATGACTTGATAGCCAACTTTATTAAGTTATGTAGATAGGAAATAACACTATGAGGTTCTTTAATATTGTTTATTTTTTATTATTTCACTCACCTCATACTTCATAATTCATAGCAGACCCTGGGTTTCTTCACATAATTTGTGACATTGTCAATGCTGCGTCACAAATTATGTGAAGAAACCCAGGGTCTGCTATGAATTATGAAGTATGAGGTGAGTGAAATAATAAAAAATAAACAATATTAAAGAACCTCATAGTGTTATTTCCTATCTACATAACTTAATAAAGCCTACTTCCTTTTCTGCCTCGGCAAATCATTTCCCTCCCTGTGCATTCCTATCTCTCTCTCTTGCACTTGGACTCCAGTGTTGTCAACTCGACTCCAACCTTGCATGATTCAATATTCAAGAGCATAATTCTAATTTAAATCAATACAAATGATTACTAACTGGAAAACAATACTACAATATCCAAAACTGATAATGGAAAACTTGTCCAATAAGGACAAGCTGATGATAATGTGCATAGCACGTCAAAACATGTTCAAATAGAACACAACGATATATGAGGTAAGATTATTCCAGATTCACCTTATTTATTGATATGTAACCATATTCCAGATGATTACTTGAGTAAATTTCATCTTAAGAATGGAATAACCAACACACCAAATTGCCTACTGTGGCATCAAGAAATGGAAATGGATATACACCAAATCAAAATACGCAAAGTCATCCAGATGCATCTAATCTAGCATGAAAATATTTGGAAACAAGAAAGAGAATAACTTTAATATTAAATAAAGAGCATGTAGAAACACACATCATCAACTCTACCTATAAAAAGCTGATAGATTTTTATAACAAATGTTTAAAATGGACATCAAAGTGACATTCAATATAAAAATGGAACAAATTATGTAACATACAATACGGTGGAGATAAATTTCAGAATATGGGTGCTCAGTTGAAATTATATTCTGTAGAGATTTCTAATAAATTTTATTTTTACCTGCAGGTTTTTGCTTGTCCATTAGGTCATCATCAGAATCAGAAACAGCTCGCTTTGTACCCTTTCCGCCTCCAAATTCACTATCAGTATCACTAACTTCAATAATAGATTTACTGTTAAACAAAAAAACATTTAAAAATTGGTTAATGTACATGACATTTGGATAGTGGAAAATTACTTACATTGACCATACTATTATTAATAATAATAATCCTGAAAGGTCACAGTCCTCAAAGGACTGCTAATAATAATAATAATATTATTATTATTATTTTACTTTACTTCAAATAGATTACATAAAAATACAATAGTTACAATGAATGAATAACTTAATGGTTTCTGCACTGCAATTGAATGGTTTAAGGGGGGGGGTGATGGGTGAAATTTCTATTTTCTACATTTTTTGAGCTACATTCACTGCATGGTACATAGTGATGTGTTTAAGTTTCATTCTTGTGAGGCATTTATTTGATGTGTTATTAAATAATAGATTCTTAAAAAATTGTATATATTATTATTAAATGGGTCCCACAATTTTTTAGTAAAATGTCTGACTTTTTTATACAAGACCCCTAAAATATTTAGAAAAAATATCATGCATTAGAATTCTTTTAATGTGAATACAAAGGGATAAAAAAATGATGACGTACCTCATGCATGGAATTACAAAAAAAATTAATAATTGCATGTTTTTATTTCTTAAAATACTATTTCAATCATGAAACCCATGCACTATTTTGTTACTCACTGTTTTTAGGACAAGCAGTAAAAATCTGAACCTTCTAGGATAAAATTTGTGAATTCCATTCAATTTTGAATGTACAAAAATGCAGTGAAATTAAAAGTGTGGAAAAACAAGTTTAAAGATATGCATGCAGTTTAAATACAAAAGTAACATACAGGCCTAATCAGCACTTTAGGGCACTTAGAAGCGTCATAGGCCTCTGAAACTTTGCCAACATATACAATAGAGTACAGGCTATTTTTTTAGTACAAAAAAAAATGCCAATTTTGATCTCAAATGGTCAATTTTTCACCCATCGCCCCCTTTAAGGCATCATGATTTGGTGCAAAGTAAGGGACTTGTGCTGATCGAGTCCTAATGGAGGATGAAATTTTCTCATGGAATTGCAGCCAGTATGGAACCAATGCTCATTCAACATCATGAGGAATTTGGATAGCTACAATAAATAGTAGCTCTAGGTTGAGAAAACCAATTATAATGGCTAGGAGACCTGACATGGTAACCACACATAATTCCTATACTGGCTGGATGATAATCCATCTAAGTGATTAACACATGTGCATGTGAGGCCAGCAGCTGAGTTGTAGATAAAGGGCTTTCTAGGCCTATTGCACCATTGGGCGAGTGAATTATTTTATGACAGATATGTCATTACCAAACAAACTTTCGCTGGACTTTTCCTTTTCCTAACCTATAGTTAGACTTTTGAAGTTAATCTTACTGATATGCAGAATTATCTGTTTTGTATAAATTTTAATTTTAGACCAAATATGTAAAAAAAAAATATGTAAAACATGGAAACCTACATTAATTTATGGTGGTAAAACATTGGCATTAACAGAGTAAGGATTCAATTAGAATTCAAGGAAACAGAGATGATGTTTTTAAGAAGCTTGTTTGGGAAAACCAGAAGAGGCAGAGTACAGAACACTAAAGAGAAATTTTAAAGTTGAATAAAATACAAGTTGAACTGGAGAATATTAGAATATGATCACTAAGGCTATGATTTGTAAGTAATTACATATTCTTTCCCTTTGCTTATAAGTAAAGTGATCCCACAATAGGCCCTTGGGGTAGTAGGAGGTTAAGGCTCCCACTTTTTCTAGACAATCGGCACTTTATGTCAGCCGGGTTGTCAACCCTGCATGACGGCCGCCTTTACCCCAGAACAAGTGTCTGGTACTCATTTCCGTTGGAGGCTGAGTCGACCCCAGGGCCATAGTGCCACCAGAGGGTTTAGGTCAGTTTAAAAATCCTGACCCCAACGGGACTTGAACCCTCGACCCTCCGGCTTGTAGATCAGTGCCTCCCGAGGCCTATAGTGGGATCACTTTACTTTACTTAATATTACATAAAAGTCCTAGCCTTAATGATCACGTTAAAAGTATGAATCCCAGAAGGATACTAAGATAAGCAAAGGGATGAGCAATTCTAGGATCAACTCAGATTCAAATGCAAATGAGTATCACTGAATCAAAATTATGTTCTGGTGGATAAAGGTAATAATCATACCAGGACTAACGTCTTGTGCTGATTGTCATTTGAAGGTGGGAGCCTTAGGGTCGTATGCAAATACATTACTCTCTACTCAAATTACTTCCAATCACTGGTGAGCTGAGATCGAATTAATGGCCACCTTAACCGGTCATGCATGAATGTTGGCGTTTTTGTAATATTGGCAACGAATTACCCAGAATTCTCAGCGATAAAACCACTTCCGTTATTTTCGTCTGCTATAGAGGAATGCATTTATGCTTGCATCCCACAAATAATACCGTATACAAACACGTCTGCGACGCGCAATATTACACCGATTCTCCTGTTCTTCCAGTTGAATTCTTTGGTAGACTCTATCAAATTCCTCTTCTCCACGTATACCGAAAACATGATCGAAGTCTTCAAGGTCCGACATCTTGGATAAGTTTCAAACTACATCGGTTCCCTTCGGGATTTTCACATAAGTTTATATCTTGAGCTACGATCTTAAGGTACCTTGTCAGGTAGCTTTACAATTATTACCGCGTGAATAGATTTCTGAGTAAGAAAAATGTTCAAGTCCCGGTCTGAGCGTATAATTTTTCTCTTTAAATATGATTTAGCCATCATTGAGATGTATGAAATTAATAATAAAAACATCGAAAATAGCCGTACTGGCATTTATAATGTAATGTATAATTCCCAAATATGTCTTCTTAATATAGGAGCCGCCATTTGCAAAGGTAGAAGCAAAGGCTTCAAAATATTTGGTGGGCGGGAATTACAACGCATATAGAGAAAGATTTGCGTTTAGATCGGTACTTGCTCAGGTAGCTCAAATGGTAGAGCACTTGGACTAGAAAACCAAGGGTCCCGGGTTCAAGTCCCGGTCTGAGCGTATAATTTTTCTCTTTAAATATGATTTATCCATCATTGAGATGTATGAAATTAATAATAAAAACATCGAAGAAAAATGTGTTTGAATAAAACTTTATCAGCAGAGAACGCCTTTTACTGTCTAATGTGTTCAAACATTCGACCCTTAAACTCTTACCACTCCAATGGCCTCCTAAGGAAATAATGGGAACAATTTACTTTGTTTTTAAAAGAAAAATTATTGTCTGAACCAAGAATCGAACCCCAATTCAGACAATAATTACAAATAATCAATTGAGTTGGTGTTTACTTGATGAAAATCCATATTTATTAATTAAATAAAAACTATAAATTTATTTTTGGTTCAGACAATAATTTTTCTTTTAAAAACAAAATAAATTGTTCCCATTATTTCCTTAGGAGGCCATTGGAGTGGTAAGAGTTTAAGGCTCCCACCTTCAAATGACAATCAGCACAAGACGTTAGTCCTGGTATGATTATTACCTTTATCCCCCAGAACATAATTTTGATTCAATGATACTCATTTGCATTTGAATCTGAGTTGATCCTAGAATTGCCCATCCCTTTGCTTATCTTAGTATCCTTCTGGGATTCATACTTTTAACGTTTTATTTTTATTTAATTAATAATAATAATTACAAATAATTATTCTTTCCAAAAAATAAATTTGTCCAGGACTGGAACATGTTAAACTAAATATTACATCAAAAAAACTTCAATTTGTTAAATTAATATTAAGAAGCTAAAGCTATTACTATGATTGAAATAAGTAAATTAATGTACACAACTAAACTAATGACTAGAGCATCAGAACATAATGCTATAGGTTTGAATCAGGGATAAATTTTTCTCTTTACCGTTGATCACAATAGTTTAGTAGTGTACATTAATTTATTTATTTCAATCATAGTAGTAGCTTTGGCTTCTTAATACAATAAAACCTGTCTATGAAGGAACATGACGGTTCCTTAAATATATTTCCGTCTTGGCAGTTTTCATTCTTATAAAGGGTTCCCAAATTACAAGCTTGAATTTTCTCATGCAGTGTAAGGGTTTTACAAGCACGCTTTAAAGACATAACGCATTGAACTGAAATACAGACAAAATAGTGTAACACAGCTCAGTTTGCACGGCAATACAAAACAACTTTATTACACAAAAGCGAGAAGGAACTCAACTACAGGAAGACTGAAGAGTTTCCCCAACTCCCTCGCAGGTAACGTAAGCAGGCAAAAGGAAAAGCGATGGATTCCCCGCTGTTTCACATAACCAAGGGTATCCCCACAATAAAATGGCAACACAAGAAGGTAAAAACGATATAATGCAGAAAGCATCATATGCAGAATTTTCATGTGTGCTCAATAATACTGTAATTAGAATGTGCTTAAGAATAATTTTCCGTTTTACTGAGGTAAAAATTAACTATTGGTACTTCAAAATCCATTCCGTTTCTGCAACATGAATGGTTTCCTGCTTATACAGGACGATTTTACATATAAAACTGTACCGTTCTGGACATTTTTTCTGTCTCTACAGGTTCCGGCTAAGACAGGTTTTACTGTATTAATTTAATAAATAATGCTATAGCTGTGTGGAATCCCATCATGTCTTCTTAATGTAGAAGCCATTCAATGTGTATTTGTGAATGATAGTTCACATTATTGGATGTTGCATCCAGAGAGTAAACGTAAAAGGAGAATTTGTGCATGGTTGGGAGAGAAACCTGAACTACCTCAGAGGTCTAGAAAATCAGCACAAAAAACCTGAAGGTTCGAGGTAAGATTCCCAGTTCAGGAAATTTTTTTTCTCTATACCATTGATCACTTCCCTACATCCTCATGATATCTCCATATCCTCAATTTTTTCTCTATACCATTGATCACTTCCCTACATCCTCATGATACCTCTATATCCTCCATACTTAGTGAGAAACAGCATGCATTACAAAAGAGCATAGAACATATATACAATTTTTAGCTTACTTATTATCCAGCGCACTATCAGTAACTGGAACATAGTCTCCAGCCTCTGCTTTATTATCATGCAGTTGAAAATCGTCGTCATCGTCAATGAGATCTTCATCGGAATCATAATTGAATTTAACTTTTGCAGCTGTAACAATACAATAAAAATTGTCAGGAGCATGCTAACCTAGAGAACACAAACAGATTAAAACCAAGGACAAATTCTTAATTGGCCATCGAAATAGCTTATTTCAGAAGAGCATAAGTTATGATCAGTTTTAAAAGATAAAACCAAGAAAATAAAGTATGGAAAAAATTTTCAAAATTTTATTCTCAAAATTTGTAGGAAGTAACACTATGAGATAATTTATTAATAGTTTTAATCGGCAATCTTTATATATAAATATATATAATTCATCTGTATGTGTGCTTGTCACTGTACTCTTCCTAAATGACTGGACCAATTTTAATGAAATCTATCTGTGTGTCTGATTGGGTCCCTCAATAGTTTATATTTACAATTGGATCCTCTAAAACCATTAGGTGTAGGAGTTCATCTGATGTGAAAATTAAAAAATCACTCTAGCGGTCACATTTTTCGATGATTCACAACAAAACTCAGTATATTGTTTTAAAATAAACCGAGGTAGGTACTATCAAAAAATGAGCAAAATCCGATAATTAGAAGTGGAGATTTACTTGAAACCCAAAATTAAAAACTGTCTAAACAACTGGACCAATTTTGATGAAATATTTTGTGTGTGTTTGAATGGGTCCCTGGATAGTTTAGATTCACAACTGGACTTGGTAGATGGTGCTGTGATCAGATTATGGGAATTTTTTTATGTCAGATGTGTAGTCATCTGAATTATTGACATATTCCGCACGACAATATGATATCATACATGCTTAACAGATGGGAGTGAGGAGTTTTCTTTCAAACTCATTTAATACATCTTAATTAGTGAATGTCATGGTAAAAACAGTAACTTATATTTTTATCGTCTGGCCATGACACAAGAATTGAATGTTCGAGCAAAACAATATCTGCTGGGTCCGGTAGTGTATATATATATATATATATATAAATAACATGAAAATAAAAATTAATGTCTCAACTGAGATTTGAACTCGAGGCCTCTAACTTTATACATTAGTGAGATACCATATTTTCATTAAGGCTCCTGTGCAAACATTAACTTTTCTTTTCTTACACACAATTCTCTATCATAAGAGGACTCTTACTTTAAGGGAAAATAAAAGATCATGAGTATTTGAGAATAAAGTTCTTACGAATATTTTTTGGACCAAAGAGAGACAAACAGACAGGCAAATGGAGAAGACTACAAAATAGTGAGCACCCAATAGATAAGCCAAGAATGAGGTGGGAGAATAATATGAACTACAATTTCAAGATGAAGCTGATATAACAAATAAAATCACAAATTTCACACAAACAACAGGGATAATTAACCGTTAGCATAGAGAGACGTGACATGTACGCAAGTTGAATTCTTCACCAAATGCGGAGCGGCATGACGTGTATGCTGCTTTAAACTGTTGTTATGATCTTTGTGTTTACATTAACTATTTACCGTTTGTATAAATTTTATGTAGAGACTTCAAAGTTTATATTAGTGCATATATTAATTGATGACGGCCCTGAGTAACAAGTTAAAATTATTTTATATTTGTATTTATTCTTGCGGCCTCTTGACATTTTTCTTATATTTATAACTTGATAAAGGTTTTCGTAGAAAAATAAATTCTCCTTCTTTTTTGTAGATTAGCTTGTCTATCAAATTGAATCTAGTTTCAAATCTCTTCATTTTTAATAATAATGTCGCAAAATTCAGTATATATAAAGGCCCAACAAAGTATTTCCAATTTACGCTATAGTACAGGACCACAACAGTAAATTTCAGATATATATATATTTTAAATGACGATACCCTTACATTATGGAAAGGTAGTTAGTCTACTATTCACCCAGTATCTAAAAGGTAAAGTGGTCCACTACAGACCTTAGGAGCTCCTTGGGATATTAGGAGGTTAAGGCTCCCACTTTTTCAAGACTATCGGTACTTGATGTAAGCTGGGTACTTATCTCTGTCTGACGGCCCATAACAAGCATCTGGTACTCATTTCAGTTAGAGGCTGAGTCAACACCGGGGTCACAGTGCCACCTGAAGGTTTGGTTCAGTTTAAAAATCCTGATCCACTGGGACTCGAACCCTCGATCTTCTGGCTTGTAGCATGTTGATCTTTCAAGTCCACACTTCCGGTGAAGCTATTATAGTCATATATCAACTGGTTTCACCTTGGAAACCAGAAGAAAGACATTGAAATTTAGGGTTGGTGAAGGTCTTTTAGCACAACAGGTCTCATGTAGAAAGACAATTTTTTGAAGGCACACTACCTAAAATAATGTTTCCAAAGTGTTAGAAAGACACATTTGGAGAAGGCTGCCCCCCATACAAGAAAGAAGGTCAACGCATACAAGCAATGTGTTTGTAATAAACATGAACAAAGTAAACACAAGGCAAAAAAATACACTTATTGGTGCCCGAGTGTCAAACAGCTGGTTTACGCTTTGAAGATTTATCACACCAATTTTTGAAGTTCATTCTGTTTTTTTTTGAAGACCCTTCTCTTTATGTAAATATTTTGTTGTGTTGTTAGGTGGAGACGGTTCTCTGAAGTCTTAAAAGAATTCCTAGTGCAATTCACTGTGCTATTTATGTGAGAAACTTACACTTCAATTGTGGCACAACAATCATAAATAATATTTGAAGAGAAAAATTTTCGCCTAGACCGAGACTCGAACCCTTGGCTTTCCGGGCCAAGTGCTCTACCAACTGAGCTACCGAGGTGAGTTGCGATCTAGACACAAATTTTTCTCTTATATACGTTGTAATTCCCTCGTGCCAAATGCTTGAAACCATAGCTTCTATCTTTGCAAATGGCAGCTTCTTAGTTGAGAAGACATTTATTGGGAATTTCACACTACTTTATAAAGCCAGTAGGGCTTCTATTGACGATTTTATTATTAATTTAACACTTCTCATTGAAGGATAAATTATATTTGAAGAGAAAAATTCAAATATAATTTATCCTTTATCCTTTAATGAGAAGTGTTAAATTAATAATAAAATTGTCAATCATAAATAAGTCTGCACATGCAGAGATGTTACGTGAGAACCGTAACAAATTTAATTAGTTAAATATTATATTAAGGGTTCACCATAAAAGAATTGCAAAAACATTTAAATTACTCAAGATATATCCATTTAAATGCGTTATTGGAGTAATGGCACTGAACGGCTGGGTTTAAATACCCGTGAACCACCTCCCGCAACAGAGTATTACCGGCCATTTAACTCCACCCGCTCTGAAGGGTTAATAGAGTCATGAAAACAGCTGATGATGGTAACTATGGTCACCGATACTGTGGTGCTGTGTTTAAAAAAACATAGAAGTATGAGGTAAGAAGAATTCACGATTCATTTGATTCTTATAGTTAATAGTATTATGAAACCATCTTTAGTACAAAAGAACACAAGATTACGACTTTATAAGGTTCATGCAAGACCAGTATTAAGATATGGTAGTGAAGCATGGACAATACGAAGACATGAATGCAGAATAACAGCAAATGAAATGTGATTTATGCATCATACAGCAGGCTATACAAAGTGAGACCATAAAAGAAATGAGGAAATTATGGAAAAGTTGGGTATAGAACCCATTCTCCATCATATACAAAACTATCAGAACTGCGAAACTGCATTACAACTTATTGAATGAATGTCACACACAAGCGACGAAACTGGTATGCATAAATATCAAGAATTAAGAGGTGAGTCAAAACATAAAACTCATTAACCCATTTGATCCCACTGTTCCATTTTTGGATCAAAAGTTTTAAATTTCCCTGTGAAAAAGTCTTTAGTATTTTCTTAAGTTGGCCATACTGAATAGCTTCTGGAGGCTTTGAACTTCACTTTAAAACCATTAGTACTTGTGTCTACATCAGTTTGGCGGTGCTGCTGGTTTCAGAATAACGCCTTTTTTTGAAGAAATGACATACAAGAAAAGGTAAGTGTATTTCATTTTAACTGATGGTTATATTTCGAATTACATCATTGCAATATATACGATATACATGAACATTTTTATTGGTATGTTTGTTTGTTGATTGTTACTCATCAACAATGAACAATAATGAAAAATATTTCTATGTTCCATTTTTGGAACAGTGGGATTGAATGGGGGCATTGAAATAGCATACAATGTTTTCTAGCTTGACTACTGATGAAATTATATCCATATTATAAGAAGATACAGACTTTACTGAGGCTGATATTTACATAACCCCTCCAGAGAACCCAAGCCAATCAAATGAAGACTCTGGTGATGAGAACGAGAATGGTATAAATCACCTATCAGGCTAGTCATATATTGAGGGCCAGTCGGCGAGAGCTAGAGTGACAAAGTATGATTATGGGGAAATCATTAACCAGGAGTGTTATTTATACAATTCTCAACTCTGGCTCATAGGTTCAAAACCTAGGCACTAAGTAAATTTACCTCTATAATATATTAATAATTATTTTCATAAAAATATTGCAATTATATAAAGTAAAATTTAATTTTCCTGATTCAGCTAGGAGAACCTGAAATGCCATTCAGCCTCAGGCAACCTACAATGCAAGGTTCGAAAAAGTGGTAAAATATTTGCAATGTCTGTGACAATATACAATCTTATCATAAGACGGCAGATTTTCTAAATTTGAATTTTTAAATTTGAAGATAAAATTTTTTCGCCTATACGCTGGACTGCGAACTCCGGGATCCCTTGGCTTTCGCGGCCTAAGTGCTGCTATTAGCTAAGCCAACTAGAGCTACCGAGGGTCGAGTTACGATCTAGACTGGCAAATTTTTCTCCTTATATACGTTGAGCCTCGGTAGGCTCAGTTGGTATAGCACTTGGCCCGGAAATCCAAGGGTCCCGGGTTCGAGTCCCGGTCTAGGCGAAAATTTTTCTCTTCAAATTTAATTTATCTTTCATTGAGAAATGTTATATTTAATAAATAAAACATCTTAGTAGAGGCGGCATTACTGGCTTAATATAAGTCATGTTAAATTTCCAATAAGATGTCTTCTTAACTAAGAAGCCGCCATTTGCTAAGATAGGAGAACAATGGTTTCTAAAAGCATTTGTCGATAGGGAATTACATACGTATATAAGAGAAAAATTTGCATCTGAGAGATCGTAACTCGGCCTCGGTAGCCCTCAGTTGTGAGAGCTGACTTTGCCTGGAAAGCCACTGGGTCGAGGCGGGTTTCGAGTTCCGGTCTAGGCGGAAATTTTTCTGCTTCAAATTTAATTTATCTTTCATTGAGAAATGTTAAAATACTAATAAAAACATCAGATTTTCTAAGAAGTTCGTCCAATTTGAATAAAAATGCTAAATGAGAGACTGTTAAGAGCGTCACATATTCGAACGCAAAGTTTGCTTATGTCTTGACGAGGCTATGATTCCTATAACTTTGGGCTTAACATGGCTGCCAAACAACATTATTCCAGGAAGTCCCCAATAAGATCTTGGTTAGCAAGGTGTGGTGCCTTAAGCGATACGCTTACGAATATTTTGAGGTTCAAATCGGAACCCTATCACGGAGCAACCAAGCAACAGGTAACACTAGTACGCTGAATTTGGTGTCAGGTGATTCGGTTGTTTCTAGATTTGATATTCAAACTTCCAAACGAAGATATAAAGGGCTTACCTAATTTATATTTTGATAACTTTTTGTCGACGTCATTATCCACTTGTATGGTATGCATTGAAATAAACGGATGCACTGGAACTGGAACAATTGCGTTCATATGGACAGAGGATTCTCCTTTGAAGGTATACCAAGAACATTAAAAAAATAACGCTACGAGGTAGCATATGCAGATCAGCAGGTCAGTGATGAAAACTCAGGTGAGGGACCGCAGATGCCGCTGTCAGTACAATAGTGGATTTGTTATTACTGTCTGCCCAAATAGAAGTGTCGTTGAACCAACTGGTAACGGCAAGATGTTACAGGCCGAGCTGAGATAAAACAACAAGTAGAATATAATTGTATTGTCAGCTGATAAATTAACATGGGCGGGCGTTGACAGGCTTTTGATGAAAATAAAGCGAACTACAAGAATCAACTACAGGTCTAAAAAAGGTACTGCTAACTGCTTGCATCCCTCCTCACCGTTTCAAATAGTAATACTTGGTTGTTGTATAGACTGCACACACCCACAGTCGCAATTAAACGGTCCCCATCAGACTTGATAGTCTTCCCAAGATATGTAAGTAAATTGCTATTTCCATAAATAGCACAGACAGCGTTTCGTCCATTTCTACGCAGGTAACACTTATGCGCATTCCGGGCAAACCAGTGCACAAAAGAGTTATGAATGATGTCCTCTACGACGGGAAAAGATCATCTTATACTGCCATTGGGTAAATAATTGAGACGTGGACAATGAAAAAAGAATACTACAAAGCAGTTTAGAAAATATAAAGTCCTAATAATTAAATGAATCGTGATTTTTTCTTACCTCATACATCTATGTTTCCTTTAACACAGCACTAGCAGTATCGGCGACCCTTTGTCGTCATCGTCAGCTGTTTTCAACGACTGTCAAGTTTTTCTCGCTGTTTGTGCCGGTATATATCTAGACTTGCTATCCTGCTGATGCTTTTGAAAGAATGTCCATCTTCAAACTGCCACGCATAGGTGGTGTTTTGAATGAATCGTTTCCTAAACTGCTATCTGTTGTATTTTTGAAGAACTTTGTAATCAAGCTTGGTTCTTCCGGAATCTCGAAGTTCATAGTTCTAGTATGGTTTTTTTGAATATATATTTTTTCCCAAACTGTTAAATCCAAAGGTTTTGATAGATGTTTTAAAAGTTTTGCTTCTTTTTCAATCCTATGATGCTCTAATAAACTATGTGCTGCTATAGCTGATTTTTCAATTTCTCCATTCTTTATGTTTCTGAAGTGCTCTTTTTTACGAGTTTCCAAGTTCCTTTTGTTTTTCCATATATATATCTTGTTGCAATCCTTGCAATCAATTTGATAAATACCAGATTTTTTGTCGTCTGGGGTATTACATTTATTATTAGTTAACAGCAGATTACCCAGGCTGAATTTGTTAATTGGAGCTAATGTTATATTAAAATTTCTGAAAATTTTTTGAAACTTATTATGAACTTCAGGATGGTAAGTGAATTTCTTGAATTTTACATCTTTCTTGGGACCATGATGTAAGGTGGTGTATTCTTGTAACCTTTTTTGTTGTTTGAATTTCTTTAATTTATTCTTTATAATGTCTTCATCGAAACCATTTATTTTAGCAACATGAACAATATGATTATATTCCTTGTCAAAATCTTCTACATTAAGTGGAATATTTAACAATCTGTGTAATAGACTATTGAAAATTGCATAGTCTATTACACAGATTGTTAAATATTCCACTTAATGTAGAAGATTTTGACAAGGAATATAATCATATTGTTCATGTTGCTAAAATAAATGGTTTCGATGAAGGCATTATAAAGAATAAATTAAAGAAATTCAAACAACAAAAAAGGTTACAAGAATACACCACCTTACATCATGGTCCCAAGAAAGATGTAAAATTCAAGAAATTCACTTACCATCCTGAAGTTCATAATAAGTTTCAAAAAATTTTCAGAAATTTTAATATAACATTAGCTCCAATTAACAAATTCAGCCTGGGTAATCTGCTGTTAACTAATAATAAATGTAATACCCCAGACGACAAAAAATCTGGGATTTATCAAATTGATTGCAAGGATTGCAACAAGATATATATAGGAAAAACAAAAAGGAACTTGGAAACTCGTAAAAAAAAAAGAGCACTTCAGAAACATGAAGAATGTAGAAATTGAAAAATCAGCTATAGCAGCACATAGTTTATTAGAGCATCATAGGATTGAAAAAGAAGCAAAACTTTTAAAACATCTATCAAAACCTTTGGATTTAACAGTTTGGGAAAAATATATATTCAAAAAAACCATACTAGAACTATGAACTTCGAGATTCCGGAAGAACCAAGCTTGATTACAAAGTTCTTCAAAAATACAACAGATAGCAGTTTAGGAAATGATTCATTCAAAACAACACCAGATGGCAGTTTGAAGAGGAATTCCTTCAAAAGAACACCAGATGGCAGTCTAGATAATTACCGGCAAAAAGGAGAAAAAATTGACAGTCGTGAAAACAGCTGACGATGACGACAAAGGGTCGCCGATACTGCAGTGCTGTGTTTAAAGAAACATAGATGTATGAGGTAAGAAAAAATCACGATTCATTTAATTATTATTAATTGAACCTCATAATGTTAAAAATTCCCAAATTTAATATATAAATATAAAGTCCCCTTACATGCAA
Source organism: Diploptera punctata (assembly GCA_030220185.1). Classification (NCBI taxonomy): domain Eukaryota; kingdom Metazoa; phylum Arthropoda; class Insecta; order Blattodea; family Blaberidae; genus Diploptera; species Diploptera punctata. The sequence continues at coordinate 1,635,131 of JASPKZ010009814.1, read as the reverse complement.
ACTGTTTCCTACAATTTTACATGCAGCAGTAAAAGAAAATATTGAAACACAATAATTATAAAATTATTTTGAAATAAAAATGATTATTCTGTGACTAATTAAACTATATATGTAATGTTATTTAATGTACTTAACTAATTATTAATAAAATAATTAATTATTGACTTTTTTCAAATTTTTCAACAGTTAATTTCCTGTACCCATTCGTTCCCACTGTTCCATTATGGTCGGTTGGTATCTAATGTCGAGCACTTGATAATGAAATCATTCGCTCTCTTGCACTCCAATATTTAGCAGAAAGGCTGGTCTCTTCTACAAAAGCTGGACAACGGAGAAGATTGTTTATTTCCATATCTTCATTTAAATTGCAAAAAGGGCATTTAGGTGAATCTGTTATGCCAATCCATTTCTTTTTCCAAGGCTTCATGTTTGTATTGGAGTACAAAAAACTAGTTGTAACCGTTTAGTAGTAGGCACCACATGTGGTGGTTACGTCACCCCTGTTCCATTATTGGATCAACCATTCTCAGGCACTAAGCATATTATTATAATGATGAAAGTGGTCTAGATGCATTATTAGTATTGTAATGTAACTGAAATAAACACAAATTTAAGAAAAAAATCAATGGCAAATGAATTTGGGATCTAATTAAAAGAAACCTCATAGTGTTATTTCCTACATATATATATAGTAAGAACTATTATGTTTTTATTATTAATTTCACACATTTCAATGATGAATAAATCGTATTTCAAAAGAAATATTATACGTTCAGACCAAGGCTTGAAGTTCAAGCCCCAGTCTGTATAATTTTTTTTCTTCAAATAAGAACTGTTATCTAGTTTTTTTTGAGTCTTTAATCATCTTAACTCAATTTAATGTTGATTTGTTCTCGAACATGTTTTGATATAATCTTCATATCATCTTCAGCTTGGCCAGACTGATAGCCAAGCTGAATATCGAAACATATTTGAGAACAAATCAACAGTCTGGCCAAGCTGAAGATGATATAGAAGATTATATCGAAACATGTTTGAGAACAAATCAACATTAAATTGAGGTAAGATGATTACAGATTTAAAAAAAAAAATTAAAAGAACCTGTAAACATTACTTCCTAAAATAAACCATTAAGAACTGTTACATTTTTTTCAATTATGCATCTCATACACAGAAATATACTTTACTTATCTTGGCTGCAATATTTCCTACGTTACATGTAAAGACATAGAGATAAAATTGGTCAAATTTCAAAAACTTATAGAAACAATAAAAAACACTCTTTTCCGAAAAGTATGCCCAGATACAATTCTAAAATTTTATAAAACAATGGCTCTTCCAACTCTACTTTATGGTTCTGAAACCTGGACTCTTACTACAGGTAAATTAAATAGGATAGTAGCTGCAGAAATTAAGTTATTAAGACCTTTAGCGGGTCATACACTTTATGACCACATGCATAATGAAGATATCTGCAAAGCTCTCAACACACCAGCAATAACTGAAACCATTTAAATATACCAAAATAATTGGCATGAGCACCTTCTTAGAATGCCAAACAATAGACTACCTCTGCAGCTATTGAACTACAGACCCACAGGGCGAAGAGACCCAGGAAGACCTAAGAAGAGAGGAGGGATCAATTTCTATCCAGAAGCAGACCAGGCCAATGGCCTAATCCATGCCTGCAATTGATGAAATTGATGATACACACAAATATGATAACAGAAAGAGGAATTATATTATTTTTAGTCTGGACATCTTACCTCAATATTAATGTTGATTTGTTGATTATGTTGCATAATGCAACATAAATAAAACCAGTCTGGGAAAGCTGACGATAAAACAGAATTGTTTTGAAACATGTCCAAGAACAAATCAACATTAATATTGAGGTAAGATGTCCAGACTAAAAATAATATAATTAAAATAACCTCAAAATATAACTTCCTAAAATTAAATATTAGAAAGAGGAATATTTGAAGAGAAAAATTTTCACCTAGACCTTCAGTGAGAAACGTTAAATTAATAATAAAAACATCAATAGAAAGAGGAATATTTATTTGAAGAGAAAATTACATATCAAATTAATGTTGGAAAGTAAACATTATGAAGTACAATCATTTAAATTCAACGGAGAACATTTTTTTGAAAACTCACCCCATAAATTTTGTACTTTTCACAAAACTGCAAATTTCTATATTATGAGGTGAGTTTTCAAAAAAAAAGTTTTTTTTATTAATTTAAAAGAAAAATATATGCCTAAATCAGAATTTGAACCCGATTCATATATATATTTTTCTCTTCAAATAAAATTTGTCATTCGGTGAGAAGTGATAAATTTAATAATTAAGAACGAAGATAGAAGAATGTCTATTCATATGATTTGAATGCAAATCCTCCATCTTCAGTTAGCTTCTTTTGTCATGGTTATGGTTCAGGTTGAGTGTTTGGGCATAGGGTTAGCAATCCCATTATCTCAATAACAATTGGTATAAATCTGTGGTTGGCTCCACAGATTTCAAAACATTGACTATGAAATGTTACAAATCCCAAAGTGATTATAGAGAGATTTCTGATTGCAAAATGTTGCAACACACTATCCACTTCCCTGGTGGCAGCAGAGATGCAAGTGAAGAATTGAATGAACTTAACACCCAGCTATAAAAAGAACTAAGTTTGAAAAGTCAGAAATCACATCCATTCAAACTTTGCGGTTATGGAATTAGGGTAACAAAATGAAAAATACTTACACTTGCTGAAATTAAATATCTAAATGTTAATACATTTTTTAAAATCTAGATATTTCATATCATAAAAGCAATAACTAATGTCATGAGTATAAAAGAAAAACTTTTTTGATGTTTTTATTATTAATTTTTCTCGTCAAATATAAAAACTTTTTTTTATTATTAATTTACTGAACGTGTGAAATTTAATTACATTACCTGCAGTTCTTCGTTCTGTTTTTCTACTGGCTACAGCTACAGGAGGATTATCTTCATCAAAACTGGAAGCAGCAGAAAAAATTGTCTTCTGAATCTGATTCCCATGGATTTTTACCTTTCTTTTTCTTAGGTGATCGAGATGACGGATCTCTTGGCTTTCTCTGCTTTATTTCTAAACAGGAAAGAATTTTCTTCAATCAATTAAAAATAATCAAATTGCAGTGGGAAGTAAATTTTAAAATTAAAAATAAATTTAAAATTCTATACAAACTTTTGAAATTCATATTGGGTTTGAGCAAGGAGATGTGCTATTTCTTCTACTCAATTTTATACTAGAGCAGGCAATCATATTTTAATGTTACTTCTTATCTATTATTAAGAACCACTCTTATAAAAAAATAAGAAAGAAATATAATCACATCCAAATACAATACCTCTATCATTACTACAAAATTAAGAATTATATAAATTTTAGTTTAAAACATGGCCCCGAAGATTTATTACCCTTCAGATGGAAGCCATCCTCACAAAATAGCGTAGTGGTTTGGGCTCTGCACTACAAACCGGAAGGTTGAGGATTTGAGTCCCGATTGGGGGTTAGGATTTTTAAACCGACCCAAACCTTCTGAAGGCACCATGGCCCTAGGATTGACTCAGCCTCTAATGAAAATGAGTATCAGACACTCGTTCTGGAGATAAAGGTGGCCATCATGCAGGGTTGACATCAAGTGCCGATTGTCTAGAAAAAGTGGGAGAGCCTTAACCTCCCACTACCCTAAGGGTCTCTATGGCATGTAGTGGGATCACTTATATATATATATATATTTAAATCAGCATTTATCAATATTATATTAATTTCTTGTCAATTAACATGCGGGTATAAAATCTGTCTTTCAGTGAACATGAGATTAAATGAAATTTAAATAGGACACCTGCAACAATGGAAAATGTTTTGCTTCTTTAAATCATTATTTACAATAAAACTGATTAAAAAATTATTTTGCTTAATGAAATTAGCATTTTTTTTTTACATTTTCAATTTTTTTAACAACAGTTTTTGACTATAAAAGAAAGGTCCTCTTTGGCTTATTTTAGCACCTATTTCTCCTCCCTTCCTACCATGAAAATTGCTTCTAAAAATCCTAAGTCTAATAATAAGTAAGATTAATCAGCATACCTTTGCGTTTTGCATTCAATTTCTTTTCAATATCTTCAGGAGACGTGCCTACTCGGTCAGCTAATGATTTCTGATTTCCATCCATCAAATCAAATTCATCCTTCTCTTCAAGATTTACTACCTTTTCCTTTTTAACCTATAATAAACATTTTTTGTACATTACAATTTAAATTAACATCTAGTTGTAAAAGTTAAAAAACTATAATAGTAAACCCTCTCCATCTGACATAACACCAGGTTGAGGGATTATATGAGGCACCTATTACTGAAGATCTGTGACATAAATGGATGTTGGTCGATAAGCCTGTTACATTATCACAGAAGAAAATCACAATAAATTAAACAAAATGGTTGACATGAGCATGGAGAAATGGTTGAATGAAGTTTTGGCTGGAGAAAACAAGAGATAATCTGAGAAAATAAGAATTAAATGAATTGTGATTTCTTTTTACCTCATACTTCTATGTTTTTTTGTATGAGATAAGAAAAAATCACGATCATTTAATTCTTATGAATTGAACCTCATAATGTTAAAAATTCCCAAAGTTAATATATAAACTCTGAGAAAAACCTGCTCTGGCTACAATTCATCCACCACGAACTCAAAGTGGAGCGACAGGGATGCAAACTCAGCAACCAGTGGTGGAAGGTGAGTGACTAACCATTTGTACCACAAAATTCTCCCAAAAATTGTAATAGTAATCTGCTTTATAAAAATTAATACAGTACAATCTCGATTTTTACATGTTCAATATACCACAAATTGGATATAATGAGGAAAATATTTCTCCCGATAAATTACAGTATTAATTTTTCTAGATTCTTCTTTTATTTTAAAAATTAAAATAAAAAAAAAGGGTACTGTAATGTATTATAGTATGTAAGTATATTCCTGCAGTACAATTTATTACCAGTAATCGAGAACATCACAAACCTCAGTGAAAAATGACCTTTTTCAGGATTGTAAAATGATTCCAGAATTTTGCAGAACTAAGGAAAATATGCACAATATAGTTGATTGAAATGCTGGTTCCACTTTTCAGAAATCTTTCTTTTAGTCTATATTACATAATCTGAATGTTTAATTTTGAGTGCAATAATCATTAAACATTTTGTTGCAGAAACAGAATTTTATATTTTCTTCTTTTTCTTTTAGAAGTGTACTTTGATTAATAAACTGTTGTTGCCTTTTGAACTTGTTTATTTTCTTGTGTATCATTCTTTCTTCTTCTTCTTCTTCCTTCCAAGTATTAGGCCAAGGCCTGTTACGATCCTATAGAAAATTTTCCCTCCAGCGTTTCTTCAAATCCATTATTTGTAGCCACGTTGAATATGTGTTCTATTTCTTTTTCATTTTTTTTTTCTGTTCACTAACCTATGTGTCACACTATTTTAAACTGCTTCTTTGTGAGCTATGTGATTAAAACCTTAAGCTTTCTTCTTTCTATATATATATTTCAAATTCTATCTTATTTTCTTCATTCCTTCTTAAATTTAGATCCAAAACAGTTATTTCTCTATTAATTTCTGTTTCCATAGTAAACTTTATAGCTTGGATTTACATCTTAATATATAAATTGTTATATTCAACGTATTTCTTAGAGAGTCAGTCACTGCAAAATAGTAACTTATCTGACTTATTCAGAATGTTAAAAAGGAGGAGCTTGATTTTAATGTGATAAAATTAAACTGATAAAATCGAGATGAAAAATGACTGTGATTGGTTGTAATCAAAATTCATTGAAATGTGATTGATCATTGACTCCCATTTGGGGCATGAGTTAAATAGTAAGAATAAATCCGGAGAATGTGAAAAAGTCTATATAGGGAAAACTAAGAGAAAATTGAAACCAGAGTGAAAGAACATATCAGGAATGTCAAAAATGGGGAAGTAGAAACATCTGCATGCATGGTCAGAAAAACATATTATTAAAAAAAGGATAAATTAATAAGACAAATTGAAAAATCCAAAGAACCCGCTGTTAGGAAAAAAATCAAGATTCAAAAAATGGAAAGCAGAAATTAATGAACTTCGAAATTCCGGCAAAAAATGAATTGACTTTGAGATTCTTCAGTCTACCAGCACCAGGATGTGGCTCTTCTAGATGACAGAACGACGATTGTGAAAACAATGAGGATGAAACTGTAGAATAAAGTTTCGAAACCAGTCTAAAAAGAAGAATATGAGGTGAGGTGATACAATTTTACTTAAATATATGTTCTATAATCTTCTTCAATAAATATATGATTACGTATGTGCATATTTTGTAAGTTTTTTTAAAGCATAATTGCACACACATTTCAGAAATTATAGACCAAATAAATTCAGTCCCTACTGATTTATGTATACAGTTAATAATGTTCAAGAGTCTTTCCAGCCAGAACTTATATAAAAATGAAAATAAAATAATGGTTAATACTTACCCTTTTGGCCTTGCTTTCCTTTTCAAATTTTTCTTTTAATTTTACGTCCATTTTTGGGACCACTCTTCGTCCTAAGGGAGATGGTCTAGTTTCAGCTGCCACTATCTCTTTCTTCTTCGGTGCACCTTTCTTACCAGCTTTAATTATCTTCCCTGATGTTCCTGTGGCAGCATCTTCATTCTCCTTGGCTTCAACTTTATCCAGCTATAAAAAAAATTTAGTTATTTCAGTACTGGCATGGACAGAAAATAATAAATTTTAATGTTGGTCGAAAGGTTAAAAGTTGAGATAAGACTATACTTCATTTTCCATATACAATAACTCGCTCTATATCTTATGAAATAGAAGTTAAGGCATAATCTTTCAAACAAATGGCAGAAAAGTGTATATTTTTACATTATCTAAATTATTTTAAAAAATTACAACACTCAATAAAGTTCTGTTGAGATATCAAACAAATATATTTTTTTAGGAAGCGACACGGTGAGGTTTATTTTAATTAATAGAGAGTTAGAATTTTAACGACTCACCTCATATTTGTAGATTTCTTGAAGACTAGTTTCGATATGTTACATATGATTATCCAATTCCTTCTTAACTCATAGAAGGAATCGATAATAATGCGTAACATATCAAAACTAGTAGAAGGTATTGATAATGATACGTAACACATTGAAACTAGTCTTTAAAAAATCTACAAATATGAGGTGAGTCATTAAAATTCTAATTCTTTATTAATTAAATATAAAATTATTTAGAAAGCAAATAAGGTTCAATGCTGTAGAGAGAGGATGAAGACATCAAGCCTTGGTTCAGAACTTCAAACCAATCTTCAAAATCAATGGTAGAACCTCATAATGTTACTACCTAATGTATTTTCATAACTATTATTTAACAGGTTTTAAATGTATAGAACATCTTCAAGTGTCCAATATTAAGTTTTGATTCTCTTATAAAATTACAATAAGTAACATTATTTATTTGATTCTCTTCTTCCATTCATCTCCATCCTTCCAAATCTATCAAATATCTGTCATTTTTTTCATTCATCTTCATTACGTGTATCTAGCCATAGCTGACAACACGAATCCATTGCATACTTATGCTACAAGATGCAATAGGGCTGCCCTTGAACATGCAGCTTATGTGGGCATTCAAGGTGAGTGTCAACAAGGTCAAAAGAAAGAGATGTAGGAAAGGCATAAATGAACCCTTTGGCCTCGAATACTCTAATACCATCAGGGTCGAAGAAAACAAGAGGTCAAGCAAGGGAGACTGGATAGGAAAGTAAAAAGAGGGATCTGGTACTAGAAAAGGAAGAAATACCAGATCGGTTAAGGATAAAAGGAGCAAAACACAAGTAAGTGGAGGCAATGTTTTCCTCAGCTTGGGCATCTTGTGGTTGCCATCCACATATCCCCTAGATGGGAACCCCTGAGGCTATCTGTAATTTTTATAAAACTTACTTCTTCCAAAAATGCATGCAGATCTTCCTTCCATAGTGCTTCTGGTGATTTAGCCTGAAGAATTTTCAATTCTTGAAGTTTCTCATCACGATTTTTTAATAGTTCATCTTTCTTTTCCTTTGTTAAACTCCACATACTCATGCCCAAAAGATAATTGTATGGATTTGCAACACCATCTGCTTCTTCATCTTCAAGTTGTGAATTAGAATCTTGGTCCATCATCTCAGTCTATAAGTTAGAGAAAAAGCTGTTATTTACAAGTAATATTAAGGTATTCAAAGTTAAAATTGGGAAACACATTATGAGGTTCTTAATTAATAAATTAATGAGTCATTTTAACATCTTACCTCATATTTCATGTTTTTCAAACACGGTAACTATAGTTTTCAAATGATCTTGTCATTCATTTTCAACCGCCATTATGACTACCGGATATTCGCTGGAATCTCCCTCTGTAACGTTGCCATCTGGTGTTGATTTGACGAACTTCGAGATATCGTTGCCATCTGGTGTTGATTCGATGAACTTCGAGATGAGGTCACGTTCATCCGGAATGTCGAAATTCATAGATTTAAATTTGTTCTTCTATATAAATATTTTCTCCCAAACTGTCAAATCCAAAGGTTTTTCCAAATGTTTTAGAAGTTTAGCTTCTTTTTCAATTCTATGACCTTCCAACAAACTATGTGCTGCAATAGCTGATTTTTCAATTTCACCATTTTTAATATTTCTAAAGTGTTCCTTTGTGCGAGTGTCCAAATTTCTTTTTGTTTTTCCTATGTATACTTTATTGCAATCTCGACAATCAATTTGATAAATTCCAGATTTTTTACTATCTGGGGTGTTCATTTTCTTATTGGTTATTATAAGTTACCAATAAGAAAATGAACACCCCAGATAGTAAAAAATCTGGAATTTATCAAATTGATTGTCGAGATTGCAATAAAGTATATATAGGAAAAACAAAAAGAAATTTGGACACTCGCACAAAGGAACACTTTAGAAATATTAAAAATGGTGAAATTGAAAATCAGCTATTGCAGCACATAGTTTGTTGGAAGGTCATAGAATTGAAAAAGAAGCTAAACTTCTAAAACATTTGGAAAAACCTTTGGATTTGACAGTTTGGGAGAAAATATTTATACAGAAGAACAAATTTAAATCTATGAATTTCGACATTCCGGATGAACGTGACCTCATCTCGAAGTTCATCGAATCAACACCAGATGGCAACGATATCTCGAAGTTCGTCAAATCAACACCAGATGGCAACGTTATAGAGGGAGATTCCAGCGAATATCCGGTAGTCATAATGGCGGTTGAAAATGAATGACAAGATCATTTGAAAACTATAGTTACCATGTTTGAAAAACATGAAATATGAGGTAAGATGTTAAAATGACTCATTAATTTATTAATATTAAGGTAACTGATTAAAATACTACTACTATGTTCCTTTGTTGTAGTTGATAGATTTATAAAATTTATTGTGGTTCTGTATACTCATGGACACAAAAATTCAAGATGTTGCAGAAGTACAAAAGAGTTTATCCAGGTCATCATTACATAAAAGCCTATAAATCTTCAAAATCAATGGTAGAAAAATTGCCTTTTTTTGATCACATAATATGTGATATATTATATAACAATAATTTCTTAAAACAATTTTTGAAGGCAATATGACCAAGGAAGACTAATTTGAAAGATGTAACAAATTACAGAATGCTGAGATTATGAAAAGACTAGCTGAAAGAAGGGAAGACATTTTCCAATGAATAGGCATTCCTTTAGAAGAAGATTATGATATGAATGAATTAGAAGCTTAATAAATTGAATCAAAATTAAACACTTAAATCAGATGATTTGTTCATATAAATTATAAGGAGGATATGTTAATTAAAAGAATTTGCCAATTTAATCCAACAAAATATAAGAAAACTTGTAGACTGTCATAAGTAATGCCACGAGTGATTCCAATTTATCTAGAGAATTTGGAAATCAAGAGTGGCACTTGTAAGGACTATTTAACAAGTAAAATTAAACTGTTTAAATAGTTGTTTTAAAATATTTATATATTTAATGTAAACGGCAATGTTTGAAAACAAATGAGTTCGTTATGTTTCACTTATTTGATGATGGAGATAAGCTCCGAAACTGCAGTCTAGAAGAAAAAGGATATGAGGCAAGGTAATAAAAACATTAATTTAATTCTTATGTTTCACTTGTTCATCACTGCAACCAGGTCATAATTATCTATCGCCAAATAGAATCACAATATTGTAAGAATGCACCCTAGAGGAGAAAAAACGAAACATCAAACTGTATATTATATAACCAACATTATAGGTTATTAATTAATTTCTGATGTCCTATGATGTAAATATGCCAACTATATTTTTCTGGAATATTAACACCTGGGAAATAACATGACATATTATTTCAATTGCTACAACTTTTTTCTATTATATCCCGCAAGCAGTAGCTGGTTACATTCGTGCACTATATATACAATCTGGGAGTCACATCTATTCTAGGATTCGTACAACTTAACACTAGAAGGATGGATCCTTATTACTGTCAGTATGGCCAAATTTTAATTTAGCAACTAATATTATTATTGTGATGAACAGCAAGATGGCGAACAGTGTTGAAGAACGACTAGAAAGTGCTCTTAGAACCATAGAAAATAACACAGGAACGACGGGGTACCTGAGCAAAGACATGAAGGAAAACATCCAGCAAGCGGTAAGTGATATTAGAAACTGCTTTGCCTCAATGAAATTCAATCTAGTTGATAAAAATGTTGAAAAGGAAACATTTAACAATGAGGTTAACGGTAAGCAAGCAGTCGCAAAGGAAGGGGAAGGAGACAGCACCTCTGCGGGACAACTAGCGCCATCTATCGGCTCTGCAATCGAAGCAGAAAGAGGCGACCAGCAGCTAACGACATCTGGCGGGGAGATGCAAGAATCTTCGCACAGAGATGAAGAGCAGATCGAAGCACCCAAACGACAGCGGCCGAATAGCACCGACAACGATGACTCAATGGGGATAAAATCAAAAGTAGATTACATCATGGATTTTATTTCAAACAAACTGGCCTCAATCATTGAGGAAAATATACAAAACAGTATAAATAGCCGACTTACCACTCCGGAAAGAAGATCAAACGCTCCCCTCCCTGAAGAAAGGCAGAAACGAGGAATCAGAGAAGAGGGACCAGAACAAGGGGGAAATGCAGAATGGGAAGTAGTAAAATCAAGAAGACAACGACTAGACCGGAATATCGCTGATGGATCCAAAAAAACGGATGACGAACTGCAAGCAGCTGATAGGAAAGCCTGGCTATACATAGGAAAGCTCAGAAAGAACACAACAACAGAATCGCTCACAAGATATCTTGAGAGAAATGGAATTCAAGGGGAAATAACTTGCGAAGAACTGAACACACTAGGTGATACGAAAGCCTTCAAGGTAAGCTTCCCACTCCACCAACTGAAGGAGACAGAACAGCCTGATTTCTGGCCCATGGGAATAAGGGTAAGGAGATTTCGATTTCGAAAAAAACCTACCGAGATGAAGGAGTCGACCTTGAATAAACACGTAAATTTCCTTCTGTGGAACATAGAAGGTCTAAGAAACGCAATACCATATATACCTCTGGAAACAATAACAAACTATGACGCTATAATAACCACCGAAACATTTCTAACCGAAAATTACCATTTACAAGGTTACTATGGAGTTCACACATTAGCAAAACCTACAGCAGGAAGACCAGCGGGCGGGGTTTCTATATTTATGAAACCAACCCTAGGAATGATAAAGCAAGTAATCAAAGAGGAAAATATGCTGATAGTAAAAACTCCAATCATCACAATCATAGGAATATACATCAATCCTCAGACTACAACAATTGACGCAGTCGAGAAAATAGAAGAAGCGTTCACGCATACAAATAACGATGAAAGAATAATCCTTGCTGGTGATATGAACTGTAGAATAGATAAACCAAATAGCAAAACCAATCTCATAATGGAAACATTAACAGATAAAGGTCTCACATTAGTAAACAAACCCGCAATGAAAACATATATAGCACCTAATGGTTCCAGCTCCATCGATCTTGTACTATACAAAGGTAGAAACATGACCATAACTAACCAAGAAGGATTATGGACATCAGCAATGGCTCCGATAAGAAAACACATACCAATAGTAACAACAGCAATACTGCAGCAAATTCCAACAACTCCCATATCAATGCTACACAAACGTTCAAGGAAGCTAGTCTCGGAAAAACTAGAACGCAACAAAGAAAAAATAGAAGAAGTAAATAAATTAATAAATCAGGAAGAGATAGACAAGAGTGTCGCACAAATCACAGAAATCTTACGAGCATGCAGTAGCGAAAACAAGAAAAGGAAATCACAGCCTTGGTTTAACAAAGACTGCTATGACAAACGGAGAGAAACGATCACAGCACTACATCGAGCAAGAACCACAAAAAACAATGAAGACCTAAATAGGTACGCGAAGCATAGAAAAGAATACAAGAAGCTAATAAAAGAAACTAGGACCAACCACATTGAAGAAGAGGCAAAGCGAATAACCGAAGAAGCAAGAAAAGATCCTTACATAGTTCTCAGGAAATCAAGACCAATGACCGCGAGTGAATTATCCATGGAAGATTGGGAAAATCACTTCCAATGTCTTTTAAACCACCACCAAAGAACTATGTCACAAGAAACACGTACCAGAACAATCACTGAACACCCAGAGCACATAACTAAAGAAGAGATAAACTACGTCATAATATCGGCTAAGAACAAGAAAGCAGCGGGTCCCGACGGCATCTATGCTGAACATCTAAAAGACTCCTTGCACCTAATGGAAGACGTATGGCACAATTTATACAACAAATGTATAAACATGGGAAAAATCCCAGAAGCCTGGAGAACATCAGTAATAAAGATCATGCATAAAGGGAAAGGAGCCACCAACAACCCAGACTCGTACCGCGGCATAGCTCTTGAAAACTCTGCGTTCAAAGTTTTCTCAAAACTCTTAACAACCAGGATCACGAACATAGCGGATAGACACATTCCGGAATGCCAATTTGGTTTCAGAAAGGGCAGAGGCACATTACAAGCGGTGAACTACCTCATAGACTCGATTGAAGACACATTAAGACATAATGGAAAGAAGTATTTCGCAGTGTTCATTGATTACAAGAAAGTGTTCGACCTTATCAACAGAGAAGTACTCCTTCAAAAAACTCAGGCGGATATTAGAGGACTCGAGCCCATTAACAACGATTGTGACAAGCATCCTGGAACACAACTATGTTCAACTGTACGACGAGGTCGCACTATCAAAGAAAATAAAGCAAACAAATGGGGTACTGCAAGGGAACCCTATCAGCCCACTGCTCTTCAACATCATGACAGCTGATATTGTGGATATCACCAAAGATAATGCGACATCGATCATAATGTACGCTGAAGACATGGTATTGGGATCATCAAACAAAGATGAACTACAATGCACATTAAATAGACTCGAAAAAATGGGCAAATTAAAACTGCCTGCAAATAAACCATCAGAAAAATAAACAGATGACCTTCAGAAAAGGAGGAAAACTTACTGGAAATGACAGGCTAATGCTCCTTGGTGAGCCACTAGACGTTGTATCGCAATTCACACCTACCTAGGCATCACCCTACAAACAACCATTAAATCCTACAGAATACATGTGCAACAGAAGGTTTCAGCTACAATGAGAGCGATATACAGCATCAAAAATCTCCATCAATTATCAACAGAAACAGCTATGACGCTCTTCAAGACAGTCATAACTCCCATAACAACATATGGAATTAACATAATATGGGACAAACTCACAAACAGAGACTTGACACAAATAGAAACAGTAAAAGCACGCTTCATGAAAAGAGTTCTGGGAGTTGGAAAAACAGCACCTTCAAGAATGACGTACGTCTTAATGAAAGAAACCTTCTTCATTGAAGACATTAGACGGCAGCTATTCCTACCGAACACCTGCGCATATGAGACAACAATGCAAGGACTACAGGAGAAGAGGAATAACATCTGCAGCGAATTCTACACAACAGAGGCTATGTGTACGAGAGAGTGGACACGACCAAACTACGAGATGAGGCACATCCTAACACGGTATGCAATCCATGGCTTTCACCACAAGGTTTGCAGCATAAAGCGATTCCACGAGCCAAACCAAGAATGCATATGCGAACTGTGTAACAATCTATGTGAACGATATCACGTCAAAAAGTGTGCAGAAAGACAATTATCGTTTAACAAGTTTTGCTTAGACTAAATTTACTAACAATTTGCACATTTGTGCGCATTTACTTTCATTATTATTGTGATTGTTGTATTTTAATGTAACATGTTTATCCTGATTGAGTGATCTTAACTCCAATATGAGATAACAAGTGTATTTCCAATTCAACCTTTGATAATTGAATATATAAATGTAAATATCATCATCATTCATCCATCCAAGTATTAGGCCATGTATCTTGTTACAGTCTCAAAGAGGAAATTTCCATCCAGCGGTTTTTTGGACGTCCCAGCGATCTTTTGTCTTGGGGGCAGTAGTGAAGCATAGCTTTCCAGTTGTTCTGATAGTTTTGTATATGATGGAGAATGGGTTCTACATCCAACTCTGCCATAATTTCCTCATTTCTTTTATGGTCCCACTTTGTGTTGCCTGTACGATGCATAATCACATATCATTTGCTGTTATATGGCATTCATCTCTTCTTCGTATTGTCCATGCTTCACTACCATATCTTAATACTGGTCTTGTGAGAACCTTATAAAGCTGTAATCTTGAGTTCTTTCGTACTGAGGATGGTTTCATAATACTAGTAATCATCCCTGTTGTTTTTGTGAAATTTGTGATTTTTATGCTACATCAGCTTCATCTTGAAATGGTAAATTATAACCCAAATAATTAAATTCATTTACTCGTTCTAAAATTTCATTGTCCATAACAATTTTGCTAGGTATAGGATATTTCCCACAAAAGGCCATTACTTTAGTTTTCTTAGTATTGATTTCGGTATTGTACTTTTTTGCAATTATATTAAAATTGTGTATAGAATACTGTAAATGTTTCTGTTGGAGTTATTAATACCAAATCATCTGCAAAAAAGCAGATGTAAATATGATTTAATATTTAGTATATTTCCAATTCAAGCTTTTGACAATTGAATATGTGAAATGAGTTAATATTTAATATATAAACATGATGATATAAAGTAAATTCTGAATTTGAAAAAAAAAAAAAAAGCAGTTAATGTCAGCTTTCTTTATGCCTCTGGTAGCAGATGTGAATAAACAGATCAAATTTTGCTCTCCAGGAACTTCAAAATTCATGACTCTGTTCTTGTCTTTATTCAAAAGCAAGCTGGAGTTAAAGCCTCATTTAAAACAGAATTTAATTGAGAAGGAGACGATGATATACAAAACATGTCCAGGTCAGGGGATCATATATTAAGAGGTGAGGTATAAAGTTTCCAATTCACACATTTATTCAATAAAAAATTATTTATCTCTGGGATATAAGAGCAAATCAAATAAAAGTTTTCATTGTTTTTATTTGCTACGAGTATAATTTCTTTCATCATTTATGCAACATGAACATCCTAATGTATTATTCTCCCATTATTCATGTTAACATTCGGCTTGACAAACTTAGGCAGTAATATCTTTGTTTTTGTTATTGCTCACCACAATAATTGACAGCTATCAACCATAAACAGTGCATAGTTTATTTTTTAATTATTGAACCAATAATACAACTAAAAAAAAAGCTTGAATTATAAATGAGCAAACACTTCTAATATGCCATTCGTACAACTTGAATTTATACATTTAACATCATCTTCTGAAGAAACAACACAATATTATAGCGTACAGAAGATGAAATACTAACATTTATTGCAAGAGGAGTCCTCATGGTTCCAAACAAACAAGCAGTGATATAACATTATTGGTAGCACTTAGGCAAGTGACAATGAAATACTCAAAATGTATGACAACATTAATCTAACCTCTATAATACTTGTTATATTTTCTACAGTATAGCAGCACTGCTTAGAGTATAATTTATGTATTCTTATAATATGTAAACATAGTGACAAAAAAGAATGGGCCGACTCATGATCTCGAATATTTTAAGTTCCAACGCGCGATTCACATGAGTAAATTAATTGCACAGTAGAGCTACAATACGTTACCCTTCTTCCTTTGAAGGGCTTTCATTCAAGTGCAATTAGTCAGTGTATGCTTAGCTTAGCAGTGCTTAGTGGCTTGATTCGTATGCAAAAGGTCCTAGGTTCGATTCCCGATGAGGTTAAATTTCTTATTTGTTAAAAAGCTCTTTATTTTATTCTGTCTGTCCGTTCTCAAAGAAAAAAAATGTACTATTTGGAAGTATTACTATTTTTATTATTTATTTATTTATAAACAGATTTACAAATATAATAAAACATCTTCCTGTTCTTATCCCACAAAACACCGTTTAAAATTGTCATTACTGATCTGCCATTTTGAATTCAATATTTTATGTCATTTTCTTGGGTACATTTTAAGTTAATTTCGATCCCCATTAATTATGTTCTTCACATCCTTTGATAATCCCATTATTATTATTATTATTATTATGGATGATGGAAATAAAAAATAATAATATTATTATTTTTTTATTATTGTCCATCATCTATGGGATATTAATATGTTGGACATGACATATATAAACTAAATATTTTAATTGAAGGGCGAAACTTTTTCCTCAGTAATACGTAATAAATAAATAAACACATAAATATATGAAGTTATATTATCTTTTATTACATAAATTTATAGCATTATTATTAAAACATGGTACTGCACACACAATTAAATTTATACCGGTAGCTACATAGTGTTACAGAGTTTACGAAGGCAGGAATATTACTTAATATACTGTAACGTGGACGTAGATTACGTGGCAGTAATTAAATGTTATAGCACTTATAGGATATATTTTGCGAAAATACAAATGAATAAAAAAAAATATTGTTGAAGGATTCGAACCCTGGCTTTCATACATATTTCATCTTCCTGTAAGTGGTTTAACAACCTACACTACTCGAACATTGGATACTAGATGTCTAAATATTGGTTGCCTTGTACTTTTGCACTATGAATGACAGTTTAACTTCATTTGAAATGTTGCAATTTGAGTAACAGACGTAAATATCTAGAAGCATGTCTCATTCACTGTTCTTTAACTATTTAAGACGATTAAAACCAATACAGCGTATTTAAAACATTTAACAGTGCGTTATCTCATGAATCACAGCTTTAGCTTCTTGAACATGTGCAGTGGGCCATAACAGGCACTCTGCTTTTTGAAGCGGCTCTTTCTTTTTGTCTCTAAGTGTACATATATAACTCAACTCACCAATCCAGATTCCTTCAGCAAGAAAAAAAAAATAACACAATGATTAAAATAATTTCACATTTTCACAGTACATATGCAAAAAACGCAAATGTCCCTTTTGTAAAAACCAAACTGCCTTGTATGCAACAGAGTGAAATTAAACACTAATTTATAAGGCTTTCAAATTAAAAGTCACAAATTAATATCCTTATTTAAATGTAAATGTGCAAAAAAACCTCAGATTTTAATCCAAAATGTTATATTTGTACCATTTAGATTAGCATTCCTCAAACTATTTAGCTGTTATGCCTCTCACAATGTAAAAAAGTAACAAAAGCAATATTTTGGGGTATCCATTAATCTGATTAAAATAAACCTCATAGTAATATTTGAAGAGAAAAATTATACACTCAGACTGGGGCTTGAACCCAGGAACTTTGGCTTTCTAGGCCTAGGCTCTACCAACTGAGCTATCTGAGGAAGTTCCAATCTAAACGCAATTTTTTTCTTATATAAGCTTTTAATTCCCGCACACCAAATGCTATGAAACCTTTGTTTCTATCTTGCAAATGGTGGCTTCTTTATTAAGAAGACATTTATTTAGGAATTTTACATTACATTATAAAGCCAGTACGGCTTCTTTCAATGTTTTTATTATTCATTTCATACATCTCAATGATGGATAAATCATATTTGAAGAGAAAAATTATACACTCAGACCGGGGTTTGAACCCAGGATCTTTGGCTTTCTAGGCCAATGCTCTACCACTCAGCTACCTGAGAAACTCTAATCTAAATGCAAATTTTTCTTTTATAGATTATTAATTCCCGATCGCCGAATGCTACAAGCATTTGCTCGATCATGCTAATGGCGGCTTTTTATTTAAGAAGACATTTATTGGGAATTTAAACACTACTTTATAAAACCAGTAGGCTTTATAAAGTAGTGTTCTAATTCCCAATAAATGTCTTATTAAACAAGAAGCCACCATTTGCATGTACGAGCAAATGTTCCTAGCATTTGGCGATCGGGAATTAACAGTATATAAGAGAAAAATTTGCATTTCTCAGGTAGCTCAGTGGTAGAACATTGGCCTAGAAAACCAAAGGTCCTGGGTTCAAACCCCGGTCTGAGCATATAATTTTTCTCTTCAAATATTAATTTATGTAATAAGAAAAAATTAATAATGGGAATTATGGTCTCAAAACGTGATCTACTTAGAAGATTTGTATGAGGAGAGGTAGGAGACATTTGATTTTACCATTCATAATGGAAACTTGTTGTCAGCAAGCCTTGCTGGATACACTAAGATACACACATTAAAAACTTACCAATGCCTCTTCCTTGTTCTGTTTCATTTTCCAATCTTTAACTGGATCTGCATCATAACCTCTCCGCTTCAATTCTTCTATCATCTCTTTCTTTTTCTTATTTTCCACGACTAAAGTTCCATCACACTTCTCAACAATAAATCTGAAAGTTGAAACACAATATGCTAAAAAAAATGCAGACAGATGTTACCAACATCATTTATTTCAATTTAAGCACTTCAGTAAACACTTGATTTTAAAAAGACATCTGAAAATTTTGAAATTTTACAGGGGAAGAAAAAGAAAGGCTAAAAAACAGCACTGAAATTATGGATACAGATCCTCTACCCTATCACAATAAAAAAATTAATCTATTGAACAATGCCATACTTACTTACTCACTGGCACTATCAAACCCATAGGTTCATGGCCGCACGGACATAAGCTCTCCATACATCCCTATCCTGAGCTAATGCTTTCCAATCATTCCCCGTATAATCGACTTCCCTCAAATCATAGTTAATGTTGTTCTCCCATCTCATTCTTGGTCTACCAACTGGGTGTTTTCCTTCTGGCTTTCCTACAAGAAGTTTCCATGCACGTCTTTCATTCCCCATACGCGCATGCCCATCGCAGTCTACGAGACTTAACTGTTCTTATTATATCTGGCTTCATATAAAGACCATGTAGTTCATTGTTATGTAGTCTTCTTCATTCACCTGTCTGTTCATGTCTCTTTGGTCCAAAAATTTTCCTAAGAACTTTATTCTCAAATACTCATACTTCTTTCCTCCCTTAAAGTAAGAGTCCATGTTTCGCACCCAGATAATATCCATCCATAGTAATTCTGCCCGAAGGCAGATCCTTCACTGCAATCATAGCATTTTCATGCTATGCTTGCAGCTTTACTAGGGAATTGTGTGGGTGTGCTAGCTTCCCGTTGCTTTCCACATCGGTGAAGGATGATGATGATGATGATAATGATAAGGATGATCTTGATGATGATGGCCATATGATTTCCCATATAATATAACTGGTAGAATAATAGTTTTATATATTTTCAGCTTAACGTTTTTTGAAAGGAGTTGAGACATCAAAAGTCTCTGCAATGCATAATAGCATGCATTTACAGAATTGAGCCTATGTTTAATTTGTTTGTGCATCTCATTCCTATTCCCTCCATGGTATCTTTACCTTGTCGTGGTGGAGTGGCTTGTGTGCTTAAATGATCCTGAGAGCTATGCCGGCGGTAGCATTGCTGCCGATAGGGTTACCCATGCCGGACTGGTCGAAGGTGATAAGCCAGACGAAATAAGTACCTTGGTCGAAAGAGTGACGATCTTTCACCGTAAAAATACAACCGTCAAGAAATGCGGACATGGGTTCTACTGGGGTAAAATTTTCCGGAGGTCAAATAGTCCCCCATTCGGTTCTCCGGGCGGGGACTACTTCAGGGAACCCATGCCAAAGGCTCAAACACAGGGACATGTTCCTAGGAACATGGAATGTTAGGACTTTATACAATAGCGGGGCACTAGAGATATTAACGCGGGAATTGGATAAATCGCCCTTGGATATAGTCGCTTTACAGGAAGTTAGGTGGCCAGGAGAAGGTAGTCAGGAATCAGGAAGCTTTGCATTATACTATGGGGGTGCAGAAAGACCTGCATTTGGAACGGGTTTTTTAGTCAGAAGGAGGATCCTATCCGCTATCCGAGATATTAAGTTTGTTAGTGATAGGATATCATACATAATTCTAAAGGGTAAACGACATGATTTTATAATTGTAAATGTACATGCCCCCACAGAAGATAAAGATGACAAGATCAAGGATGAGTTCTATGAAGAATTAGAATGCTTATTTGATAGCCTTTCACGATATCATATGAAAATTGTCTTAGGAGATTTTAATGCAAAAGTGGGGCGGGAAGATATATTCAAACCAACAATAGGCAAATTCAGTCTTCATGAAGATAGTAACGACAACGGGGTTAGATTAGTCACATTTGCCACATCAAAGAATCTCATTGTTAAGAGCACAACATTTCAGCATAAGGATATTCATAAATACACCTGGACGTCCCCAGATGGAGAAACTCGGAACCAGATAGATCATGTATTAGTGGATAAACGCTGGCACAGTAGCATCATTGATGTTAGATCAGTTAGAGGGACAGACTGCAATTCAGATCATCATCTGGTCAGGGTGAAAATCAGACAACGGCTATCGCTTATGAGAGGAACAAACGCTAAAGATGATTCTGTAAAATATGAATTAAAAAACTTGAAAAATGATGAAATGCGGCAAGAATACCAAATCAAAATTGCTAATAGATTTGAAGTACTGGAATCTTCAGATGACAATGTGGCAAACGAAGAAGAAACTGATATAAATAAAGAATGGGAGGCTATAAGAGATACTATTAAATTGTCAGCATCAGAAAGCATTGGTTGTTTAAAAAAGAGGCAAAACAAGAAATGGTTTGATGAGGAATGTGCCGACATTGTAAAGAAAAGAAAGCTAGCAAAAATGAAATGGTTACACGAGCCAAATGAGGTAAATTTAGAGCAATTGGGTAGTGTTAGACGGGAAACCACCAAGTTACTAAAGAGTAAAAAGAGGGAATATTTGAGAGAGAAGATTAATGATCTTGAAATGAATGCAAAAAATAGGAACATTAGAGAATTATATCAGGGAATTAGTATAGAGAAGAAAGGGTTTCAGGCTAGAACAAACATAATTCGGAATGAAAATGGGGATATGATTGCAGATTCCAAGAGTATATTAAATAGATGGAAAAGTTATTTTAATCAGCTATTAAATGTACATACAGAACAGGACATTGAGGAGGATAAGTTACAGACAGCAGAAATGCTAGTCGCAGAGCCAAGTGCATTAGAGGTTGAAATGGCAATTGAAAAATTGAAGATGTATAAAGCATCAGGTTCAGATGAGATCCCAGCAGAACTGATAAAATCAGGGGGAGAAAAATTGATGGACAAGATACGCTGTTTGCTTAGTATGATTTGGGAAAAAGAAGCTCTTCCAGATGAATGGAAGGAATCAATTATCGTACCAATTTATAAGAAAGGAGATAAAACTGATTGCAACAACTATAGGGGCATCTCATTACTTTCAACTTCGTACAAAATTCTAACAAATATATTAGTAAGCAGACTTACTCCCTATATTGATGACATTCTAGGAGATCATCAATGTGCATTTAGAAGAAACAGGTCTACAACAGATCAGATTTTTAGTATAAGACAGATTTTAGAAAAGAAATGGGAATATAATGGTACTGTACATCAACTATATGTAGACTTCAAAAAAGCATATGATTCAATTAAGAGGGAGAAGTTATATAGTATCCTGCTGGAGTTCGGAATTCCTAAAAAGTTAGTTAGACTTATACGAATGTGTCTAAATGGCTCAACGAGTAGGGTGCGTGTAGGCAAACAGTTTTCAGACACTTTTGAAATCCAGAATGGGTTGAAGCAAGGAGATGCACTATCTCCTCTACTATTTAATTTTGTACTAGAGCATGCCATTAAATCTTTAGAGAATGAGGAAGGCTTACAACTGAATGGTATTAATAAGCTGTTAGTTTATGCTGATGATGTAGTACTACTGGCCGATAGCGAGGAGATACTAAAGGCCAACACGCACACACTATTGAGTAACACTAAGAAATTAGGACTGGAAGTAAATATCAGTAAAACTAAATATATGGTCACACGTAGAAATACATTATATAATGGAAATGGACAGCTAATGACAAATGAGGGAAATTTTGAGGAATTGGCTGAATTCAAATACCTAGGAACAATAATCACAAATAGGAATGAGATGCACAAAGAAATTAAACATAGGCTCAATTCTGGAAATGCATGCTATTATGCATTGCAGAGACTTTTGATGTCCCAACTCCTTTCAAAAAACGTTAAGCTGAAAATATATAAAACTATTATTCTACCAGTTATATTATATGGGTGCGAAACATGGACTCTTACTTTAAGGGAGGAAAGGAGATTACGAGTATTTGAGAATAAAGTTCTTAGGAAAATTTTTGGACCAAAGAGAGATGAACAGACAGGTGAATGGAGAAGACTACATAACAATGAACTACATGGTCTTTATAGGAAGCCAGATATAATAAGAACAGTTAAGTCCCGTAGACTGCGATGGGCAGGACATGTTGCGCGTATGGGGAATGAAAGACGTGCATGGAAACTTCTTGTAGGAAAGCCAGAGGGAAAACGCCCAGTTGGTAGACCAAGAATGAGGTGGGAGAACAACATTAACTATGATTTGAGGGAAGTAGATTATACAGGGAATGATTGGAAAGCATTAGCTCAGGATAGGGATCTATGGAGAGCTTATGTCCGTGCGGCCATGAACCTACGGGTTCGATAGTGCCAGTGAGTAAGTAAGTAAGTAAGTAAGTATCTCATTCCTATTTGTGATTATTGTTCCTAGGTATTTGAATTCAGCCACTTACTCAAAATTTCCCTCATTTGTCATTAGCTGTCCATTTCCATTATATACTGAATTTCTATATGTGACCATATATTTAGTTTTACTGATATTTACTTCCAGTCCTAATTTCTTAGTGTTACTCAATAGCGTGTGCGTGTTGGCCTTTAGTATCTCCTCGCTATCGGCCAGTAGTACTACATCATCAGCATAAACTAACAGCTTATTAATACCATTCAGTTGTAAGCCTTCCTCATTCTCTAAAGATTTAATGGCATGCTCTAGTATAAAATTAAATAGTAGAGGAGATAGTGCATCTCCTTGCTTCAACCCATTCTGGATTTCAAAAGTGTCTGAAAATTGTTTGCCTACATGCACCCTACTCTTTGAGCCATTTAGACACATTCGTATAAGTCTAACTTTTAGGAATTCCGAACTCCAGCATGATACTATTATAGCAGGATTTTAATATCATAATAAATATGAAAGTTAAAGTAATAATCTTATACTTTAAAATTCTTTTAATATTTAAATATAACTTAAATAAAGAAAAACATCTAAATAATTAATTGTTGAATAAAAATGTCTCAGTAACAATTAAAGAAATTGTATTATATAACAGTCTTTCTAAATAATGCTTTTAAAATTGTGTTTTAAGTCATTGTTGTCAGCTTTCTGTTATAACTGTAATAAGAACACCTGCTTAACTTAATATTTTTATATAAAAGTATACTAAACTCTGATTGGTTGTAAAACAATTAACTTTTTGATTTAACAAATCAAATTTAAACATTATATTATCCTGTAGAATTTAAATATAAAATCATGTGATGTAATAATGTTCTTTAAAATTACATATAATTACACTGGTCATTCTGCATACAACTTTCAACAAACATAGAAGCAATAAGAGTTCTCCTGTTAAAATGTGATATTTAATACAAGAAGAATAGTTAAATACTTAGGATATAATCTAACTTATAATGAGGAATGTGATATATCCTTTAAAATACAAAACTATAATAAGGCTTTAAGAATTATCAACCAAGTTTTTAAACCATCATAAGTGCAGAGACACACAAGAATGAAAATCTATAAAATTCTCGCTAGACCCATAATCTGTTATAGCAGTGAAGCTTGGACCATCAGAACTCAGGATGATCATCATATTACAGCCACGGAGATGAAATTTCTGCGACGAACTGCAGGTTATAGCCTTCTAGACCACCAAAGAAATTCAACAATAGCCAGAGAGTTAAACATCGTACCTATATCTGAATACCTCCAAGAATATAGAAACAATTGGCTAGCCCATATTCAGCGCATGGATCGTCACAGAATACCAAAACAAATTCTTCACTACATTCCTCGAGGCAGAAGATCTGTGGGTCGACCTTTTCGGAGATGGCGGGAGACCGTAACGGGCCACTGGGCCTAATACTTGAAAGGACGATGATGATGATAGTTGACTCAAGAAAAGAAAATAATTTATTTTAATTGACAGTGAAGAATAATACCGCTTAAATTTACTTAATCTGCTGGGAACCTACAAAATGAATAAATTTGTAACTATTTCTACAAGAATCAGTTATTAGTGGTTTTTAAAGTGTTTTCCTATCCTGTGTACCAACTTCCGACCTTGAGAAGAGATTCCAGCTCTACCGAAAATTAAACCCACCCTGAACCAGTAATTCTTTTTGAGACACCAATCCTTCAAAATGTTACTACAACATCGGGCATGAAGAGAGTTAGCTGCTTCAAAACATCGCCACAACATGGGAAAAGAATTACTTCTTCAAAAAGTAGCCACAATGTGGGGCATAATGAAGATCTTACTAAAATACTTCTTTACTATGTAACTTCTCCCTCTTAATTGAATCATATGCTTTTTTGAAGTCCACATATAGTTGATGTACAGTACCATTATATTCCCATTTCTTTTCTAAAATCTGTCTTATACTAAAAATCTGATCTGTTGTAGACCTGTTTCTTCTAAATGCACATTGATGATCTCCTAGAATGTCATCAATATAGGGAGTAAGTCTGCTTACTAATATATTTGTTAGAATTTTGTACGGAGTTGAAAGTAATGAGATGCTCCTGTAGTTGTTGCAATCAGTTTTATCTCCTTTCTTATAAA
Organism: Diploptera punctata; assembly: GCA_030220185.1. NCBI lineage: Eukaryota > Metazoa > Arthropoda > Insecta > Blattodea > Blaberidae > Diploptera > Diploptera punctata. The sequence continues at coordinate 1,609,713 of JASPKZ010009814.1, read as the reverse complement.
TTGGTACGATAATTGATTCCTTCCATTCATCTGGAAGAGCTTCTTTTTCCCAAATCATACTAAGCAACCAGCGTATCTTGTCCATCGATTTTTCTCCCCCTGATTTTATCAGTTCTGCTGGGATCTCATCTGAACTTGATGCTTTATACATCTTCAATTTTTCAATTGCCATTTCAACCTCTAATGCACTTGGCTCTGCGACTAGAATTTCTGCTGTCTGTAACTTATCCTCCTCAATGTCCTGTTCTGTATGTACATTTAATAGCTGATTAAAGTAACTTTTCCATCTATTTAATATACTCCTGGAATCTGCAATCATATCCCCATTTTCATTCCGAATTATGTTTGTTCTAGCCTGAAACCCTTTCTTCTCTATACTAATTCCTTGATACAATTCTCTAATGTTCCTATTTTTTGCATTCATTTCAAGATCATTAATCTTCTCTCTCAAATATTCCCTCTTTTTACTCTTTAGTAACTTGGTGGTTTCCCGTCTAACACTACCCAGTTGCTCTAAATTTACCTCATTTGGCTCGGGTAACCATTTCATTTTTTGCTAGCTTTCTTTTCTTTACAATGTCGGCATATTCCTCATCAAACCATTTCTTGTTTTGCCTCTTTTTTAAACAACTAATGATTTCTGATGCTGACAATTTAATAGTATCTCTTATAGCCTCCCATTCTTTATTTATATCAGTTTCTTCTTTGTTTGCCACATTTTCATCTGAAGATTCCAGTACTTCAAATCTATTAGCAATTTTGATTTGGTATTCTTGCCGCATTTCATCATTTTTCAAGTTTTTTAATTCATATTTTACAGAATCATCTTTAGCGTTTGTTCCTCTCATAAGCGATAGCCATTGTCTGATTTTCACTCTGACCAGATGATGATCCAAATTGCAGTCTGTCCCTTTAACTGATCTAACATCAATGATGCTACTGTGACAGCGTTTATCCACTAATACATGATCTATCTGGTTCCGAGTTTCTCCATCTGGGGATGTCCAGGTGTATTTATGAATATCCTTATGCTGAAATGTTGTGCTCTTAACAATGAGATTCTTTGGTGTGCCAAATGTGACTAATCTAACCCCGTTGCCGTTACTATCTTCATGAAGACTGAATTTGCCTATTGTTGGTTTGAATATATCTTCCCGCCCCACTTTTGCATTAAAATCTCCTAAGACAATTTTCATATGATATCCTGAAAGGCTATCAAATAAGCATTCTAATTCTTCATAGAACTCATCCTTGATCTTGTCATCTTTATCTTCTGTGGGGGCATGTACATTTACAATTACAAAATCATGTCGTTTCCCCTTTAGAATTACGTATGATATCCTATCACTAACAAACTTAATATCTCGGATAGCAGATAGGATCCTCCTTCTGACTAAAAAACCGGTCCCAAATGCAGGTCTTTCTGCACCCCCATAGTATAATGCATAGCTTCCTGATTACCTACTCCTGGCCACCTAACTTCCTGTAAAGCGACTATATCCAAGGGTGATTTATCTAATTCCCACGTTAATATCTCTAGTGCCCCGCTATTGTATAAAGTCCTAACATTCCATGTTCCTAGGAACATGTCCCTGTGTTTGAGCCTTTGGCATGGGTTCCCTGAAGTAGTCCCCGCCGGGAGAACCAAATGGGGGACTATTTGACCTCCGGAAAATTTTACCCCAGATGAACCCATGTCCGCATTTCTTGACGGTTATATTTTTACGGTGAAAGATCGTCACTCTTTCGCCCAAAGTATTTTTTTCATCTGGCTTATCACCTTCAACCAGTCCGGCATGGGTAACCCTATCGGCAGCAATGCTACCGCCGGCATAGCTCTCAGGATCATTTAAGCATGCAAGCCACTCCACCACGACAAGGTAAAGATACCATGGAGGGATTGAACAATGCCATAAAACATTAAGATTATTTACTTTGGTAAGTATTCAAATTTAAATTTATTAATAATAGAGTTAGAATTTATCATCTCACATCATAATTGTAGATTTCTCAAAACTAGTTTTGATACTTCTGCCTATCATCTTCAACTGATAGATACTTCTGTGTACTATCTTCAACTACAGTGTGATCAGTGTAGCACTGGACAGCAGATGCAGGTATTTCACTATACACTGCTAATACACACACAGCGGGAAACGGACAGCGTAGGATCACAGTGATACGATGACACACATTTTCGTAACTATTTTACAAATTGTCGTACTTATAAACTTTATGAAGCCGGTGCTGGAACTGTTCACCTTCGTTGTCCATACATTTTTGACACCTCTTTATAAAATTTGTTGTACAGATTATGGACTGTTGAACGTGACAGAATTTTTACACCCAGGATTCGTGTTTCAAAAAGTCTTCGTACTTGGCTGGCAGACTGAGTTAACAAATATTGATCATAAACAAATACACGTTGTTCAGTAGAAAAATTATTAGCCATTATACAGTTTACACTTTACACTTATACATACGTCATACAGTTTACACTTTACACTTATACATACGTCATACAGTTTACACTTATACATGCCTGTTTTATAAGATACAAATTTAAAAATTGAAATAACTTATACACATATAATTCAGTACACAAGGAAAAGTGAGCGAGCACCTTATCCACTCAAAGCACACAATCTGACTGTGACCGTGAATGCGTGTGATGTGCTTGTATATTGTGAGTCTGCACACATTTCAAGTCCTGTGTCTGCATGTGTAAGCCTTTGTCACCCCACACCACAAACCCCGCATCTGCTGTCCCATACTGATCGCACTGTATATCAGTTAGATAGAGCTGAAGATGATACACATAAGTATAAAAAAATAGTCTTCAAAAAATCTACAATTATGAGGCAAGGTGTTAAATTCTAACTCCATTATTAATTAAAATAAACCACATAGTGTTATTTCCTTTAAAATTTTAACGAAAATTTAAATTTTATGGAAGTCTCCTTATAACAAATAAGATAGAAACCTTGTGTAATTTCAGAGTAAAAATTACAATGCCAAGAATTTTGGTCTTGGTATACTAAATTATCTATTATTTCATTGCCATATGCACCACATTCGGCAGGAATCTACTGTAGAATTAGTTTCATTCAATGCAGTAAGCATCGTAAGGCAATTTTGTACATCTCTCATGCAGTTGTTCAAGGCAACTGGAGATTATTTGATTTGCATGATTTTTCCCTACTTCTCAATATATTGCTGCATTAATCTACAATTTGGTTATGAGTTCTCCGTCCCTCGAAGGAGATGAATAGTGGGAATAGGTAGAAAGAGCAGTCAATCTTCAGCAGAAACTGTCCAATTTATTTTGGTGACTTCATTTTTTGCCTGCTTTGTTGTTTAAATTAATTTTGAAAATGAGAGATTAACAACATGATTTTTGTCTCACATGAGCCCCCTAACTTTTAAAGAAGGTAAAGTGAATCCACTATAGCCCTTACAAGGCGCTTGGGGTAGTAGGAGTAAAGGCTTTCATCTTTCTATACAATTGGCACGAGATGAGAGCTCTGTGTGATGGCCTTTTATATCCCAGAGTATATGTCTGGTGCTCATTTACATTAGAAGCTAAGTCGATCCCAAGGCACCTCAAAATATTTGCTCATGCTATTTTATGTTTTATTTTAGGTTATGTTAGCACATGTAGGGAAGGGGGAACTGCAGTGTGCCTGTAAACAGTCAATTCTGTCATTTTTTTCCTAGATCCATTTTATTAGATGGAATTAATAAATGTTTAAACTGTTTCTCTTCACCACGAAAACACAAATTGATACCACAATACAGAACACGTTATACTCTGAATCTTTCCTGATTTCTATGACTAGAGCACGGAACTCACTTCAGAGTCTGATGATAACTATCTTAATTAAAATTAAACTGACTGATATTTTAAGTTCTCAAAATGAAAATGCTACCTGCGTAACAACTGTATTCAGCATTTTGTAAGTACATAAAACAATGAGAATGACAATTTTTTATAAGCTGAGACATAAAAATATCTGAATTCAACTATGTAATGATATTACATTTTAAATGAACACTTTCCAGAATTGGATATAGTTTTATTTTAGAAAGAAAGTTACATTCGAACTGGGAGTCAAACCGCGGATCTCTAATTCTGTATGTCAGTCTGATAACCATTATACCATTCGAACATGAAGGAGAATTGTATAAGTGGAAAGAAATTTGACTTTCCTATCGGAAGTTCAAATGGCGGTAAGTTATTGAACTGACACAGAGTCAGAGATCCGGGGTTTGACTCCCGGTTCGAACATAATCTTTCTTTCTAAAATAAATCAATTATGTAAAAACTTCATACAAAATTCTTACAAATATATTAATAAGCAGACTTACTCCCTACATTGATGACATTCTAGGAGATCATCAATGTGCATTTAGAAGAAACAGGTCTACAACAGATCAGATTTTTAGTATAAGACAGATTTTAGAAATGAAATGGGAATATAATGGCACTGTACATCAACTATATGTAGACTTCAAAAAAGCATATGATTCAATTAAGAGGGAGAAGTTATATAGTATCCTGCTGGAGTTCGGAATTCCTAAAAAGTTAGTTAGACTTATACGAATGTGTCTAAATGGCTCAAATAGTAGGGTGCGTGTAGGCAAACAGTTTTCAGACACTTTTGAAATCCAGAATGGGTTGAAGCAAGGAGATGCACTATCTCCTCTACTATTTAATTTTGTACTAGAGCATGCCATTAAATCTTTAGAGAATGAGGAAGGCTTACAACTGAATGGTATTAATAAGCTGTTAGTTTATGCTGATGATGTAGTACTATTGGCCGATGGCGAGGAGATGCTGAAGGCCAACGCGCACACACTGTTCAGTAACACTAAGAAATTGGGACTGGAAGTAAATATCAGTAAAACTAAATATATGGTCACAGGTAGAAATTCAGTATATAATGGAAATGGACAGCTAATGACAAATGAGGGAAATTTTGAGGAAGTGGCTGAATTCAAATACCTAGGAACAATAATCACAAATAGGAATGAGACGCACAAAGAAATTAAACATAGGCTCAATTCTGGAAATGCATGCTATTATGCATTGCAGAGACTTTTGATGTCCCAACTCCTTTCAAAAAACGTTAAGCTGAAAATATATAAAACTATTATTCTACCAGTTATATTATATGGGTGCGAAACATGGACTCTTACTTTAAGGGAGGAAAGGAGATTACGAGTATTTGAGAATAAAGTTCTTAGGAAAATTTTTGGACCAAAGAGAGATGAACAGACAGGTGAATGGAGAAGACTACATAACAATGAACTACATGGTCTTTATAGGAAGCCAGATATAATAAGAACAGTTAAGTCTCGTAGACTGCGATGGGCAGGACATGTTGCACGTATGGGGAATGAAAGACGTGCATGGAAGCTTCTTGTAGGAAAGCCAGAGGGAAAACGCCCAGTTGGTAGACCAAGAATGAGGTGGGAGAACAACATTAACTATGATTTGAGGGAAGTAGATTATACAGGGAATGATTGGAAAGCATTAGCTCAGGATAGGGATGTATGGAGAGCTTATGACCGCGCGGCCATGAACCTACGGGTTCAATAGTGCCAGTGAGTAAGTAAGTAAGTAAGTAAATTGAGTCCCTTTAATATTCATTTGGGCATCCATTATTACCATCTCTCCAAGGCTATGTTGAACTACTGAACTACAAACAGAACAAGCCATCACCCTGCCTCAAATTTCTACACATTTCTAAACAGACTAACAAATCATTTTGAATTTTTACTATGTTCTTAATTTTTTTATATAGCTTCAATAAGTGAGCTTCTTACAATACTATGATACAGTATTACCCCCGCTTTTACAACATTCTTTAGAGGTCCCTTCAGTTTCCTTATATTTACAATGTATTAAAAACCTCACTTTTATGTTTCTGAAAATTTGTTTTCCTGCAATTTACGTCACGTCGATCTTCAGTGTTAAAGATAGAAATATTTAATAAGAATTAAATGAATTGTGATTTCTTCTTACCTCATACTTCTATGTTTTTTTAAACACAGCACTGCAGTATCAGCGAACATCGTCACCATCCTCAGCTGTTTTAAAAACAGATGGTGACGATGGTCGCTGATACTGCAGTGCTGTGTTTAAAAAACATATAAGTATGAGGTAAGAAGAAATCACGATTCATTTAATTCTTATGAATTAAACCTCATAATGTTAAAAATTCCCACATTTATTATATAAATAGAAATATTTGATTGATTATCTCGCTTCTGTACAAATCAATATATAGAAGAGCAAGTTCACTGAGCCAACAAAGGTGGCTGCTATACTATCATTTTTAGTCTGGACATCTTACCTCAATATTAATATTATTATAATATGATTAATTAATATTGATTAATTGATATTGAGGTAAGATGTCCAGACTAAAAATAATATAATTAAAATAACCTCAAAATATAACTTCCTAAAATTAAATATTGCTATACTATCAATAAGGAGCGAAGCTGGCTTTTGTACAATCGATAAAGGGCAGAGCATGTTCATCTTCGTTGGCTCAGAACTTTCAAACATTTCTGAAATTCAACCCATGTACTTCTATGGCAAAACATTTTTTTATTATCTCTCAATAAAGATTCATAGTGCTGCTTGCTGAACCTCTCCTTGTTATTTATTTTTTAAATGGTGAAAGTAAAAGAAATAAAGTAATTTTATGTTTACAGCCATTTAAAACACACATTACATTGAACTATTATAGGATTATCACTATGAGGTTTAATTTAAAATAAAATTCTTTACACCTCACCTGATATCTTGTCTTCTAAATAAATAAAAGACAGGACATGAGGTGACGTGTAAAGAATTTTATTTTGAATTAAAAGAAATATTACATTGAGACTGGAAACATCTTACCTCAAATTTATGTTGGTTATTCTCATGAACATGTTTTGAATAACCAACATTAATTTGAGATAAGACGTTTCCAATCTCAACAAAACTTGTATTTGAAAAGAAAAATATACGCCTAGACTGGGGTTTGAACCCAGGACCTTTGACTTTCTATGTCAATGCTCTTCCATCTGAGCCACCTAGGCCTCCACTCTAAACGTGTATTTTTCGCTTACACATAGTTAATTCCCTAACCCCAAATGCTACGAGCCGTTGCTACGATTTTTACAAATGGCGGCTTCTTTATTAAGAACTTTTTATTGGGACTAATTTTAGGAATTCTCACTATGAGGTATATTCTACCTTAATTTTTATTGGGAATTTAAACATTACTTATAAAGCCAGTGATTCAAACCCCAGTCTAGGCGTATATTTTTCTTTTCAAATATAATTTGTCCATCATTAAGATGTTTAAAAACGAAATAATATTAACATTCAATAAAACTTGATTAAAAGAAACTCAAAATATTACTTCCTAAAATAAACCATTAAACATTACATTATTTAGCCAATATTGTATATTATCCCAGTCAGTGCTCTTTTGCATGTTCTAGAATGGTTGCTGAATATGACAGTCAACATTTTTTAGCTCCTCATTTCCCATAATTTTCACTTTCCCCCAATTTATACCACTTTCCTTCTAGTCCCTTGAAAAGTGTAAAAGAGGGGTAATACTGTAGTATATTATCCCATCTGTTTTTTTCATGTTCTGAAATGGCTGCAGAGTATGGGGGTCAACATTTTTGAGCTCATCTTCATTTCCCTCAATTTATACTTTCCCCTATTTTACACCATTTTTCCAGTGGTCCCTTGAAAAGTATAAAAGAGGGTTAATACTGTATATTTGAAGTCAAGTCTAGAAATAAATGGAAGCTGCTAACAGTAAATTCTATTTCCTCTAAATTGCCGGTGCCTGAATTTGATTGTTTATGGATGTCATTTTATCAGTCTTATGAAAAATATGAGAAGAAAAATTGTAGGAAAAATTACTTTGTTATAATGGAATGACCCATATAAAACATTTATTTGAAAAAGAAAAAAATATTTTTTTACCTTGCCTGATTTGAAAGTTTTAGCGACTCAGCTTTTAACATCCCTTCTAAATATTGTTTTCTCTTGTTATAATACTCAAGTCTGACCTTGTAGTATTCTCTTAAAATCTCTTCAACTGATTCAAATTTCCTCATACAGCCATTATCATCAAACACACACTGAAATAAAACAAAATCACATAACTTAAATTTATAATACAACAGCAGTGATAAATAAATTTACCTTAGATAATCTACTGACCAATGGGGAATGAAAGTGGTGCATGGAAGCTTCTTGTACAAAAACCAGAGGGAAAATGCCCAGTTGGTAGACCAAGAATGAGGTGGGAGAATAACATTAACTATGATTTGAGGGAAGTAGATTATACAGGGGATGACTGGAAAACGTTGGCTCAGGATAGGGATATATGGAGAGCTTATGTCCATGTGGCCATGAACCTATGGGTTCAATAGTGCCAGTAAGTTAGTTAGTTTAATGTAATATTGAAGTTCTTGGAAATTTTTTTTAAAAATTTGTTGTGTATTTCACAACTATAAGTAATTTTCTTGAATGAGGTAAGATATGACTTTTACTAATTGAAGAGCCTCATAATGTCATTTCCCATAATTAACTTATGAACAGGAATTCCAATTTATCAATATTTAGAGGAAGTGACACTATTTTATTTAAAATGAGTTAGAATATTCATGACTCATCTCATATTTGTGAATTTCTTGCATACCATAGTTTCGATACTCTATGTGCCATTATCAATTCTTTCTAAGAAACCTGCAAGAAATCTACAAATGTGCCATTATCAATTCTTTCTAAGAAACCTGCAAGAAATCTACAAATATCTAACTCATTTTAGTTAGGAATACCAATCTCATACATATAAAAGTAATATACTACATATTATGCTATCAAAAAACGATAACTGGTAGGAAGTAACACCATGAGGTATTCTAATAAAGAAATTGAATTTGTAATTTACATCTCACGCTCGTATTTTGATCTCTTTCTTTCAAAATATCTCCAGGTGAAGTGAGATGTAAAGAATCAATTTGATTTCTTTAATACATTAACTTCATACAACATTATACATATAAGAATAAGGTAATACAGTGATTTATTATTCAGAGTTTTATCATTTTCCCTAAATTCATCATTGGGTCATTCCATGATAAAAGGGACATTTTGGTCTATTTTTTAACATTGTATATTTGCATTTATTTTTTTACTGTAAGGTTGTCTACTCTTTGGGCTTCCTGTTTCACAATATCATTTATGTAGGAAACCTATTTCTTTGTTGTTCTGGCTCGAAGAAGATAGTGACGTTTCCTGCAGATATTATTACCCTATTTTCAATAACTTCAAGGTTAGTTTTTTTTAAATTTTACAGCAACATAATATATTGGCAGTTTGTAATTTCCTTTCTCATACTTTGATGTATGAAATAAAACAAAAAGCACCTATATAGACATTGATTGGGCAGAGTAATATTAAATTTAGAATTTGCATATTAATGTGTAATGTGAGTGACAAAATATACTATTTTATTAATTAAAAAGCAATAAATGTTGTTCATTTTTATTAAAAATCTGGTATTATTAAAGAGAGGTAAAGAATGTTATTGGGTGAAATTAACAACTTCCTACGAATCTTATTTAATGTGATGATATATCAAATTATATTAAAGTAATGTGAGTGACAATGAAAAACAATATAGGGTTTTTACACATTTGAGAGGAAGAAAATTACCTGATTTGTTTTTGGCGATGAAATAAAATTTGACATTATTGGACATTGTTTTCATTCTGTGATTGCCAAAATTCCATCGACCTCTGCTGAGAGAATGAGAAAAATGAAGCAGAAGCTTAAGGAGGAAGGTAATTATGATGAGTATAAAGAACAGCATACAATCTATGGAAGGAAATATAGAGAAAAGAAGAAAGAGAAATTGGAGAATCATAAGAAGGAAGTCAAAATCTCAATTGAAGAAGAAAAAAGAAAAAAAAAAAACAGGAAACGTGTTGCTGGATATAGGCATCTGAGAATTTGGCTGTGAATTCTTTGCACCATGTAGTTGCAGCATGTTCTGCTTACTCATCATCTTATCTGGATGAAACTGTATGCTTGTCAGCAAAAGAAGATTGCTGGGTCATGAAATGCTGATTGCAAGGACAGGTTGTACAATCACATGCAGGAGAAAGTCTTTAATAATCGAGAGGTCTCCACATTAAATTCATTCATGGCATGTACGGAGAAAAGAAGGACGTTCAGCCAGGGTTCAGGAGGAAGGTGGTGCAGACGATTTGGCAAAATATATACTTTCCCTTTTTCTTGGAACATTTTTTTGTGAAAAGAGAACAGGCAAAATTGTATAATGAAGAAAGGTTAATGGCTACATCTTCCAACTTCAAACCAAATATTGAAGTCATACAGGTGGACTTCTCTGAAAATTTTACTTGTTCTATACAAGATGAAATACAAAGTTTTCATTGGGTTCAACCTCAAGTCAGTTTATTTACTGCAGCAGCCTGGTATTCTGGAGAACTTCACCCCATAGTCATAGTGTCTGATAACCTATATCATACAAAACATGCTGTGGTTGCATATACTTGAAATTCCAACTGAAATAAATGAAGTCAGTATTTGGTCAGGTGGAACAAGTTCACAATTTAAAAACTGATAAATTGCAGCTAGTCTGAAGGTGCTGCAACAAAAGCATAAACTGCAGGTGATAAAACTGAACTATTTTGCCACTTCACATAGCAACGGTCATGTTACGGCACTGGTGAGGCTGTGAAGAGGCAAGTTAGAATGCGTGTCTTATCAAGAAAGTCTGAAGTTTTCAATGCATACATTTTTCTGAAGTAGCCAGAAATGTATCATCTGTGAATATAATTCTGTAGATATAGAAGAAAGAAATCAGAAAATGAAGCTGGATAAAGTTTTTGAGGTAGCACCCATCATTGGTGAAATCTCTAAAATCCATGCCATGTCTCTCAAAAATGAATTGGAAACTTATTTTGTATCAAAGCATAGCATGTCGAATAACTTGGGAGTAATTCTAAAGAGAGACCTTTACACAGGATGTCATAACTGCGAAATGTGTGAAAGTGGAGCTACAAGGAAAACGCTCAATATCTCATTATGCTGCAATTTGTCCATTTTCAATCAATGCTGACTGTGAAGTAAAGGTGCATTTTTAATAAGGTGGGAGAATATAAATCATGGTTTACTGTCAACAAGGAAGACATAGTGTTCATTAATAAAGATCCCGAGTTGGAGTGAAGGGGTAACAGAATTTATTATAAATTTAAAATGGAAATAAATGCTGCTCAAATTTATTTATATCTAGTATCATCTGTTTTATATATATACACATGTTATGGACTGATTTGTATTACATTTGTTTCATGCTAACATAACTGTAAATCAGTCATAATTATCAACCATTTTGTCATGTTGATTATGTAATGTGAGTGACAGATAAAATTTGTGTTTATTCATTTCAGATTTACCACAATAAATTAAAACTTTTGCTGTAATAATCTGTGTGTCTCATTAATGTACAGCCAAAAAATTGTTTTTCCAAAACTTTTACAAGAGCAGGGAACTTCATTTTTCTGTATAGTGAAATTTATCATGTCTTTTTCCTGTAATGTGAGTGACACATACATTTCAATTATATTATTTTTGGTCTGGACATCTTACCTCAATATTAATGTTGATTTGTTCTTGGACATGTTTCAAAACAATTCTCTGTTTTATCTTCAGCTTTCCCAGCTGAAGATAAAACAGAGAATTGTTTTGAAACATGTCCAAGAACAAATCAACATTAATATTGATGTAGATGTCCAGGAAAAAAAAGATAGAATTAAAAGAAACGAAAAAGTAATAACTTAATAAAATTAAATATTATATACATTTCAATGTTTTTTGCCCATTTATTGTAATTCAAAATTCAAAGAAAATATATCAAAATGTAGAGAATTTAATGAAGAATAAACATGTTTTATTGATTAAGTTATGTAGATAGGAAATAACACTATGAGGTTCTTTAATATTGTTTATTTTTAATTATTTCACTCACCTCATACTTCATAAATAAAAACAACAATAACCAACACCAAAAAAGTTTAGAAAAGAAAACTCTCAATTTGGAAAAAGTCAAACATTACACAACTATAAGTAAAATAGACAAAAAAAAAATGAAGTATGAGGTGAGTGAAATAATTAAAAATAAACAATGCTTTATTGATGTTTTAAATTTACTTATGACTAGAGCTAGGATTTTTATGTAATATTAACATGCAAAATATGTACATATTTATGTAATAATATTTGGTGAAATATGTAATATTACATAAAAAATTCTTAAAATATGTAATTTTAAATACATTAAAATTTAAGTTTTATGTAAATTTATACCAAATATTAAGTTACTTGATTCCTGATTTTATTAATAAAAAGTAAAGTGGGGGACAATTATTAATTAAACATGTTGATTTAATAAATCAAAAGTATTAAATTTATTTATTTTTTGAAAATGCAACAATTAATAAAATGGCTAAATAAAAAAAAATCACGTTGCAAAATGTATTTTTAGTTATATTATAATTATACAACGTTTTCGTAAACACTCTTTAACCAATCTTTAGCCCCTACAGCGAATACAGAAACTATCTACTCACTTCACTTTAATTTGCAATGAACTATGAGACACATATCCAAGTTTTCCATTGTCATAGAGTGTCATCGGTCAGAGAGATTGTTTTTATAAACAGAAAATGTTCTTTCCACATTACAGGAAGTTGCTGGTGCAAATTTAAGCAGATTGAATTTTTCAGGAGAGATGTCATCTGGAGGATTCTCTTCTTCCCTGTTGAGGATCTTACACACTGCAGTCAATGTCGAGAAGCCAGGGTTTCTTTCCATAACACATTCAAATTCCTTCATTATGTTTATTTGAACATTTCCTTGAACAACCCTTAACTTATATTTAACGTCCTCGACAGTGTCCAGTGATTCCTAAAGTCATGCCACAAGTTTCTAATTTTACAATACTGTCAGAAATTAATCCAAAATTGCTTTTAACATAAGCCAATTGGCACTGAAAGCACTTTGAGCCTCTCTGATAGAAACTGCTGATTTACTTGGAAACGAGTCTATTACAGACTTCACTTCTTTAAAATAGTCACTATAAAAGCAGGCAGCCTCAATCCACGTCCCCATCTAGTGAGGACAGGTTCAGGGGGTAATTTCACATTTGGTAATTGTTCTCTATAGTGTAACACACGTTGGGGGGCCTTAACAAACACTTTCTTAGTGTTTGAAATAATGCTATTGATTTGTGGATAGTTACTTCGCACTTCTTCGGCAACACGTTGCAGTCCATATGCGAGACAGATGAAAAGGATCGTATTTCGGTAAAAAACACTTAGAGCAGTTCCTGCCTTTAGCATCACAATAAAGGACAAAGACTTTATCTTCTTGAACACTTTAAGTTCATCGTTTACAAAACGAGCCACTGTTGCGTGATTTTCATGCTCCAACGTTTTCGAAGAAATCAGCTTACCAATCACAAGATTGGCAATATAGCGACTTTTCCATCCGTTGTTTCATCGACAGCAATCCATATATAGTTGTTGCCTATATCACTTTGCACATATGTCATTGTTTCATCGTAACACAAATGCATGTAGTTTTTTCGGAGCGTAGAATTGTTAGGAATCTGCCTCCCACAAAACTTCTCTAAAAATGCACGATATTTAGTTACCTGGAGTTTGTACCAAGGAATATTTGCGGCAACCATAGCAATACACATGTCATGGAAGAATTCACTCCTTACATTTGAAGACTGTTGCATTTGAGATAGAAGGATAGAAGCACTTGCTTTTTAGATGTTTGTAATCATTTGTTTTTAGCATGCAGAGCACTGCAAACATGTTGTTCAAGTTGAGATACCATTGAACAACCTATCTGGTTATTACAAGCCTGGCACAGAACCACATCTCCATCAGTAGTAAACGAATCATCTATTTTAACCCACGATTTTAACTAGACGATAATTTTGATGCTACAGGAGCCATCAGACGAAATTCAATGAAACACTGTGACAGTCAAAATAATACTGATGAAGACACTGGAACTAAAAGTCTTGTGGAAGAAAAATAGAAAGCATCGCAATTTTACTTTTTATTATGAGAGGGGAAAAGAGGTAGGAACAGAAAAGGACGGAAATGTTTGAATGGATGTATAAGAAGTTTAAGAAGTTTCACAACTTTCAGTACTTGTTAGAGATCAAACAGCTATGGTGTAAAATCTAATTAATTAAATAAATAAAATATATGTTAAGCCTGATATGATAATATTTAGAATATCTCATTGTATCTTAACAACAAACTATAATGCATAATTTTATTTTTTAGAAATGTTGATTACCTCTTGTTTTTATTTTATGATAATTTGTTATGGGGATATCAGTAAACGAAAATAATATGTTTAGATGAGTGGGATAGCAAATGCAAGTGGCCTAAATTACCTGATATTTATATTAGAATTGGAAGGGACGCAGATAAAACCCTATCCAGAAAATTAACTTGAATCGATCCTGGATTCGATGGGTGAGAGACAATGACAATTACTCAAAGTTAAAATTGGGAAACACATTATGAGGTTCTTAATTAATAAATTAATGAGTCATTTTAACATCTTACCTCATATTTCATGTTTTTTCAAACACGGTAACTATAGTTTTCAAATGATCTTGTCATTCATTTTCAACCGCCATTATGACTACCGGATATTCGTTGGAATCTCCCTCTATAACGTTGCCATCTGGTGTTGATTTGACGAACTTCGAGATATCATTGCAATCTGGTGTTGATTCGATGAACTTCGAGATGAGGTCACGTTCATCCGGAATGTCGAAATTCATAGATTTAAATTTGTTCTTCTGTATAAATATTTTCTCCCAAACTGTCAAATCCAAAGGTTTTTCCAAATGTTTTAGAAGTTTAGCTTCTTTTTCAATTCTATGACCTTCCAACAAACTATGTGCTGCAATAGCTGATTTTTCAATATCACCATTTTTAATATTTCTAAAGTGTTCCTTTGTGCGAGTGTCCAAATTTCTTTTTGTTTTTCCTATGTATACCTTATTGCAATCTCGACAATCAATTTGATAAATTCCAGATTTTTTACTATCTGGGGTGTTCATTTTCTTATTGGTTATTAATAAGTTACCAAGGCTAAATTTATTTATCGGTGCCAATGTAATATTGAATTTCTTGAAAATTTTTTGAAATTTGTTATGTATTCCAGGATGACAAGTGATTTTCTTAAATTGTTTTCCTTTCTTTGAATCAGATTGCAGGGTAGTGTATTCTTTTAATCTTTTTTGTTGTCTGAATTTCTTCAATTTAGTTATAATTATTTCCTTTCCAAAACCATTTAAATTAGCTATGTCCAAAATGTGATTGTATTCTTTCTTAAAATCCTCTTCATTTAGTGGAACATTCAATAATCTATATATCAAACTGTTGAAAATTGCATGCTTATGCGCAATATGATTGAAACCTGAAGACTTTATGTAATTGTCAATATGAGTATCTTTTCTGTATATATTGAATTCAATTCTTTGTTGTTGTTCATTCCTTCTTATGTAGAGGTCCAAAAATGGGATTTGGTTATTATTTTCTAATTCCATAGTAAATTTCACAGATTCATCCTGGAGGTTGAGTAATTTTAATGCATCTTCAATATATTTAGAATTTATCACAGAGAAAATATCATCCACATATCTATACCAACATTTGAACATCCAGGGATAAGCATTGGTGATATGACATTCTAAATAACCCATAAATAAATTTGCCAAAAATGGTGAAAGTGGGTTTCCCATAGCCAGACCTGAGATTTGTTTATAAAATTTTTCATTGAAGGTAAAAAAATTGTTGTCGATACAAAGTTTTGTAAGATTCAAATATTCATTAATTATTTCTCTTTGTAGTTTCAAGGAAATAAGCCATTTTTCTAAAATATTTAACATCTTCCCAATTGGGACGCTCGGAAATAAAGAAATGACATCAAAGAAACCAATCTATCATTACAATCCAATGTGATATTATTCAGTTCATTAACTAATTCAATTGAATTTTCAATACTTTTGTTGTCGAAACTTGGTAGTTCATTCAATTTCTTAGTAAGCCATTTTGCCAAATTGTAACAAGGTGAGCCAATATTATTAATAATGGGTCTCATCTTATTTCCCTCTTTATGTATTTTTGGGAGCCCATACAATTTTGGAATCCGTGGGTTTGATACTTTCAACTTGTATTTATCTTGTTCTTTGATGGCATATTTGATGTTTTTTATTGTATTAGTAATGATTTTATTGCTTTTGGAAGAGGATTGCATGTAATTTCTTCATATTCATTTGAATTTAAGAGAAGGTTCATTCTGTTTATATAATCGTCTTTATTCAAAATTACAATTTTGTTTCCTTTATCGGCTTTCGAAATTATTGCTTTTTTGCTGTTGATATTCTTCAATATTTTCATGTTCTTAATGGCTCTATTGTTTTTTGGTTTTTCATTTATATTTTCAAAAATGTTTTCACAATTTCTCCTAATTATAATTTTGTCTTCAACTTTAAGATCTGAAATTGCAATCTCAATGTCAGCTACGTAGTCTTCTATTTTATTTGAGAAATTCACACAAGTTTTTAGTCCAAGATTCAATAATTTATTTTCTTCTTCGGTCAATTCTATTTCTGAAAGATTAACAACATTGTTATTGTCATTTGAATTTTGTTTTTTGTTGATTGATTCAATTCTATTGCAATCTTTTTCAATTTTTTGATTAGGTACATTATGTCGTTTCTGGATTAAATTTTTAAATTTCTTGTTTTGTGTAGCAATTTTCTTCTGAATTGTGATATTTAATCTTCCAAAAAAGTTTCTTGTTAAATTTTCTAAACAAATATCACCTAATAATTTTACCAATTTCAAATGAAGATAAAATAATTCCAAATCCAGGTTACTTAATTTTTGGTAAAATTTGTTTTTTTTTCTTCTTTAAGAACTTTCTGCTCTGCCATAATTTGTTGTTTGGAGTTATGATTGAATTTTACAATTTTTCTCACGAATTTTGGTGTCACTTTATTTGTCATGCATTTATTGATAAATTTAATATCTGCCAAAATTTTCTTCTTTTTTTCTTTTAATCTTAGAAACTTCTTTATGTCAGGTTTAAGGTTGAAAAATATTGTATTGAAACTTGTTAATATATTCAAATTTAACGAACTTCCAGACGCCATTTTGTTTGAGGTTATGTATCCAAATAGTCGTAATATTTCCCAAAGACCTGAGTCGTCTTACTTATTCAAAGTTAAAATTGGGAAACACATTATGAGGTTCTTAATTAATAAATTAATGAGTCATTTTAACAATCAACACCAGATGGCAACGATATCTCGAAGTTCGTCAAATCAACACCAGATGGCAACGTTATAGAGGGAGATTCCAACGAATATCCGGTAGTCATAATGGCGGTTGAAAATGAATGACAAGATCATTTGAAAACTATAGTTACCGTGTTTGAAAAAACATGAAATATGAGGTAAGATGTTAAAATGACTCATTAATTTATTAATGACAATTACTCCTGTGCTATTTTTTAAAGTTTTTTCTACATGGACTCAATCTCTATTCCATCAACAAACAATTTTATAATTACAGTAGAAAATTATAATTTTGTATGCTCATATTACAATGAAACAAACATTTTTAAACCAGGTTGTATTCTATTCCAAGGGATAGAAGAGAAGAGATGAGGGAAGGATACACAATTGTTAACACAAGGTGAGTGAGAAACTGTTATGTTTCTACTATTCCATTCATAAAACAGATGGGTCTGTGGTAATTTAAAAGAGATCTTCAAAGTGGTATCCTACCCAAGTCACAGTGTCTTTGTATAGCTATATTTATGGTGTCAATAATTGAATGGAATTCTTCCTTGACCTCTTTTTTGTAGCTTTTGGATAACTTGCAAAATTCGTTTCAGTGTACATGTACCTGAGTTTCTAGTGTGAATAAAATACTGTCATACAGATAGTTTAAAATTTTATTCCGCTTATGAAAAAAAAAACATTATTTTAAATTAACGGACAGAATATGTAGTTTTACATAAAAAAATATTAAAATATGTAAAAATATGTAATTATGATGAAATATGTAAAATCTGTAATGATAACTTTTGATATTTGATAAGAAAGTTCCTAATTCGTGGACATTTATAATTTTTAGCTGCGTATGAGCAAAGAGAAAGAATATGTAATTACATACAAATCCTAGCTTTACTTATGACTATAGATTTATAGTAAAATTTAAGATGGGAAAATAGTCAAATTGTAATGTGAGTGACAATGGAATGACCCCATTGAATTTCTACAGTTCCTGTACTAATCACGTTTAAACTATGAGGAAAAGCGTCCACATTTAACATTCCTCGATTGATCATTTTTTCTGTATTTATTAGTTAGACTTTTGAGTTCAGAATGATATAATGAATGATGTTTTCAAAACGTGATATAGCAACGTAAAGTATGGAATTTTTGTGGTTGTTTGCAAATTTATCTTCGATCTCCCTTACAGCATATATTCATATTTTCTGTCCAGCCTAAGAAAGACACTTCAGTAAAAAGTAAATGGGCAGGTAGTCCACGAAGCACATGACTGCTGCAATTACTGCAATTTGTTCATGACCAAAACACAGTGCAGCGGAAAAGAAAAAAATAGATCATGTACTTAAGGCCGTTGGACGTCAGTTGTGAACGTGACGCAGCATTGACAATGTCACAAAATATGTGAAGAAACCCAGGGTCTGCTATGAATTATGAAGTATGAGGTGAGTGAAATAATAAAAAATAAACAAGATCATGTACTTGATTAATATAATTACATATTTAAAGCTATTTATGTTAACTATAATTGATCAGAATACAGTATATACTTACATATTTCTTTGAAGGTCGGAGACTAACTAAAAATTCACATTTGTTTGAAACTGAACAATTCTTGAGAGGAAGTTGAATGTCAGTTACAAATATGGTAGCTGTCGTATAGTTTATGGTAACTTAACTCGGTGTTAAAAATGTGTGATCAAAATTATAAAAATCACTCTAAAGGGAAATTATTTAAAGAATGGTGAAAAACAGATGGCGTTAAACGTATTTTGTACGTTTACAGAGCATAATCCTGGCACTGTAGTGAACGATATAGTTAAATTAACTGCAGAATATACTGGTGTGTTGGAGAGTAGTGTTGTACATATTCACAGGGAATTTAAAGAAACTGGGGTAATATCAAAACACCCAACAAAAAAGAGGAAACGGCCAAACTGTTTTAAGATCGTGGACAATTTTGTGAAGTGTACAGTTCATTACAAAGTGCATTTTTTTATTTTATTACTGAGCACAGTTATTTTAATTTAAATGCTTGGTTTGAATTAATTTGTTTAATATTAACAATTATGATTTAATTAGTTTTCAAAATACCATGGTATGTGTTAATACAACCAGAGAGATTAAAAATTAAAATGATTGTTATGCATTAATTTATCGGCTTCTAACAAACAGCTGACAGAGTTCGCCTGCTCTCTTACATGTGCTGCACAGAGTAATACATTCGGAAGTTAAATGTCAAAGTGTGCTTCTTACACTGGACAGATAATAGTAGCAAAATAAAACATTACTGTGACCTAAAAGTGAATCCACTATAGTATATACCTAACTTTGACCTTTTTATTATTCATTTGATACAACTCAATGAAAGATAAATTATATTTGAAGAGAAAAATATATGCTCAGACTGGGGTTTGAATCAAGGACCTTTTTCGCTTTCTATGCAAATGCTCTACCGATTGAGCTACCTGAACACACCAATCTAAATGCAAATTTTTCTCTTACACACTGTTAATTTCCAAGTGCCAAATGCTATGAAACCGTTGCTCGATCATGCAAATGGCAGCTTCTTTATTAAGAAGACCTTTATTGGGAATTTTACATTACATTATAAAGCCTGATTCCTAACTTATTGGAAGATATGAAATTACATAAAAATGACATTATAACTGTATGACTTACCATTGAAGACAAAGATATGGTGGTTTGAAGTTTAAAGAATTTGTGCAGTCCTTCCGCCTCAGCTGCTCTCAGTTTATCAGGATTCATTGTAACTATGAACTTTACAGTTGTGTCAGTGTTATACTCCTTATAGTCACTGAAAAAAAAAAGTCATAAATCCTACTGTCAACAATAACGCTTTTACATTTTTTAATGACAAAACTCAATTTAATCAAACTTCAGTTAAACAAAATGCATCATAAAACTAGAAAAAGTTAACATTTTATATTTCCCTCCATATGCAACATACAAAGAGTTGTTTTGTTTTCATTTCACAGCAAAATTAACAAATCTTCTGACAGTTTAGTATTTGAGAATCGGAGATCTGTGTTGTCAGAACAAGACATTTAATTTTAAAATATAATAGGAAGTAACATTAAGAGGTTATATTACTTACTTACTTACTCACTGGCACAATCAAACCCGTAGGTTCATGGCCGCACAGACATAAGCTCTCCATACATCCCTATCCTGAGCTAATGCTTTCCAATCATTCCCTGTATAATCTACTTCCCTCAAATCATAGTTAATGTTGTTCTCCCACCTCATTCTTGGTCTACCAACTGGGTGTTTTCCCTCTGGCTTTCCTATAAGAAGCTTCCATGCACGTCTTTCATACCCCATACGTGCAACATGTCCTGCCCATCGCAGTCTACGAGACTTAACTGTTCTTATTATATCTGGCTTCCTATAAAGACCATGTAGTTCATTGTTATGTAGTCTTCTCCATTCACCTGTCTGTTCATCTCTCTTTGGTCCAAAAATTTTCCTAAGAACTTTATTCTCAAATACTCGTAATCTCCTTTCCTCCCTTAAAGTAAGAGTCCATGTTTCGCACCCATATAATATAACTGGTAGAATAATAGTTTTATATATTTTCAGCTTAACGTTTTTTGAAAGGAGTTGGGACATCAAAAGTCTCTGCAATGCATAATAGCATGCATTTCCAGAATTAAGCCTATGTTCTGGAAATGCATGCTATTATGCACTGCAGAGACTTTTGATGTCCCAACTCCTTTCAAAAAACGTTAAGCTGAAAATATATAAAACTATTATTCTTTGTGCATCTCATTCCTATTTGTGATTAATGTTCCTAGGTATTTGAATTCAGTCACTTCCTCAAAATTTCCCTCATTTGTCATTAGCTGTCCATTTCCATTATATACTGAATTTCTACGTGTGACCATATATTTAGTTTTACTGATATTTACTTCCAGTTCCAATTTCTTAGTGTTATTCAATAGTGTGTGCGTGTTGGCCTTTAGTATCTCCTCGCTATCGGCCAGTAGTACTACATCATCAGCATAAACTAACAGCTTATTAATACCATTCAGTTGTAAGCCTTCCTCATTCTCTAAAGATTTAATGGCATGCTCTAGTACAAAATTAGATAGTAGAGGAGATAGTGCATCTCCTTGCTTCAACCCATTCTGGATTTCAAAAGTGTCTGAAAACTGTTTGCCTACACGCACCCTACTCTTTGAGCCATTTAGACACATTCGTATAATATTTAATTTTAGGAAATTATATTTTGAGGTTATTTTAATTATATTATTTTTACTCTGGACATCTTACCATGTAAAAGTCTAACTTTTTAGGAATTCCGAACTCCAGCAGGATACTATATAACTTCTCCCTCTTAATTGAAATATATGCTTTTTTGAAGTCTAGATATGGTTGATGTACAGTACCATTGTATTCCCATTTCTTTTCTAAAATCTGTCTTAGACCTGTTTCTTCTAAATGCACATTGATGATCTCCTAGAATGTCATCAATATAGGGAGTAAGTCTGCTTACTAATATATTTGTTAGAATTTTGTACGAAGTTGAAAGTAATGAGTTGAGAGTAATGAGTTGTTGCAATCAGTTTTATCTCCTTTCTTATAAATTGGTACGATAATTGATTCCTTCCATTCATCTGGAAGAGCTTCTTTTTCCCAAATCATACTAAGCAACCAGCGTATCTTGTCCATCGATTTTTCTCCCCCTGATTTTATCAGTTCTGCTGGGATCTCATCTGAACTTGATGCTTTATACATCTTCAATTTTTCAATTGCCATTTCAACCTCTAATGAACTTGGTTTTGCAACTAACATTTCTGCTGTCTGTAACTTATCCTCCTCAATGTCCTGTTCTGTATGTACATTTAATAGCTGATTAAAGTAACTTTTCCATCTATTTAATAAACTCCTAGAATCTGCAATCATATCCCCATTTTCATTCCGAATTATGTTTGTTCTGGCCTGAAACCCTTTCTTCTCTATACTAATTCCCTGATACAATTCTCTAATGTTCCTATTTTTTGCATTCATTTCAAGATCATTAATCTTCTCTCTCAAAAATTCCCTCTTTTTACTCTTAACTTGGTGGTTTCCCGTCTAACACTACCCAATTGCTCTAAATTTACCTCATTTGGATCGTGTAACCATTTCATTTTTGCTAGCTTTCTTTTCTTTACAATGTCGGCACATTCCTCATCAAACCATTTCTTGTTTTGCCTCTTTTTAAACAACCAATGCTTTCTGATGCTGACAATTTAATAGTATCTCTTATAGTCTCCCATTCTTTATTTATATCAGTTTCTTCTTCGTTTGCCACATTTTCATCTGAAGATTCCAGTACTTCAAATCTATTGGCAATTTTGATTTGGTATTCCTGCCGCATTTCATCATTTTTCAATTCATATTTTACAGAATCTTTAGCGTTTGTTCCTCTCATAAGCGATAGCCGTTGTCTGATTTTCACTCTGACCAGATGATGATCCGAATTGCAGTCTGTCCCTCTAACTGATCTAACATCAATGATGCTACTGTGCCAGCGTTTATCCACTAATACATGACCTATCTGGTTCCGAGTTTCTCCATCTGGGGACGTCCAGGTGTATTTATGAATATCCTCATGCTGAAATTTTGTGCTCTTAACAATGAGATTCTTTGATGTGCCAAATGTGACTAATCTAACCCCGTTGTCGTTACTATCTTCATGAAGACTGAATTTGCCTATTGTTGGTTTGAATATATCTTCCTGCCCCACTTTTGCATTAAAATCTCCTAAGACAATTTTCATATGATATCGTGAAAGGCTATCAAATAAGCATTCTAATTCTTCATAGAACTCATCCTTGATCTTGTCATCTTTATCTTCTGTGGGGGCCATGTATCATTTACAATTATATAATCATGGTCGTTTTTTCCCTTAGAATTAATGTATGATATCCTATCACTAACAAACTTACTATCTCTGATAGCGGATAGGATCCTCCTTCTTGACACTAAAAAACCGGTCCCAAATGCAGGTCTTTTCTGCACCCCCATAGTATTAAATGCAAAGCTTCCTGATTACCTTCTCCTGGCCCCCTAACTTCCTGTAAAGCGACTATATCCAAGGGCGATTTATCTAATGGGCAGAGTTATATAATTACCGCGGTTAATATCTCTAGTGCCCCGCTATTGTATATAGTCCTAACATTCCATGTTCCTAGGAACATGTCCCTGTGTTTGAGCCTTTGGCATGGGTTCCCTGAAGTAGTCCCCGCCCGGAGAACCGAATGGGGGACTATTTGACCTCCGGAAAATTTTACCCCAGATGAACCCATGTCCGCATTTCTTGACGGTTGTATAGTTACAGTGAAAGATCGTCAATCTTTCGACCAAGGTACTTATTTCGTCTGGCTTATCACCTTTGACCAGTCCGGCATGGGTAACCCTATCGGCAGCAATGCTACCGCCGGCATAGCTCTCAGGATCATTTAAGCACGCAAGCCACTCCACCATGACAAGGTAAAGATACCATGGTGGGAAGAGGTTTATATTTGAAAAGAAAAATATACGCCTAGATTGGGGTTTGAACGAGGACCTTTGACTATGTCAATGCTCTTGAGCTACGTAGGCCTCACTTGGAAGAGCATTGACATAGAGAGTCAAAGGTCCTTGGGTTCAAACCCCAGTCTAGGCGTATATTTTTCTTTTTAAATATAATTTGTCCATCATTAAGATGTTTAAAAACGAATAATATGAATATTAAGAGGTTTGTTTAATAATTAAAACATTTTGTCTGTTCATTCTTACCTCTTAGAGTTGTTTTTGTCGAACATGTATTTCAGAGCTTCTTAGCCCATCATCAGCGATTACAGACTGAATTTTCTCATGTTGTCAACTCTGATTCTTGATTCCTGCTCTCTTTGTCTCAGGTCCAATGAATTTACTAATGAGGTTCCTTTCTGTGGGAAAGAATTATGAACTTTGAAATTCCCACAGAAAGGAACCTCATTAGTAAATTCATTGGACCTGAGGCAAAGAGAGCAGGAATCAAGAATCAGGGCCGACAACATGAGAAAATTCAGTCTGTAATCGCTGACAATGGGCCTAAGAAGCTCTGAAACATATGTTCGACAAAAACAACCCTAAGAGGTAAGAATGAACAGACAAAATGTTTTAATTATAAGACATTTAATCTTGATAGCACCAACCACTGTGACATTCTTACACACAAACTCAAAAACTTTTGTAAATATTTTTATATGTTGCAAATTCTCCATACACATGGACATGGTTATTAGTTCAAGTTTTGTTAATTCCATTCACTGTGTTAGATTTTCATTTTTTTTTTTTCGTTTCTTTACTAATGCTTAGCAATTGGCAATGCAGCCATCAGCTCTTTTGCTCTCCAATATTTCCTAAATAACGTAATTTTGGATAAAATGGCTGGACACATTTCCTTCATTTTCAGAGAATGACTTTGATTGCTGACTGACAGAGATGAATGCATAGAGAATAAAGAACATAAGTTTTCTGCCATCATTGCTTTTTGTAAACCCAGCTATAGAAACTGACAACTGTGTTGACGGTTGGAAGTCTTGTATATTCTTTCCATCTGTAGAAGGAACAAAGGAATAAAATATACAACACTTTCAATGGTCAAGACTGTAATTGGATTCTAGATCAGAATGGAAAAGATGGTCACCGAACATGCTTTACGGTATATGAGAAAACAAAATATGAGATACAGTGTATATGTCTGATTTATTCTCTTAAATAGCGAACATTCATTAAAATCAATTAAGTAGAATTAATATTAAGCAGCTAAAGATATTATAGTACTAAAAAATGTTTCTCCTTACTATTGATTACATTTAATTTTTTACCTGATAGAAGGCGGAGTCTTGTCATTGGGTCCATGCAACATAGGTTCAAGAACACTCTCTTTGTAACTCTGTGTCCACGTTCCAATTGGCAGTTCTGTGATCTCCAGTTTGTTTTCAGCTATCATAGAAATCTCTCCATATATGATGTACCTTTGATCAACCAATGGTTCCACAGCACCAGTGAAATTCTTCCACCAAGGTATCTGAAATATATGATATTTTTTAGAAAATGTCTTTTATTTAAAAAAAAAAAGAAATAATATTGAATTGACTATCAACTAATTCAATCTGTGTTCCATCTTCATGCTTAAGGTTCTGCTCTAGCAAAAACATGCGATGTATTTTCAATTTATGCACCACTTTGCATCTATAATAAGTAGATAATTATACTTGTATTGTTTGCAGAGATAAGTGTAGGATGTAGTATGTGTTGTAGCTGCGGAAAGGCTACTGTCTTTAACAGGGAGGAGACCCTTTAATTCCTTCCATCGAAGGCTTAAAGGAACCGACCTGGACAGTAACCTAGTGTCCAATCCCTCACCTTCTCGTGGTGCAGCTGTTAGTAATCATGCTTATGCATGATGAACGAAAGGGAAGGGCTACTCACCAATAAGCACTGGTCAGCTTGGTGAGTTTTTCTTTTTTTGACTATTACTTCTTCCCATACCAATTCCCTCTTTCAACTTTTCTATCCAGTCTCCCTTGACTGACCTCTTGTTTCTTTCGACCCTGATGGTATTAGAGTATTCGAGGCCTAGGGGTTCATTTCTCCTTCCTTCCTATACCTACTTTCTCTCTATGGGTGACGTAACCACCACATGTGGTGCCTACTACTAAACGGTTACAGCTAGTTTATTGTACTCCAATACAAACATGAAGTAACCATCTCCTCCATTGTCCAGCTTTTGTAGAAGAGACCAGCCTTCCTGCTAAATATTGGAGTGCAAGACAGCGAATGATTTCATTATCAAGTGCTCGACATTAGATACCAACCAACCAGTATGTGTTGTGTGAGGGATGATGATAAAGAGAGAAGATGAAACCTAGTGCAGAAACAAAGCCACTATTGTAGAAAATCACCAGGTGTGTACATACATATATACCACATATGTAGAGATCCCATGCACCAGGTAGCAGTGAACTTTTGTTCCACTAATGCCATCTAGTGGAATTGTTTAGTATAAGAGAAAAATCTATGTTTAAATTGTGATGCCTTACAGCTTAAATCGTTAAAGCACTGGTGAACAGAACCGATATTAGGTTCAAATCCGAATTTAGGCATATATTTTTCTTTTTTTAAATTTATGTTGAGTTGTTTTTGACTCACCTCATATTTCTCATAGTGTTATTTCCTACCTACATAACTTAATATATTTTTCTCTTCAAATTTATCATTGAGTGAAAAGTGATAAATTTAATATTAAATATCGACTATTAGCTTTACTTGCTAGAAATGTAATGTATTGATTTCCATTTTAAAGTGCTCTTATTTAAGAGACCGCTAGATGGCGTTAGTGGAACAAAAGTTCACTGCTACCTGGCGGATGGGAATCGTTTAGTGTAAGAGGAAAATCTATATTTAATTTTAGGAAGTGATATTTTGAGGTTATTTTAATTATTTTATTTTTAGTCTGATCATCTTACCTCAATATTAATGAACAAATCAACATTAATATTGAGGTAAGAAGAGCAGACTAAAAATAATATAAATAAGGCAAATCTATGTTTAAATTGTGATGCCTAATAGCTTAGATCATTAAAGCACTGGTGTACAGAACCAGAGATATTGGGTTCTAATCCCATTTTAGGCATATATTTTTCTTATTTGAAGAGAAAAATTATATGCTCAGACCGGGACCCTTGGTTCTCTAGACCAAGTGCTCTACCATCTGAGCTACCTGAGCAAGTATTGATCTAAACGCAAATTTTTCTCTATATACTTTGTAATTCCCGCCCACCAAATGCTAAGAAGCTTTGCTTCTATCTTTGCAAATGGCGGCTCCTGTATTAAGAAGACATATTTGGGAATTATACATTACATTATAAATGTCAGTACGGCTTTTTTCGATGTTTTTATTATTAATTTCATACATCTCAATGATGGATAAATCATATTTGAAGAGAAAAATTATACGCTCAGACTGGGACTTGAACCCGGGACCCTTGGTTTTCTAGACCAAGTGCTCTACCATCTGAGCTACCTGAGCAAGTATCGATCTAAACGCAAATTTTTCTCTATATACTTTGTAATTCCCGTCCACCAAATGCTATGAAGCTTTGCTTCTATCTTTGCAAATGGCGGCTCCTGTATTAAGAAGACATATTTGGGAATTATACATTACATTATAAATGTCAGTATGGCTTTTTTCGATGTTTTTATTATTAATTTCATACATCTCAATGATGGATAAATCATATTTGAAGAGAAAAATTATACGCTCAGACCGGGACTTGAACCCTGGATCCTTGGTTTTTTAGTCCAAGTGCTCTACCATCTGAGCTACCTGTGCAAGTATCGATCTAAACGCAAACTTTTCTCTATATACTTTGTAATTCCATCCAACAAATACTATGAAGCTTTGCTTCTATCTTTGCAAATGGCGGCTCCTGTATTAAGAAGACATATTTGGGAATTATACATTACATTATAAATGTCAGTACGGCTTTTTTCGATGTTTTATTATTAATTTCATACATCTCAATGATGGATAAATCATATTTGAAGAGAAAAATTATACGCTCAGACCGGGACTTTCTCTTCAAATATGATTTATCCATCATTGAGATGTATGAAATTAATAATAAAAACATTGAAGAAAGCCGTACTGGCATTTATAATGTAATGTATCATTCCCAAATATGTCTTCTTAATATAAGGAGCCACCATTTGCAAAGATAGAAGCAAAGGCTTCATAGCATTTGGTGGGCGGGAATTACAAAGTATATAGAGAAAGATTTGCGTTTAGATCAGTACTTACTCAGGTAGCTCAGATGGTAGAGCACTTGGTCTAGAGAACCAAGGGTCCCGGGTTCAAGTCCCGGTCTGAGCGTATAATTTTTCTCTTCAAATATGATTTATCTATCATTGAGATGTATGAAATTAATAATAAAAACATTGAATATATTTTTCTCTTTAAATTTAATTTGTCATTGAGTGAGAAGTGATAAATTTAATAAGAATTATTAATTAAATTTGAAGAGAAAAATTTTTTTTATTTTTCGCCTAGATCGGGACTCGAACCCGGGACCCTTGGCTTTCCGGGCCAAGTGCTCTACCAACTGAGCTACCGAGGCGAGTTACGATCTAGACGCAAATTTTTCTCTTATATACGTTGTAATTCCCTATCGCCAAATGCTTTTGAAACCATTGTTTCTATCCTTGCAACTGGCTTTTAAAGTAATGTTAAATTTCCAATAAATGTCTTCTTAACAAAGAAGCTGCCATTTGCAAAGATAGAAACAATGGTTTCAAAAGCATTTGGCGATAGGGAATTACAACGTATATAAGAGAAAAATTTGCGTCTAGATCGTAACTCGCCTCGGTAGCTCAGTTGGTAGAGCACTTGGCCCGGAAAGTCAAGGGTCCCGGGTTCGAGTCCCGGTCTAGGCAAAAATTTTTCTCTTCAAATTTAATTTATCTTTCATTGAGAAATGTTAAATTAATAATAAAAACATCATTAGAGGCCTTACTGGCTTTTAAAGTAATGTTAAATTTCCAATAAATGTCTTCTTAACAAAGAAGCCGCCATTTGCAAAGATAGAAACAATGGTTTCAAAAGCATTTGGTGATAGGGAATTACAACGTATATAAGAGAAAAATTTGCGTCTAGATCGTAACTCGCCTCGGTAGCTCAGTTGGTAGAGCACTTGGCCCGGAAAGCCAAGGGTCCCGGGTTCGAGTCCCGGTCTAGGCGAAAATTTTTCTCTTCAAATTTAATTTATCTTTCATTGAGAAATGTTAAATTAATAATAAAAACATCATTAGAGGCCTTACTGGCTTTTAAAGTAATGTTAAATTTCCAATAAATGTCTTCTTAACAAAGAAGCCGCCATTTGCAAAGATAGAAACAATGGTTTCAAAAGCATTTGGCGATAGGGAATTACAACGTATATAAGAGAAAAATTTGCGTCTAGATCGTAACTCGCCTCGGTAGCTCAGTTGGTAGAGCACTTGGCCCGGAAAGCCAAGGGTCCCGGGTTCGAGTCCCGGTCTAGGCGAAAATTTTTCTCTTCAAATTTAATTTATCTTTCATTGAGAAATGTTAAATTAATAATAAAAACATCATTAAGAATTATTAATATTAAATATAAATAAAGTGGTCACTTGAAGTAGTCTGTAAATAGAAAACAGATACATTAACGTCATCTCTCCATCTAGCAACTGATGCAAAGTATAAAAAATGCATTGGACGGAATTAGAACACGATTTTCGTTATCTGTACAAAATTATCTTACCAAAGGTTTTAATGGCTCATCATCCAGCAATCTCATAATATTTTCAACAATTGCACGAGGATTATAATTAGGCATTCTTGTCATCCATCCAGTGCCAATGCCATCTGCGCCGTTTACTAAAATCATTGGTATTATAGGAATGTACCAGACAGGCTCAATCTTCTGGTTATCATCATACTGATGTTTCAACAGAGCATCATCATGTGGATGAAATATAAATCTTGTGAGAGGACTGAAACACAAAATTATTCAAGAATTAAATTTATATTGAGAAGTTAAAGCTATTACTATGATAGAAATAAGTAAATTAATGAACACAAATTATTGTAATCAATGGTAAAGAAAATTTGTTTTGCCTGAAACGGGAATCAAACCCCGAACCTTTAGCTTTCCATGCTAATGCTCTGACTACTGAGCTAATTCAGGCTTCATTACCATCCAAGCATGAATCCTTCCTTTACCTTACTCTACTGGTCCCACATTCAAATTAAATTTCAAATTCAAACAGAAAAAACGACTTAAAGAATACTCTACCCTACAAACTGTTAGTAAAGAAAAGAAGAAATTCAGGAAAATTACTTGCCATCCAGAAGTACTTTTAATAAAATGTTTGACAAACACAACATTACTTTGGCACCAATAAATAAATTTAGTCTGGAAAAACTTCGAAGTACCAATAAAAAAAATCAACATCCCAGACAGTAAGAAATCTGGAATATATAAAATAAATTGTAATGATTGTAGGAAAGTATATATAGGAAAAACAAAAAGGAATTTGGAAACACCTACTGAAACACCTACTAAAGAACATTTTAGAAATATTAAAAATTGTGAAACTGATAAATCAGCAATTGCTGCACATAATTTGCTAGAACATCATAAAATTGGAAAAGAGGCAAAACTTTTGAAACAATTAGAGAGAGAAAAATTTGCATCTAGATCGTAACTCGCATCGGTAGCTCAGTTGGTAGAGCATTTGGCCCGGAAAGCCAAAGGTCCCGGGTTCGAGTCTCGGTCTAGGCAAAAATTTTTCTTTTTATATATTAAATTTGGGAATTTTTAACATTATGAGGGTTAAAAGAAACATAGATGTATGAGGTAAGAAAAAAATCACGATTCATTTAATTATTAAAAAATTTTCTCTTCAAATATAATTGGATAAACCGTTGGAACTGACAGTTTGGGAGAAGATATGCATTTAGAAGAATAAATACTGATCTATGAACTTCGATATTCCGATGGATAAAAATTTAATTTCAAAATTTATAATACCAACCAAAGATGGCAGCACAAGAGGTGACGTCCATAGAGAAGTCAACAATCAGAGAATTTCATCAATGGAAATCATGACTGAAGAGGGACAAGATGTCAAAATCGTCGGTATCAAAGAAATTTGAAAATGAGTGAGGTGAGTCGTTAAAAATATGTTCTCCATTCACTATTAATAATTAGAGTTTATTATCACAAACTACTGCATTCAAAGTGACGATCCACTTTTTTCATTGTCAACAAAAATATGAGCAAAATTCAAGAAATGGAAATTCAATTTTTATGACGTAATAGGATATAGAAAACAAAATAATATAAAATACTATGTTATAAATTTCTAAATCAAGCTTCCATTGAAGACTAAAATCACATTTCTCTTGTTTTCATATACAACTAGTCCAATGTTTTATGGAATATGCAGGTACAGTGGTGCATTTATTAACCACCTTAATTGGTGTCCATCTTCAGGCAATTGAGTCCAATTCCTATCACTGATATCCAGTTATCTAGTAAAGTAAACCCTTCATCATTGTCCAGTATAATGACTGGTCAAGAGGTGAGGGCTCTATCATTTAAGGTCTATGACAGGAGTCACCAATTAGATTACATGGAGGTCCACTTTCAAAGGCAAGAGGTGAGGGCTCTATCATTTAAGGTCTATGACAGGAGTCACCAATTAGATTACATGGAGGTCCACTTTCAAAGTAGTAAATGCAGGCAAGGTCCAGAATCACTATTGATTAAACATAATAATAATAATAAATAATGCTTTTTGAGTAAACAGCTTAATTTTATTCTATTTCTTAATTTTATTCGTTAAATAATCCTAACAAATGCAACTCTTAATTTGCAAATCCTCTAGATAAATTCACTTCTGACAATTATGAGAAGACAATTACCTGAGCATTGTGAAGATATATCGAGGACTGGCTGAATCCTTGCCTCCTGATAGCCGAGTACCAAATTGACCAATTGGTTGTAGAAGGTTGATATTATTACTGCCAACAAAGTTCTGAGCCAAATTAACAATTGTGGACATGAGAGATGTTTCACCATGATGGTAAGATGAATGTTCAGCTACGGACCCTGCCAACTGAGCTACCTTGATCTCTCGTTTGTCATTACGTTTCAGGCACGTGAACAGAACCTGTAAGCAAAAAGTTGATTTTAGTTTAAGTTTTTAAGATTAATTTACGCTAGATATGTTCGTAACAAGTGGGCAAAGAGTAATACAGAACTTACCACTCTTTTACATTTTTCAAGGGATCAGAGGGAAAGTGGGCAAATTAAGGGAAAGTGTAAATTATGGAAAACAGAGGAGCTAAAAGTGATAGCTCCCATATTCTGCAACCATTCTAGAACATGAAAAAAAAAGCACTGACTGGGATAATATACAATATTGGCTAAATAATGTAATGTTTCTTTTAATTTAAAATAAAATTCTTTACACCTCATCTCATATCCTGACATTTATTTATTTAGAAGACAGGATATGAGGCAAGGTTTACACCAATAAACAAAAAGGGTTCAAGAAATATGAAAATTATTAAAGACATCAACACTAAAAATGTAATAATTACTAAAGCTGACAAAGGCAACCAGTTGGTTATTTTAGACAAAGAAGAATACAACAACAGAATGGAAAAACTTTTGGACTCTGAAGAATATACACAGATTCAATCAGACCCCCTTAACAAAACCATTAAAGAAGTAGACAACACTCTCAAGAATATCAATCACATTTTAACTAAGAAAGACAAGTTTCATCTGAAGGTTTCAAATCCAAAAATTCCCAACATCTACGGACTCCCGAAAGTGCACAAAGAAGGGAAGAAAATGAGGCCGATAATTAACAACATAGGGTCTCCTACATATCATTTATCTAAATGGTTATGTAAGGAATTTAATAAAATGAATGGATTTGAAAACTCTGCAATAGAAAACTCTTATGAATTGGTAGATAAACTAGAAAACATACAACTACAATCTTCAGACAGATTAGTTTCATTTGATGTTGTTTCCTTATTTCCAAGCATTCCAAAAGACCAAACTATGGAAATTTTAGAGATTTGGATGGAAAATAATAAAATTTAAAAAGTAAAGATAGTCGAATATAAAACTTTAACTAAATTATGTATCGATAATATGTTTTTCACCTACAATGGAAAATTTTATAAACAAAATTCAGGACTTTCGATGGGAAACCCTTTATCTCCATTCTTAGCTAATCTATTCATGGGGAATTTTGAACACAAGATAATTAACGGACATCGTTTAATTTTCAAGTTCTGGTGCAGATATGCGGATGACATAATTGCAATAGTTAATCATAAACAGATAGATGATGCATTAAAATTATTGAACATTCAAAGTCAAACTATAAAGTTCACTATGGAAAAGGAAATCAATGGAGAAATACCATTTTTAGATCTCAACTTAAAAAGGAATGAAGAAAATAAGATAGAATTTGGAATTTACAGAAAGAAGACACATATAGATAACTACATAAAAGCTTTAGGTTTCAATCACATAGCTCACAAAGAAGCAGTTTTCAATAGTTTGACACATAGATTAGTGAACATACCAATGAACAAAGAAAATTATGAAAAAGAAAAAGAACACATAATCAATGTAGCCACGAAAAATGGTTTTGCTATAAAAATGATACTCAAAAAAATAAACAAGTTCAAAAGGCAAAAATTTATTAATCAAAGCACTCTTCTAAAAGTAAAAGAAGATAATGTAAAATTTAGAAAATTCACATATCATCCATTAAAACACCACAAGTTTCAAAACATTTTTAAAGATTTCAACATAAGGTTAGCACCCAAAAATGACTACAGCATCAGTAGACTGATTAGACCTAATAAGAATGAGAAAATTAAAGAAGAAAACAAATCAGGGATTTATCAAATTAAATGTGAAGAATGTGAGAAATTCTACATAGGAAAAACGAAAAGAAATTTGAAAACTAGAGTTAAAGAACATCTCAGGAATGTCAAGAAAGGGGAAGTAGAAAAATCTGCAGTGGCTGCCCATGCATGGTCTGAAAAACATCTTATCGAGAAAGAAGCAAAATTATTAAAACAAATAGAAAAACCAAAAGAACTTACTGTTTGGGAAAAGATCTACATTTAAAAGAGCGAAAAGAAGAAATTAATGAACTTTGAAATTCCCGGTGAGAATGGCCTGGTTTCGAGGTTTTTCAGTCAGCCAATGGAAGGAGAGAAGGACAACTCTTCAAGACGACAGAACAACGGTCGTGATGATACTGAGGATGGAACAGAGACTATGTTCCGAAACTAGTTTATAATCAAATAAGAAGAACAATATGAGGTGAGTGATAAACATATTCTACCTTAATAAAATTACTTTATTAAGTTTTGTAGGTAGGAAGTACCACTATGAGGTTAATTTTAATATTGTTTAGTTGTTTCTTGACTCAAAATTCAAGAAGTTCACATACCACCCTTTAGTATTTGACAATCAACAAATTCAACATTAAATTAGCACCGAAAAATAATTACAGTTTAGGTAATTTAATAAAAACCAACAAAAATGAAAAGATTGAAGACTGCAAAAAATCGGGAATTTATCAAATTAATTGTAAAGATATACATAGGAAAAACAAAAGGGAATCTAAGTACAAGATTAAAGGAACACCTCAGAAATGTTAAAAATGGAGAAACAGAAAAATCTGCAATAGCTGCACATGCCTGGTCAGAAAAACATAAAATAGAAACCAAAACAAAATTACTTAAACAATTGGAAAAAACCGAAGGAACTCACAATTTGGGAAAAAAATTACATATGCAAGAATAAAAACACAACTATGAATTTTGAAATACCCAGTGATAGGGAGAGGGAATTGATTTGGAAGTTCGTCCCCGGTGATAGGGAGAGGGAATTGATTTGGAAGTTCGTCGGTCAGCCATCAGATGGCGCAGAGGTCAGTCTGCAGAACAGGAAGCCGTTGGACATCAGTTGTGAACGTAATACAGCATTGAGAAAGTCACAAATGAAGTGAAGAAACTCGAGTCTGCTCGGGACTTAAGAAGTATGAGGTGAGTCAAGAAACAACTAAACAATATAAAATTACTTTCTTTCTTTTACTTTCACCATTTAAAAAAATAGATAACAAGGAGAGGTTCAGCAACCAGCACTATGAATCTTTATTGAGAGATTTAAAAAAAAAATTGTTTTGCCATAGTAGTACACAGGTTGAATTTCAGAAATGATTGTCAGTTCTGAGTCAGTTTCATTGGCTCGATGAACATGCTCTGCTCTTTATTGAATTACAAAGCCAGCTTCGTTGGCTAATTAAAATTGTTTGGTTCCTCATCAATTGTAGAGAAGCCAGTTTTGTTGGTTCAATGAAGTTGCTCTGCTTATATATTGATTGTACAGAAGCGAGATAACTGATTAAATAAATTGAATATTAAGTTATGTAGATAGGAAATAACACTATGAGGTTTTTTAATATTGTTTATTTTTTATTATTTCACTCACCTCATACTTCATAATTCATAGCAGACCCAGGGTTTCTTCACATCATTTGTGACATTCTCAATGCTGTGTCACGTTCACAACTGACGTCCATCGGCCTTCTATCCTGCAGACTGACCTCCGTGCCATCTGGTGGCCGACCGAAGAATTTCCTAATCAGTCCTCTCTCCTTATAACTGGGTATTTCAAAATTCATAGCTGTATTTTCATTCTTGCATATGTAAATTTTTTCCCAAATTGTGAGTTCCTTCGGTTTTTCCAATTGTTTAAGTAATTTTGTTTTGGTTTCTATTCTATGTTTTTCTGACCAGGCATGTGCAGCTATTGCAGATTTTTCAGTTTCTCCATTTTTAACATTTCTGAGGTGTTCTTTTAATCTTGTATTTAGATTCCTTTTTGTTTTTCCTATATATATCTTTTCAGAATCTTTACAATTAATTTGATAAATTCCCGATTTTTTGCAGTCTTCAATGATTTAACCATTTTTCACACAAAAGGCAGTATTTAATAGTTTAACACACAGACTTGTGAATGTCCCCATGAGCAAAGGAAATTACAATAAAGAGAAAGAACACATCATAAAAATTGCGAACGATAATGGTTTTCACGAGAAGATGATACACAAGAAAATAAATAAATTCAAAGAACAAAAAATCATTAATGAAAGTACTCTTCAGACAGATAAAAATATAGGCAAAAAATTCAAGAAGTTCACATACCATCCTTTAGTATTTGACAAGTTTAAAAAAATTTTCAACAAATTCAACATTAAATTAGCACCGAAAAATGATTACAGCTTAGGTAATTTAATAAAAACCAACAAAAATGAAAAGATTGAAGACTGCAAAAAATCGGGAACTTATCTAATTAATTGTAAAGATTTTGAAAAGATATACATAGGAAAAACAAAAAAGAAATCTAAATACAAGATTAAAAGAACACCTCAGAAATGTTAAAAATGGAGAAACCGAAAAATCTGCAATAGCTGCACATGCCTGGTCAGAAAAACATAGAATAGAAACCAAAACAAAATTACTTAAACAATTGGAAAAACCGAAGGAACTCACAATTTGGGAAAAAATTTACATATGCATGAATGAAAATACAACTATGAATTTTGAAATACCCAGTTATAAGGAGAGAGGACTGATTAGGAAATTCTTCGGTCGGCCACCAGATGGCACGGAGGTCAGTCTGCAGGATAAAAGGCTGTTGGACGTCAGTTGTGAACGTGACACAGCATTGAGAATGTCACAAATGATGTGAAGAAACCCTGGGTCTGCTATGAATTATGAAGTATGAGGTGAGTGAAATAATAAAAAATAAACAAAATTGAATATTAAATTGAATATATTCAAACTTTGACACTGAAGATCGATGTGATGTGACATAAATAGCGTGAAAATAAAACTGCAGAAACGTAAAAGCGAGGATTGTGAATATAGGGAAACTGAAGGGACTTTTAAAGAATGTTGTAAAAGGCAGGAACATAAAAGCGGGGTAATACTGTAATTTCAAATAACTAACATGGTGTGAGAGGCCTAGAAGGTCCTTGGCCTAATATCTGGCTGCTGGCTTCACATCTACATGTGTTCATCACAGATCTGACAATCATCCAAGGCAGTAAAAGGGTGATATGTAGTTAGCATGTCCGGTCCTCCAATCTTTGTAACTAAATTTCTCAACTTGTAGCCATACCTATTGTATTTCTTATGATGTGAGTCAGAACACATCCCATAAAGTAAAGTGATCCCACAACAGGCCTCAGGAGGCCCTTGGGGTAGTAGGAGGTTAAGGCTCCCACTTTTTCTAGACAATCGGACTTTATGTCAGCCGGGTTGTCAGCCCTGCGTGACGGCCGCCTTTACCCCAGAACAAGCGTCTGGTACTCATTTTAGTTAGAGGCTGAGTCGACCCCAGGGCCATAGTGCCGCCAGAGGGTTTGGGTCAGTTTAAAAATCCTGACTACAACGGGACTTGAACCCCTGACCCTCCGGCTTGTAGCTCAGTGCCTTAACCATTACGCTACGGCGTGCCCCCGAACACATCCCATACTGGCCAAAATTCCATGATAATCATAAAATTCCTTCTCACACTGGATTTCATCTAGTGCAAATTCTGTAGCTTGCACTAGGGCATGATACCTTAAATTTGGCTATGGTGTGAAACAATATTACCGTTATTTGAAACTCCTTCTCATAATGCTCAGTTACAATTACATTTCCAGCTTGTAACATACTCCCTTAACCAAATATGCTATGGAGTTTTCCTCTCCTGTACAAATCATTCAGAAGGAATTGTATTCAAACAGTATGGCAACTCTAGAAACGAGTAACCTTCACTGAGCGCTCAACTTTCACTCTCACACACATACACAATACAATATAAAACATATATATCAAAAGAATGAATTGGTAATATACACCTAACCTCACATTTTTTCTGTTTACATGGATATGTTTTAGAAACATCTCCCCCATTATCAACCAGAAACCAACAGTCGATTGAGAGAGAGCAAAGTATGTGTTGAGATTTTTATTACATATGTAATAGTGATACTTTCTACAAAATTTGAGAATACAGCAAACTCCCGATTATCCATGCGCATATTAAACCGGTTTAAGGATTATCCAGGCATGACTCTTTTTATTGTTACTAATTAAATGAATCGTGATTTCTTCTTACCTCATACTTCTATGTTTTTTTAAACACAGCACTGCAGTATCGGCGACATGTTGTCGTCATCATCAGCTGTTTTCACGACTGTCAATTTTTTCCCTTTTGCCGGTAATTCTCTAGCCTGCCATCTGGTGTTCTTTTGAAGGAATTACTCTTCAAACTGCCATCTGGTGTTATTTTGAATGAATCATTTTCTAAACTGCTATCTGTTGTATTTTTGAAGAACTTTGTAATCAAGCTCGGTTCGTCCGGAATCTCAAAGTTCATAGTTCTAGTATGGTTTTTTTGAATATATATTTTTTCCCAAACTGTTAAATCCAAAGGTTTAGATAGATGTTTTAAAAGTTTTGCTTCTTTTTCAATCCTATGGTGCTCTAATAAACTATGTGCTGCTATAGCTGATTTTTCAATTTCTCCATTCTTTATGTTTCTGAAGTGCTCTTTTTTGCGAGTTTCCAAGTTCCTTTTTGTTTTTCCTATACATATCCTGTTGCAATCTTTGCAATCAATTTGATAAATTCCAGATTTTTTGTTGTCTGGGGTATTACATTTATTATTAGTTAAATTAGTTATTAATTTTATTGTATTTTTTTTTTTAATATGAAGATAAATATTGAACTGTATTTTGTATTGAAACGAAAAAATTCTTTATTTTTACACATGCTACTGTGAAATGTGCTTCGAAACTAGAACTCGCAACCCCTTCCCCTGACGCGTTTAACGGTACTAACCAACATTCTGAGAATACAATACAATTTTGAAAATTTCCATTGTGTGAATCACTGAAAGTTTGTTGTTACAGATTGAAACCACAGACATGCTGTGGCAGTGGGTTTATCACCGGTTAGTATTGTGGTTATCGGTGGTTACTAGCACGGTTATCGCTGATTATTTGTCATCACTGGTCATGACAGGGAAGTCCCTCTTTTTTTCATATTTATGAGTAAAATAAAATAATGATAATTACGACTCGCACCTAAATACATTTAATATAACATTATTTTATGAATATTTGTTGCATTTAAGTAGTCTTAAAGTGGGTAAATAAATTTGTGATCAACTTCCATACCGCCAAATAACTTAATTGGATTATCCGTGTTTTTCAATTTTCCGGTGAACATCTCAGTCCAATTAACATGGTTAATCGGGAGTTTGCTGTAAAGTACACATATTTATATTTACCTTCCTTTGTCCTGGCTTTAAGCCGTCAATCATACTTGGTATTGATCTTTCATTGTCACAATTACTGAAGAGGACTAATTCTTTATTTACAAAGTCAGCATAATTGACAGATTTAGTCTGCTTCTCATATAGATATTGCTCTGGAAGACCAAGTTCTCTCCTACGCTTTGTATCCTCCATCCATGTTGTCAGCCATTCTTTACGCTGTTCTGCACACTTCTTACTGAAAGCCTGAAATAAAATTACTTATTAATAGAAATTCATGGAAATATTTATAAGAGAAGTTACCATATTTCCACAATTATATATTTAATTTGGGAATTTTTAACATTATGAGGTTCAATTAATAATAATTAAATGAATCGTGATTTTTTCTTACCTCATACATCTATGTTTCTTTAAACACAGCACTGCAGTATCGGCGACACTTTGTCGTCATCGTCAGCTGTTTTCACAACTGAGTCGTGAAAACAGCTGACGATGACGACAAAGTGTCGCCGATACTGCAGTGCTGTGTTTAAAGAAACATAGATGTATGAGGTAAGAAAAAATCACGATTCATTTAATTATTATATTTCCACAAGTTTAGGCCTAACTTTTTTCCCCCCCAAAAATTAAAGATGAAGATGGATATTGCTTATATTTGCAACATGTAAAAAATAGCCAGTTTTAATATTCTTTTGTGCTTATTAATACAATATGCATATATCACAAACACTGATGGTATATTCATGCGCCAGGAATATTTGATCATTATTCATAATAATTTTTTGTATGTTTCCATATGCACAGAGTTGTGTTGTGTTATATCTACATGTTTGTATATTTTAATACATTCACTCCCCAATCCAACCATGGTCTGATTTTATTTTACCTGTAAGAACTACCTTATCTGACTAAATTGATTTGAAATTGAGCCAACTTTTTGTGTCTAAAAAATACCTAAGATGGTAGTGTAACTAGGTAGTTCTCCTATAGATGAAAGATAAATGTACATATTGATTACCTAAATGATTATACCTCATAGTGTGAATTCCTAAAATAAGTAAAATGTACATTTATCTACATGAAC
Source organism: Diploptera punctata (assembly GCA_030220185.1). NCBI lineage: Eukaryota > Metazoa > Arthropoda > Insecta > Blattodea > Blaberidae > Diploptera > Diploptera punctata. The sequence goes on along the minus strand of JASPKZ010009814.1, from coordinate 1,569,229 downwards.
CATGTGTTTTGGTGGTTATTCCCCCTCTCATAGAGTATTTATAAAATAGACTTTGGAAACAATCTGAGTGAATGCATGATGTAGTTAATAGGTGTAAATTTATTTGGAGAAATAAAGAAAATCTGCAGTAGCAATATTCAGACTGCTAACAGGACATGACTGCCTGAATAAACACCTACACAGACTTGGCATAACATATTCACCTAAATGCCCTTTTTGCAATTTAAATGAAGATAAGGAAAGAAACCATCTCCTCCGTTGTCCAGCTTTTGTAGAAGAGACCAGCCTTTCTGCTAAATATTGGAGTGCAAGAGAGCGAATGATTTCATTATCAAGTGCTCGACATTAGATATCAACCAACCAACCATTTATTTGGAGAGTGCAGCTAGACAAATAGAACTTTTATAGGAAAAATCACTATGAGGTTTAATCAAGATTAAAAAAAAAATATATATCCATTTATGAAGCAATAGAAATTGTGTATGTAGGTGATTCAGTTGATAAACTAATACCAGAATTAGGTTCTAGTGACTATACCTCTTTCAAGCGAAGTTCCAGTTGTAATGTGAACAAACCAGATGTATGACTAGATTTTCAATGGTCAAATAATGGTTTTACCTTTAACTGCACAGGAAAATATAGTTCGCTCTGCAATACATGAAATAATGGAAATAAAAATATATATTACCTAGCACATTATATGGAAGAATCTTAAAATATATAATTACAATTTTAATAGAATAACCCTTAATTACTCGCATGGGGTAATTTTTTTCTATTAGGTTGAAAGACGCTACTATTTAGGGACAATTACATTTGAGATTGTCTGGAACTCACCTATTCTCAAATTGACTTGTCCAGCCCGAGTTTTAGTTGTATTTAGTTTCTTGGAATAGCTAATGATGCAATTATATTTATTTTATGTCATTGTTGCTGCATGTGGAAATTGTTTTACCCCATGCGCGCCTAGCATCTGTAGAGAGTTATTTTCTATTCTCATGCTTACCATTTGAAGTCTAAGAGTAAATATGAGTAGAAAGAGGAAAATATTGACAGAAGATGAAATTATAGAACTATTGGAAGCATCAGATGATGAAATTGTTGGCAGATTTTCTTCATGAGACGAAGACTGTATAGAAGACAGTGATCATGATTCTAACTCTATACAGAGCGCTGAAAGCGCTGGCCAACTATTTGTTTACTTTTTGTTGAATGTTGGCAGCATCAATGCACATATAATTATACAAGAAAATGTGGGAAGAAAGATTGCTTGCCACGACTTCCTAAAAGACCTTGGTCGGAGTCTACTGCACAGCTATCTGAAGAAAAGGGCAGCCATAAACATTTTGCCAAAATCTCTTCAGGCGAAAATAAGACAACTCACAGGACCTGTGGAGGAAGCTGAACCACTGATCATCAGAAAAGGAGGAGGGTGCCACTTCTGTCCCAGGGCCAAAAACCGGAAGACAAAGTCTTGCACTAACTGTGGCAAGCCAATCTGCAAAGATCATGTGGTAGAGTCCTGTCCAGACTGATTTTCTGTTGAGTGAGGTGTTATAGCAGGATTTTAATATCATAATAAATATGAAAGTTTAAGTTAATAACTTTATATTTTAAAATTCTTTTAATATTTAAATATAACTTAAATAAAGAAACACATCTAAATAATTAATTGTTGTTCGTTGTTGAATAAAAATGTCTCAGTAACAATTAAAGAAATTGTATTATATAACAGTCTTTCTAAATAATGCTTTTAAAATTGTGTCTTAAGTCATTGTTGTCTGAAATATAAAGCTTTCTGTTATAACTGTAATAAGAACACCTGCTTAACTTAATATTTTTAAATAAAAGTATACTAAATTCTGATTGGATGTTAAAACAATCAACTTTTTGATTTAACAAATCAAATTTAAACCTGGTATTTAATGGACCATTAACCAATAGAATTTAAATATAAAATCATGTGATGTAATAAGGTTCTTTAAAATTATAACAGAATTACTCTAGTGAGTCAGCATATAACTTTCTTCAAGGATAGAAGCAATAACAGCTCTCCTGATAAAATGTGATATTTAATACCAGAAAAATAGTGGATCCAAGAAAAGAAAATAATTTAATTTTAATTGACGGTGAAGAATAATACCACCTACATTTACTTGATCTGCTGGGAAATTAAATAAATTTACAACTATTTCTACAAGAATCAGTTATTAGTGATTTTTAAAGTGTTTTCCTATCTTGTGTACCAACTTCGACCTTGAGAAGAGAATCCAGCTCTACCGAAAATCAAACCCAACCTGAACCAGTAATTCTTATTTATTATTTTGGGACACTTCTAATCCAAAATTATATGGTTTACCTAAGGTCCACAAGGATGGTAAAAAGATGAGGCCTATTGTCAATAGTATTGGCTCCCCATGTTACAATTTAGCTAAGTGGCTGGCCAAAAAGTTTAATGAACTATCACAATTTGAAAATAAGACCATTGAAAATTCAATTAAACTGGTTGAAAAATTGAATAACATCACATTGGCTCAGAATGATAGACTTGTTTCTTTTGATGTGATCTCTTTGTTTCCTAGCATTCCTGTTAACAAATTGCTCGCATTTTTGAGAAAATGGTTATATTCACAAAAATTAAAGGCAGAAATCATAGAAGAGTATCTAATACTAACTAAAATTTGTATCGATAATAATTTTTTCACATTCAATGGAAAATTTTATAGACAAATTTCAGGATTGGCAATGGGAAATCCACTTTCTCCATTTTTAGCCAATTTATTTATGGGGTATCTTGAATCACATATCACCAATGCTTATCCTTTGATTTTCAAGTGTTGGTATAGATATGTAGATGATATTATCGCTGTAATTGATAAAAAATACATTCAAGATGCATTGAAATTGCTTAATCTTCAGGATGAGTCAGTGAAATTCACTATTGAAATGGAACAAAATAACAAGATTCCTTTTTTAGACTTATACTTAATAAGAAATGAACAACAGCAAAAAATTGAATTTAACATTTACAGAAAAGACACACATACTGACAACTACATAAAATCTTCAGGTTTTAATTATTTGACACACAAACATGCAATTTTCAATAGTCTATTACACAGATTGTTAAATATTCCACTTAATGTAGAAGATTTTTACAAGGAATATAATCATATTGTTCATGTTGCTAAAATAAATGGTTTCGATTAAGACATTATAAAGAATAAATTAAAGAAATTCAAACAACAAAAAAGGTTACAGGAATACACCACCTTACATCATGGTCCCAAGAAAGATGTAAAATTCAAGAAATTCACTTACCATCCTGAAGTTCATAATAAGTTTCAAAAAATTTTAATATAACATTAGCTCCAATTAACAATTCAAAGTTAAAATTGGGAAACACATTATGAGGTTCTTAATTAATAAATTAATGAGTCATTTTAACATCTTACCTCATATTTCATGTTTTTCAAACACGTGTTTGAAAAACATGAAATATGAGGTAAGATGTTAAAATGACTCATTAATTTATTATTTATCCAATTAACAAATTCAGCCTGGGTAATCTTCTGTTAACTAATAATAAATGTAATACCCCAGACAACAAAAAATCTGGGATTTATCAAATTGATTGCAAAGATTGCAACAAGATATATATAGGAAAAACAAAAAGGAACTTGGAAACTCGTAAAAAAGAGCACTTCAGAAACATAAAGAATGGAGAAATTGAAAAATCAGCCATAGCAGCACATAGTTTATTAGAGCATCATAGGATTGAAAAAGAAGCAAAACTTTTAAAACATCTATCTAAACCTTTGGATTTAACAGTTTGGGAAAAAATATATATTCAAAAAAACCATACTAGAACTATGAACTTTGAGATTCCGGAAGAACCAAGCTTGATTACAAAGTTCTTCAAAAATACAACAGATAGCAGTTTAGCAAATGATTCATTTAAAATAACACCAGATGGCAGTTTGAAGAGGAATTCCTTCAAAAGAACACCAGATGGCAGCCTGGATAATTACCGGCAAAAAGGAGAAAAAATTGATAGTCGTGAAAACAGCTGACGATGACGACAAAGTGTTGCCGATACTGCAGTGCTGTGTTTTAAAAAAACATAGATGTATGAGGTAAGAAAAAATCACGATTAATTTAATTATTATGAAGAGAGTTAGCTGCATCAAAACATCGTCATAACATGCGAAAAGAATTACTTCTTCGAAATTGCGCCCACAGCGTGGAAAATAATGAAGAACTGACTAAAATACTTCTTCAGTGTGTATATATATGCTATTATTTTAAAAAATCATTAAACTTTGTAATAATGTGATACAGTATTATTGACTTTCTTAAAGACTTAAAGGCAAAAAAATACACCACACGAGTCCTCATGTAGGTTATATATGAGCGAGTAATTAAGGGATAAATAAGCACTGTTATATTCTTGTGCAAGTACAATTCAAAATACATTGGGATTTCTATTGTTTCAAAATGGCTGCTTTCAGTGTAATGAAATTGCAAAGAAATATCTATTGACATCATGCAAAAAGCACAAACATCTGTTTAAATAGACTTATACATAATTTTTTTATAAACAATATCTGGAAATTCCTAATTATTGGTATAATCTTATCTTGTATTCAGTCTTTTTCCACATAAAATATGATGTAGCCTTAGAACAATGTTTCTATCGATGATAATTCCATACACAATTAAGTCATATGGTGGGTAAAAATAGCACCAAAGTTCCCCCAATAGATGGAGTAATAACTTATGCAAGTTTAATAATTAAATGAATCGTGATTTTTTCTCTTACCTCATACATCTATAATATATATAGATGTATGAGGTAAGAGAAAAAATCACGATTCATTTAATTGTTATTAATTGAACCTCATAATGTTAAAAATTCCCAAAATTTAATATATAATTATGCAAGTTTGTTTACAGTACAACTGGAATTTAGCTCAAAATTAGCATAGTAGGAAAATAAGGTATTTATTTAACTTTCACAGGGAAAGAACACTATGAGGTTTAATTTAATAATTAAATTAATGTTTTTATTACCTCACCTCATATCCTTTTTCTTCTAGAAGAAAATGAACAATATGAGGTGAGTGATAAACATATTCTACCTTAATGAATATACCTCATAGTGAGAATTCCTAAAATAAGTAATTAATTTAATTATTAAATAAGGTATTGTTTATTGTTTATTTTTTATTATTTCACTCACCTCATACTTCATAATTTATAGCAGACCCAGGGTTTCTTCACGTAATTCGTGACATTGTCAATGCTGCGTCACGTTCACAACTGACGTCCAATGGCCTTCTATCCTGCAGACTGACCTCCGCGCCATCTGGTGGCCGACCGAAGAATTTCCAAATCAGGCCTCTTTCTTTATAACCGGGTATTTCAAAATTCATAGTTGTATTTTCATTCTTGCATATGTAAATTTTTTCCAAATTGTGAGTTCCTTCGGTTTTTCCAATTGTTTAAGTAATTTTGTTTTGGTTTCTATTCTATGTTTTTCTGACCAGGCATGTGCAGCTATTGCAGAAATGTTAAAAATGGAGAAACCGAAAAATCTGCAATAGCTGCACATGCCTGGTCAGAAAAACATAGAATAGAAACCAAAACAAAATTACTTAAACAATTGGAAAAACCGAAGGAACTCACAATTTGGAAAAAATTTACATATGCAAGAATGAAAATACAACTATGAATTTTGAAATACCCGGTTATAAAGAAAGAGGCCTGATTTGGAAATTCTTCGGTCGGCCACCAGATGGCGCGGAGGTCAGTCTGCAGGATAGAAGGCCGTTGGACGTCAGTTGTGAACGTGACGCAGCATTGACAATGTCACGAATTACGTGAAGAAACCCTGGGTCTGCTATAAATTATGAAGTATGAGGTGAGTGAAATAATAAAAAATAAACAATATCAAAGAACCTCATAGTGTTATTTCCTATCTACATAACTTAATAAAGGTATTGTTTATTTTTTATTATTTCACTCACCTCACACTTCATAATTCCTAGCAGACCCAGGGTTTCTTCACATCATTTGTGACATTCTCAATGCTGTGTCACGTTCACAACTGACGTCCAACGGCCTTCTATCCTGCAGACTGACCTCCGCACCATCTGGTGGCCGACCGACGAATTTCCAAATCAGTCCTCTCTCCTTATAACTGGGTATTTCAAAATTCATAGTTGTATTTTCATTCTTGCATATGTAAATTTTTTCCCAAATTATGAGTTCCTTTGGTTTTTCCAATTGTTTAAGTAATTTTGTTTTGGTTTCTATTCTATGTTTTTCTGACCAGGCATGTGCAGCTATTGCAGATTTTTCGGTTTCTCCATTTTTAACATTTCTGAGGTGTTTTTTAATACTACCATCATCGATGAATACATAAAACTAACAAAATTATGCTTAAATCAAATGTTCTTCACCTTTAGAGGAAAATACTTTAGTCAAAAATCAGGACTTGCAATGGGAAATCCATTATCACCATTCTTAGCAAACATGTTTATGGGGAACTTTGAATGTCATTTAACCAAAGCACATCCTTTGATGTTTAAATTTTGGAGAAGATATGTAGATGATATCATAGCAATAGTAAAACAGAAACAATTAGAAGATGCCATTAAACTGTTAAATATTCAAAATAAAACAATCAAATTTACAATGCAATTAGAAAATAATCATGAAATACCATTTTTAGACCTTAAATTGATTAGGAATGAAGAAAAAAAGAAAATAGAATTTGAAATCTACAGAAAAGAAACTCACATCGACAATTATATAAAAGCTACTGGATTTAACCATTTTTTACACAAACAGGCAGTATTTAATAGTTTAACACACAGACTTGTGAATGTCCCCATGAGCAAAGGAAATTACAATAAAGAGAAAGAACACATCATAAAAATTGCGAACGATAATGGTTTTCAAGAGAAGATGATACACAAGAAAATAAATAAATTCAAAGAACAAAAAATCATTAATGAAAGTACTCTTCAGACAGATAAAAATATAGGCAAAAAATTCAAGAAGTTCACATACCATCCTTTAGTATTTGACAAGTTCAAAAAAAATTTCAACAAATTCAACATTAAATTAGCACCGAAAAATGATTACAGCTTAGGTAATTTAATAAAAACCAACAAAAATGAAAAGATTGAAGACTGCAAAAAATAGGGAATATATCAAATTAATTGTAAAGATTGTGAAAAGATATACATAGGAAAAAAAAAAAGGAATCTAAATACAAGATTAAAAGAACACCTCAGAAATGTTAAAAATGGAGAAACTGAAAAATCTGCAATAGCTGCACATGCCTGGTCAGAAAAACATAGAATAGAAACCAAAACAAAATTACTTAAACAATTGGAAAAACCGAAGGAACTCACAATTTGGGAAAAAATTTACATATGCAAGAATGAAAATACAACTATGAATTTTGAAATACCCGGTTATAAGGAGAGAGGACTGATTTGGAAATTCGTCGGTCGGCCACCAGATGGCGCGGAGGTCAGTCTGCAGGATAAAAGGCCGTTGGGCGTCAGTTGTGAACGTGACACAGCATTGAGAATGTCACAAATGATGTGAAGAAACCCTGGGTCTGCTAGGAATTATGAAGTATGAGGTGAGTGAAATAATAAAAAATAAACAATATTAAAAACCTCATAGTGTTATTTCCTATCTACATAACTTAAATAAGGTATTACTCAGATAAATGAAGGTCAGTTAAATCTTTTTATTCAGACTTGAAATTCTTTTATGAGCCCGAAAATCTTCAGACTTGGGACACATGGCTTAAAGTCCCTTCCAGAGATCTTACTCCTTGGATTTTTCCATCCTGAAAATTCATCGATCCCAGCTGAGTTTAAACCCATCACCCTCAGCTCTAGAATATGACCATTCAGTCCCATACTGACCAAAATTGCATGAGAAAATTTCTTCCTCATGAGGACTCGAACCAACTCAAGTCAGATTGATCTGCATCAAGGCATCATGTCTTTAAACAATTGGCTATTGCACAGAACCTTAGTTACTAAAAAGATGAGAAAACTGTATTTCAATATAGGTATGGCCAAAACTTAAATTAAAAATGAATTAAGGATTAATGAAGTTATGTAGATAGGAAATAACACTATGAGGTTCTTTAATATTGTTTATTTTTTATTATTTCACTCACCTCATACTTCATAAATCATAGCAGACCCTGGGTTTCTTCACGTAATTTGTGACATTGTCAATGCTGCGTCACGTTCACAACTGACGTCCAACGGCCTTCTATCCTGCAGACTGACCTCCGCGCCATCTGGTGGCCGACCGAAGAATTTCCAAATCAGTCCTCTTTCTTTATAACCGGGTATTTCAAAATTCATAGTTGTATTTTCATTCTTGCATATGTAAATTTTTTCCCAAATTGTGAGTTCCTTCGGTTTTTCCAATTGTTTAAGTAATTTTGTTTTGGTTTCTATTCTATGTTTTTCTGACCAGGCATGTGCAGCTATTGCAGATTTTTCGGTTTCTCCATTTTTACATTTTAACATTTCTGAGGTGTTCTTTTAATCTTGTATTTAGATTCCTTTTTGTTTTTCCTATGTATATCTTTTCACAATCTTTACAATTAATTTGATAAATTCCCGATTTTTTGCAGTCTTCAATTTTTTCATTTTTGTTGGTTTTTATTAAATTACCTAAGCTGTAATCATTTTTCGGTGCTAATTTAATGTTGAATTTGTTGAAAATTTTTTGAAACTTGTCAAATACGAAAGGATGGTATGTGAACTTCTTGAATTTTTTGCCTATATTTTTATCTGTCTGAAGAGTACTTTCATTGATGACTTTTTGTTCTTTGAATTTATTTATTTTCTTGTGTATCATTTTCTTGTGAAAACCATTATCCTTAGCAATTTGTATGATGTGTTCTTTCTCTTTATTGTAATTTTCTTTGCTCATGGGGACATTCACAAGTCTGTGTGTTAAACTATTAAATACTGCCTGTTTGTGTGAAAAATGGTTAAATCCAGTAGCTTTTATATAATTGTCGATGTGAGTTTCTTTTCTGTAGATTCCAAATTCTATTTTCTTTTTTTCTTCATTCCTAATCAATTTAAGGTCTAAAATGGTATTTCATGATTATTTTCTATTTCCACTGTAAATTTGATTGTTTTATTTTGAATATTTAACAGTTTAATGGCATCTTCTAATTGTTTCTCTTTTACTATTGCTATGATATCATCTACGTATCTTCTCCAAAATTTAAACATCAAAGGATGTGCTTTAGTTACATGACATTCAAAATTCCCCATAAACATGTCTGCTAAGAATGGTGATAATGGATTTCCCATTGCGAGTCCTGATTTTTGTCTAAAGTATTTTCCTCTAAAGGTGAAGAACATTTGATTTAAGCATAATTTTGTTAGTTTTATGTATTCTTTAACGCTATCATCATCTAATTTGTTTTCTTTCAACCATTTTTCTAAAATTTTCAAAGTTGTGTCAGTCGGTATGTTTGTGAATAATGAAGTAACATCAAATGAGACCAATCTTTCTGAAGGTTCTATTTCTACATTTTCTAATTTCTCAACTAATTGGTAAGAATTTTCTACTGCTAAATTTTCAAATTTTTCCATACCTTTAAATTTATTGTTAAGCCATTTGGATATGTTATATGTCGGTGAATTGATATTGTTGATGATAGGTCTCATTTTCTTTCCGTCTTTGTGGATTTAGGAAGACCATGAATGTTGGGGTTTCTGGGATTTGGTATTTTTAATTTAAACTTTTCCTTTTGTGTCATAATTTTTTTTTTAATTGATTTTAGGCTGGTTTCAACTTCTTTAATTGTTTTTGCGAGAGGATTTGTTTTAATTTCTTCATATTCTTCCCCCTTTAATAAATTCTCCATCCTATCATTATAATCGTCTTTATCCAAAATTACCAAATTATTCCCTTTGTCTGACTTTGAAAAAACAACATTTTTATTATTAATGTTTCTTATTTTCTTCATGTTTGTTTTACATATGTTTTTTAGTTTTGTGTTTTTAATTTTTTCAATAACTTCCCCACATTCTTTTCTGATTATTGTTTGTTCTTCAAAATTCATGTCATCTATAGCAATTTCAATATCAGCTATGTAATCTTCTAAATTGTTAGAGTAACTAATGCATGTTTTCAATCCCTTGTCCAAAATAGATATTTCTTCTTTTGTAAAGTTTTCAGATGATAGGTTAATTACATTATTCTCAATTTCTTTATCCCTCCCTAATGTAGTGGTTATACTTTTTGTACTTATATTTTTCTTCAATTTTTTTAAATCAGGTTTTAAATTAATTATCTTTTTCTTTTGTACATCAAATTTTTTCTTCATTTTGAGGTTCAATTGGTTGTAGAAGTTTTTTTCTAGGTTATCCCAAATTATTTGTCCTAAATTGTTGTTTAATCTTAGATGTAAAAAGTACAGTTCTACGTCTATTTTACTTATAGTTGTGTAATGTTTGACTTTTTCCAAATTGAGAGTTTTCTTTTCTAAACTTTTTTGGTGTTGGTTATTGTTGTTTTTAACCATTTTCCGGACAAATTTTGGAGTGATATTATTTTCTAAACATTTATTAATGAATTTGATATCTGCAGCTCTTTTATTTCTAAGTTCTTTTAATTTCAAATATCTTTTAATTTCTATCTTAGTTTTCGAAAAATGTTCGTTGAAATGTTGTATGTTTGAAGCCGCCATCTTGTTCCAGTTGTTTACGTTATTCTTGTTTTCCTATGACTTGATAGCCAACTTTATTAAGTTATGTAGATAGGAAATAACACTATGAGGTTCTTTAATATTGTTTATTTTTTATTATTTCACTCACCTCATACTTCATAAATCATAGGAGACCCTGGGTTTCTTCATGTAATTTGTGACATTGTCAATGCTGCGTCACGTTCACAACTGACGTCCAACGGCCTTCTATCCTGCAGACTGACCTCCGCGCCATCTGGTGGCCGACCGAAGAATTTCCAAATCAGTCCTCTTTCTTTATAACCGGGTATTTCAAAATTCATAGTTGTATTTTCATTCTTGCATATGTAAATTTTTTCCCAAATTGTGAGTTCCTTCGGTTTTTCCAATTGTTTAAGTAATTTTGTTTTGGTTTCTATTCTATGTTTTTCTGACCAGGCATGTGCAGCTATTGCAGATTTTTCGGTTTCTCCATTTTTAACATTTCTGAGGTGTTCTTTTAATCTTGTATTTAGATTCCTTTTTGTTTTTCCTATGTATATCTTTTCACAATCTTTACAATTAATTTGATAAATTCCCGATTTTTTGCAGTCTTCAATTTTTTCATTTTTGTTGGTTTTTATTAAATTACCTAAGCTGTAATCATTTTTCGGTGCTAATTTAATGTTGAATTTGTAGAAAATTTTTTGAAACTTGTCAAATACGAAAGGATGGTATGTGAACTTCTTGAATTTTTTGCCTATATTTTTATCTGTCTGAAGAGTACTTTCATTGATGACTTTTTGTTCTTTGAATTTATTTATTTTCTTGTGTATCATTTTCTTGTGAAAACCATTATCCTTAGCAATTTGTATGATGTGTTCTTTCTCTTTATTGTAATTTTCTTTGTTCATGGGGACATTCACAAGTCTGTGTGTTAAACTATTAAATACTGCCTGTTTGTGTGAAAAATGGTTAAATCCAGTAGCTTTTATATAATTGTCGATGTGAGTTTCTTTTCTGTAGATTCCAAATTATATTTCCTTTTTTTCTTCATTCCTAATCAATTTAAGGTCTAAAAATGGTATTTCATGATTATTTTCTATTTCCACTGTAAATTTGATTGTTTTATTTTGAATATTTAACAGTTTAATGGCATCTTCTAATTGTTTCTGTTTTACTATTGCTATGATATCATCTACATATCTTCTCCAAAATTTAAACATCAAAGAATGTGCTTTGGTTAAATGACATTCAAAATTCCCCATAAACATGTCTGCTAAGAATGGTGATAATGGATTTCCCATTGCGAGTCCTGATTTTTGTCTAAAGTATTTTCCTCTAAAGGTGAAAAACATTTGATTTAAGCATAATTTTGTTAGTTTTATGTATTCTTTAACGCTATCATCATCTAATTTGTTTTCTTTCAACCATTTTTCTAAAATTTTCAAAGTTGTGTCAGTCGGTATGTTTGTGAATAATGAAGTAACATCAAATGAGACCAATCTTTCTGAAGGTTCTATTTCTACATTTTCTAATTTCTCAGAAAAAAAAAGAAAATAGAATTTGGAATCTACAGAAAAGAAACTCACATCGACAATTATATAAAAGCTACTGGATTTAACCATTTTTCACACAAACAGGCAGTATTTAATAGTTTAACACACAGACTTGTGAATGTCCCCATGAGCAAAGAAAATTACAATAAAGAGAAAGAACACATCATACAAATTGCTAAGGATAATGGTTTTCACAAGAAAATGATACACAAGAAAATAAATAAATTCAAAGAACAAAAAGTCATCAATGAAAGTACTCTTCAGACAGATAAAAATATAGGCAAAAAATTCAAGAAGTTCACATACCATCCTTTCGTATTTGACAAGTTTCAAAAAAATTTTCAACAAATTCTACATTAAATTAGCACCGAAAAATGATTACAGCTTAGGTAATTTAATAAAAACCAACAAAAATGAAAAAAATTGAAGACTGCAAAAAATCGGGAATTTATCAAATTAATTGTAAAGATTGTGAAAAGATATACATAGGAAAAACAAAAAGGAATCTAAATACAAGATTAAAAGAACACCTCAGAAATGTTAAAAATGGAGAAACCGAAAAATCTGCAATAGCTGCACATGCCTGGTCAGAAAAACATAGAATAGAAACCAAAACAAAATTACTTAAACAATTGGAAAAACCGAAGGAACTCACAATTTGGGAAAAAATTTACATATGCAAGAATGAAAATACAACTATGAATTTTGAAATACCCGGTTATAAAGAAAGAGGACTGATTTGGAAATTCTTCGGTCGGCCACCAGATGGCACGGAGGTCAGTCTGCAGGATAGAAGGCCGTTGGACGTCAGTTGTGAACGTGACGCAGCATTGACAATGTCACAAATTACGTGAAGAAACCCAGGGTCTGCTATGATTTATGAAGTATGAGGTGAGTGAAATAATAAAAAATAAACAATAAGGATTAATGATTTAAGATATCTAAAAAATATATATTTTTAAAACCAAAAACATCCTTAATTAACACAAAAAATGAATGTCGATAATTGAAATCAAGACAGAAAAATCTTGATTAAATGGAGATCTTCACATCCTCCCCTTAAGAGAGAAGAAAATATTGTGTTACTGATGATAAACATACCATATTGATGCAATGATCATCTTGTGGTCCACTGTACTTGAATCTGATTCGATGCCTCTTCATATCAGAGAAATATTCTTTAGCCTCCTTTGATGTGGAGGTTCCCAAACCTAGTGAGAGAGACATAAAAAAAAAATCAAATCCTTAATGTTAATATTATTCGTTTTTAAACACCTTAATGATGGACAAATTATATTTGAAAAGAAAAATATACGCCTAGACTGGGGTTTGAACCCAGGACCTTTGACTTTCTATGTCAATGCTCAGATGGAAGAGCATTGACATAGAAAGTCAAAGGTCCTGGGTTCAAACCCCAGTCTAGGCGTATATTTTTCTTTTCAAATATAATCAAATCCTTAATTACAAGACCTCCTCAAATAAAGATTGATAGCAAAAATGGCCTTTATAAAAAAAGAACAGATTCATAACACTTGTGAAAGTTAACTAGTTAGTTTTATTCACAACTTGTGTGCATTTTTGTTTAATATAACAAAATAAAGCATTCAATAAACAAAAAGACTTAAGTTAATGGTCTGAAACATACGATATGAGGTGAGTAATAAAATTTTACCTAAAAAAATTATTCCTTGATAAAATATTTTTATCATAAATTGTAATTTTGAATTTATTTTAAAATACAATAGGAAGTAACATTAAGAGGTTTTATTTAAATTAATATTGGGAAGTAAACATAATCCCAACGAAAGATGGCAGCACAAGAAGTGATTTATATATTAAATTTGGGAATTTTTAACATTATGAGGTTCAATTAATAATATTTAATTTTAGGAAGTTATATTTTGAGGTTATTTTAATTATATTACTTTTGGTCTGGACATCGCCCTCCATGGTATCTTTACCTTGTCGTGGTGGAGTGGCTTGCGTGCTTAAATGATCCTGAGAGCTATGCCGGCGGTAGCATTGCTGCCGATAGGGTTACCCATGCCGGACTGGTCGAAGGTGATAAGCGAGACGAAAAAAGTACCTTGGGCGAAAGAGTGACGATCTTTCACCGTAAAAATACAACCGTCAAGAAATGCGGACATGGGTTCATCTGGGGTAAAATTTTCCGGAGGTCAAATAGTCCCCCATTCGGTTCTCCGGGCGGGGACTACTTCAGGGAACCCATGCCAAAGGCTCAAACACAGGGACATGTTCCTAGGAACATGGAATGTTAGGACTTTATACAATAGTGGGGCACTAGAGATATTAACGCGGGAACTAGATAAATCGCCCTTGGATTTAGTCGCTTTACAGGAAATTAGGTGGCCAGGAGAAGGTAGCCAGGAATCAGGAACCTTTGCATTATTCTATGGGGGTGCAGAAAGACCTGCATTTGGAACGGGTTTTTTAGTCAGAAGGAGGATCCTACCCGCTATCCGAGATATTAAGTTTGTTAATGATAGGATATCATACATAATTCTAAAGGGTAAACGACATGATTTTATAATTGTAAATGTACATGCCCTCACAGAAGATAAAGATGACAAGATCAAGGATGAGTTCTATGAAGAATTAGAATGCTTATTTGATAGCCTTTCACGATATCATATGAAAATTGTCTTAGGAGATTTTAATGCAAAAGTGGGGCGGGAAGATATATTCAAACCAACAATAGGCAAATTCAGTCTTCATGAAGATAGTAACGACAACGGGGTTAGATTAGTACACATTTGCCACATCAAAGAATCTCATTGTTAAGAGCACAACATTTCAGCATAAGGATATTCATAAATACACCTGGACGTCCCCAGATGGAGAAACTCGGAACCAGATAGATCATGTATTAGTGGATAAACGCTGGCACAGTAGCATCATTGATGTTAGATCAGTTAGAGGGACAGACTGCAATTCGGATCATCATCTGGTCAGAGTGAAAATCAGACAACGGCTATCGCTTATGAGAGGAAACGAATGCTAAAGATGATTCTGTAAAATATGAATTAAAAACTTGAGAAATGATGAAATGCGGCAAGAATACCAAATCAAAATTGCTAATAGATTTGAAGTACTGGAATCTTCAGATGGCAATGTGGCAAACGAAGAAGAACCTGATATAAATAAAGAATGGGAGGCTATAAGAGATACTATTAAATTGTCAGCATCAGAAAGCATTGGTTGTTTAAAAAGAGGCAAAACAAGAAATGGTTTGATGAGGAATGTGCCGACATTGTAAAGAAAAGAAAACTAGCAAAAATTAAATGGTTACACAAGCCAAATGAGGTAAATTTAGAGCAATTGGGTAGTATTAGACGGGAAACCACTAAGTTACTAAAGAGTAAAAAGAGGGAATATTTGAGAGAGAAGATTAATGATCTTGAAATGAATGCAAAAAATAGGAACATTAGAGAATTATATCAGGGAATTAGTATAGAGAAGAAAGGGTTTCAGGCTAGAACAAACATAATTCGAAATGAAAATGGGGATATGATTGCAGATTCTAGGAGTATATTAAATAGATGGAAAAGTTACTTTAATCAGCTATTAAATGTACATACAGAACAGGACATTGAGGAGGATAAGTTACAGACAGCAGAAATGCTAGTTGCAGAGCCAAGTGCATTAGAGGTCGAAATGGCGATTGAAAATTGAAGTTGAGATTATAAAGCATCAGGTTCAGATGAGATCCCAGCAGAACTCATAAAATCAGGAGGAGAAAATTGATAGACAAAATACGCTGGTTGCTTAGTATGATTTGGGAAAAAGAAGCTCTTCCAGATGAATGGAAGGAATCAATTATCGTACCAATTTATAAGAAAGGAGATAAAACTGATTGCAACAACTACAGGGGCATCTCATTACTTTCAACTTCATACAAAATTCTTACAAATATATTAGTAAGCAGACTTACTCCCTACATTGATGACATTCTAGGAGATCATCAATGTGCATTTAGAAGAAACAGGTCTACAACAGATCAGATTTTTAGTATAAGACAGATTTTAGAAAAGAAATGGGAATATAATGGCACTGTACATCAACTATATGTAGACTTCAAAAAAGCATATGATTCAATTAAGAGGGAGAAGTTATATAGTATCTTGCTGGAGTTCGGAATTCCTAAAAAGTTAGTTAGACTTATACGAATGTGTCTAAATGGCTCAAATAGTAGGGTGCGTGTAGGCAAACAGTTTTCAGACACATAAAGTTCTTAGGAAAATTTTTGGACCAAAGAGAGATGAACAGACAGGTGAATGGAGGAGACTACATAACAATGAACTACATGGTCTTTATAGGAAGCCAGATATAATAAGAACAGTAAAGTCTCGTAGACTGCGATGGGCAGGACATGTTGCACGTATGGGGAATGAAAGACGTGCATGGAAGCTTCTTGTAGGAAAGCCAGAAGGAAAACGCCCAGTTGGTAGACCAAGAATGAGGTGGGAGAACAACATTAACTATGATTTGAGGGAAGTAGATTATACAGGGAATGATTGGAAAGCATTAGCTCAGGATAGGGATGTATGGAGAGCTTATGTCCGCGCGGCCATGAACCTACAGGTTCGATAGTGCCAGTGAGTAAGTAAGTAAGTTTGGTCTGGACATCTTACCTCAATATTAATGTTGATCTGCTCTTGGACATGTTTCAAAACAATTCTGTTTTATCGTCAGAAAAGCTGACGATAAAACAGAATTGTTTTGAAACATGTCCAAGAGCAGAACAACATTAATATTGAGGTAAGATGTCCAGACCAAAAATAATATAATCAATTAATAATAATTAAATGAATCGTGATTTTTTAATGAGGTAAGAAAAAATCACGATTCATTTAATTATTAACAAGAAGTGATGTCACTAAAGAAATCAACAATCACGGAATTTCATCAGTGGAAGCCATGACTGAAGAAGGACATGATTTTGTCTGAAACCGTCGGTATCAAAGAAGTTTGAAAATGTATGAGGTGAGTCGATTAAAATATGTTCTCCACTTACTATTAATTAAGAGGTTTGTTTAATAATTAAAACATTTTGTCTGTTCATTCTTACCTCTTAGAGTTGTTTTTGTTGAACATATGTTTCAGAGCTTCTTAGCCCCATCATCAGCGATAACAGTCTGATTACAACTCTAAGAGGTAAGAATAAACAGACAAAATGTTTTAATTATGTAATTTTGAATTTCTTAATTTAAATTTGTATTAAAAAAAGTCATGGTGATGATAACTATGTATTATAAACAAACCATGTCTCAAATGTCTTGAAAATGATCTCACACAAGGAGATTGAAACGCCGACTTGAATAAATTAAAATATTTAACTGAGATGACGATTAATTTTTGTTGTTTTTTACAATCATTTTGTGCAACATAAATTTTAAATGAAACTCTAGCTTATAGCCAAGCTCAATTGAGTAGTAATGATGTATCATATCTAGCAGTACTAAGTACTAAATAAATTGGGGAAGATTACATAGATAACAGTTAACAGATGCTTTCTTTTTAACATCATAAAATAAATGTTGGAGAAAAGAATGGTAATATCCTTTTGAGGAAATTCTTCAAGTAAAGAATCAATTATTATAGACATCTCCAGAAATGAAAGGAATACATCATAAGAATGAATTCAGGTACCTTAAGACAATATCATGTTGTAAAAGTGAAAAGTTTGCTACTGGATGTCCCAATAAGAACGCCAGATTTGAATTGGCTGCCATTTTTTTTACTATGAGGTTGACAGCACTCTACCTACATTTTTTGTTTTCTATATTTGTTGCAGTTACTGGATATGGAGCGTTACACTGCTGAACAACGAGTTTTAATTGTGAAAACTCATTACCAGAATGGTGAGTGTTATGCTCAAACTGTTCGAAGGCTTCGTGCGCTCTTAGGCCGGAATAATGCGCCTAATGAGTCAACTGTTCGGAAGCTGATGACGAAATTCGAGGCAACAGGGAACGCTGCAAACATTCCAACACCCGAACGCACTCGTCGTACGCGGTCTGTTCAGAACATCGTCATTGTGAGAGATAGCGTTCAAGTGAGTCCGAACAAATCCATTCGTCGACGTTCACAGCAGTTAGGCATTTCAAAAAGTTCATTGCAGAGGATTCTCGTGAAAGATCTGCACATGCATGCATTTAAAGTGCAGTTAACCCAAGAACTGAAACCAACAGACCATTTGCAACGAAGAAAGTTCGTTCAGTGAATTCTTGAGAGGCAACATGCAGACCACAACTTTGCCAACAAAATTATCTTTAGTGACGAGGCTCATTTTCATCTTTCAGGCTTCGTAAACAAACAGAACTGTCGCATTTGGGGAACAGAAAACCCTAAAAAAATTATTGAAAAGGGATTACACCCTCAACGAGTGACTGTTTGGTGTGGACTTTGGGCCGGTGGAGTGATAGGGCCTTACTTTTTCGAAGATGACGATGGTAATGCCACAACAATTAATGAAGAACGTTACCGTAATATGGTTAGGGATTTCTTGTGGCCTTATTTGGATGACATTGATTACGAACAGTTGTGGTTCCAGCAAGATGACGACACCTCCAACGAGAATATTCATCTGTTGCATGAGAAATTTTCAAACCAAGTCCTTTCGCGCAGAGGTGAGCAAAACTGGCCACCAAGGTCATGTGACCTGACACCGTGCGACTTCTTTCTTTGGGGGTTTCTCAAATCACAGGTTTATGAACACAATCCCCGAACCATACAAGACCTGAAGCAGGAAATTCGACGTGTCAGCGCCGAACTCCAGGCGCAAGACTGTGCAAAAGTAATCACAAATTTCATGGACAGAGTCACTAGCTGCAGAGCATCTCGTGGTGGACATATGCCAGATGTCATTTTCCATACTTAAATCGGAACGTGTGCCCTTTGTGTTCACGTATGAATATATATATAATTTCTTTTAAATATAGTTTATTTTGTGCATTATTAAATCCGGATTCTTATTGGGACACCCTTTAGATAATCCCAAGAAAATATATCTCTTAAAACTTTTGTCAAATCATTACAGCTCCCTCTAAGATTTTCTTCAAAATAACACACTAACAATTTTAGGGTCCCATTAGAATTCTGAATTCTAAGATATTGAAAATTCTGATTTGAAAATGAACAATAATAATTAATATCATTACTTATTTTAGGAATTCTCACTATGAGGTATATTCTACCTTAATTAATATCATATTAGTTTAATTAAAATAAATACCTTTGTAGTACTTTATCTTGTAAGTGTGCCAATTATTTGTTTCGTTCTTCCATTCTTCAAATTCAGGTAGCGAATAAAATGCAAATTCTTGATTTGCTTTTGTTGCTTTTACAATAGGCGTAATGAATTCTTCGAGAAAAGGCAATTTCAAAAGTGTTGGCCAATTGTAATGGATAAAGTTGATGAGCAGACCTTTGATGTGTGAACCATCCTGATCTTGATCTGTCATGATCATGAGTCTACCATATCGCAGAGTTTTCAAATCATCCTCGGATTCATACTTCTTTTTATATTGAAGACCAAGGATTTTCACCAGATTATTGATTTCTTGGTTATCCACAATCTGAAATTATTGAAGTTTATAAAATATTAAAATAAGTACTGATGTATCAATTGTTCTCAACTAAAATGAGATTTCTGCTTAAAACACTTTGTCAAGTAGTTAAAACCATGTAGGCCTTTCAGAAACATGTTCCATCTTCGGCATGTCATTTGGTATTGATGTTAATGTATAATGCGTTCACATCTGTGGGTGTGTTCTTGTTTAGCATATTCATATTCTTTGCTTCTCCTAAAATCCCTATGTCTTCTAGGATGCTAATTTTGTTGTTATTGTTCTCTTTGTGTAAGATTGACATGATATTATTGATTTTGTTAAACTGATGACCCGTTTCCAGTATATATTTGGCAAAACTTGATTTTTCTTAGTGATTAATAATTTTTTTAAATGTTCATTGTATCTTATGTTAAAATTTCTTGTGAACATTTTAAAAATTGTATTAATCATGAAGAAAAATCATATACTGGAAATGGGTCATCAGTTTAACAAAATTGATAATACCATATCAATGTTACACAAAGAGAATAACAAAATTAGCACCCTAGAAGACATAGAAATTTTAAGAGAAGCAAAGAATATATACTGCTAAACGAGAACACACCCACAGACCTGAAGCCGTTATACACCAACATCAGTACCAAATGACATGCTGAAGATGGAACATGTTATTGAAAGGCCTACATGGTATTTACATGACAAACTTTTTAAACAGAAATTAATTTTAGTTGAGGATGACTAAAGTTTGTAAGATAATTTTGAATTTTAAATAATATTAGTATTCTAATTTCGATGTTTTATTTGAATTAACATTTTCCAACCCTGGATAGGATCTAATTTAAGAAAGAAAAATTAACTCTCATATAGTGACAGTAAAGGGGATTCTTAGGAAATATCGGATGGTATTTCGTAAGAATCCCCTTCACTCTCACTAAATGACAATTCTGAAACTTCACTACCACTTTCATTCACTACTTGCTCTATTTCCTCACTTGTATTCAGCTTTCTTTTTGCCAATTTACAAAATAAATAAATAAAAAATAAAGGGAATTCCCCACACAGAATGGTAGAAAGAACATTCTCCTGCCATCTCTTGAAAAATATATGGAATTATGTGGACCAGAACTGCCGGCAAAGTAGGAAGTATTTTCCCTAAACGTTCCCATTGACTTCTAATTATCTCTTATTATTTTGCCTATATTTTTAGTTTATTCCTATCTTTATTATTATGAATAATTTGTCCTTATTTAAGAGGTCTTTACTCATTTGAATTAGTATTTTTATTTTTTTGTTGTTGTACTAGATTAGGTGTCTATACAGTATACCCATATATATGGGTTCCTACACACGAGGGAATGGACAGGCCGACCATATATGGGGTTTCACCTATGATAGGTTTAATGCACTAAAAATTATGATTGCAACATACATTAGCAAAATGGTAACGACAATGGAACATTTTTTTTTCTAATGGAAAAGCATACATTAGCAAAATGGTAATGAAAATGGAACATTTTTTTTAATGGAATAGCATTGTGTATAATATCAAGGTAATTTTACTAGATTCCACAAGAATCAGTAAAAATCTTTCCTAAAGTATATTTATAAAACATTAAACAAGTTCTCATTAATATATAAAGGAAATGACACTATGAGTGTTTATTTTAATTAATAATTGAGTTAGAACACCTCATCCCATAATTGTAGAAATTATGAGATGTGTTAAATGCTAACTCAATTATTGATCTAAATAAGTTATTTTCAATTGATGAAAAAAAAAGACTTGAAAGCATAATAACAGTCCCTTCGATGGTTGCTGGCCAAAGGAAGGCAAGACCAGTGAAGGGACTGCCATCTTATAGCCTCTGATCAGGCTTTTCTGGAGAAGAAAAGAAAATAAAGGAAAGAAGAAATGAAAGCCCTCGGATGCCCTAATAGCGTTGGGGTAAAAAAAAAAACAAAGAGTTAACCAAGAGAGGTTAGATAGTAAAGTTCTTCTTCTTCTTCTTCCTTCCAAGTATTAGGCCAAGGCCTGTTACGATCCTATAGAAAATTTTCCCTCCAGCGTTAGAGGGAAATTCTCGTATAAGACTTGAAAGTAAAGTTAAAGAGTGCAAAACACAAGTGGAAGAAATGTTTTGCTCAGCTTGGGCACCTTGTGGTTGCCAACCACATATCCCTTAGATGAGGACCCCTGAGGTAATTTGAAACACCATCTTGAAAGATGGAGTTCAAATCGGATCCCCAAAGCTGTTTATAATTATATACCAAGAGGACGAAGATCTCTGGGCCGCCCTATGAAATGCTGGAGGGAAAATTTTCTATAGGAACGTAACAGGCCTTGGCCTAATAATTGGAAGGAAAAAGAAAAAACTATACTATGTTGCAATCAATGCTGGAGAGAAAATTTTCTATAGGATCGTAACAGGCCTTGGCCTAATACTTGGAAGGAAGAAGAAAAAGAAGAAGAAAAAACTACACTATGTTGCAATCTTACTTTTTGCTCATAAAAATCCATTCCCTACTTATTAGTAAGTACTTGTATTCCTTTAACTCCAGATTCTAGTTAAGAGGATCCTGAATATATTTTAATATTATAAACACTGAATTGAAATAACAGGTATTGGACTTTTATAGAAGCCTCCTATTAGACTTGAGATTCTTTTATGTGCCGTAAATGTACAACACATTACCTACAGTTGTTCTTTCCAAATTTAAGATTTTTATACCCTGAAAAAAATTCATCAAACGTGAGCTGATTTGAAGCCTCAAACCTTGCAACTAGAGGCAAGCATGGTAATCACTGGTCCACTGGGACCAATACAGTAAAAAATGTAAGTTACAGTAATGAAAGAACACAGGTAGAGCAAATATGTGGGACACATCACTGCATGCCAAACCTGTCCACATGTTAGAACCAATGTATAAAACTAATGCTTAGAGATATTTAGCATTTGATGACCAGTCAAATTTCATACCAGAGTTGTACACTTATCAACAAAAAGAATGAGCTGCTTCAAAAGGCAGAGTCCCTGTTATGGCCCACTGCACATGCTCGAAGAGCTAAAGCTGAGGTTCACGAGGTAATGCATTATTAAGTATTTTAAATACGCTGTATTTAGTTTTAAATGTTTTAAATAGTTAAAGATCATTGAAGGAGGTATGTTTCTAGATATTTAAGAATGTTCAACAAATGCAATATTACTCAAATTGCGACATTTCAAATAAAGTTCAACACTCGTTCATAGTTTTTATTACTGATTTAACATTTCTCACAGAAAGATAAATTTACTCGTTCATAGTGTAAAAGTAAACAAGACAACCAGGGTTTAGACAGCTAGAATTCGACGTTCGAGTAGCGTAGATTGTTAAACCAATTACAAAAAGATGAAATACATACGAGAGCCAGGGTCTGAATCCCTCGACATTGTTTTTTTTATTAATTTGTATTTTCTCAAAATATATACTATAACCTATAATTACTGCCATGTAATCTACGCCCACTTTACACTATATTAACCCATCAGCGCCGACATCCATACATGGTATAGACCCTCTCTTCTTCACTTATTGCCGACATCTATACGTGGTATAGACCTATGCAGGCGTGTTTTCTTTTTGTTCTAGATCGTACATTTTTTAAGCTACAAATATGTAATTTATTTGTGTTTAACGTAGAAATTATGAGCTTTCAGGACATATGAATAAAAATAATATTTGTTTAAAATTTAATTTCATATTATTTTTTTAAAAATCAGATGAGATTGAAGTAATCGTAATTTTCTCTAAATGCGCACGACCCTTTCATTTGTTTTTTTTACTGCTGTATATTCTTATATTTGTGTATGAACAATATAATTTTGAAGCCTACGATCTTAGCTTTCTTTCTAAGTGTATGAATCAGCTGTGATCACATTTTGTGCATGTGGTATTGAGGTTGAAGTAGTTTCTTACTTCAACACTCGATGGCACACAGACCTAGCTTTGTGCTGCTTTCTGCAGGGCTTCTAATAAACTTATACACAATCTAATTTTTCAGGTCGATAAAATGATATACAAGCTATCGATTGATATATAAATCGACCTGTTTAGGGGAATACCTGATTTATTTTGCCTCTTTCAAATAGATGTTACTTACAAGGAATCAGTCTGAGGCATGGTCTGAGGCGCGGTGTTATGCGTTATATACGTAATTATGACCAGTCGTAACCTAAAAGACACTTCATCAGAAAAATTACCCCTAAAAGTGATAAAGGAGGTGTGTTGTTTGTACTAAACATGGGAGAAGAAAGACATCTGTTTATTGCTGCCAGGAATGTGATGTAGGTCTGTGTATTGAAGAGTGTTTCGAGCTGTATCACACCAAGCTCTACTAAGGTTATGTGATTTTTTATTTCTAAAATTAATAGTACTAAAATAAGAGAAAATTATTTTTATGGTCTGTGTAGTTGTAAATAACTGCTGTAGAATTTTTATACGAATCCAAGCAATAATTCAGATTCTAAGTATAAACATTGCTAGTGCTTTGACACAAGATTGAGCTTGAGTTCACTCTTGTAAATATTCATTCTGATTTTGGTTATGTCAGCTGCTTTTGTATATACAAGTTACAGATGAATCAGCACTATGCCACACAATATATTTAGTGCCTCACAGAAAGAAACAGGGATGTCCAATGTGAGCAAATCAAATTATTTAGTAAAAATGTGTATCATGAGAGAGAAATTCAGATTTCAAAATTTTTTTTAATAGTTTATAATGGCTACTGAACTCCATACGGTATGTATTAAATTTCTCATTTATTTCTGAGCTAAGAAGTAAAAATTTTGTTCAAATCCATCGATATTTAAAAAAGTTATGATCGTTTATACAAATCAGTGTTCTAGGAATACTAAAATGTTAAAATGGCCTCCGTCCATGCAGTAGGAAAGCAAGTAAAAGGGTGCGTCACTGACGGGTTAAGTAATATTCCTGCCTTCTTAAACTCTATAACACTATTTAACTACCAGTATAAATTTAATTGTGTGTGCAGTACCATGTTTTAATAATAACTCACTGGCACTATCAAATCTGTAGGTTCATAGCAGCACGGACATAAGCTCTCCATACATCCCTATCCTGAGCTGTTTTCCAATCATTCTCTGTATAATCTACTTCCCTCAAATTATAGTTAATGTTATTCTCCCACCTCATCCTTGGTCTACCAACGGGCGTTTTCTATCTGGTTTTCCTACAAGAAGCTTCCATGCACATCTTTCATTCCCCATTCGTGCCGCATGTCCTACCCATCGAGTCTATGAGGCTTAACTATCTGGCTTCCTACAAAGACCATGTAGTTCACTGTTATGCAGTCTTCTCCATTCACTTGTCTGTTCACCTCTCTTTGGTCCAAAAATTTTCATAAGAACTTTATTCTCAAATATTCGTAATCTCCTTTCTTCCCTTAAAGTAAGAGTCCATGTTTCGCATCCATATAATTAACTGGTAGAATAATAGTTTTATATATTTTCAGAGGAGCTGGGACCTCAAGAGTCTCTGCAATGCATAATAGCACGCATTTCCAGAATTGAGCCTACATTTAATTTCTCTGTGCATCTCATTCCTATTTGTGATTATTGTTCCTAGGTATTTGAATTCAGCCACTCCCTCAAAATTTCCCTCATTTGTCATTAGCTGCCCATTTCCATTATATAATGTATTTCTGTGTGACCATATATTTAGTTCTTTTTATATTTACTTCCAGTCCTAATTTCTTAGTATTACTCAATGGTGTGTGCATGTAGGCCTTTAGTATCTCTTCGCTATCGCCCAATATTACTACATCATCGGCATAAACTAACAGCTTATTAATACCATTGAGTTGTAGGCCTTCTTCATCCTCTAAAGATTTGATGGCATGCTCTAGTACAAAATTAAATAGTAGAGGAGATAGTGCATCTCCTTGCTTCAACCCATTATGGATTTCAAAAATATCAAAAAATTGTTTGCCTACACGCACACTACTCTTTGTGCCATTTAGATACATTCGCATAAGTCTAACATTTTAGGAATTCCGAATTCCAACAGGATACTATGTAACTTCTTCCACTTAATTGAATTGTGTGCCTTTTTTGAAGTCTATGTATAGTTGATGTACAGTACCATTATATTCCCATTTCTTTTCTAAAATCTATCTTATACTAAAAATTTAATAATAATGCTATAAATTTATGTAATAAAAGATGATATAGCTTCATATATTTACGTGTTTGTTTATTATGCATTAGCGAGAAACAAGTTTCACCCTTCAATTAAAATATTTAGTTGATATATGTCAAGTCCAGCCTAATAATAGCCCATAGAGATAGTGGGCAATAATAATCCCTCAGCTGTTATTAAAGTACAAACCGAAAGGACACAGAAGTGTTGGATGCCCTTTACTAGATGGGAAGATTAATTAAATCCCACTTAATGTGAAAAAGGTCAAAAGGCCTAATTTTATGAACTACAAGGAGAATATTAATATCGATAATAGTAGTAATATTAATAATAATAATAATAGAAATTGGAGGAATCTCTTCCGACAGCAAAGTTCACCATTGTTTATAAATTGTAGACCGAATTAGGACCACAGGAATGATTCCCTGGAAACTCATGGTAGAGCAAAAGGTTGTAATGTTCCATAATCAAAATAAATACCTTTGATAAATAACAATTTATTAATAAAAACACATGATATTAATATTCACTGCACTGATGATATATTGCATCTTTTAGTATACTGTTGCACTTTAAATTATTAATTTCTAAATGAGTTCCAAAATTCACCAACATGGTGGACATGTCCACTCTTAGTACTAGTAGTAGTAGTAATAATAATAATTGTTTAAGAGTAGAAAGACAGGCTAAAATAGAAAGCATTTTAACAATTAAAAAAATTAACTTCATCAGGAATCGAACATGTGATTTTTTGCATACGAATCAAGCCACTAAGCACCGAGCAAAGCTTTCGCTATCTTGCTGTGCTTGAAAGAACGCTCTTCAAAGGAAGAAGGAAAACATATTGTAGCTCTATTGAGCAATTAGTTTACTCGGGTGAATCGTGTGTTAGAACTTAAAATATTCGAGATCAAGAGTCGGCCTATTCTTTTTGTTGCTAAGTGTACAAAGACTAATGATTTGTACCTGTTTGTGGGATGCTTCTCTGACATTCAGCAATTTACCACGAAGTGGGAACACTCCATACTTATCTCTTCCAACTACACCAAGTCCAGAAACAGCCAGTGTCTTGGCTGAATCTCCCTCAGTGAGAATCAAAGTACAGTCAAGTGAGTATCTGGTCCCTGCATCATTTGCATCTTCCAGTTTTGGAACACCTAATCACCAAATATAAAAACATGAATGAGTAAAAAGATAATTTTTATTAACTAAAATACATTATAAAATTACAATAGGAAGTAACATAATAAGATTCAAATAAGGCAAGTCTATTGCATCTTACTTCATAAAAGATGAGTTTTTCTAGGACATGTTTCAAAACAATTCTGTTTTATCTTCAGCTTGTCCAGACTTTTGATTTTTAACTTGTCGACTCCTACTACATCTTTTGGTGGTCCAAAGAGCTTTTTTAAAATTCGATATGTATCATTTCTGGACCGCCAAAAGATGGAGTAGGAATCGATATCCAGGGCCAAGAACTTAAAAATCAACAATCCTGGACAAGCTGAAGATAAAACAGAATTGTTTTGAAACATGTCCTAGAAAAACTTTTATGAGATAAGATGCAACTCACTCACCTTATTTATTAAAATACATTAGTTTCTACTAGTGACACTGAAGTAAAAACCATATAAACAGTGCTGCAGCTATTGATATATACGTCAAAGTCATTAAAAAAATTTACGTTGCCGGTTGAATATAGAGCAGAACTGCAAGCAGTATCTGCAAATAATTGATTATGGAAAATTAACTGAACTTCTAACAAAACTAGGAAACAAATTAATCTACAATAGATGCCATCCTATGTGGAAGTAGTAGGAAATGAGAAAGCTGTTGTTACCAAAAAATGGAACAAAAATAGCACCAGAAAAAGCACCATACAATTTTGAAACAGCAAGAAGGCTAATAAGAAATAAAACTGTTACATTTTTAGAAAATGCTAATCGAATTATCTTCTTCTTCGTCAGGCTCTACGACTTCCAGTGGAATGTCTTGGCCTTCTCAACTAGTTTACGCCATTTCTTCCTATCTTGTACAGTAGATTTCAAATCAAAAACCCCCATCTCTCTTAAATCTTCAATTACGTCATCCTCCCGTCGATCTTTAGGTCTTCATTATATTATTTTTGGTCTGGACATCTTACCTCAATATTAATGTTGATTTGTTCTTGGACATGTTTCAAAACAATTCTCTGTTTTATCTTCAGCTGGGAAAGCTGAAGATAAAACAGAGAATTGTTTTGAAACATGTCCAAGAACAAATCAACATTAATATTGAGGTAAGATGTCCAGACCAAAAATAATATAATTAAAATAACCTCAAAATATAACTTCCTAAAATTAAATATTAATTACAACTTTAGGTCTTCCTCTTGGTCTTGTTCCCTGTGGCTTCCCATTTAAAATATCATTCGGCAATCTTCCTTTTGGCATTCTTAGTGTATGTCCAAACCATTGCAATCTTTTGGATTTGATGAAACTAACTATATTGCTAATCAAATTATAAAGGATTAATTTCTTGTGGATGTAAATTTTCTCCCAAATTGTGAGTTCCTTAGATTTATCTAACTGCTTCAGTTATTTGGACCTTGTTTCGATTCTGTTTTTTCTGACCATGCATGTGCAGCTATTGCAGACTTTTCTATTTCTACATTTTTAACATTTCTAACTTTCAATCTTGTATTCAAGTTCCTTTTTTGTTTTTCCTATGTATATATTTTTCACAATCCTAACAATCAATTTCATAAATCCGTGATTGAACTCACAATTTGGGATAAAATTTACATCCACAAGAATAGGAGAAAACTATGAATTTTGAAATTCCACGGTAAAGGGAAAACATTTTATTTGGAAGTTCAACGGTCAGCCAACTGAGGGAGTAAAAATCAACCTACAGGATGACAACTGCAAACACACAACAGTTAGAATGCAATGACAATGTTGCATAGATGCAACGAAAATACAGTCTGCAGAATATAAAAAAAATGAGATGTGTCAAAATAACTAACTCATAATAGTAAAACTTATGAACTTTGAAATTCCCAGGGATTATGATTTGATCCGGAGGTTCATCGGTCCATCAACAGAGGGAGGAAGAAGCCATTCTCCTGATCAAAATAACATCAGACGACAAGAAATTACTGAAGATGAAGCTGCCCAGCTTTGAAACCAGTATAGTTAGAAGACTGGATATAAGGTGAGCCATAAAACATTTTAAGTTAAATCTTAAGACAAATAGACTTATTCAAAAACAAAACAATAGAATAATCTGCAGCAAAATTTAGAATGACCACTGGGATAATTATGTCAGAAAATCAGTATAAAGTAAACATTGACGATTTTATTATTAATTTAACACTTCTCATTGAAGGATAAATTATATTTGAAGAGAAAAATTTTCGCCTAGACCGGGACCCTTGGCTTTCCGGGCCAAGTGCTCTACCAACTGAGCTACCGAGGCGAGTTACGATCTAGACGCAAATTTTTCTCTTATGTACGTTGTAATTCCCTTGCGCCAAATGCTTGAAACCATAGCTTCTATCTTTGCAAATGGTGGCTTGTCAATTGCCGCCATTTGCAAAGATAGAAGCTATGGTTTCAAGCATTTGGCGCGAGGGAATTACAACGTACATAAGAGAAAAATTTGCGTCTAGATCGTAACTCGCCTCGGTAGCTCAGTTGGTAGAGCACTTGGCCCGGAAAGCCAAGGGTCCCGGTCTAGGCGAAAATTTTTCTCTTCAAAAATAAAATAAACATATTTACAGTTCCAAGATCTCCTATTAATAATGAAGACTCAGAATAGTTATTACCTGAAGCTCAACTGTCATGAAGATTCAAAGAACATTCTTCAATTATATTGGGGAGTCAGGAAACTCGTGGATTAAACCCAGCCAAAGTCATTACACATTTTTTTTATTTAATATACGTAGGAAATAACACTACGAGGTTTCTTTTAATTATATTTGAGTTGAATATTTTGACTCGCCTCATATTTCTTGATTTTTATGCAGACCTAGGTTTCTTTGCTTCTGTGCGACATTGTCAATGCTTCCAATTATCGTTTAGCAATTGTCCATCCTATAAGTTGATTTCTGCTCCCTCTGCTGGCTGACCAATGAACTTCCAAATCAAATTTTTGAAAAAAGAAAAAAAAATTGATTTGGAAGTTCATCAGTCAGCCAGCAAAGGGAGCAGAAATCAACTTACAGGATGGACAACCACTAAATGACAGTTGGAAGCATCAACAATGTCGCACAGAAGCGACAAAACTTAGGTCTGCATAAAAATCAAGAAATATGAGGCAAGTCAAAATATTCAACTCAAATATAATTACAAACAAGAATTAAATGAATCGTGATTTCTTCTTACTTCATACTTCTATGTTTTTTTAAACACAGCACTGCAGTATCAGCGACCCATTGTCACCATCATCAGCTGTTTTCACGACTGTCAATTTTTTTCTTTTGCCGTAATTATCCAAACTGCCATCTGGTGTTCTTTTGAAGGAATTATTTTCTAATGATTCATTTAAAAGAACACCAGATGGCAGTTTAGAAAATTATTCCTTCAAAAGAACACCAGATGGCAGTTTGGATAATTACCGACAAAAGAAAAAATGGACAGTCGTGAAAACAGCCGACGATGTTGATAATGGGTTGCCGATACTGCAGTGCTGTTGTTAAAAAAAACATAGAAGTAGGAGGTAAGAAGAAATCACGATTCATTTAATTCTTATTAATTGAACCTCATAATGTTAAAAATTCCCAAATTTAATATATAATTACAAACATTGTTTATTTTATTACAACTTTACTAAACTATAAAGAAAATCAACAGTAACAATTTTCAGATTTCTAAAAGGTTAAAACATTACACAGATTTTGCAAAGCTGAATCACCCATGAACCCTTTCTACAGAAACCAATTATCTTCATGCACCCTTAGTGATAAAAGCAGAAAAAAAGGTTTACTGATGAAAGTATGTAAACAGGTTGGTTGAATCACATACAAATTGGAGTGATAAAGTGAAGAAAAGATTCAAAAGAGAATAAAGTGTTAAAAGAAAAAAAAACATAAAAATGTTAATAGACGAAGCTTTGTACATATACAACACATTCGTGGATTTTTTATTTTTTTATTTTTAATTAATCATTCACACTGAAGAACAAAACAATATTTGAAAAGAAAGCTTTAAACCTAAACTGGAATTGAACCTAAGGTCTCTGGTTCTATGTACCTGCACACAACACAGCTACCTAGGCATCTCACTTTAAATGGATAAAAAAAGAAATTCTCTCTCTTATATAATCCCCTAGCGCAAGAGGCAAAGAACCTTCTACGTGTCATCTGGCTGCTTCTTATTCAAAAGATTTGTATGGGATTTAACACCTTTTATTTATAGTCAGTAAAGATTATATTTATGTTTTTATTTAAAATGTTTCTTTTTAGATATTAATTATCTTTCAGTGTGAGTGATAAATTGTATTGGGGTATGATTTTAAAAAAATTGTATTAATTCATACTAATCTCAAACTTACCTTTTAATTTGTTTTGTTTTTTCCCACTGCATTGCTTCTGAAGCAGAGTTTGAGCTTTGGCTTTAGCCCAAGTCAATACAGCTTCCACAATTCCAGATTTAGTAACCTGAATCATAAAAAAATATTTTATATGTATGAGATGAATAAAAAAAAGCATCGAAAGAGGCCGTACTGGCTTTATAATGTTATGTGGAATTCCCAAATGAATATTTAATTTTAGACCCTCCATGGTATCTTTACCTTGTCGTGGTGGAGTGGCTTGCGTGCTTAAATGATCCTGAGAGCTATGCCGGCGGTAGCATTGCTGCCGATAGGGTTACCCATGCCGGACTGGTCGAAGGTGATAAGCCAGACGAAAAAAGTACCTTGGGCGAAAGAGTGACGATCTTTCACCGTAAAAATACAACCATCAAGAAATGCGGACATGGGTTCATCTGGGGTAAAATTTTCCGGAGGTCAAATAATCCCCCATTCGGTTCTCCGGGCGGGGACTACTTCAGGGAACCCATGCCAAAGGCTCAAACACAGGGACATGTTCCTAGGAACGTGGAATGTTAGGACTTTATACAATAGCGGGGCACTAGAGATATTAACGCGGGAATTGGATAAATCGCCCTTGGATATAGTCGCTTTACAGGAAGTTAGGTGGCCAGGAGAAGGTAGTCAGGAATCAGGAAGCTTTGCATTATACTATGGGGGTGCAGAAAGACCTGCATTTGGAACGGGTTTTTTAGTCAGAAGGAGGATCCTATCCGCTATCCGAGATATTAAGTTTGTTAGTGATAGGATATCATACATAATTCTAAAGGGTAAACGACATGATTTTATAATTGTAAATGTACATGCCCCCACAGAAGATAAAGATGACAAGATCAAGGATGAGTTCTATGAAGAATTAGAATGCTTATTTGATACCCTTTCACGATATCATATGAAAATTGTCTTAGGAGATTTTAATGCAAAAGTGGGGCGGGAAGATATATTCAAACCAACAATAGGCAAACTCAGTCTTCATGAAGATAGTAACGACAACGGGGTTAGATTAGTCACATTTGCCACATCAAAGAATCTCATTGTTAAGAGCACAACATTTCAGCATAAGGATATTCATAAATACACCTGGAAGTCCCCAGATGGAGAAACTCGGAACCAGATAGATCATGTATTAGTGGATAAACGCTGGCACAGTAGCATCATTGATGTTATATCAGTTAGAGGGACAGACTGCAATTCGGATCATCATCTGGTCAGAGTGAAAATCAGACAACGGCTATCGCTTATGAGAGGAACAAACGCTAAAGATGATTCTGTAAAATATGAATTAAAAAACTTGAAAAATGATGAAATGCGGCAAGAATACCAAATCAAAATTGCTAATAGATTTGAAGTACTGGAATCTTCAGATGACAATGTGGCAAACGAAGAAGAAACTGATATAAATAAAGAATGGGAGGCTATAAGAGATACTATTAAATTGTCAGCATCAGAAAGCATTGGTTGTTTAAAAAAGAGGCAAAACAAGAAATGGTTTGATGAGGAATGTGCCGACATTGTAAAGAAAAGAAAGCTAGCAAAAATGAAATGGTTACACGAGCCAAATGAGGTAAATTTAGAGCAATTGGGTAGTGTTAGAAGGGAAACCACCAAGTTACTAAAGAGTAAAAAGAGGGAATATTTGAGAGAGAAGATTAATGATCTTGAAATGAATGCAAAAAATAGGAACATTAGAGAATTATATCAGGGAATTAGGATAGAGAAGAAGGGGTTTCAGGCTAGAACAAACATAATTCGGAATGAAAATGGGGATATGATTGCAGATTCTAGGAGTATATTAAATAGATGGAAAGGTACTTTAATCAACTATTAAATGTACACACAGAACAGGACATTGAGGAGGATAAGTTACAGACAGCAGAAATGCTAGTCGCAGAGCCAAGTGCATTAGAGGTTGAAATGGCGATTGAAAAATTGAAGATGTATAAAGCATCAGGTTCAGATGATATCCCAGCAGAACTGATAAAATCAGGGGGAGAAAAATTGATGGACAAGATACGCTGGTTGCTTAGTATGATTTGGGAAAAAGAAGTTCTTCCAGATGAATGGAAGGAATCAATTATCGTACCAATTTATAAGAAAGGAGATAAAACTGATTGCAACAACTACAGGGGCATCTCATTACTTTCAACTTCATACAAAATTCTTACAAATAT
Source organism: Diploptera punctata (assembly GCA_030220185.1). NCBI lineage: Eukaryota > Metazoa > Arthropoda > Insecta > Blattodea > Blaberidae > Diploptera > Diploptera punctata. The sequence goes on along the minus strand of JASPKZ010009814.1, from coordinate 1,535,400 downwards.
ATTAGTAAGCAGACTTACTCCCTACATTGATGACATTCTAGGAGATCATCAATGTGCATTTAGAAGAAACAGGTCTACAACAGATCAGATTTTCAGTATAAGACAGATTTTAGAAAAGAAATGGGAATATAATGGCACTGTACATCAACTATATGTAGACTTCAAAAAAGCATATGATTCAATTAAGAGGGAGAAGTTATATAGTATCCTGCTGGAGTTCGGAATTCCTAAAAAGTTAGTTAGACTTATACGAATGTGTCTAAATGGCTCAAATAGTAGGGTGCGTGTAGGCAAACAGTTTTCAGACACTTTTGAAATCCAGAATGGGTTGAAGCAAGGAGATGCACTATCTCCTCTACTATTTAATTTTGTACTAGAGCATGCCATTAAATCTTTAGAGAATGAGGAAGGCTTACAACTGAATGGTATTAATAAGCTGTTAGTTTATGCTGATGATGTAGTACTATTGGCCGATAGCGAGGAGATACTAAAGGCCAACACGCACACACTATTGAGTAACACTAAGAAATTAGGACTGGAAGTAAATATCAGTAAGACTAAATATGTGGTCACAGGTAGAAATTCAGTATATAATGGAGACGGACGGCTAATGAGAAATGAGGGAAATTTTGAGGAAGTGGCTGAATTCAAATACCTAGGAACAATAATCACAAATAGGAATGAGACGCACAAAGAAATTAATTCTGGAAATGCATGCTATTATGCATTGCAGAGACTTTTGATGTCCCAACTCCTTTCAAAAAACGTTAAGCTGAAAATATATAAAACTATTATTCTACCAGTTATATTATATGGGTGCGAAACATGGACTCTTACTTTAAGGGAGGAAAGGAGATTACGAGTATTTGAGAATAAAGTTCTTAGGAAAATTTTTGGACCAAAGAGAGATGAACAGACAGGTGAATGGAGAAGACTACATAACAATGAACTACATGGTCTTTATAGGAAGCCAGATATAATAAGAACAGTTAAGTCTCGTAGACTGCGATGGGCAGGACATGTTGCACGTATGGGGAATGAAAGACGTGCATGGAAGCTTCTTGTAGGAAAGCCAGAAGGAAAACGCCCAGTTGGTAGACCAAGAATGAGGTGGGAGAACAACATTAACTATGATTTGAGGGAAGTAGATTATACAGGGAATGATTGGAAAGCATTAGCTCAGGATAGGGATGTATGGAGAGCTTATGTCCGCGCGGCCATGAACCTACGGGTTCGATAGTGCCAGTGAGTAAGTAAGTAAGTATATTTAATTTTAGAAAGTGGTATTTTGAGGTTATTTTAATTAAAAATGGGGAAATAAAAAATCTGCAGTTGCTGCTCATGTTTGGTCTGAAAAACATAATACAAATTCAGACACTAAATTATTAAAACAGTTAGAAAATACAAAAGAGCTGACTATTTGGGAAAAAATCTATATTCAGAAGAACGAAAACAGAGTTATGAATTTTGAAATACCGACGGAACGTGACCTCCTTGGAGGTTCTTTGGCCAACCACAGGATGGAGCTGACATTGACATCCAGGGTGTGCATCATAAATCTAACCAGTCTGGGCAAGATGCTGATGATGATTATGATATAATCAAAACATGTTCAAGAACAAATCAACATTAATATTGAGGTAAGAATTTAATCCCAAATGAATTTCTTCTTAATAAAGAAGCCACCATTTGCAAAGATTTCATAGCATTTGGTGCATGGGAAGTGACAACATATGTAAGAGAAAAATTTGTGTTTAGATTGGAACTCACTCAGATGGCTGGGTCGGTAGAACACTGGCCTAGAAAGCCAAAGGTCCTGGGTTCGAGTTCCAGTTTGAGCATATAGTATTTCTCTTAAAATATTTTTCAATTCTGTGTTTTTCTGACCATGCATATGCAGATTCTTCTATTTTTCCATTTTTAATATTTCTAAGGCATTTTCTTTCACTCTTTTATTTAAGTTCTTTTTTGTTTTTCGTATGTATATTTTTTCACAATCTCTACAATCAATTTGATAAATCCCTGATTTGTTGCAGTCTTCAATATTTTCATTTTTGTTCGTTTTGATTAATTTATTCAAACTGTAATAATTTTTCAGAGCTAATTTAATGTTAATTGATTTGATCAAATATTCTTCAATTTCAGAGGAAAATCATCTTCTTCATCCAACCAAGTCTTAGCCTATAGGCCTGTTACAATCTCACTGATGAATTTTGTATCCAGCGTTTCCTTGGACAACCCAGATCTCTTCCCCAGCATGGTCTTGGGAACTCTATCTGAACTCATTCATCGCAAATGATTCATCCAGTTGTTCTGGTATCTATGTATGTATGCATGACCAGTTCTAAACGTAGTTTCTTCAAAATATCGTCATTGCGTTTGTGATCCCACTTGATATATCCTGCTGTTACCTCATGAATCTCATTTCACTAGAAGTTATCACGCTTTCTTCTCCTTTCCTCAAAGTCCATGCCTTACTGCCGTAGCAAAGTAGGTCTTACTATGGTTTTGTATAACCGTACTCTGGTATCTCTCTGGACTAACGAAGGTTTCATTACTGAATTTACTATTCTCATGGTTTTATTAAAATTAATAAGAGGAAAATACAAATATTAATTCAGAGGAAAATACTACAGGCAAAGAATGTGACTTGCAATGGGAAATCCATTATCACCATTTTTGGCAAATATGTTAATGGGAAACTTCGGATGTCAAATAATCAAACCATACCCTTTGATTTTTAAATTTTGGAGTAGATATGTGGACAATATCATAGTAATAGTCAAATAAAAAAAATTAGAAGGTGCCGTTAAACTTTTGAATAAAACAATTAAATTTACTATGGAAGTGGAAAATAACCAAGAAATAACACTTTATACCTTAAACTGATCAGGAATGAAGAAAACAGGAAAATAGAATTGGAATTTACAGAAAAGAAACTCATATTGATAATTATATTAAAGCAACAAGTTTTAACCATATTGCACATAAACAGGCAGTATTTAATAGTTTAACATATAGACTTCTGAACGTTTCCATGAGCAGAAAAAAAATTTAATAAAGAGAAAAAACACATAAAAATAGCAAAAGAGAATGGGTTTCAGGAAAAGATGATTCATAAATAAATAAATAAAAAGAAACAAAAAATGAAAAATGAAAGTATTCTTCCGACAGATAAAGAAACTGGTAAAAAAATTCAAGAAATTTACATACCATCCTTCGGTATTTAATAAGTTTTAAAAAATTTCAGCAAATTTAACATGAAATTAGCACTGAAAAATGATTAGAGTTTGAATAAATTAATCAAAGCCAACAAAAATGAAAAGATTGAAGATGGCAACAAATCAGGGATTTATTAAATTTATTGTAAAGATTGTGAAAAAATATACATAGGAAAAACAAAACGAACTTAAATACAAAATTGAATGAAAGAACTCCTTAGAAACGTTAAAAATGGAGAAATAGAAAAATCTGCAATAGCTGCACATGCATGGTCAGAAAAACACAAAATTGAAACTAAGGTCAAATTACTAAAACAGTTAGAAAAATCTAAGGAACTCACAATTTGGGAGAAAATTTACATCTGCAAGAATAAAAAGAAAACCATGAATTTTGAAATTCCCGGAGAAAGAGAAAAAAAATTCAGTCAGTCAGCAGAGGGAGCAGAAATCAACTTAAAGGATGGACTACCACCAAACAGTTGGAATACATTAAAAATGTCACGCAAAAGTGACGAAACTGGTCTGCATAAAAATCAAGGAATAATTAATCAATTCTTTGTATTCATCTTACTCCTTTAAAAAATAAAGTACCCATAATGTTTTCAAATTTAATTTTGATTAATGAGACTCTGCTGTAATATAAGAACAATATTTTAGACTAAAAAGTAGCGGCTCCATGAGAAAGTGGTCAGACACTCGTCCTCTACCTCTGGGTCTGACAAATCGGAGCCAGCAAGAGATTTTCTCTGGGTTTCTCAAGTTTTCTCTTGTCAAACACATACCACCACTTCTCCATACTGATATGAATAATTTTGTTTTATTTCATTTCATCTACTCCTGAAATAGTGTAATAGGCTTGATAAGCTGGCATATTTGTAAATCAAAGACCTTCATCTCCCCATATATGTATATATCATAGACATTCAGGGACTTCATCTCATCCCATTCCTCAATCTGGTATTATGCCAGACACAAGTAATCAACAACAATGATAAGAGTCAAATGCATCGTGTATTATTCTTACCTCATACGTCTAGGTTTTCTAACACAGAACTGCAGTATCGGGAAACATATCATTCCCATAAGAATCAAATGAATCGTGAATTCTTCTTACCTCATACATCTATGTTTTTTTAACACAGAACTGCAATATCGAAAAAAAAAAACATCTTTTCCATCTTCAGCTGTTTTTATGACAGTCGTGAAAACAGTTGAAAATGGGAATATGTTTCCTGATACTGCAGTTCTGTGTTTAAAGTCGCGAAAACAGATGAAAATGGGAATGATATGTTTCCCGATACTGCAGTTCTGTGTTCAAAAAACCATAGATGTATTAGGTAAGGAGAATTCACAATTCATTTGATTCTTATAAAGAAAACCTCATAATGTAAAAATTTCCAAATTTATTATATTAAAATAACAATGATCATCTATCATATATCATCGGGACAGTGTAACTCCGCCTTCCAGGTGCTCCAACCTCAGAAGTGGGTTACAATAACACCATGCCAGGAGAGAATACCAAAATGTCGAAATGACAACATGGTGGCATTGAAATAAAAAAAAAATTCAATATAATACAACTGATGTATACTATATATTATACATGTATTCAATTGATCACCTACATACGTTAACACTATACAAATTAAAACTGTTATTACGATTCAAATGCAAGTTACAGTTTCACACAGTGCACTGCAGACTAGACAGAGGAAGTAAATCAACACAGGGTGATGGTATCCTAATATTATATGAAAAATGTGAACTGTGATTGGTCACCAGTAAAATGAGCCTCTTCACATGCGCTGGTCAATCCCTTTCTTACATTTCATGCACTGTCCTGTCTCACATCTTGGCCAAGCGTTCTAAGGTCTTGGCACACAGCTATAAATCAGTGCTCGTCCGAGTCCCCAAGAGGGAAGAAATTTTCACACGGAATTTTGGTCAGAATGGGACCAGCATAACCCAGTATCACGAGGATTTTGGGTAGCCTCAATAGTAGAGCCGGGGGCACGCCGTAGCATAGTGGTTAAGGCACTGAGCTACAAGCCAGAGGGTCGAGGGTTCAAGTCCCGTTGGGGTCAGGATTTTTAAACTGACCCAAATCCTCTGGCGGCACTATGGCCCTGGGGTCGACTCAGCCTCTAACGGAAATGAGTACCAGACGCTTGTTCTGGGGGTAAAGGCGGCCGTCACACATGGCTGACATAAAGTGCCGATTGTCTAGAAAAAGTGGGAGCCTTAACCTCCTACTACCCCAAGGGCCTCCGGGTCTGTTGTGGGATCACTTTACTTTTTTTTTTTACAATAGTAGAGCCCCAGCTTGAGAAAACCAACTATAATGGTTGGGGGATGCAACATGTTAATCACATTAAGTTATGTAGATAGGAAATAACACTATGAGGTTTTTTAATATTAATATTTAATTTTAGGAAGTTATATTTTGAGGTTATTTTAATTATATTATTTTTGGTCTGGACATGTCCAAGAACAAATCAACATTAATATTGAGGTAAGATGTCCAGACCAATAATAATATAATTTTTTAATATTGTTTATTTTTTATTTCACTCACCTCATACTTCATAACTCCTAGCATACCCAGGGTTTCGTCACATCCTTTGTGACATTCTCAATGCTGTGTCAATTGTGAACGTGACACAGCATTGAGAATGTCACAAAGGATGTGACGAAACCCTGGGTATGCTAGGAGTTATGAAGTATGAGGTGAGTGAAATAAAAAATAAACAATGTTAATCACATGTCATTCCAATATAGGCTGGATGATCATTCACTTGTCCAAATGGCACCAGCAGTGCCTGATAAGCAAATGGCCTTCTACAGTGCATCTTCTTCTTCCTTCCAAGTATTAGGCCAAGGCCTGTTACGATCCTATAGAAAATTTTCCCTCCAGCGTTTCATAGGACGGCCCAGTGATCTTCATCCTCTTGGTATATAATTATAAACAGCTTTGGGGATCCGATTTGAACTCATTCTTTCAAGATGGTGTTTCCAATTTAGTTGGTACTGTTTATTTTTTATTTCACTCACCTCATACTTCATAACTCCTCGCAAACCCAGGGGTTTCGAGGAGTTATGAGGTATGAGGTGAGTGAAATAAAAAATAAACAATATTAAAAAACCTCATAGTGTTATTTCCTATCTACATAACTTAGTTGGTACTGTTTAATATATTCCAAAATTGGCGTAGTCTTCAATTCTTTTAAGATGTCGATGTTCCTTTACCGATCCCATCTTGTGTAACCCGCTGTTCTGCGCATAAACTCATTTCACAAGCCGTTATTCTGCTTTCATGTTGTATTTTTAATGTCCATGCTTCACTACCATAGATCACCACTGGTCTAGCCAAAGTGTTATATAAACGTAATCTGGTGTTTTTTTGTACAAGGGATGGTTTCATAACTTGATTAATAATTCCTAAACTTTTATTATAACTAGTAATTTTTTCAGGGATATCCTTTTCATCCCAGATAGAGAGATAATATCCCTCTATAGATGCAAGAAAGTGATTGAAGGGGCTCACATTACTGATGACCACTCACAATCCATGTTTATCATGATTTCAGGGTAACATCATCCTGTAACATGCCTGCAATGCACTAAGTGAAACGGAGACATGCATGTTAATCATAATAACAGTTTTAATTTGTATCAAGTTACTCGTATCCAAATATCTTTCGTGTGACATTTATGCGAATAACATATCACTGATAGTGAAAAAGAAAATCATTTGGGCATAGGGTCATAGGAAATCAACAGTGAGAGAACATTTGACAACTTAATCATTTTTGTGCCAGCTGGGAGCAGAAAGTCAGTAAAAAATAGGATCTCATGCACTTAGGCAAAATGCATCATGGAGTTTTGTTGGTTTTAGGAGGGAATAGTGTTAAAAAAACATTGCAGTTCCTATGTTTAAGAAAACAAAATACGAGGTAAGATAAGAATATCTTAATTATTAAATACACATCTTAATATTTCTTCTTCTTCCTTCCAAGTATTAGGCCAAGGCCTGTTACGATCCTATAGAAAATTTTCCCTTCAGCATTTCATAGGACGGCCCAGAGATCTTCTGGGAAATTGTCGTATAAGACTTGAAAGCATAATAATAGTCCCTTCGATTGGTTGCTGGCCAAAGAAAGTCAATACCAGTGATGGGGCTGCCATCTTATAGCCTCTGGTCAGGCTTTTCTGGAGAAGAAGAGAAAATAAAGGAAAGACTCCCTAACCTTCAGATGCCCTAATAGCGTCGGGGTCGAAAAAACAAGAGTTAACCAAGAGAAGTTAGATAGTAAAGTATTTAATTTTAGGAAGTGATATTTTGAGGTTATTTTAATTATATATTTTTAGTCTGATCATCTTACCTATTTGGGAAAAAATCTATATTCAGAAGAATAAAAAACAGAGTTATGAATTCTGAAATACCGACAGAGCGTGACCTTGTTTGGAGGTTCTTTGTCCAACCACAGGATGGAGCTGACATCGACATCCAGGGTGTGCAACGTAATGCAACATAAATCAAACCAGTCTGGACAAGCTGACGATAAAACAAAATTGTTTTGAAACATGTCTAAGAACAAATCAACATTAATATTGAGGTAAGATGATAAAACTAAAAATAATATAACACCTCTTAATGTTACTCCCTATTGTATTTTTAAAATTACTTACATTGGTGATAAATTTTTCTGATAAATTACATTTAGAGCCGAAACTCTTAACTTGAAGTGTCATGTTCTCCTTAGTTTGAGAATCAAATGTTGGATTAACTATAAGACAGTTTATAAACATCCACAAATGATTTTTAACTTGGAAGGGTCTGATTTCTAAACCACCCCTATTTTTCTTCTTCAATGTTTCTATCAGCTGCTTCACTATAGATTCTGTTACATGCTCTACATGACGTCCGCCCTGTAATAAAATCATCATCAAGTAAACTATTAACATTAATAAATTGAGTTAGATTTAACAACTCACCTCATAATTTTAGATTTCTTGAAGATTAATAAAAACTATTAACACTTTCACCATTCCATTTTATCTAATAAGTAGAGATCTGTGAAAGTGGTTTTATTTTTAGAGAAAATTTGTTTTAAAATTTCTAAAAAAAATGTAAATTTGAGTATTTTTATTCCTAGTTTATTATATTAAACCCAATAAGAATGATATATCCAGTAGTTTAAGGTAAACTTTTAGCTTGTACAATTGATATTGATTTTAATACACTAAAATACATAAAATTAATAATTGTCACTAATTTGTTAGCAAAATTACCCTTTTAAGAAAAAGCAACCATGATTAGTATTTCTGCATTCTCAGGTTTCAATCTCCACCTTCGAACACTCACCACAACACCATACTGAGAAATAGATCTTTGTGTGTTCACATTTGAAGTTGGATACCAGATATCTTCAAGAGATGTCATGACAAACACAAAGAGCAAATCATTTTGCAAATGTCTATTGAAGCGGGACTTTGTAGCTGGATTGTTGCTACTTTGCAGCAGGGTTCTTCTTCGGCTACTCTGTTCCTATAGGGTTCACTCCTTCCATGCTACGGATGAGGGGTCCCTGATGCTGGACAGTGTAGGTTAATTGTGCCGGACTAGGGGTTCTCAGGGTTTGTGTTTATTGGTGAGCAAAGGACTAATTTCAGGTGCAACGGACAATTATTGGATGGGAGAGCGACACCAGGAATATCAGAACAGCTCTACAGCAATATACTTCTAGACAGAGTAGTCACACATCTTTATTTTTTTCTTGACACTTAATTTTACAATACCAATATTAGCTCGGTTGAAATGCCGGAGATGTTTGCTGAGTAGGCTCCACTCGCGAAGTAATTTTATATTGACCGCTAACACTAACACATTTTTTCGGAGTCGAACACTTAGCCAAACTTGGAGACCACACGTCTCTTATTGGCCGCTTCCACACCAATTGACTCCCCACTGACTGATCCTCCCAGATTCTAACACACACTTTTTTTCCCCCCCAAAACTTTTGGCCTACATTGAGCAAAGTTCTCTCTCCGGCTTACATCTGATTTGAATATCCATTTTGATTGGGTATTCATCTTATAGGGCGTATACTCGCTGCTGTCACATCTTATCACTACACAGGATTTTAATTACTAAGGCTTTTGCCAAACTTTACTGGCTCAAGTCACCGGTTAAATTCTATTTGCTCATTGACTGGAGGTCTTTGCTTGACATGTCCCATTGTCTGCAATCCTGGATGACCTCCTTTCTCTTCCCTTCTCTGGGCTTTTCACACAACTTGTTTTACATAATATTCTCTTCTTAACACTGACAAAATTTTTATAGGCCGGATATAAGCAATCAATTCAAACTGTCCGACAGTAAGATGTCCCAGTCTTAGTTAATTTATTTAGAAGTAATAAACTGCACTTGCTTTTTTCTTACTTTTTTATAGGGGTCGTCCCGTGGTTAAAAAAGGAAAGACGGTTTACATTATTCTAAGGGTTTTACATTTTAATTTTATGAAACTGCCACTTTTCTTAACTTCACAGAGGGACGACGGAGACCTCCATTGTCTTGACTTCCCTTTTGGGTCGAGGGTGAGATGTCCTACTTTCCACCTCGTCTCGTCTTGGGGATGTTTTTTTCTAAACAATAGCCTGTCTGCTAAAAAGAAATCATAGGGATCGGTATTGTTACACAATTGCTTGTCCTTCATGTGTTTCGCTAAAAAGGGAACTACAACTTCTATGGAGCCAAGACATGCTTGCTCATAAATATATCCAAGTCAACACTCGTCTTATTTTCCAGAGAAAACAGAAAAAAAAAAACTTACAGGCCTTTATTAAAAAAAAGTTACTTGGGGCATATCAAATTTGCTGCCATAAACACAGTCAATGAGCGACCCGTTTAATAGCCTTGCAGAACATCTGCCCATGTCTCTCAAACTGTTGATTGAGAAATAAAAATAAACATTTCATTAAATTTCATGAAATACAGTATACAACCCATTAACATAACTTAATTATATTATTTAAATTACTGGCATAAATTTATAAAATGTAAATCATTACGGCTAGAGGACCTAAATATTGCTTCACTATATGGGACACACTGGTGGTTTCAACTCTTCCTTTATGAGGCCTTGGAGAACAACTCCACCATGGCACTGTCAGCACTGAGAATTTGATTACTAAGTGTCCTGGGGTCAAATAATTTACTAACTGCTGCAATCACCAATTTTGAAGGGTCTTCAGCAATCAAGTTTTTCAGCTTCGTCAGACTCTTTTGTGCAGTAGTTTTCAACTGGTTCACCACTTCAGCTTTCCTCAGAGCTGTCATCTCTTGCAACAAAGTTGTGAGTTGTGTCAAGAATACCTCCTCTTTTGTTAATAAATCAAGCTTATTCTCCATAACCTTTAGTTCGGAATGAAGAACATGAGCCGTGGGATAACTGTTACCTTCCAAGAAGGTAATCAAATTAACAAATTGGTTGCAGTTATCAGCAACAAACTGAGCCTGAAATTTTATGATGGCTAAGAATTGGGGACTTACATCTTCAGGAAACTTCACGCCACTGTTTTCTTCACCCAGCTGCTCCAAAATTCCAATATGTCATCAAGGTAATCATGTATATACTTTGCAGCTTCAATCATGTGTTCCATCTAGTTTGTACTGGCATGGGATTATGCTTGACTTTTCCAGGGTCATTCTTATATTTCTCACGAAGAAAGTCAAGATACAAATGCTTCCTTTTTCTTGTATTGAGAAATACAGCTTTTGTTTTAGAAACAGTTATGTTCAATCCATCTAGGCTGCATTGCTAAATCTGACCCACCAAGTTGATTTTGTTGGCCCAGCATAAAATGTGGGAAAGTTTCTCCCCCACTAAGCATTTTAGAATATTGGCACATAAAGTCATGTACCGTGCTGAGTCGGTAATAATCCCTAGCACAATGTCATATCCAACTTCATATTTATTTTAAGTGTCCACAATACTTTGAGTGCACGTCGAACCGATGGCTTTGTCAAGCACAGCACTGGCAGCCAAGTAAACTCCTTGCTGATCCGTGCCTCCAAATGACGAAACAGAATATTAAATATGCAGTTCCCCGACTTGTCAGTTGTTTCATCACACGTGATGAAGTTTTTTGTCCTTATTCAAAGTTAAAATTGGGAAACACATTATGAGGTTCTTAATTAATAAATTAATGAGTCATTTTAACATCTTACCTCATATTTCATGTTTTTCAAACACGGTAACTATAGTTTTCAAATGATCTAGTCATTCATTTTCAACCGCCATTATGACTACCGGATATTCGTTGGAATCTCCCTCTATAACGTTGCCATCTGGTGTTGATTTGACGAACTTCGAGATATCTTTGCCATCTGGTGTTGATTCGATGAACTTCGAGATGAGGTCACGTTCATCCGGAATGTCGAAATTCATAGATTTAAATTTGTTCTTCTGTATAAATATTTTCTCCCAAACTGTCAAATCCAAAGGTTTTTCCAAATGTTTTATAAGTTTAGCTTCTTTTTCAATTCTATGACCTTCCAACAAACTATGTGCTGCAATAGCTGATTTTTCAATTTCACCATTTTTAATATTTCTAAAGTGTTCCTTTGTGCGAGTGTCCAAATTTCTTTTTGTTTTTCCTATGTATACTTTATTGCAATCTCGACAATCAATTTGATAAATTCCAGATTTTTTTACTATCTGGGGTGTTCATTTTCTTATTGGTTATTAATAAGTTACCAAGGCTAAATTTATTTATCGGTGCCAATGTAATATTGAATTTCTTGAAATTTTTTTGAAATTTGTTATGTATTCCAGGATGATAAGTGATTTTCTTAAATTGTTTTCTTTCTTTGAATCAGATTGCAGGGTAGTGTATTCTTTTAATCTTTTTTGTTGTCTGAATTTCTTCAATTTAGTTATAATTATTTCCTTTCCAAAACCATTTAAATTAGCTATGTCCAAAATGTGATGGCAACGATATCTCGAAGTTCGTCAAATCAACACCAGATGGCAACGTTATAGAGGGAGATTCCAACGAATATCCGGTAGTCATAATGGCGGTTGAAAATGAATGACAAGATCATTTGAAAACTATAGTTACCGTGTTTGAAAAACATGAAATATGAGGTAAGATTGTTTATTTTTTATTATTTCACTCACCTCATACTTCATAAGATGTTAAAATGACTCATTAATTTATTAATTTTTGTCCTTATACTATTTGTTTCAATTCCTCCACTTTTTTTGTCCCAATAATTGGTATGTAATGTTATAATTATGTAATGTTGCCGATTTCTATCTGCAGAAGGCAAATCACAACTGCCCTTTATATATTTGCCCAACCATTCTGTTCTCTTGGGATGATCTAACTTTTCCACAGAAAATCCTGCACTCAAAATAGCCTCCATAGTGTCAACAATGAACTCTGTTTTGTCTTCTTTTGCTTTTTTAGCCTATAAGAAGGACCCTTCAACAGATAATTGGCACTTCATTGATGTCTTCTTATTCTTAGTGTTTTTGTGAGTTTCACTGGCTATATGTTTTAGCAACATGTCCTTTCTTTCATATTCTAGTCTTTTGTCACAGTACCGGCACATCAATATTTTGCGATCATTTACAAAAAAAAAAAACTTTCACTGCTGAATTTGTGTGTCCCACTTGTGCCTGACACACTTGGTTTTGGCATGACAATAGGTAAAAAATTAAAAAACAAATGATACTGAAAATCACTTGAGACTTAAGTAAAGCACAAATGGACCAAGGTATACATTTCACATTCACTGAATATATCTGTTGATTGAAACAAAGTTTGAAGGGGGAAAGAGGGGGAATTAAAATTGCGCGTGACCATTGTTGTTCAAACTGTCAGTATTTGTTTTGTTATATTTAGTTAAAAATCCATGTTATAGATATGTAATCCAATAGAAAAAATGTGTTTATGTAATTAAAATCTGTTTTAATTAAACCGGGAATAATAATCGATGTTTTTATTATTAATTTCATACATCTCAATGATGGATAAATCATATTTAAAGAGAAAAATTATACGCTCAGACCGGGACTTGAACCCGGGACCCTTGGTTTTCTAGTCCAAGTGCTCTACCATTTGAGCTACAGGTAGCTCTTGGACTAGAAAACCAAGGGTCCCGGGTTCAAGTCCCGGTCTGAGCGTATAATTTTTCTCTTTAAACGGGAATAATAATATTTATGATATTAATGATATTAAAATGATATAATTACTCATGGTCCATTATTGGCTTATTCAAATTTGGCAGTGCTTGCATTATTGTCAGGTTACTGCTTATACTTAAAGAAGTGTTTTCTTCAGATTTGAACATACCATTTCTTAATAATGATTGATATAAAATTGATAGTTATGTCTGCAAAAATTTAGGGGGAAAACTTATCTTGCATGTTAATATAATTCATATTTCTTGGAATTCATTTTGGCCATAGGACTTAAAATCTATGGAGAGACCATATTTGAGCATGAGAAGGACAGAAAATATTACCTCTATATTGTGTACTGTGTTGCAACCATTTCCCTTTGCAAGAGTGCATGGAGGAAGCAGATATGGCAGTTAAAAAGAAGTATTTAAAAATGCATTATGAAAATTTTGCGAATAGAACAAAAAAATATCTGGAATTCGTTGAAAATTTTAAATTTCAGTGTTATTTCGCATTATCCTAGGATTTCGCGATTCATAAATGCTTTTTTTGAGGTTATGGCAAGTGGAGTTAAGATATGGTACAAGAAAATGACAAAATTAGAGCATTTTGCATTATTGTTACTCGCAAATTTCACGGATCTCTACTAAAAAAGTATCTATATCATGGTATTCAACATGAGGTACATGTATTACCAGAAGTTAGCACTGAGTTCTCCAGAAAACATAAAATTTAAATAGAGTATGCAAAAGTTTTATAAGTGATCAGAAATATTCAACACCATTTCTGTCAGAATAAAGCTGTGAAATTCTACTTTGCCTATTATTTACGGCATTTTGAAAATAAATACTAATTGTTTCACAAACATATAAAGGCAAGATTTCTCTTTCTAATGGTGTTTATTTCAATATATCTTAAAAAAAAAACTTTTACGCTTCTTTTTCAAGAAAATTGTAATTTTAAATCAGTCTCTGAATTTTACATCGCTATTGGGTATCCTGCAGGAAGCTCTGGCCATTTAAATGATACCAGTGAATGGGGTTAATATGACAAACACATGGATATTATCACAATTATTAGGTCATATAAATCTGACACTTATTAAAATGACAATATGTAATTCTTTAAATAACAAAACTGTTGATAGCAATAAAAATTAATATCCTACCTTTGTTGTGGCAATACTGTTTACAAATGACATTTGTTGAAATCCTTTATCTGATACAGCCACTGCAACTTCCCATCTTTCATTCACATTTTCATATACACATTTCACAGGATTTCCAAAATCATCTTCTTTACCTTTAATGTAAAGTTCTACATAGTCTTTAAAGTTTTTCACCTGCAACATCAAAATTCAACTGTAGGAGATTTTTATCTTATCTTCCCTTGTCAGATTCTACACTTTTTTTGTGTCACACTAAACTTATCCCTTACATCCACATTCAATACAATTACAGCTGGCAGTAAACTAAATGCAGTCATGCTACTCATGTGCTAGAATTCTATGATGTTAAATTCTCTTTACTGTTAGTTTTTGCTGGAATTCCCTATCACATGATTTACTTGTATACCTTGGGTGGCATTCACTTACATCAGCATCGATATAATTGATAAATAAGGTGAGTCTATTTTCATCTTACCTCATAGAGGTTGAGTTTTTTTAGGACGTGTTTCATAACAAACTTGTGTTTTATCTTCAGTTTGTCCAGACTGTTGATTTTTTGGCTGTCGATGTCGACTCCTACTCCATTTTTTTGCAGCCCAAAGAACTTTCATATCAAATCTCTCTCCCGGGAATTTCAAAATTCATGACTCTATCCTTGTCCTTCTCAATAGATCCACATCCAGAAGAACAAGGATAGAATCATGACTAAACTATTGTAATCAATGGTAAAGAGAAAAAATTTTGCCTGAACCTTCAGCTTTCTGTGCTGATGCTCTAACCACTGAGCTAATTCAGGCCACATTCCCATCCAAGCATAAATCCTCCCTTTACCTTACTCTCTTGGTCCCACATTCAATGCAATGAATTGCCATTCACAAATATGCAATGAATGGCTTTTACGTTAAGAAGTCATGATGGGACTCCACACAGGTACAGCACTATTATTAAATTAATATTAAGAAGCTAAAGCTATTACTATGATTGAAATAAGTAAATTCCTCTTCTTCCTTCCAAGTATTAGGCCAAGGCCTGTTATGATCCTATAGAAAATTTTCCCTCCAGCATTTCATAGGACGTCCTCTTGGTATATAATTAATTATAAACAGCTTTGGGGATCCGATTTGAACTCATTCTTTCAAGATAATAATAATAAATAAGTAAATTAATATACAAAACTAAACTATTGTAATCAATGGTAAAGAGAAAACAAAAATTCCTTTTTCATTGATTACAATAGTTTAGTTGTGCTATATGTTGTTTTTGTTGTTTTCAAATGCTGGGCCTTGGCACCGAAGCCATTAGCGTTCTTGCTCTCCAATATTTCTCTATTGTGGATCCAACAGGTAATACTTCACAGTTTTGTAGGTGTTCTTCATTCATTTCTTCGTCTTTATTGCATAGAGGACAATTTGGATTCGTGTAAATTCCTATTTTATATAAATGTTTGGCTAAATAGTCATGTTCTGTAAGCAGTCTAAATGTTGCTACTGTAGTTTTACGTGGAAATTCTGGAATAATATCTGGCTTCTTTACTAAAATATTCCATTTTTTGTCTTTGGCTTTATTACATAGGTCTTGGTTTTGTTTGATTTTATATTTGTTTTTTAACTATTCTTTTTATGGATGTGAAAGGTAAGCTTTTAGTAGTATTCTGAATTAAATTGGAGCCTTTTTTGGCAAGAAAATCAGCAGTGTCATTTCCAGCAATTCCACAATGTGCAGGTATCCATTGCAATTGAATTCTTTTCTGTAGTTTTTGGAGTTGTTGAATCATTTTGTAGCACTCTTTAATTTGTATTGACTTCATTTTGTGTGAATTTATTGCATATATTGCTGCCTTAGAATCAGAGAGTATGACCGCATTTTGAAATTTATTTATTCTGTATAGTAATTGTTGGAGTGAAATATGAATAGCCGTTACTTCTGCATCAAAATTTGTTGTGTGGTATCCTGCTGGTTGATAAAATGAAAATAATGCACATGTAATTCCTGATCCTGAGTTGTTATCAATAGTAGATCCATCTGTGTAGACATGTAACCATTCTAGTTGTGCTATATTAATTTACTTATTTCAATCATAATAATAGCTTTAGCTTCTTAATACAGAATCATGAATTTTTAAATTGCCAGGGAGAGAGATTTGATATGCAAAGTCTTTGGACCACATAGAGGTGGAGTAGGAGATGATAACCACATCCAAAAAATGAAGTCTTGACAAGCTGAAGATAAAACATAAGTTTTTCAAAACATTTCCTAAAAGAACTCATCTTCTACGAGTTCGAGTAAAATGTGTATTGATGCTGATTGGTGATAAAAGAGGGAAAGAGAACACTAATATGTGTAGTGGGAGATGTACAGTAAAGTAAGAATTTATTAACACTACATTTTGTTTGCTGCTAAGTTACAATATTTTAATTAATAAAGCTTTTTAACGCCTCAGGCTATTAGTGTCTGATTCAATTCAAAGTTGGTTGTAAAAAAAGGCTCAACAAATTTTACTCTATGGCCTCTTATTTCAAGCTTGACATTCTTTTATGTTGCTTTTATAATAAAAACCTCAAAAGAAGTCCTACTGGCTTTATTAGAAGTAGTGTTTAAATTCCCAATAAATGTCTTCTTAAATTAGAAGCCACCATTTGTGTGATTGAGCAAATGCTCGTAGCATTCGGCGATCGGGAATTAACAATGTATGAGGAAAAATCTGCATTTAGATTGGAGTTCTCAGATGGCTCAGTGGTAGAGCACTGGTCTAGAAAACCAAAGGTCCTGGATATAAACCCTAGTCTAAGCGTATAATTTTTCTTCAAACATAATTCTTTTATGTGCTTTAAATCTAAGATATGGGGGCTCATGGCTTTACTTCCTTTCTCAAAGAAGCTATATCTATGATTTTTACACCTAACAAGCAACGTATATAGAGGAAAATTTGCATTTAGATCAGTATTTGCTCCGGTAGCTCAGTTGGTAGAGCACTTGTCTAGAAAAACCAAAGGTCCCAGGTTCAAGCCCCGGCCTGAGCATAATCTTTTTCTCTTTAAACATCAACACTAACTGAAATTGAACCTGCAAACCTCGAAACTAATGATAAATACTATAACTAGTAATCCATCAGGACCAGAACATTAAATATATCACAAAATTCATAGGAAATAATACTATGAGATATTATCAAAGAAATTTAATTGGTTATTTATACCTCACTTCATATTTTTAAAGATAAAAAGTGAGGAATGTGAAAAAAGTATAAAAAACTAAAACAAATCTAAACACCAGAATGAAAGATGACCCTAGAAATATAAAATATGAAAAAATAGAAAAAAATGGCAGTAGCTGCTTATACAGTGAGATTCTTGAAAGATGCAACCGCTTGCCTGCTTTATCATGGATGTAGTAACTGGTTGTTACTATAGCACACATATAACCTGCAAATCATTTTCTCTATAATTGGGGTTTTTACTGTAAGGTCTGTACATGGTCTAATGTTAACATCTATTATTATTATTCTACTGCACCTTAACCGAACTGTATATAATTATTTAATATTTGAAGGATTTATTATTATTTATTTGAGAAGTAACTGAAATATTTAATATTTATAATTATTATTTATATTAGAAGTATCTGAAATATTAATTATTTATTATTAATATTATTATTTTTATTACTTATCTGAGAAGTATCTGAAAATCAGTAGGTTTTTTTTTTAATTAGCATAAGTATATGGACATACCCCCTCCATGGTATCTTTACCTTGTCGTGGTGGAGTGGCTTGTGTGCTTAAATGATCCTGAGAGCTATGCCGGCGGTAGCATTGCTGCCGATAGGGTTACCCATGCCGGACTGGTCGAAGGTGATAAGCCAGACAAAATAAGTACCTTGGTCGAAAGAGTGACGATCTTTCACCGTAAAAATACAACCGTCAAGAAATGCGGACATGGGTTCTACTGGGGTAAAATTTTCCGGAGGTCAAATAGTCCCCCATTCGGTTCTCCGGGCGGGGACTACTTCAGGGAACCCATGCCAAAGGCTCAAACACAGGGACATGTTCCTAGGAACATGGAATGTTAGGACTTTATACAATAGCGGGGCACTAGAGATATTAACGCGGGAATTGGATAAATCGCCCTTGGATATAGTCGCTTTACAGGAAGTTAGGTGGCCAGGAGAAGGTAGTCAGGAATCAGGAAGCTTTGCATTATACTATGGGGGTGCAGAAAAGACCTGCATTTGGAACGGGTTTTTTAGTCAGAAGGAGGATCCTATCCGCTATCCGAGGATATTAAGTTTGTTAGTGATAGGATATCATACATAATTCTAAAGGGCAAACGACATGATTTTATAATTGTAAATGTATATGCCCCCACAGAAGATAAAGATGACAAGATCAAGGATGAGTTCTATGAAGAATTAGAATGCTTATTTGATAGCCTTTCACGATATCATATGAAAATTGTCTTAGGAGATTTTAATGCAAAAGTGGGGCAGGAAGATATATTCAAACCAACAATAGGCAAATTCAGTCTTCATGAAGATAGTAACGACAACGGGGTTAGATTAGTCACATTTGCCACATCAAAGAATCTCATTGTTAAGAGCACAACATTTCAGCATAAGGATATTCATAAATACACCTGGACGTCCCCAGATGGAGAAACTCGGAACCAGATAGATCATGTATTAGTGGATAAACGCTGGCACAGTAGCATCATTGATGTTAGATCAGTTAGAGGGACAGACTGCAATTCAGATCATCATCTGGTCAGGGTGAAAATCAGACAACGGCTATCGCTTATGAGAGGAACAAACGCTAAAGATGATTCTGTAAAATATGAATTAAAAAACTTGAAAAATGATGAAATGCGGCAAGAATACCAAATCAAAATTGCAAATAGATTTGAAGTACTGGAATCTTCAGATGACAATGTGGCAAACGAAGAAGAAACTGATATAAATAAAGAATGGGAGGCTATAAGAGATACTATTAAATTGTCAGCATCAGAAAGCATTGGTTGTTTAAAAAAGAGGCAAAACAAGAAAATGGTTTGATGAGGAATGTGCCGACATTGTAAAGAAAAGAAAGCTAGCAAAAATGAAATGGTTACACGAGCCAAATGAGGTAAATTTAGAGCAATTGGGTAGTGTTAGACGGGAAACCACCAAGTTAGTAAAGAGTAAAAAAGAGGGAATATTTGAGAGAGAAGATTAATGATCTTGAAATGAATGCAAAAATAGGAACATTAGAGAATTATATCAGGGAATTAGTATAGAGAAGAAAGGGTTTCAGGCTAGAACAAACATAATTCGGAATGAAAATGGGGATATGATTGCAGATTCCAAGAGTATATTAAATAGATGGAAAAGTTATTTTAATCAGCTATTAAATGTACATACAGAACAGGACATTGAGGAGGATAAGTTACAGACAGCAGAATGCTAGTCGCAGAGCCAAGTGCATTAGAGGTTGAAATGGCAATTGAAAAATTGAAGATGTATAAAGCATCAGGTTCAGATGAGATCCCAGCAGAACTGATAAAATCAGGGGGAGAAAAATCGATGGACAAGATACGCTGGTTGCTTAGTATGATTTGGGAAAAAGAAGCTCTTCCAGATGAATGGAAGGAATCAATTATCGTACCAATTTATAAGAAAGGAGATAAAACTGATTGCAACAACTATAGGGGCATCTCATTTCTTTCAACTTCGTACAAAATTCTAACAAATATATTAGTAAGCAGACTTGCTCCCTATATTGATGACATTCTAGGAGATCATCAATGTGCATTTAGAAGAAACAGGTCTACAACAGATCAGATTTTTAGTATAAGACAGATTTTAGAAAAGAAATGGGAATATAATGGTACTGTACATCAACTATATGTAGACTTCAAAAAAGCATATGATTCAATTAAGAGGGAGAAGTTATATAGTATCCTGCTGGAGTTCGGAATTCCCAAAAAGTTAGTTAGACTTATACGAATGTGTCTAAATGGCTCAACGAGTAGGGTGCGTGTAGGCAAACAGTTTTCAGACATGTTTGAAATCCAGAATGGGTTGAAGCAAGGAGATGCACTATCTCCTCTGCTATTTAATTTTGTACTAGAGCATGCCATTAAATCTTTAGAGAATAAGGAAGGCTTACAACTGAATGGTATTAATAAGCTGTTAGTTTATGCTGATGATGTGGTACTACTGGCCGATAGCAAGGAGATACTAAAGGCCAACACGGACACACTATTGAGTAACACTAAGAAATTAGGACTGGAAGTAAATATCAGTAAAAGTAAATATATGGTCACACGTAGAAATACATTATATAATGGAAATGGACAGCTAATGACAAATGAGGGAAATTTTGAGGAATTGGCTGAATTCAAATACCTAGGAACAATAATCACAAATAGGAATGAGATGCACAAAGAAATTAAACATAGGCTCAATTCTGGAAATGCATGCTATTATGCATTGCAGAGACTTTTGATGTCCCAACTCCTTTCAAAAAACGTTAAACTGAAAATATATAAAACTATTATTCTACCAGTTATATTATATGGGTGCGAAACATGGACTCTTACTTTAAGGGAGGAAAGGAGATTACGAGTATTTGAGAATAAAGTTCTTAGGAAAATTTTTGGACCAAAGAGAGATGAACAGACAGGCGAATGGAGAAGACTACATAACAATCAACTACATGGTCTTTATAGGAAGCCAGATATAATAAGAACAGTTAAGTCCCGTAGACTGTGATGGGCAGGACATGTTGCGCGTATGGGGAATGAAAGACGTGCATGGAAACTTCTTGTAGGAAAGCCAGAAGGAAAACGCCCAGTTGGTAGACCAAGAATGAGGTGGGAGAACAACATTAACTATGATTTGAGGGAAGTAGATTATACAGGAAATGATTGGAAAGCATTAGCTCAGGATAGGGATGTATGGAGAGCTTATGTCCGCGCGGCCATGAACCTATGGGTTCTATAGTGCCAGTGAGTAAGTAAGTAAGTAAGTAAGTATATGGACATACCACAGTTATGTGTGCTTAAGGTAATGCTTAAAATGTTCTCCATTGTGAGTAAAGCACAGCTGCAGTCTTTTAAAGAAATTCCTGTTCACATGCTGCAGAATTTCAAATGAGATGTTACAAATTTCAACAGATATGTTTTATATTTAATTAATGTTGGGAAGTATGTTTTCTTTCATTTTTCTGGATTACTGCAGTACACTTTTGATTCCAAGCTTTTTTTTTTTTTGGCTCGCTTTGTGGAAGATTTAGACATCCATGTTTCTTGAGCTAAATGCTTTAGTGACTTTTGAGGAGTATGTTCAATAAGAATCAAATGAATTATGAATTCTTCTTCCCTCATACTTCTATGTTTTTTTAAACACAGCACCAGTAACGAGTATGTTCAAGCCTGGCACCTATTTCGTCTAATTTTTCTTCAGTCAAAGTTACAATTCATTTCAGTTTTCTTATTCAACACGGAGCCTGTTTCCTCAAATTTATTTATCAATCGGTGAATTATTGAACATTCAGTAACTCTTTCACCTGGAAATGCAAGTTTGTATTCGCAAACACATTCTCTAGCTGAAAGATACCGGTATCGGGTAAGTTTTCACAATAAAGACTCCTTGTTCTAAACTGTACATTGCCATAACTGAAAGATAACACTCCTGCACTACTGAGCTCAACAGCACTTAAGTTGTAGCTGCTCGCCGGTCAGCGTGCAGTAGTTTCAGGTAGTGTGTATTGTTCCTCTAGAACCACCCTCTTTCATATATGGGAGATTGGTAAATGGTAGCATCCCTCAAGAATCTCATTGTATATGGACAAAAAATTATTGAACTGCAGAAAAGATCAAAATTCCTAAATCAACAGAAAAAAACAACATAACTTACAATTTTGGAGAAGATCTGCATCTACAGAAACAGAAACAAGACAATGAATTTAGAAGTTCCCAGGGAGATGAAATTATCATGAGGTTTGTCTGCCAAACACAGGAAGGGGATTGTACTAGACTTCCTAAGGTCATTTCAACGATCTTTAAATGTGTATTTAGGAATTAACACTATGATCCTCATATCCTTCTTCTAATAATAAGATGAGGTGATACAATTTTTTCTTATATAAATCCTTAAATGAATCATATTTTGAATCCTTTCTAGAACTAGTTACAAGGAAATTCTTTTCATTTTCAATTGGCTTCTCAATGTTTTTATTATTAATTTCATACATCTCAATGATGGATAAATCATATTTCAAGAGAAAAAAAAAGTGAAAGGTCCTGTGTTCAAGCTCCAGTCTGAGGGTATGATTTTTCTCTTCAAATATAGCTTCTCAATGTCAGAAAATGGGGAAGAATTTCCTCAAAACTAGCCCTGGAAAGGATACAAAGGTGTGACATCTGATTCATTTAAAGATTGTTAAACAAAACATACATTCAACTTTTATAAGATTCATGATGTGTTCCGTTGAGGTTTATTCAAAATTAATATAAAATTATAGAATATTCACCTGAAAGGTCCGTCTCCTCAACTTAATTATCATTTAACTGTAGCGCTTTCGGGACTTGTCCCATCATCGGCAGGATTCAAAACTGGTGTTTCACTGAAGATCTGGTAGAGGGGGTTGCATGTATTTGGTTCGTTTTCGTTTATCAGGCTGTCGTTGTGAGCTGCTTTCATGATTTCCATCTCTTCGAGTACGTTTATCTTCGCTGGATTATTTTCTCTGTGCATTACTGTTAGGGTGTTTTCAATATTTAACATGCGATGTCCTTCATGGATAACGTGTTTTGCATAGCTTGATTTACCTTCTGCGTGAATGAAGTCTCGAAAATGTTCTTTGAATCTGATGTTAAAACTCCTGTTTGTCCTTCCTATATAAAATTTGTTGCAGTCCTTACATGTCAGTTTATAAACTCCTTTGCTGTTGAAAATGTTATTTTCTTCAATGTTATTGTTTATTATGTTGTTTAATTTGTTATTGGTTCTGTATGCTATTTTTACATTTTTATCGGCTTTCTTTAGTGCATTGGCTAATTTTGTTGTTTCTTTTCCTGTGTATGTAAGTGTTATCCATGTTTTCTTGTTGTTGTCAGATTCTTTTTCTAGTTTAGTTATGTTGGTTATGTTGTTCTTCCTTTTTTGTTTTTTACGAGCTTATCTATGAATTCTTCATTACAGCCATTGGTTTTTGCCATATACTTAATGTAGTTGAGTTCTTGGATATAATTGTCTTTGCTTAATGGGAGTTTCAACATTCTACTGACTAAGCTATTAAATGTACTAATTTTCTGTTGAAAAGGGTGTGTAGAATTTTTGTTTATGGCCAGAGCATTGTTTGTGGGTTTACTGTAGATACCGATTTCTAGTTTATTGTTGTGTAGATTTTTGGTTATAGACAAATCTGAAAAAGATCCCACAGGAAAGTATAGCAGACAAATAAAAGAAGCACTAAAATCGTGCCCTCTAATCACCAACACAACCAATAATGAACATAACAAATACAAAAACGCCAAATGGGTAAATAATACTCCCTCACCACCAGTAATGAAAGCCCTTCCAAAAATCCATAAAGACAACATTCCCATAAGACCAGTTGTTAATTGCATGAATGCTCCTAACTATAAAATTTCCAAATTAGTCGCTCAGAAAATGAAAAATGATGTCAAACTTGAAAATCGTTACACAATTAAGAACTCATTTGAACTAGCAGACAAACTACAGCATTTAGAAATCAATAGGAATACTAAAATGACGTCATTCGACATAAAAAACCTGTACACTAATATCCCGATAAACGAAACAGCAAACATAATAAAACAAAAACTAACAGACAGTAAACTTGAAGATAACTATATCAATCAGTTAAACAAACTAATAACAACAACAATAAAGCAAAATTACTTCCAATTTAACAATGAACTATTTATTCAAGAAGACGGAATCCCGATGGGGAGTCCTACATCTGGAATAATGGCAGAAATCTTCCTACAAGAACTGGAAAATAAACATTTTGAGGAACTAATACACAAATTCAACATAAAACTAATAACACGATATGTCGATGATGTACTAGTAATATATGAAAATGAAAACAGAAAAGAAAAAGAAATACTACAAGACTTAAACAACATGCATGAAAAAATCACTTTCACCGAAGAAATAGAAGTTAACAACAGCATAAACTACTTAGATTTGTCTATAACCAAAAATCTACACAACAATAAACTAGAAATCGGTATCTACCGGAAACCCACAAACAATGCTCTGGCCATAAACAAAAATTCTACACACCCTTTTCAACAGAAAATTAGTACATTTAATAGCTTAGTCAGTAGAATGTTGAAACTCCCATTAAGCAAAGACAATTATATCCAAGAACTCAACTACATTAAGTATATGGCAAAAACCAATGGCTATAATGAAGAATTCATAGATAAGCTCGTAAAAAAACAAAAAAAGGAAGAACAACATAACCAACATAACTAAACTAGAAAAAGAATCTGACAACAACAAGAAAACATGGATAACACTTACATACACAGGAAAAGAAACAACAAAATTAGCCAATGCACTAAAGAAAGCCGATAAAAACGTAAAAATAGCATACAGAACCAATAACAAATTAAACAACATAATAAACAATAACATTGAAGAAAATAACATTTTCAACAGCAAAGGAGTTTATAAACTGACATGTAAGGACTGCAACAAATTTTATATAGGAAGGACAAACAGGAGTTTTAACATCAGATTCAAAGAACATTTTCGAGACTTCATTCACGCAGAAGGTAAATCAAGCTATGCAAAACACGTTATCCATGAAGGACATCGCATGTTAAATATTGAAAACACCCTAACAGTAATGCACAGAGAAAATAATCCAGCGAAGATAAACGTACTCGAAGAGATGGAAATCATGAAAGCAGCTCACAACGACAGCCTGATAAACGAAAACGAACCAAATACATGCAACCCCCTCTACCAGATCTTCAGTGAAACACCAGTTTTGAATCCTGCCGATGATGGGACAAGTCCCGAAAGCGCTACAGTTAAATGATAATTAAGTTGAGGAGACGGACCTTTCAGGTGAATATTCTATAATTTTATATTAAAACATACATTCATTTAAAGATTGTTAAATCCACCGCTGTGGTCTCGGGGTAGCGTGCTGCCTTGTCACGCAGCGGGCCCGGGTTCGATCCCCGGTCGGGACAGTTTTTCTGGTTGAGGTTTTATCAGGGTTTTTCCTCACCTGTAAGACAAATGTCCAAGGCCCAAACGGTCCCTGAAATCATATGGCCATCAAAATCATCATCATTCATATTCATCTTCTGATGATGTTGTAATATGGGTCTCCAAACCGAAAAACCAAAGTCAACAATTAATAACCATAGCCCAACAATCACTAATACAGTTAGAGAATTGGACATCCCAGAACTTAATGAAGATAAATATACAGAAAACAAATTATCAACTATTTACATTAAGAAAGAAACCACTACCCATCACTCTGAAATTGGAGGGTGAATTATTAACTCAAACACATGAAGCAAAATATTTAGGAATAACTCTGGACACAAAATTAACATGGAAGAAAACACATGGAGAATATATGTACAAAGATAGAAACAAGGTTACCATTATTAAAACGATTAGCAGGGAAAAAGTGGGGTTGCAACACACAAACCCTAAACACCTTCTACCAAATGTACATAAAACCTGTACTTCAATATTGTGAAGAAATCCTAGTAACTACTAAAGTGGAAAAACTTAATAAATTGCAGAACCAAATCCTCCGTCTGATAACAGGAGCCGTTAAAACAACACCAATCACTGCAATGCAAATCTTAACAAATAACCCAAACATAGCATCTGAAATTGAGAAAACAGCAGTCACACAGTATGAAAAATTTTTAAGGCTACCCCATAATAACTGGACCCAAAGAAAACCACAAGTATGTTTAAAATCTCAGCAAAGCTTCCTAAGCATTGTACAAGAAATCAAACAGAAATTGCAACTTCCACATTCAAAAGAAAATATGCAGATGAGAAACAACCCTCTAGAATTTTTGGAAACCGAATATAACCTTCATTTAACAGAAGACATCAAGAAATCTGAAACTCCTCCATATATTTTAAAACAAATGTCACTGGAAATGATAAATCTAAGATACCCAGCTCCTGAATGGATACATATTTTTACAGATGGCTCCAGCCTACCAAAATGATGGTGGCACTGGTGCTGGTGCAGTATGTCCACTTTTTTCCTTTTATCGTAAACTAAACACAAATTCAACAAACTTTGATGGCGAAATTCTAGCAATTTTCTTAAGTTTACAAAATCTTTTATATCACATCCAAAAATTTACAAAAGTTGTAATTCTATGTGACTCCAAAGCAGCCATTCTTGCTATAACACGAGACACAACACCCAAAAGCATCAAAATTATCGAATGTCAGAAAATGATAAAACATTTATCCCGTCTACATAAAAAAGTTGTACTTCAATGGATTCCGGCCCATTGTGGAGTGACAGGCAATGAAATAGCCGATTTTCTAGCCAAGAAGGGTAGCAAAATTGTTTCAAACCCAACTTCTGCTCCAGTTTCCTTTCACTCTATCAAAAGAATTATCTCAAATAAATACATCAATAAACTTAGAGAAGAATACACCACCAAAACATCTGGAAAGGAATGGGAAAATCTACAAGCTTATGACATTACTACATTACAAAGAAAATCTGCAGTAGCAACATTCAGACTGCTAACGGGACATGACTGCTTGAATAAACACCTACACAGAATTGGCATAACAGATTCACCTAAATGCCCCTTTTGCAATTTAAATGAAGATATGGAAAGAAACCATCTCCTCCGTTGTCCAGCTTTTGTAGAAGAGACCAGCCTTTCTGCTAAATATTGGAGTGCAAGAGAGCGAATGATTTCATTATCAAGTGCTCGACATTAGATACCAACCATATTCATCTTAGGTTAAGCTTAGGATTAGGGACTCTCCAGGTGCACCATTATCATCATCATCACCAATCATATCATCGGGGCAACGTAATCCCGCCTTCCTGGCGCCCCAACCTTAGAAGTGGGTTACAAGTATGCCATGCCAGGAGAGAAACCAGGAATGTCAAAAGACAAACCTGGGGCATTTGGAAAAAAAAAAAAAAATAAAACATACATTGTAGTGTTTCTTCCTGAAAATACAAATTTAGTCAGTTTTTAGCTGAAAATGAAATATGTTCCAGATGAGAGAGCAAAATATTTGATGAAGTATAAATAACTGATTCAATTTCTTTGACACCATTACATTTAATTTGAAAATCAATAATTTACTCACAGGAATTTTCTTTCCGTTTAGGAATACTTTCACACCTTTTGTGGAAGCAGCAATATCATATGCTCTTCTAGACATCAATTTTACTATATCCTTGTCAAGAACTTCCATTTTAAATTTTGACAAGTCTGGTGAAAAACTTATCTTTGTGTAGTCTTCACTGATGTGATCCTTTATTCTTGGCTCTGATGCTTTTGTCATATTACTTCCCCAAACCTGAGAAACGAAAAATAAACATTACACTAATGGACAGGTTAAAGTCACATACCTTAGCACAAATATTAAGTTTGTTTGGACACTAAGAAATTGGGACTGGAAGTAAATATCAATAAAACTAAATATATGGCCACACACAGAAATACATTATATAATGGAAATGGGCAGCTAATGACAAATGAGGTAAATTTTGAGGAAGTCGCTAAATTCAAATACCTAGGAACAATAATCACAAATAGGAATGAGATGCACAAAGAAATTAAGCATAGGCTCAATTCTGGAAATGTGTTATTATGCATTACAGAGACTCTTGATGTCCCAACTCCTTTCAAAAAACGTAAAAATGAAAATATATAAAACTATTATTCTACCAGTTATATTATTTGGATGCGAAACATGGACTCTTACTTTAAGGGAGGAAAGAAGGTTATGAGTATTTGAGAATAAAGTTCTTAGGAAAATTTTTGGACCAAAGAGAGATGAACAGACAGGTGAATGGGGAAGACTACAAAACAATGAACTACATGGTCTTTATAGGAAGCCAGATATGAGAACAGTTAAGTCTCATAGACTGCAATTGGCGGGGCATGTGGCACGAATGGGTAATGAAAAACGTGCATGGAAGCTTCTTGTAGGAAAACCAGAGGGAAAGTGCCCAGTTGGTAGACCAAGAATGAGGTGGGAGAATAACATTAACTATGATTTGAGGGAAGTAGATTATACAGGAGATGATTGGAAAACATTAGCTCAGGATAGGGATGTATGGAGCTTATGTCCGCGTGGGCTTGAACTTATGGGTTCGATAGTGCCAGTGAGTTAATTATATACATAGATTGAATGATGTTAAGATTTTATTTGAAAAGAAAAATATATGCCTAGACTGGGATTTGAACCCAGGACCTTTGACTCTCTATGTCAATGCTCTTCCAAGTGTGCTATCTAGGCCTCCAATCTAAATGCGTATTTTTCTCTTATACATAGTTAATTCCCTAACTCCAAATGCTACGAGCTGTTGCTACAATTTTTGCAAATGGCGGCTTCTTTATTAAGACTTTTTATAGGGAATTTAAACATTACTTATAAAGCCAGTAGTGCTTCTTTTCAATGTTTTTATTATTCGTTTTGAAACATCTTAATGATGGACAAATTATATTTGAAAATAAACCATCAGAAGGATAAATTATATTAGCCTTCAGTGAGCAGTGTTAAATTAATAATGAAAACATCAATAAACCATCAGATTCATTTTTCTTCCCCCTCTCAAGAATTATAAAAAAATAAACACACTTACTTGTTTAAAAGCTCGTTTATACTCTTTGCTAGCAGTTTCTACAGTGAACATATTACTAAAAATGTTGCAAAGTTTAGCACCATAGCCATTTCTACCTCCAGTTACTTTTTCTTCTTCATCGTTGTAATTGGAAGAAGTCAAAAGATGTCCAAAAATCATAGTAGGAACATACATCTTCTCATCTTTATGTTCGACTACAGGAATGCCTTTGCCATTATTCCAAATGCTTATGAGGTTTTTCTCACTGAAAAAAATTGTATATTAAAATTTTTAGTCAAATATAACTGAATATAACATGGAAATAATATTATATTTGAAGAGAAAAATTATACGCTGTACCAGAAATTAATTTTAGCCGGTGTTGATAAAAGGAGATATATATAAGGTAATTAGTGATAGATATGGCGAGCTATGAGTTCCTCTATGTTTCTTCAGGGTCGGGCTGAACTTATGATTTTAACCGGTGATAGATAAGGAACTATTTAAGGTAAATAGTGATCAAACTAATTTTAGGTGACATGATAGAAGGATTTTAATAATTTTCTTTTCCCTCAATAGTACATTATACACTTTTCTCTTATAACTTGGCTAAGAAACGGCCAAATCCATGACTAAATTTTAATAATGCTTATCGCAGATCTTTCTTTTGTACGTTCTCCTAATGGGAACACTCGCTCCACTCACTTTGACTATTGGGGAGCACTTGTCCCTCTTGCTTTACTACTGACTATGTTCTTCAGGTAGGGCACTCGCCCTATTTACTCGACTACTGACTATAAGGGAGCACTCGCTCCTCTTGCTTAAATTTTTAACTTACATAACATTTTATCATAAAATTTTAAGAAAGTCGTGGATTTGACTTATTTTTCCGTCACCATTACAATTTTTATACAAAATTTTCATTGGATAAAATAAATCTTTTGACACACCTCTATAGGCTACATGTGCAAGTTGATATAGGCCTACTAAATTTAGGGCATGGCCTTTTACATGACTATCTTCATTTCCAAGTTACTCGAGGTCAATAATCTCTAGCTATCCGCTATGTTTTTGGAGGCTACATCATTTTTTTTTCCGTTTGAAGTTTCTTAAAAGCAATAAACCAATCTTTCATCCCTCCTAACCGTATCGATGCTCCCCTTCTGAGTTTTAACCTTGAGGATTTGCGTAAAGTCTAAGACTGTAATATAACTGTCTTTAATACCTACCGACTTCCAAAATACGTAACATATGACCAGACAATAAACTTAACTGTTATTCATATTACTTCAGACACACTCAAATAACTTAAAATGCCGCTGTCGGCAATTACTTGTTTACTAGAACATATTACTATATTTTTACAATCAAAAGAGCCCTCCAATTATACCGGTACAACGCTCAGACCACAGTTTCAACCCGGAACCTTTGGCTTTCTAGGCCAATACTTTACTACTGAGCTTCATGCTGTTCAAAACATGATTATGTATGTATATCTGTTTATGTTATGGTGGCAACATTTTTTTTTTAAATTAAACTTAACCACTGTGGTCTCGAGGTAGCGTGCTGCCTTGTAACGCAGCGGGCCCGAATTTGAATCCCAGTCGGGACAGGCTCCTAGGTGAGGTTTTTTTCAGGGGGTTTCCTCATCTGTAAGACAAATGTCAGGAAGCTTAGAGCCCAACAGTCCCCAAAAATCATCTGGCCATCATCATAATCCTTTCATCATCAACCTTCACTGGTGTGGAAAGCAATGGGAAGCTACCGCACCTATAATTAAATATATGTAGGTAGCAAACAACATTATGAGATGCATCTTAATTAAATTTGAATTTTTTTCGAAATTTTTTGCATAAAAATCAAGAAATATGAGGCGAGCCAAAAAACAACTAAAATTTAATTAAAAAATGAAGTCCAGTTCTTTAACCCCTCAGCATAGTTTGCTGTACATATACGAGACCGGTTTCCTCCCTTCTGTGCGGTCATTTAAAAGTCCATGCAGTACCCCTGTACGATAGTATTTTTAAACTCTACTCACCCACTAACTTATTTTAGATATATATCAAATTGTGATTAATAGAATGTAAACAATGAATGACCATTCTATTCTATTGTGTTCTGCCCAAGGGCAGGTCTTTCACTGCAATCATAGCATTTTCATTCTATGCTTTATAGCTTTACTAGGGAATTATAGGTGTGGTAGCTTCCCACTGCTTCCACACCGGTGAATAATGATGATGGCCGGATGATTTTCGGGGACCGTTGGGCCCTAAACGTCCTGACATTTGTCTTACAGGTGAGGAAAAACTCCAAAAAAACCTCACCCATGAGCCTGTCCTGGCCGGGAATCGAACCTGGACCCGCTACCTCGAGACCACATACCCAGTTCTAGATTCACAGAATTCATAAGTTTTAAAATCAAATTTGGCAGTTTTAAGTGGAGAGAATTGTTTGCCCCTCCATAACCATAATGATTCATCAATTACAATATCTTGATTTGGAAGGTAGAGAGATTGGAATTTATTATTAAAATATTCAATGAAAGGGACAATTTTGAAAAAAGAATGAAGGACATTAGAAACCAAATTGTTTTGTGTTGACTTGAAATTAATGGCACCCTCGAACATGGAGGTCATGACTGTGCATACATAACATCTTCATACATTGCTATCCCAAATAATGTTTTCCAATTATTCCTGTATAATTTATAATAACATCTTCAATTCGTGTCCAAGTCAGGGTCGAGGGATGAGATATGAAGAAGCCACTACATATAGAGGTCTGTGAATGACAAGGGTGTGGCCGACCACGACTGACACACCAGTACAGAGGCAGATGAACGAAATAAATGTGATGAGTATGGAGAAATGGTGGAATGAAATTGTGGCAGAGGAAGGCGGGAGAAAACCCCGAGAAAAACCTGTCCAAGCTCTCTGCTTTTTTCTGCCACAAAACCAACATGGAGTGACCAAGCAAGACTCATCTCGGGAACCCAGCAGTGAGGGTCCTGTATAATTTATCTCTCTCAAATCCTGGTTAATATTTTTCTTGCACTTTATGGTTATCCCTCCGTACTGGGCACTTTGCTTCTAGTTTTCGTACATGAAGTTCCTATATAATTTCCTATTCGTGCCATATGTCCTACCCATAGCAGCCTACGAGCCTTGCAGTGTTTTATTAGATCTAGATTTCATAGATATCACATTGCTCAGTATTATGTTCGTCTTTCTTCCAAGTTACACCTTAATTTCCTAATTGATCTCTCATTGAGGCGATGTGCTAACCACATGTATCTTGTTGACATGTTGGTAAATAAGTGTAAGTGTCAATAAATAAAAAAAAAAAAATTAAAGGGTCAATAAAATAGTAATTATTATATATGTGGTCTCGAGGTAGAATACTGTCTTGTCATGGAGTGGGCTTTTGAGCCCAAACGGTCCATGGACATCATCTGGCTTTTATCATCATTGTTACCATCATTATCATCCCCTGGGCGGGAAGCTATCTCACCTATAATTCCCTAACGAAGCAGCAATCATAGCATGAAAATTCTATGATTACAGAAAGACCTGTACTAGAACAGAACACTATAGAATATAGAATCGAAACAAAGAATTATATATAATGGTGTCTTTCATCAGTTAATTACAAGTTATATTTAATTGTAGATGGAGCTTTCCTTATACTTTCATCAAGATATAAGTTAAATTGCATTCCATTTTTTAAATTGTTGCTAATGGTTTACTTATAATTTATAATTCTAAACGTCATCTATTTATCTTTCATTCATATTTTTAAATTAAAGATTTTTCATAATTCCACATATCAGATTCACTATGTACAATATTTATAAAAGTTGGAGAATCTAAATTTTATTTGTGATATAAATTCATTTATATAATTACAGATATTTATTTGTGTTGAATGGATTACCTTGGTTAATAAAATCCCCCTAGGGAGCACCTGTGTTGGAAGTGTGCAGTACATACATTACTATTATTGCTATTACTATTATTATTATTATTATTATTACTACTATTACTATTATAACTATTTTTATTATCATTACCATTACCATTATTATTATTATTATCCTTCTATTATAATTTTTAATTTTTTTTCATAATTCTACATATCAAATTCGCCACGTAAATTTGTTATATGATTTTTATATATACACACGCTCCACGTCAGTTTTGAAAGGAAGGTTAGTTATGAGACCACACAGTGAGACACTTTACAGATATTTCTTTTCGGCAAAATAGGGCATTCACTAGTTCGAACGAAGGCCGTAGCTGAAGAGAAAAAAAATACAAAAAGTATCTCCTTTCACTAATAAGTAGCCAACTCACTCCACATGCCTGTCCTAAATTATGTCATAACATGAAGGGGAGATTTCCCTACCACAGCAACAAAAATAAGTTCTCCAGAATGTTTAACGAACTCCCTATAGGCCTTGAAAATCATAGATGTACCAATGCGTGATGACATGGCAATCTGCATTTGGATATTTAAAAGTCTAGGCGTTATAACATGTCCTTCTGCATCTGGGAAGGGAACGCTATATTTAAATGTCCACGCTGATGGGTTAACCATCAAAATCAAACCATTAACAGTGGGGGTTCACCTAAGCAAAAATTTTAAAAATTGCTCTAGTAGCAACAATTTTATTTTTCCTTTTGTAATGAAACTCGATATATGCCATTGTAAAAAAACGAGAAAGATATTCTCCAAATGTCAGTGAAATCCATCCATTAGGAGAGAGTGATTTACTTGGAAGCTTTAATTAAGAGAGAGAGAGAGAGAGAAAACATTCTACTGACCACCAAGTTTGTTTACCTGCAATGTTACACAATACACACAATTTAAAAAAAGAAAAATCCGTTATCCACCAAAATCAGACCTAAAAGCGACTTGCCGAGGAATTTATTTAATTTATGTAGTTTCTGCATAACTGACATCCTCGATAGTTATGATTTGATTCCAATGCTAACAAAAATGGGTATGTATGTAAGTTCGGGGGGGATAAAATCGAAGGATAGACAACTCAGCTGATATCTCATGCCGATTGTCTAGAAAGATCGCAACTTTAATTTCTCATTATCCCAAGGGATTCCTAAGGCCCATAGTGGTATCATATTACTTTATTATGGAAACAACAAAAAATAGAGTAAACATAGTTCAGAATTTGTTTCTGCAATTTTCTATACAAGTTTCATTATAACAATTAATTTCAACACTTATACACTTACGGATTTATTTCAATCTTAATACTGTCCATTTTTGGATCTCGCTGTTTGTTATCAGCAGCATTTACAAGTATTTCATCAAATATCTTATAGAGTCCAGGAACATAAGTTATCTCTTTTTGCACCATAACTTCTTCTTCCTCTTCATACACCCACATGATTTCTGTGACAGGTTCAACTGATCCTGAAAATACAAAAGAAGAATTTGGTCAATACTCACACACATGCAATTATAAAAAAATGAACTGTCATAAAAATTTAGCAATCATTTAAATCTACAAGTACATCTCACCACAGAATCCACAACAAAACAATAGGGAAATCTAATTATATTAATAAAAGTCAATAAAAACATCAAGGAAATTGAATAATTAAGACAGACTGTAATCGCTGACGATGGGGTTCAGAAGTCTTGAAACTTATATTCAACAAAAACAACCATAAGAGTGAAGAATGTACAGACAAAATGTCTTAATTATTAAACAAACCTCTTAATTTATCCTTCAATGAGAAGTGTTAAATTAATAATAAAATCGTCAATAGAAGCCCTACTGGCTTTACAAAGTAGTGTGAAATTCCCAATAAATGTCTTCTTAACTAAGATGCCGCCATTTGCAAAGATAGAAGCTATGGTTTCAAGCATTTGGTGCGAGGGAATTACAACGTATATAAGAGAAAAATTTGCATCTAGATCGCAACTCGCCTCGGTAGCTCAGTTGGTAGAGCATTTGGCCCGGAACTACTGGCTTTATAAAGTAGTGTGAAATTCCCAATAAATGTCTTCTTAACTAAGAAGCCGCCATTTGCAAAGATAGAAGCTATGGTTTCAAGCATTTGGCGCGAGGGAATTACAACTTATATAAGAGAAAAATTTGCATCTAGATCGCAACTCGCATCGGTAGCTCAGTTGGTAGAGCACTTGGCCCGGAAAGCCAAGGGTCCCGGGTTCGAGTCTCAGTCTAGGCAAAAATTTTTCTCTTCAAATATAAACCTCTTAATGTTACTTCCTATTGTATTTTAAAATTGAAAAAAGGAAATCTAAATTGCATTAAGAATCTGATTTTCTTTTATTAAGTGCAAACAGGTTGTCTTACAACATATTTGGCATTTTTTCCTGACATTGGCAAAATTGTAAGCCAGTTCTGAGGTTGGGCCACCTAGAAGGTGAAGTCACGTTACCCTAATGATATGATGAGTGATTAATAATGAAGCACCAGAACAATCCTTAAACCTAAACTTAACCTAGATTCCAGACCATGGGTGACCAATTCTTTAAGGATTCCTGAGATCTGAACAGGAATCGAACCCAGGTTCTCATGAACTTTAGTGTCAGAAACTCTTGACTACAAGAACATGAGGCCGGTCTTATTTTGATACTCTGAGAGCTAAATTAACAAATTTGTGAATTTGTAATCTATTATGGCCTTCTCCAGAAGACTGGAGAAAACTTCATTACACTGAGCTACATTATCTTTATAGGAAAACCAGAGGGAAAACATCCAGTTAGTAGACCAAAAATGAGGTGGGAGAATAACATTAACCATGATTTGAAGGAAGTAGATTATAAAGGGGATGATTCAAAAACGTTAGTTCAGGACACGGATGTATGGAGGGCTTATGTCTGCGCAGTGACGAACCTATGGGTTCGATAATGCCAGTGAGTTAATTTAATATAAATATTCAACATTAATCAAATTCATGATAAAGTTTCGTTGAGGTATTATTAAAAATTAAAATATAAAATTATTAAATATTTATGATTCAGTTGAATCAGGGGACGATAGATAAGGCCACATATCCTGTTACTTCTGCTGATGATGGGACTAGTCCTGAAAGTGCTACAGATAATTAATAATCTTTTAAGTTGAGGAGACGGACCTTTTAGATAAATATTTCATAATTTTATATTTTAATTTTTAATGTAAATATGCATTTTTATTGCACAACAAATGTAAAAGATCCTTGGCATACCAACCGGCTACAGTCTCACATCAACATATGTTAATCACAGAGATGAACAATCATTCAGTCAGTATAAGGGGTACATGTAGTCAGCACATTGGGTTTCTCAGCCCTTATAGTTGGTTTTCTTAACACTTTGAGTCCTGCAGTGAAAAGCACCCCTGTAAATCTGCCAGCATAGGCATGCCGAGTGCCAGCTTAAGTGTCATTTAAATGTCGTGGTACTAGTACCACCACCAGACTCAAAGTGTTAACCTAGAGCACTCCTGTACCATCCCTAACACCAATTTCTGCTATCCAAGGGCATCTCTTGATTGTCCTATGAAATGTTGAACCGAAAATTCAACAGTGAGATTGTAACAGATCAATAAGGCTAATGCTTGTAAAGAGGAGGAAGAAGGAGAAAAAGGAGTACAATTCTTATTTACCAATATATGTATCAGGTCGAAGCAATATGTGTTCCAATTGAGATTTTTTCTGATAAATTTCCTCGACTGCAACTTTCTTGCTTGTTGCTTTTTTGCGAGGCACTTCACTGCCTCCTGCAGGTTCTGCCTGACCGTTGACAACTTCCGTTGCCATAGTTGTAATAAAAATCTGAAATGACAAGAAGTAATTACTTTATTCCTATGATTAAAATTCTTATTTCACTAGATTTGTAATGCACTGTTTGTCTCAAGTGTAAACATTTTGAACCACAGACATAAAGAGATAATTCACAGCATTGAATATGGTGTAGCAGATCAAAAAGTTTACTTATATTATGGGTTTAATATGTGTTAAGAGCGAATGATTTCATTATCAAGTGCTTGACATTAGATACCAACCAACATGTGTT
This sequence comes from Diploptera punctata, assembly GCA_030220185.1. Taxonomy (NCBI): domain Eukaryota; kingdom Metazoa; phylum Arthropoda; class Insecta; order Blattodea; family Blaberidae; genus Diploptera; species Diploptera punctata. Next base: position 1,497,939 of record JASPKZ010009814.1, on the reverse strand, counting down.
AAGTTACAAAAAAAATCATTAACATCTTCAGCTTCATAGATTAAACCTCATAAGTTTTAATAAATAAGTTGGGACTGCCATAATTTTGCCTCATATTTCGTGGTTTCTTGTAAGACATGTTTCAAAGCATCATCTTTGCTCTTTGATCTTGACTTCAAAAAGAGGGAACAGGAGTCAGATCCAGGGCTGACAACTTAAAGACCATCAGCTTTGAAATATGTCTTACAAGAAACAACAAAATATGAGGTGGCAGATCCAACTTATTTTTTAAGTAGAATCTCATGTTATTTCCTATTGTTTTTTTCATAACTCATGAGTCTTGTTCTAGTGAATTTTTTTAAACACTGTTTCTTCAGTCTACCCACCTTTCTTGCATTTTTATTACTCCAATCAAACCAATGCATTTAGGCTTAGAGTACAATGAAAAATGAATGAAAATGAACTGGACCCATATTGGAAAATTACTTAATAGACTTTACGTCCCTTTGAGCTAGGCATGGCTTCTCCTTTGTTAGATGTTATGAGTGGCATACCTATCCAATGAAATATCTATAGGCAGCTAAGGTTATTATAGTTCAGTTCTGGCTTCTGTAGCCGCATTTGCGGGGTCTATGTTGTATGGTGCGGTAAGAGGGGAGGGTGAGTTGCAGGTACTGCCAGCAACTACACTCAGTTTTGAAACATAATAGTTGAATTTTTTAATCTACTAGTTCTAGTTAGTGAAAATTTATGTTTTCTCAATGTTTGAAGTGTTCATTATAGAATAGTGTTGTTTTTATAACAATTTATTTTATTATTATCATTAATAAGAACATGTTTATTGCATGATTACTACTTCCCTCCCTCACTCGGCAATGTTACCTCCTGCCACACGCCTCAGGATTCACCAAGATGGCTACAGTTACCAGAACTGGACTATAGTTGGGTGATAAAGGTCAGTAAATTTTGTTTAGAGGTCTCTTTTTCCATTCTTAAGGTACTTTTACAAGCCTCAAAATTTTCATACTCGGGATCAATGACTTAAAATTCTTCCCAAAGGACTTGTTCCTTGAATTTTTCCATCCTTAAAAAGAAAAAAATCTATTGACCTAGCCAGGTTTGAACTTGCGAAACTAGAGACAAGGAACATAACTGGCTGTAAATGGAAAATTAAAATCCATAATAAAGAAGTGGCATCGACTTCCTCTTTCTCCTTATACCTGTACTTTTAACATACTAACACACCGAAAACAATGAAGAAAATAAAATTTCAATGAGCATTAAGTTTACAATGCTGTAAGTTGAAGAAATAAAATCTGAACCACAATCACAGTTTCACAATTTTGATTATTTTTAATCTTTAAGAAATATAAAAATCCACAGATGCTAATAGGTCCCTAAACCATGATTTTATGACAATGTCATGGATTATCAGTTTTATAGTTAAGGAAATAATGAAATATTATGAACCCTATGTCATGGTTTGGACTTTGTTACTGCAATCATCTCTGTAACATAGCAATCAAAGAGATATTTATATATTATTTAAAATGACAATTTTTGTCACAGTGCAACCTACTAACCACATTCATTACATAATCACATTTTAAAAGCTCAATGTTAGATGGTTACCATGTGATCATATATGTTCATAAACTCATATCCAGAAGTTTTGTTCAAATGGTCTCTGAAATGATGAGGGTATAGGCAGCACAGATTACGAGGAAAAATATAAATTGAATTCAGCAACTATTTGATCATTTTTAATAAAAATTAATGGCAAGTAACAGTATGAGACAAATTATCTATAGCATGCTTGGTTAGAAACACACAAATGAAGTAAAGAAAGATTAATTGAACAATTAGAGAAATCTAAAAAAAAAAAAAACTCGCAGTTTGGGAGAAAATCTACATTCAAAAAACATAAAGAGAAAATAATGAGTTTTGAAATTCCTGGTTAAATGATTTAATTTGGAGGTTCATCGGTCTACCAAGAGAGAAAGGAAGAGTAAAGAAATATCAACTGTCAAATCAACAGTCAGATGCCAATTGACTATGGAGAAAATTTCCTTGAAACTAGTCCTGGAAAGGATATAAAATATGACATAAGTTGTAATATCTAATCCAGTTAGTGATTGTTATCTGATGTAATTTTTGTTCTACGTCTGAAGTAGGCAAAATTGATACACATTATAATCTCTTGAAGCACCCAACTTAAAGAATTTATTTTAACTCTCATTGCCAATCTCAGAAGAAACACCCCAAACAATTACACAACATATATGGAGAATAAATGCAGAAGGGGCCATTCTGAGGGATTGTAGTGAAAATTAATTACTGTAATTTAAAAAGAAAAAATGGATAAATAACTACTACAGAATGTAATTTGTGACCTGCGAATTAAATAAATATATATATATGATATTGTAGAAGATTTCTGGGCTCTTGACAAGGTCTTGAGGCTTGTAGTTCCCCGATGTTTCACTGGAGACTGCGTCCAGCATCCTTAAGGGCTGTCTTGAGACTGACAATTTGGTCAACTGCCTGCCCTATTTATACAGTTGGACACTCGCACAAAAGAACACTTTAGAAATATTAAAAATGGCGAAATTGGAAAACCAGCTATTGCAGCACATAGTTTGTTGGAGAGTCATAAAATTGAAAAAGAGGTCAAACTTTTAAAACATTTGGAAAAACCTTTAGAATTGACAGTTTGGGAGAAGATATATATTCAGAACAAATTTAGATCCACGAATTTCGAAATTCCTGATGAACAGGACCTGATCTCGAAGTTCATCAAATCAACACCAGATGGTAAGATGGAGATTCCAATGAAAATCCGGTAGTCATTATGTTGGTTGAAAATGAGAGAGATGTTCTCTTAAAAACTGGAGTTCCTGTGTTTAAGAAAACATAAACTATGAAGTAAGATGTAAAAAAAAGACTCATTCATTCATGAATTAAGAACCTCATGTCATTTCCCATATTTAGCTATTAATTTCTTATATTTTTATATATTTATAAGGCTCATGTTTCCATTAAGCGCAGTTAAAATTTTTTCTAAGTCCGAGGCATATACCATGTGCATGTGCCAACAGGGTTTTATTTTCAAATTATTTCCCACCATTTACAACAAATTTTACATTTTTTCTAATAATTACTTGAACATATTTTTCTATGATATTTAACTATATACATAACATGAAGATGTGGCATCCATATTTATTTTAAAGAATATTCTATACAACAACAGTGCAGCCAACATAGGTTATGTACTTCAGAATTTGAGAACTTATTATTTATTTTTGGACGTTGCATTCTTTTACCAGGTTAGAGTGCTTAATATTTAATTTTAGGAGGTGATATTTTGAGTTTATTTTAATTATATTATTTTCAGTCTGATCATCTTGTCTGGACAAGCTGATGATAAAACAGAATTTATTGAAACATGTCCAAGAACAAATCAATATTAATATTGAGGTAAGATGATCAGACTGAAAATAATATAATTTGAGTGCTCAAATTGCATTAGGTTAGCTTTTAGGTTGGTCTTTCACAGGTTAGAGTACTTCAAATTGTGTTAGGTTAGCTTTTAGGTTTGTTAAATAGCATGTATAATGTTGGCTGCATCGCGATATTCCATAGAGTAAACTGCTTTGCGTTTGTTGGCGCATGCATGTGGTGTCTGCCTGGTACTTAGAAAAAATTCTCACTCCGCTTAATGGAAAGATTATCCTATTTATATAATTAGGCAAATATTGTGGAGTCCTACCGATGCGCAAATACTAAATGTTACTTCTCTAGATGGCTGTGGAATCGGTTTTACCAACATTCACAATTAATTCCAAACCAAGAAATTAACTTAATTTTCTTAGGTTCCAATGGGACAAGTTAGTGTACACAAGATTAGTTTATAGCTTATTAAATAATATGCACTAACTTGTTTTGTTAGGTTAGAAAATGGGAAGTTGGTTTATGTCCATTTTTTATAAATGCTTGGAAGTTCATTGTAAAGTTGGTAACTCCAATTACAGAGCCATCTAACAGAAGCTACATTATGCATTAGAGCATCTTGCATATGCGCACTGAGATTTTGTAGAACTAAAGTTGAGCTATTAAAGTTTTTCCACATGTTATTTTGTTTGAACAATGACTAATGCAGGTGGACTCCTGGCATAGAATGCCCAAAAAATGTTTTAAGAATTATTATAAAACAATAAAATAGTAAGAAATGTGGGAAAAGTTTACTATTTGTCTCACATGAATTCTAAGTTCTACCAGAATCGCAGTGTGCATGCACAAATTGCAGGAGTTGCTGTAATGGTTAACATAACTTCTAATTTGAGAGCCATCTAGCAAATGTTACATTAAGCATTTGTCCGTCTGTAGAACTCGATTCACAATATTCACGTAATTATATAAATATTTAAAAAGGCTGTGGTACGTTTTTTGACAGACACAATTCTACACTTACATCCTTATGCCACTGATGCACTAAACACTTATAAACACATTTTGTATTATTTTAAACATTTTGGAACAATTTTATAAACATTTCTTACGATTATTAAATATTTATAAATTATGCAAAATTTGTGCATCGGGTTCTAGAGACGTGGAAATGCTTCATGTAACATCAGCTAGATGGCTCTCAAATCGCAGTTACCAGCATTTTAAAATAATTTCAAAACATATTTAGTGTTAGTGTACGTACAATTAGTTTATAGTTTATTAAATAATTTGCATGTAATTTGTTTTGTTAAGTTAGGAAATGGGAAGTTGGTTTACGTCCATTTTTGTTTAGCATTTGGGAATAAATAATATGCATGTAAATTGTTTTTCTTTGGTTAGGAAATGGCAAGTTAGTTTACATCCATTTTTTAGCATTTGGGAATTTATTCCCAAAGTTGGTTACGCCGACTGCAGAGCCATCTACCGGAGGCTACATTAACCATTACAGCAACTCGCGCATGTGCACTGCTATTCTGTGGAACTTAGAAGAATTCGTGTCTGCCAAATAACCGACTTTTTCCTTTAAAAATCATAAGAAATGTTGGAAAAAGTCGGTTATTTGGCAGACACGAATTCTTCTAAGTTCCACAGAATCACAGGCACATGCGCGAGTTGCTGTAATGGTTAATGTAGCCTCCGTAGATGGCTCTGCAGTCCGTGTTACCAACTTTGGGAATAACTTTCCAAATGCTAAAAAAAAAATGGACGTAAACTAACTTGCCATTTAATAACCAAAGAAAACAATTTACATGCTTATTATTTATTACAAAATGCTAAAAAAAATGGACGTAAACCAACTTCCTATTTCCTAACCTAACAAAACAATTTACATGCAAATTATTTAATAAACTATACACTTATTTTACGTACACTTACACTAAATATGGTTTGAAATTATTTTCAAATGTTGGTAACTCCGATTTGAGAGCCACCTAGCAGATGTTACACGAAGCATTTCCACATCTCTAGAACCCGATGCACACATTTCGCGTAATTTATAAATATTTAATAATAGTAAGAAATGTTTATAAAATGGTTCCAAAATGTTTAAAATAGTACGACACATGTTTTCAAGTGTTTAGTGCATCAGTGGCATAAGGATGTAAGTGTAGAATTGTGTCCGCCAAAAAACATACCTCATCCGAAATGTTTATAAAATGGTTCCAAAATGTTTAAAATAATACAAAACAGGTTTACAAGTGTATAGTGCAACGGTAGCATAAGGATGTTGTATGGAAAATTGTGTGAGACAAATAGATAATCTCAGCCAGAAAAACTAGAAACGAAAAAATTAAAGTGTGTCATGAATATATGGTACAGCCTGAGGCATAAACCATAGCTCAGCCCCAAAAATGTTATAAAAGTGAGAAATGTCACTAGAAACGGAAAAAGTAAATAGTACAAGTATCTTATGAATGCTGTATGTTTTAACATAGTGAGACAAACATCATAAACTTGCTAATAAACGATAAAAAAAAAAATAATTTACATACATCATGTAAACTTGCTTGACTTCCATCACTCTCAGATTCGACAAGTCTTCCAAACATTTTTACCCCCCAATTCCAATACTAATCATTCGTTACTACTAAATAAATTATAATAATCAGAATTAAGAATGTTATTAAAAAAAATTTAAAAACAAAATTTACACCAATCATTATTCGGAGAGAAATCCTATTGGTTGGCGCCCGCTGGGTAATAATATTTTGTTCCAAGTGGGAAGCAATTCTTTTAGATTTGTGTACGAAGCAACGCACCCAATATTATAATACTCTTTATTCAATTAAATCTCCCCCCACAAAAGACTGATTACTTACTGGTAAACGATAAAATTGATTCCACTTCTCCAGATATTCTTGTAACAAAGCCTGTCAAACCGAAAAATAATACAACACATTATTTTACTGACATTCTTACACAAAATCACTTTAAAATACCTGGTATACAATCATATTAACTGAAATTATAATACAATGTTATCAGATTTGATCAATTTCAACATTATACTACAATATTTTAACATAATTCACTTACCGAAGCGTCACTCCCGTGTAACCTCCATTTTGAATGTTGATCGATTCGATACATACAACGGTCATTGAGCCAAAAACGGATGTAGCATTGTGCGCGAAAATTTAAAATTAAATTTATGTTTTGTTGTAATTAAAACCCATAATATAAATCTCACTTTGATTAACATTCGTATGAAATATAGTCGGCTGATTCTATAATCCAATGGTCCAGGGGAATGGAATGCGAAATTAAGAGAATATAGCAAATATTGTGATGGGCAGGACATGTGGCACGAATGGGTAATGAAAGACGTGCATGGAAGCTTTTTGTAGGAATACCAGAAGGAAAACGCCAAGTTGGTAGACCAAGAATGAGGTGGGAGAATAGCACTAACTATGATTTGAGGGAAGCAGATTATACAGGGAATGATTGGAAAACATTAGCTCAGGATAGGGATTTATGGAGAGCTTATGTGCGCGCGGCCATGAACCCACGGGTTCGATAGTGCCAGTGAGTTAGAGTTAGTTATAGCAAATATTAGCCTCTCCATCCCAACTCCTTTCTCCCTTTCATGTGATGGATCCTGTTGCGCAGAGTTACCCATGCCAAGATTGTAGTAATCAATTCCTTCGGCATGGGTTGGCAAACTAACTAGAGACAGAGCTCCGTGGAGGCTGTTAGAGGGATTAGGTCTGACAAGGCTCCCATTTCACCAGGTGGGCAGAGGAACCTTTTGTTGGTCAACGACAGTCCCGGAGGTCTAATTAAATTACTTATTGCAGGGGGTAAGAACAACTCTTTAGCTATAGGGAAGGCAACTTCCTAGGAATTTGGCCTCCAAAATCAAGGCCCTGGTCCTCCAGGTGGGGGAGAGGATAAGAGTTATGATCTCATCTCAGAAAAAAAAGTCTAGTTAGGAATCCAAACACATAGCTTATAGCCACTGGAGGATGACTCTACTGGAGCAATGCAATAAATGAATAAAAAGTCAAAGTTAAATACTTCAGACCAGTAACAGAAAACATGAAGAATTTGAAAATAGATATGGAGGAGGCAATACATAATATATTAATAGGAAAAAAAAAAAAAGATTTTAGAAGCTGCAAGAGAACAAAATTGATAAAGGGCACAAACCAAAGCAGAATGAATAGTTCTATGAAGAGTGTAGAAGTGTGATAGTAAAGAAGAATAACTCTTATAGAAAAATTATTAACACAAATACAAAAAGTATGAACAATATATAGACAGGAAAGAAGCATATAAACTGCATAAAAATAGAAAAATAAAACAAGAATGTCTGAATAAATAATTTGTAAACATGCAAACATTTGACAACTGAAGAGTGGAGAGTTTCTATAGAGAAGTAAACCAAATAAGGAAAGGTTTTAAGACTAAAACAACACTAATAAAAGAGATTGTAAAAAATAAAGAACAATTTGAATGTGATGCTGACGAAGAGAAGGAAATTACACCAGGCACACATGACAGAATTATATATCGAACCTCAAGATATCTTAGATGTGGAAATGGCAATAGATAAACTTAAAAGTGGTAAGGCAGAAGGATATGGCCACATACCAGCTGAGCTTATTAAATATGGGTGAACAGAATTAAAGAAAGATCTTCATAACTTAATGAAGTAATTGGGAGGAGGAGCAGATTCCAGAACAATGGAAACATGGTATAATCATTTAACTTTCACAGGGAAAAAAACTATGAGGTTTAATTTAAGAATTAGATTAATGTTTTTATTACCTCACCTCATATCCGTTTTCTTCTAGACTGCAGTTTTGGAGCTATATCTCCATCATCAGTAGCCTCTAGTCGACTGTTGTTATGTCGTTTCTTGGCTCTGAAACTGCAGTCTAGAAGAAAAGGGATATGACGTGAAGTAATAAAAACATTAATTTAATTCTTATGGTATAATCAATTCCAAAACACAAAAAAAGGGAATTTTTTGAACTGTGGAAACTATAGAGCAATTACTGTTAGGGATCAAGCTCCATGTGTTTGTGGGATGAAGAGTGCAGAGTATGTCACATAACATACCAACACTTCCTACAGAACTATTCCAAGCACAATAAAGTTGGTTTAGTCCTGCAAATCTATCAGTTTGAGTTTGCATTGTATTAAACTAGTAAATATTTTATATGATAGTGGGTAACAAGTATGGCCGAAAGTACATCTTGTTCAGGTTCTTGGAAAAGAAGTTTTGTAGCCCATAATGAATCCCGTCAGTTGATCAATAATTTTATTGAAAAATGTGATGAGTCAAAACAAAAGTCTCTCAGGTTTCCACTAAAGCAGGCTACAAAAAAGAGCAGCAGATTATTGTTGAAAATTTTATTATAAAAATTAACAAGGATGTAAAACAACTTAAAAGAGCAAAATCCGCATGGTAAACTGTTTACCCCTCGAAAAAAAAAACCACTATGTTCCAAAATGATGGAAGGGGTTTTAAGTAGTTGGTATCACTTTATAAACGAAATTGGATGTGTGATTATTTGCTATAATGAAAGAAAAACTGTGAAAGTTTCATATCCTGTATGCAGTAATTTGTTTCTTGTCATTTTTACATCATCAGCATAAACTTGTGAAAATGGCAATTTCTGTATAGAAGTCATTCTGTGTGTTGCAAATTGTGAGGTCTGGTTCCATTGTTGCAGTGCAGTGAGCTTTCTGAACAGCAATTTCAAATTGATCCTCTGACCCGATAAAATTATCCATTGATGGTATAAACAGTTAGAAACAATTAGATGTATCTGTAAAAGGAAAAGTCCAGGACGTCCACGAATACCAAATGACGCGTTGGACCGGATGACATGATTCATTCCCATACCCTCCACGGTCTCCCGATCTCACACCTTGTGATTTCTTCCTGCTGGGGGTATGTGAAGGACCATGTGTACGTACCACCACTTCCGGTCAACCTTCCAGACTTCAGAAGGATTGTTGCTGCTGTTGAATCCATTATTCCAAGCACAAAAGAGTGAAAGAACATCTCAGGAATGTCAAGAAAGGGGAAGTAGGAAAATCTGCAGTGGCTGCCCATGCATGGTCTGAAAAACATATTATCAAGAAAGAAGCTAAATTATTAAAACAAATAGAAAACCAAAAGAACTTACTGTTTTGGGAAAAGATCCACATTCAAAAGAGTGAAAGGAAGAAATTGATGAACTTTGAAATTCACGGTGAGAATGACCTGGCTTCTAGGTTTTTCAGTCTGCCAATGGAAGGAGCAAAGGACAGCTCTTCAAGACGACAGAACAACGGTTGTGACGATATTGAGGATGGAACAGAAACTATGTACCAAAACTAGTTTATAGTCAAATAAGAACAACAATATGAGATGAGTGACAAAAAAAATTCTACCTAAATGCTGACAGGTTTGGGAGGAATTCGACTATAGGCTAGAAATGATTAAAGGTGCTCACATCGAACACTTATAAGTATGTTATGAAAACTCAAACAGTTTCTCTTTAATTCTATGTAACTTTTGATCTTATATATAAATCATGTAAGGGAAATTAAATAACTTTGGAAGGAGCGAAGGACGGCTCTTCAAGACGACAGAACAACGGTCGTGACGATATTGAGGATGGAACAGAAACTATGTACCAAAACTAGTTTATAGTCAAATAAGAACAACAATATGAGATGAGTGACAAAAAAAATTCTACCTAAATGCTGACCAAGGTTTGGTAGGAATTCGACTATAGGCTAGAAATGATTAAAGGTGCTCACATCGAACACTTATAAAGTATGTTATGAAAACTCAAAGAGTTTCTCTTTAATTCTATGTAACTTTTGATCTTATATATAAATCATGTAAGGGAAATTAAATAACTTTGAAACCCCATCCATATTTTTGGAACGCTCTGTATGCACTCAATTAAATAACAGAAAAATTAATCTGGATGATTTTGATAAATGTGCTATTAGAAATATAGTTCAAGAATTTTATAAAACAGAAAATAATAGTTCTCACAGATAACGAACTACTCGAGAAAGTAAAACAAAGACTACACTTTCCATGGGGTACAAAATCTTTAATAAGAGTTCTCAAAAATATCGACTTCAAATGAAGAAAATGCAAAAGCAAATGACAAATTTTAATTGAAAAACCATTCATTCTTCAGAGGCGTCATGAATTCCTTGCCAAAATCAAGGCATTATGAGAATTTGACAAGGAAATATTCTATCTAGAAGAGACCTGGTTGGATAGTAATATTACTATTAATAAACTCTGGCAGTCTCTCGACTTTTTGGTGTATCTGAAAACTACAGTGCAGGTAACTGCCTCATTACTTTACATGCGGGAAGCAAGAATGGGTTCGTCAATGGGAATAAACTTCTTTACAAAGCAGGAAGCAGCAGCAGTGACTATCAAAGACAGATAAACCAATAAAATTTTTAAAAATGAATAAAGGAAATGTTTTTGCCTAATATCCCATCATCTGCCATAATTTTAGATAATGCACCATATTATTCAGCTCTATCCAAAAAAGTTCCCACCAAATATTCAATAAAACAAAACATGATTAATTTCTTGAGGAAAATGGGTGTATGAAGAGTTAAGAAAGGGAGATATTGTCCCTCTCATTTAAGTACATGTCCCAAAGAGAAGGAATACAAACTGTATAGTTTGGTTTCAAGCTTAGGGCACATAGCAGTAAGATTGACCTAAATGCCTCTGAACTTGCTTCCTGCCAGATAAATTTGGTAAGGAAGAGAAACACAGAAAGTAGTCTGAATATCCATGCTGGACAGGTCGAGGGCAATAAGCCAGATGAAAAAAGTACCATGGTCGAAAGAGTGATGATCTTTCACCGTAAAAATACAACCATCAAGAAACGTGGACATGTGTTCCACTGAGGTAAAATTCTCAGGAGGTAAAATAATCCCTCATTCGGTTCTCTGGGTGGGGACTACTTTAATGAATCCATGCCAAACGTTCAAACACAGGGACATGTTCCTATTGAATGGAGAAAACTACATAATAGTGAGCTACATGATATGTATAGCAAATCAGATATAATAAGAACCGTTAAGTCTCGAAAAATTTGCAATGGGCAGGACATGTAGCACGTATGGGGGTGAAAGAGGTGCATGGAAGCTTCTTGTAGGAAAACCAGAGGCAAAACACCTAGTTGGTAGATCAAGAATGAGGTGCGAGAATAACATCCATGATTTGAGGGAAATAGATTATACAGATGACTGGAAAACATTAGCTCAAGATAGGGATGCATGGAGAGCTTATGTCCACATGGCCATGAGCCTAAAGGTTCAATAGAACCAGTGAGTTAGTTACTCTGGGATCAGGATGTGATAGTGATAATTGTGAAGCCAGTTCCAGTGGTACCAGTTCTAATGACAGTTATAATGATGATAATGAACTAGCCCGCCTGCTCTAATCTGCAAGTATAAAGTTAAAGGAATAATTTTTTTAAATGCATATAACAATCTATCAAAAAAGAACAGCCAAAATTGGACCATTACGAATGGCATGTTAACTTTATACATAAAAAATTTAAAAATCATTTTCTTCCAGCTGCAATTTTCAATTTTTCAACCAAAACGTGGCAGTTGACCTGAAACCTGAAATTAAAAAAAATCACTCTAGCAGCCACCTTGTCTGTTTTCTCAAAAGTAACTAAAACATACAATTTAATTAATAAAATAAATATATACCAAAGTTAACACGGAAGGAAAGCATGAAGACATTAATGCAAGTAAGAGGGCTAAGTATTGAAGATGTCCAAGATCGTAGGCTTTGGAGGTTTGGCACGGGAAGACGGCAGCAGTTGTAAAAAACCCGAAGATAGAGAGAGAAAATATATATTCCACAAACCAGCAAAATCAGACCATAAATTCAACATGAGGAATTTTAGTTCATACAGTTCCTGTATGACAAACTTCATTTTGTCTTATTTTCAGAATTCTTCAAAAATTTAATTTCACTTGCTTGAATTCTAGCACTTCAATCTATTTTCATAAGGTTCAGGTTTCAGGATCATATGAAACTATTTGCATATAATAACAGTTATATACTTACTTACTTATTCACTGGCACTATCGAACCCATACGTTCATGGCCGCACAGACATAAGCTCTCCATACATCCCTATCCTGAGCTAATGCTTTCCAATCATTCCCTGTATAATCTACTTCCCTCAAATCATAGTTAATGTTGTTCTCCCACCTCATTCTTGGTCTACCAACTGGGCATTTTCCCTCTGGCTTTCCTACAAGAAGCTTCCATCACGTCTTTCATTCCCCATACATGCAACATGTCCTGCCCATCGCAGTCTACGAGACTTAACTGCTCTTATTACATCTGGCTTCCCATAAAGACCATGTAGTTGATTGTTATGTAGTCTTCTCCATTCACCTGTCTGTTCATCTCTCTTTGGTCCAAAAATTTTCCTAAGTACTTTAATCTCAAAAACTCGTAATTTTCTTTCCTCCCTTAAAGTAAGAGTCCATGTTTCGCACCCATATAATATAACTGGTAGAATAATAGTTTTATATATTTTCAGTTTAACATTTTTGAAAGGAGTTGGGACATCAAAAGTCTCTGCAATGCATAATAGCACGCATTTCCAGAATTGAGCCTATGTTTAATTTCTTTGTGCATCTCATTCTTATTTGTGATTATTGTTCCTAGGTATTATATTCAGCCACTTCCTCAAAATTTCCCTCATTTGTCATTAGCTGTCCATTTCCATTAAATGAGGGTCATACTGAAAGTCGTGAGAAAACCATTGTTAAAATGCAAATTTCAACAATGTAACAAAAACAACTGCAGGATTGTAATCTACAGACTTTATACCACAACATTGCCATTTTGTGGCATCATAGCTTCCATCATGTGACCACATGCAGTATTTCCAAAATGGCAGACATCAATGTTTTGTTTCGACAGCGCGCTGTCATTGAATTCCTTGTTAAAGAGGAACAATCTGCTGTTGATATTCACCAAAGACTTCAATGTGCTTACGGAGATGCCTGTATGGGTGCCAGCAGTGTTAGGAGATGGGTGAAACATTTTAAAGATGGGAACACGAGTATCAAAGATGAGCCTCCTAGCGGTCACCCACGCTCTGCCTCCATGGATTGCAACAAGGAAAGAGTTGATGTGCTCATTAGAGACGACAGGTGTATCACAGTGAATGAAATCGCTACAAAACTTGCAGTAGGACACAGTGCAGTGCAAGAAATGATTCACAGCTTAGGTTACCAAAAAATTTAGTGCCTGTTGGCTCCACGTTTATTGAGTGAAGACCACAAACTTCAGAGAAGAACCATCACCAATAACCTTCTTCAGAGATTTCGAAATGAAGGTGGTGATTTTTTGACGAGTATTGTGACAGATGACGAAAGCTGGTTTAATCGCTACAAGCCTCAAACAAAATGCCAGAGTATGGAATGGCAACACTTGAATTCACCATCAAAGAAAAAAGCGAAGACAGTGCAATCTGTTGGGAAAGTGATAGGCAGCCTCTTCTGGGATGCGCAAGGTTGCATTCTGGTTGAATTTCTTGAACCTGGACAAATCATAAATGCTGCCTGCTATATCCAGACACTTGTGAAGCTCCGTCGTGCATTGCACGACAAACGCCCTGGAAGAAAGATCATTCTGCAACACGATAATGCACGTCCTCACACTGCTCGTGCCACTGTGGAGAAGATCAGGACATTTGGGTGGGAAACTCTTCCACATCCTCCCTATAGTCCCGATTTGGCACCCTCCGACTACCATCTTTTTGGTTCTGTGGAGCAGATGAGAAGCGTCAGTGTCTTCGAGCAGCTGGAACGGACTTCTATCATAAGGGAATTTCCAAGCTTGTAGAACGTTGGACAAAATGTGTGCAAAGAAATGGAAACTATGTTGAAAAGTAGCACAAAGGTCTGTAGATTAACATGGTGTACTTGGTTTGTCTAAAATAAATATTATGATTGTTTAAAAAAATGTTGCTCATGACTTTCAGTATGATCCTCGTATAATGAATTTCTACGTGTGACCATATACTTAGTTTTATTGATATTTACTTCCAGTCCTAATTTCTTAGTGTTACTCAATAGTGTGTGCGTATTGTTCTTTAGTATCTCCTCGCTATCGGCCAATAATACATCATCAGCATAAACTAACAGCTTATTAATACCATTGAGTTGTAAGCCTTCCTCATTCTCTAAAGATCTAATGGCATGCTCTAGTACAAAATTAAATAGTAGAGCAGATAGTGCATCTCCTTGCTTCAACCCATTCTGGATTTCAAAAGTGTCCGAAAACTGTTTGCCTACACGCATCCTACTCTTTGTGCCATTTAGACACATTCGTATAAGTCTAACTAACTTTTTAAGAATTCCGAACTCCAGCAGGATACTATATAACTTCTCCCACTTAATTGAATCATATGCTTTTTTGAAGTCTACATATAGTTGATGTGCAGTACCATTATATTCCCATTTCTTTTCTAAAATCTGTCTTATACTAAAAATCTGATCTGTTGTAGACCTGTTTCTTCTAAATGCACATTGGTGATCTCCTAGAATGTCATCAATATAAGGAGTAAGTCTGCTTACTAATATATTTGTAAGAATTTTGTATGAAGTTGAAAGTAATGAGATGCCCCTGTAGTTGTTGCAATCAGTTTTATCTCCTTTCTTATAAATTGGTACGATAATTGATTCCTTCCATTCATCTGGAAGAACTTCTTTTTCCCAAAGCATACTATGCAACCAGCATAACTTGTCCATCAATTTTTCTCCCCCTGATTTTATCAGTTCTGCTGGGATCTCATCTGAACCTGATGCTTTATATATCTTAAATTTTTCAACCGCCATTTCAACCTCTAATGCATTTGGTTCTGCGACTAGCACTTCTGCTGTCTGTAAATTATCCTCCTCAATGTCCTGTTCTGTATGTACATTTAATAGCTGATTAAAGTAACTTTTCCATCTATTTAATATACTCCTGGAATCTGCAATCATATCCCCATTTTCATTCCGAATTATGTTTGTTCTAGCCTGAAACCCTTTCTTCTCTATACTAATTCCCTGATATAATTCTCTAATGTTCCTATTTTTTGCATTCATTTCAAGATCATTAATCTTCTCTATCAAATATTCCCTCTTTTTACTCTTTAGTTCTTTAGTAACCTGGTGGTTTCCTGTCTAATACTACCCAATTGTTCTAAATTTACCTCATTTGGTTCATGCAACCATTTCATTTTTGCTAGCTTTCTTTTCTTTACAATGTCAGCACATTCCTCATCAATCCATTTCTTGTTTTGCCTCTTTTTTAAACAACCAATGCTTTCTGATGCTGACAATTTAATAGTATCTCTTATAGCCTCCCATTCTTTATTTATATCAGTTTCTTCTGCGTTTGTCACATTCTCATCTGAAGATTCCAGTACTTCAAATCTATTAGCAATTTTTATTTCGTATTCTTGCCGCATTTCATCATTTTTCAAGTTTTTTAATTCAAATTTTACAGAATCATCTTTAGCGTTTGTTCCTCTCATAAGCGATAGCCGTTGTCTGATTTTCACCCTGACCAGATGATGATCTGAATTGCAGTCTGTCCCTCTAACTGATCTAACATCGATGATGCTACTGTGCCAGCGTTTGTCCACTAATACATGATCTATCTGGTTCCGAGTTTCTCCATCTGGGGACATCCAGGTGTATTTATGAATATCCTTATGCTGAAATATTGTGCTCTTAACAATGAGATCCTTTGATGTGGCAAATGTGACTAATTTAACCCCGTTGTCGTTACTATCTTCATGAAGATTGAATTTGCCTTTTGTTGGTTTGAATATATCTTCCTGCCCCACTTTTGCATTAAAATCTCCTATGACAGTTTTCATGTGATATCGTGAAAGGCTATCAAAAAGCATTCTAATTCTTCATAGAACTCATCCTTGATCTTGCCATCTTTAACTTCTGTGGGGCATGTACATTTACAATTATAAAATCATGTTGTTTACCCTTTAAAATTATGTATGATATCCTATCACTAACAAACTTAATATCTTGGATAGCGGATAGGATTCTCCTTCTGACTAAAAACCCCGTTCCAAATGCAGGTCTTTCTGCACCCCCATAGTATAATGCAAAGCTTCCTGATTCCTGACTACCTTCTCCTGGCCACCTAATTTCCTGTAAAGCGACTATATCCAAGAGTGATTTATCTAATTCCCGCATTAATATCTCTAGTGCCCAGCTATTGTATAAAGTCCTAACATTCCATGTTCCTAGGAACATGTCCCTGTGTTTGAGCCTTTGGCATGGGTTCCCAAGTAATCCCCGCCCGGAGAACCGAATGGGGGACTATTTGACCTCCGGAAAATTTTACCCCAGTTGAACCCATGTCCGCATTTCTTGACAGTTGTATTTTTACGGTGAAAGATTGTCACTCTTTCGACCAAGGTACTTTTTTCGTCTGACTTATCACCTTCGACCAATCCGGCATGGGTAACCCTATCGGCAGCAATGCTACCGCCGGCATAGCTCTCAGGATCATTTAAGCACGCAAGCCACTCCACCACGACAAGGTAAAGATACAATGGAGGGAACAGTTATATACTATGATTTTTATTTATTTTGTTATGTCTTAATTCCACAAAATTTTTCTTACTATATTATAAAATTCAAGACTCTTCTCTACCCTATGCATGATTTCTTCTTTGATTCTACCTATATTATAAATTTTCTTTCCTGAATAATCTATTTCTAAAATATTTCAAGTTATTTTTGAGTTATGAGAACATTTTTTTAATTCAATGCCACCAGTTTGTTATTTTAACATTTTTAATATTCTCTCCTGGCATTGGCATATTATAACCCACTTCTGAGGTTGGGGCACCTGCAAGGTGAGGTTACACTGCCCCAATGATATGATGGGTGATTGAGGATGGTAATGATGAGCCATGAGAGATCTTAATCCTAAACTTAATCTACATGAGGTCTCTTCGTCTTAAACATAATTTGTAGGATTTTCATCCTGTTTATTTCCAAAATCACTCCTCGGAGGAAGACGTATTGGATGTGCATTCAACATCTATCCATCTCTTGGCTGGTCTTCCTTTCATTCTTCTCCCATCCATTGTTCTATCTTCTTTAGCTCTTTATGCAAGTTGGTTGTCTTCCATTCTTTCTATATTATTCTTCCAATATTTTCGTCTATCTATAATAAATTTGGTTATGTCTTGAATATGACATTTGTCCCTAATTTCTGTGTTGTGTATTTTATCAAATATTTTTCCCTGAATAGATCTTCATTTCACATGTGCTTATTATGTGTTTAGTTTTTGTTGTATCAGCCCTAGTTTCTGCTCCATATACGATAACTGGTCAAACTATCGTTTTATAGGTGAATATGATACATGATGATAATGATGGTAGCCAGATGATTTTCACTGACCATTTGGGCCTTAAAGTTTACTGACATTTGTCTTACAGGTGAGGAAAAAACTTGACCCAGGAAACTTGTTACAACCGGGATCAAACCCGGGCCTGCTGCGTGACATGGCAGCATGCCACCTTGAGACAAACAGCGGTGAACAGTTATCTGTAATAAATTTCAGATACAATGATGATTTTGCTTAACCTATAAGACGAATCCATTAAGTTTACCATAGAATTGGAAGATAACCAAATCCCATTTCTTGATGTCTATACAATCAGGAATGAACAATAACAAAATAAATGAACTCAACATCCACAGGAAAGTCGGTCACACAGACAGTTACATAAAATCTTCAGGTTTCAATCATTTAGCACATAAACATTCAATATTCAATAGTTTATTATACAGATTAACAAACATCCCATTATGTGAAGAGAATTTTAAGAAAGAATACAATCACATTCTACACATAAACAGACTAAATGGTTTTGTAAGAAAATAATAATAAACAAGTTATATTCAAGCAACAAAAAGATTGAAAGAATACTCCACTCTACAAACTAATATTAAGAAGGAAGAAAAACAATTCCAGATATTTATCATTCTGAAAGAAACAAAACATTTCAGATATTATTAGCAAATTCAATATTATATTATTGTCTGTTCAGCCTAAGAAACACACTTTGACATTTAACTTCCAAATGTATTACTCCGCACAGCACATGTAAAATTATATGCAACATCCGTCAACTGTTTGTTATAAGCTAATAAATTAATTCACAGCAATTGTTTTAATTTTTAATGTTGCAGGTTGTATTAACACACACAATGGTTTGTTGAAAATTAATTAAAATTATAATAATTAATATAAAATTAATTAATTCAAATCAAATATTTCAATTAAAATAACTCTACTTACAGTAATAAAATAAAAAACCTATGCACCTTATAACAAACTGCACACTTCATAAAATCGTCCACCACTCCTAAGACAGATTTAGGCCTTTTTCTCTTTTTGTTGGGCAATTTCGATATTACCAGTTTCTTTTAATTCCCTCCAAATATGTACAATTCTACTATCTGATACACCAGTATCTTCTGCAGTTAATTTAACTATATTGTTCACTACAGTGCTAAAGGTTCGGGGTTCAATTCCCGGTTCAGGCAAACATTTTTCTCTTTACCATTGATTTACAATAATTTAATTGTGTTTATTAATTTACTTATTTCTATCATAGTAATAGCTTTAGCTTCTCAATATTAATTTAATAGATAATGCTATAGCTGTGTGGAGTCATGTCTTCTTCAGGTAGAAGCCATTCATTGTGTATTTGTGAATGATGATTCATTGCAATTGAATGTGAGACCAGTAGATTAAGGTAAAGGATGGATTTCTGCTTGGATGGGAATGAAGCCTGGATTAGCTCAGTGGACAGAGCATTAGCATAGCACGGAAAGCTAAAGGTTCGGGGTTTGATTCCTGGTTCAGAAAAACATTTTTCTCTCTACCATTGATTTATATATATATATATATATATATATATATATATATATATGTGTGTGTATTACACATGCCGAATAAAGTGATCTAATTGTAAAGATGTTAAATTAACAGAAATTAATTCTCTAGTATAAATGGAGCAAATTGTTTTGCAAGCAGGAGGTTCAGTTTACCAGATACTTGTACAAATAATGAGGTATCCACAAGTGGTGCACAAACTGAAAATATACCATATAAAAATACCATCTATTCACTTATTGTGGAATCCAAAGCATAAAAAAGTGCTGTGGTAGGTATTGGAACACACATGCACATATTTTTATAAATAATATTCTAGCATGATAGTCAACTGCATTGTGGATGAAGTTTCACTGCTACTGGGTCACGGGATAAGAAAGAATAATTTGTGTCAGGACAGGAACTTGTCTGCTAGCTCAAATGGAAAGAGCGCTAGCAAATAAATTTGGAAGTCTTGTGTTCAAATCCAAGTTAGGCAGAAATTTTTCTCTTAACATATTTAACAGGTAATAAAAAAAAATATTTTAATTTTTATCATTAACCAGTTAATACTACATCACAATAAAAAAATTACCACACATGCCAGAGATCTAATGCCACAATGAAATAACCTACTGGTAGATTAACAAAGTACAAAAATAATACACATTTTTCTAAAAAAAACTGCAGCTGTATGAATAAAATTAGTTATATATTTACTTTTATTGAGTTTTATAGACATATGAGTTTTAATAACTAAATTATGATGTTACATTAGTTCCAAGTTCTTCTGAGGCCAGCAGTACTATCAAAAAGTTTTGGGTTGCTGAATTCACCTCTCATGTCTAAAACGTAGAAAAGATGATGTCCTTTTACTTTAATAGGAAGCTGAACACGAGCATTATGTCGAGTTTCTTGACTGCTAACCTACACAAAGCAAGAAAAAAAATTAAAACTTGTAAATAAAATAGTGGCAACAAAAATATTATACAAAATTTCTTCTTCTTCTTCTTCCTTCCAAGTATTAGGCCAAGGCCTGTTACGATCCTATAGAAAATTTTCCCTCCAGCATTTCATAGGACAGCCCAGTGATCTTCGTCCACTTATATACCAAGAGGACGAAGATCACTGGGCCGTCCTACGAAATGCTGGAGGGAAAATTTTTCTATAGGATCGTAACAGGCCTTGGCCTAATATTTGGAAGGAAGAAGAAGAAGAAAATAAAATTTACTGAAGTCATAAGAAAAATTCTACTTAACCTTTAAATTGGCAAAATACTAATTTCTCATGTCAATTATTTAAATATGTCAGACTGCAGTGAAAACAAAATCATGTAAAACTGTAAGTTATTATTCTATATTGTGTAATTAAACATAAATTTAAGTAATTAAGTTATGTAGATAGGAAATAACACTATGAGGTTTATTTTAATTTTGTTGAGTTGTTTCTTGACTCACCTCATACCTCATATGAGGTGAGTCAAGAAATAACTCAACAAAAATAAATTTAAGTAATTTCTATTCATTCTTTCTTCTATTGTTTTATTACAAATATTAAATAAATTAAATCAATGTATCTTATAACATATTGTCAATTTAAGAGCTAACACAAGTGATGTCATGTCCTGCTAGCAGAAGTAGAATACCATATTTTCAAGTGTTAGACTGTACACATGTATAAGCTACACCCTAATTTTGAAATTAAAAATTAGGAAATATATGGTGCATTTTGTATCCCATATTTTAACCAGAACATATACATGATGAACTCACTTTCAAAATGTTTCTTGCCCACCTTGTACCAAAACTGACTTTGTGTGTGTCTGCTGTCCTCTTAGAAGGGAACTGTCAACCATTGCATGCTGAAATCTACTTGAAATTTCTTCCAGGGAAGTGTTGTGATGTACAAAGGCCATGTCCAAAAAAATTATCTGCTGTTTTTAACTGCAAGGCACTAAAATCCAGTGTCAAATCTCTCATTTAAACTATATGCAAGTAATACAATTCCTGTATTGGCAGTCTGGATAATTCTCACTACTCACTGCATCACACCTCATTTCATTCCGCTCGTACTTCATGCAGGGATTTACTTTTGCTCAGTACAGTGGGTTGCTATTGTTGGATTCTGGCTTTGATTTCTGTACCTTGTATTTAAAAACAGCAGATAATTTTTAATGGACAATCCCTTGGTACATCACAACACTTCTCTGAGAGAAATTTCAAGGTAGGTTTCGGTATGCAATGATTGACCGTCTCCTTGTTAAATTACTCTATGTACAAATGTCACCATTTGGCTTCAGTATGTCCTTCATGGGGACATGGATGCTCCCTAGTGGGAGTTTCTTGACAAACTAATTTAGTTATGCTTATTTCCCTACAGAAGGATGCCCATAAAGTGGAGATAAATATTTTTTGTTATAAATTAAATCATCATCATCCAGTATCATGGCAGCTGTTGCCATCTTCCGGAAAGCAAATGCCATTCCTATCTGTCCATCCATTGATCTTCATCCAATCCTCTGATATTCATAGCTGCTTGTACCCCTTCTATCCAAGTTTTCTTCGGTCTTCCTCCTTTCCATTGCGATCCATTCCATTGGGATCCATTCCATAACAATTTTAGGCAATCTTTGCTCTGGCATTCTTTTGACATGGCCATACCACTGTAATCTTTTCTTTTCTATAATGTCTATGATGTCCGGCTCCTCTTGTACACCCATAATTTCCCTTATTTCGTATTCTATCCATTCTAGATTTTCCAGCTGATCTTCTTAAAACATCCATTTCTGTACTTAAAATTCTTTTTAATTTCCCTGTTAGGAATTTGCCAGACTTCAGCACCATATGTTAAAATGCTCTGAATTATGGTTTGATATATCTGTAATTTTCTATTTTTTTAAATATTTTTGCTCCACCAAACAGAGTTTAAAGCATTTATTGCTTGTTTTGTTTGAGCGATTCTATTTTTAATTTCCACTGTGTTATCACCTGAATGGTCTAATTTTGTTCCTAAATAAGTGCATTCAATACTAGGTTTTAGTTCTTCTCCATTGTTGAAATTTATATTTTCCATGTTTTCTCCTATACACAGATATTTAGTTTTCTCAATGTTTATATAAAGTCCCCATTTTTTATATTCTTCTTTTAGTTTTTTAGCCATATATTCATATATTGTGTGTGGAAAGCAACGGGAAGCTACTACACCTACAATTCCCTAGTAAAGCTGCAAGGATTGCATGATAATGCTATGATTGCAGCGAAGGACCTGCCTTCGGGCAGAATTACTATGGATGGATATTCTATGTTATTGTGGTCTTGTGCTATTAATACCTGGTCATCTGCAAAATTTAGTGAATATACATGTGTATTTTGGATTGGTTAAATGATTCTAATTTAATAGCATCCTGTGACATAGATGAGTGATTACAGTTCGATGCCTTGGTGCAGAACTACAGGATTTGTGCTGGTTTGAGTCCCTATGAGGGAAGAATACAAACTTCGTGATTTTTTCATGGAATTTCGGCCAGTATGGGGCCAGTGCTACCCAGCATTGTGATGAATTTGGATAGCTACAATAAGTAATAAACTCCAGTTAGAGAAAATTATCTATAATGGCTGGGGACCCAATATGCTGACAACATATATACCTCTATACTAACCAGATGATTGTCCACATCTGTTATTAATACATGTAGATGTGAGACCACCAGCCAAGTAAGTAGGTCAAGGGCTATCTAGACATGTCGCGACATGGAGTATCTACTAATTTAATAATGAATTAAAATTATATGTATGATTTAAATAGTATTAACACTATTACCTTGTTCACATCAACAGTCAACATTCTATTTTTTCCAAATGGAGTATATGTAACTAACGTTACTTGATCACCACCTTTGCGTAATATAAGATATCTCACAGATCTTAATGTAAACAACCATGCAACTGTCAAAATACCATATCCTGTAAAAAATATAGATGAATTAATAAACTTATGAATCAATATGTATTGGAGAAATGAAAAAAAAAAACAACATTCAATATCTATTTACAGTTCTTGTTAAAGTGGTAAAAGAAACTGGTCTAAAGTCAGAATAGAAAAACTAAACGTATGCATATTTCAAGGCATTTTATTAACAAGAATTATTTGAAAACAGATAATTGGAAATTTGAAAAAGTTGAACTGACCAGCCTCATGGGCTAGTGGTCAGCGTTCCTGACTACAGTTCATGAGGTCCTTAAAAGAGAATTATTCCTGTGGTTGCCCATGGTATGAAATTTAGGTTAAGAACTCTTCTGGCGTTTCATTATCATTTATCACTCATCATACCATCAGGGTAACGTAACTTCACCTTCCAGGTGCCCCAACCTAAGAAATGGATTACAATTCTGCCAATGCCATGGGAGATAAGCCAGAAATGTCATAAAATACAACCTGCTGGCATTAGACAAAAATATATATATATATGTATTTGGGAGCTATATTTAATGAAAAAATGTCTGAAAAAGAAATTGTACCCTGTTTGGCCAGTGCTAATATAAATTATCATATTAAATATATGTAGGAAATAAAACTTTTTTTTTGTTCAATGCCACCTGTTTGTCATTCTACATTTCAGGTATTCTCTCCTGGTACTGACACATTGTAACCCACTTCTGAGGTTTGGGCGCCTGGAAGGCGGGGTTACACTGCCCCAATGATATGATAGGTGGTGACGATGGGTAATGACGCGCCAGGAGAGGCCTTAAACCTAACTTAATCTAATGAGTGAATCTGATATTGATGATAATGATGGCCAAATGATGTTCAGGGACCGTTTGGGCCTTAAAGTATCCTGACATTTGTCTTACAGGTGAGGAAAAACCCTGAAAAAACCTCACCCAGGAAACTTGTCCCGAGAGGGGATCGAACTCGGGCCCGCTGCGTGACATGGGAACACTATGAGATTTATTTTAATTATTAATGAGTTGTATATTTTGACTCACCTCATATTTCTCGATTTTTATGGCGAGTGGTTTAATCGCTTTTGTGTGACATTCTCGATGCATTACAACTCTTTTAGATATCTTTTTATTTCAATCTTAATTTCCAAAAAAAATTATGTTAAATTCTTGAATTTTTGATACCACCATCTTGTTAACAGTTGTTTAAACATTTCGTTCTTATTTGTTTTCCGTATGACTTGAATAGACAACTTTATTAAATATATGAGTTGTAATGCATCATGAATGTCACACAGAAATGACAAAACCAGTCTGCATAAAAATCAAGAAATATGAGGCGAGTCAAAATATACAACTAATTAATAAATAATCATAGTTTTAATAAAGTTTTAGCTCTAAGCTCTTATATAGAAAGAAGCTTAAGAACAATAAAACTATAATTTTACCAATACTGTTGAAAGCAGCTAAAACTTACTCTCACAAAAAAAAAAAAAAAAGAAAATCAGAAATACATCTTATTAATTTTGAAAATAAAATTTTACAAAAAAAAATTGTTGGTAATGTTAAAAAAAATGAGGAATAGAGAATAAGAATTAAAATTGCCGTACCAATAGATGTATATGATGGCAATAGTGAAGAATACAAGACTATGATGACTTAGTCATATAATGTCAAAATAACGCAAGACTAACAAAAATAGCTATAGACAATTATCCATTATTTTAATATTATAATGATATTGTGAAAAGAAAAATTAATGTCTGAACCAGGAATCAAACCATGGAACTCTAGTTCTTCAGACTTGTGTGCAGCCCACTGAGGTCCACGGTTCGATTCAAGTTCAGACATTAATTTTTCTTTTCACAATATCATTATAATATTAAAATATGTTCCATTATTGGAACTGTGTTGAAATAACTGTATTGGAAAATGTTAAATAATTATCCATTGGATAAAATACTACTGGGAAGACTAAAACCACATTGGAAATACCAGGGGTATCATGATCTCATATGGTAGAAGGTCAGTTGGAAGAAGAGGGCAACAGGAAGTTGTAGGATCTTCGTGAATGATGCAAAAAACCAACTTTAATTTGAAGTAATCCAAAATCAATATATAATTATTTAATATATGTAGGAAAGTACTTAGGAAAATTTTTGGACCAAAGAGAGATGAACAGACAGGTGAATGGAGAAGACTACATAACAATGAACTACATGGTCTTTATAGGAAGCCAGATATAATAAGAACAGTTGAGTCTCGTACACTGCGATGGGCAGGACATGTTGCACATATGGGGAATGAAAGACGTCCATGGAAGCTTCTTGTAGGAAAGCCAGAGAGAAAACGCCCAGTTGGTAGACCAATAATGAGGTGGGAGAATAACATTAACTATGATTTGAGGGAAGTCGATTATACAGGAAATGATTGGAAAACATTAGCTCATGATAGAGATGTATGGAGAGCTTATGTCCGCGCGGCCATGAACCTACGGGTTCGATAGTGCCAGTGAGTAAGTAAGTAAATAAGGAAATAACACTATATTATACATTTTTTTTTTCAAATGCCCCAAGTTTGTCTTTTCGACATTCCTGGTTTCTCTCCTGGCATGGCATACTTGTAACCCACTTCTGAGGTTGGGGCGCCTGGAACGCGGGGTTACATTACCCTGATGATATGATGGGTGATGATGATAATGGTGCGCCAGGAGAGTCCCTAATCCTAAGCTTAACCTAAGTTGAATATGAATGATGATGATTGCGATGGCCATATGATTTCGGGGACCATTTGGGCCTTTAAAGTTTTCCTGACATTTGTCTTACAGGTGTGGAAAAACCCCGATAAAAACTCACCCAGAAAAACTGTCCCGACCGGGGATCGAACCCGGGCCCGCTGCGTGACAAGGCAGCACGCTACCCCGAGACCACAGTGGTGGACATAACACTATATTATGAGTTAGCTATTTTGATTTCTCTTTTATGTGTGGTCTTTATACAAAATATTCAATGTAAGTTTTATGTTGATTAAATATTTTTGGACTTTCCTTTTAACCCGATAAACCTTAGACAATAGTATTTAATCAGGTCTCATTATTTTGATATGATTAGAATTAAACAAAGCAGTCATTTTTAGTTCTTGATACAACCATTTGACGGCACAACATCCCTAACATAGAGGTACCAGTATTTTTGCCTCAATGTGATGGTCGTCCAGAGGCTTGCTTTGATTCCCCACAGCTGCTATATATAATTAAATACAAAGACGCAGACTACTGCTACGTGAATGTTAATCATTGTCAAACATTTCGTGGCATCCACTTTTATATAAATGCACAACCATCATAGTGAGGCAATACCATAGACTTGTACACCAACAATGATGTCATCCATTGGAATTGGCTCATAGCTACGTCCAAAAAATATTTCATAACTGGGTATTAACTTATATTATGATGCAAATGATGAAAATGTACGATATAAAAAAAGTTCTATGTGGTTTCTCAATCAAAGTAATTATTTATATATATATCGTCTACCACTGTGGTATCCAGGTAGCATGCTGCCTTGTCACACAGTGGGACAGGGTTCGATTCCTTGTCGGGACAGGCTCCTGGGCGAGGTTTCTTTCGGGGTTTTTCCTCACCTGTAAGACAAATGTCAGAAAGCTTAGGACCTAAAGGTCCCCAAAAATCATCCGGCTATCATCATCATCGTCATCCTTATCATTATCATCAGCATTCCTCACCGGTGTGGAAAGCAACGGGAAGCTACCATACCTATAATTCCTTAGTAAAGCTGCAAAGCATAACATGAAAATACTATGAATGCAGTGAAAGACCTGCCCTCGGGCAGAATTACTAATATATATATATATATGTCCACCGCTGTGGTCTCGAGGTAGCGTGCTGCCTTGTCACGCAGCGGACCGGGTTCGATCCCGGTCGGGGCAGTTTTTCTGGGTGAGGTTTTTATCGGGGTTTTTCCTCACCTGTAAGAGAAATGTCAGGAAAACTTTAAGGCCCAAACGGTCCCCGAAATCATATGGCCATCATCATCATCATCACGATCATCCTTCACCGGTGTGGAAAGTAACGGGAAGCTACCACACCTACACAATTCCCTAGTAAAGCTGCAAGCATAGCATGAAAATGCTATAATTGCAGTGAAGGACCTGCCTTTGGGCAGAATTACTATGGATATATATATATATATATATCTGCAAAAATCTACAATGTAACATATATATATATATATATATATATATATATATTACACAGTGCATAATTTCTTCAATAATTCTGACAATACTTGCAAGCACCAAATATTATGGGGATTCTGTGTCAGATATCAGTCCACATAAACAAAAAACCAAAACAAAAAAAATGCAAAAATGACTGTAGCAGTATGCAAATTATCTCAGTAATGTATATATGTGGTTCTTTTTTTAAATCTATAAATGCCTGAAAATTAAATGAGAAGTTGACGTAAAAATAACCTAGATATGCCATATTATCGTTGGAACAGGTTTATCAATGCTAAATGGAATAGCCAACTTATGAAAAACACACTAACAAAAAATGAAGAATGACAAGTACCTACCTAATCTACGCTAACCTATCTAACCTGAAAAACACACTGGCAATTAGTTATAGCAGATAACCATGTAGAGGAAAAAGTTTAGATTACCTCAACCATGAATTTTTCTAAGTTCTACAGAATCATAGTGCGAATGCGCAAACACTTAAAGAAACTTCTGCTAGATAGTGAACATATGTGTTAAATCAGAATGACCAACTTTCACAATAAATTCCCGAACATGTTTATAAGAAATGGACGTACATCGACTTCCACTTCCTAACCTAACAAAAGAAATTACATGCATATTATTTAATGGTCCACCACTGTGGTCTCAAGGTAGCATGCTGCCTTGTCATGCAGCGGGCCCGGGTTCGAGCTCCAGTCTGGGCAGTTTTTCTAGGTGAGGTTTTTATCGGCCCAAAATCATATGGCCATCATCATCCTTCAACGGTGTGGAAAGCAACGGGAAGCTACCACACCTACAATTCCCTAGTAAAGCTGCAAGCATAGCATGAAAATGCTATGATTGCAGTGAAGGACTTGCCTTCGGGCAGTACTATGGATGGATTATTTAATGAAGTATAAATTAATCTTATGTACATTGGAACTAACAAAATTAAGTGAGTGAACAACCATTTCTTAAATTATATTTTTAAAGTTGGTATTCCGATTTCATAGATATCTCTGCCATCTGGCAGAAGTTTCTTTAAGCATTCATGCATGTGCACAACGATTTTGTAGAACTTTAAAAAAGCATTTGGAATAAATGCAACAAATTGCATATGTAGATCATCATAATCATCCATGCATGTATTAGGTCATGTAGCCTGTTATGGTCTCAAAGAAGGATTTTTCATCCAGCGCTTTTTTGGATGTCACAGCGATCTTTTGCCTTGTGGGCAGTAACGAAGCATGGTTTTGGAATTCTATGAGATGACATTTGTTGAAGATGGGCTTTCCAGTTGTTCTGGTAGTTTTGTATATGGTGGTGAATGGGTTTTACATCCAACATTTCCGTAATTTCCTCATTTCTTTTATGGTCCCACTTTGTATAGCTTGCTGTATGGCGCATACATCACATCTCATTTGCTGTTATTCGGCTTTCATCTCTTCTTCGTATTGTCCATACTTCACTACCATATCTTAATACTGGTCTTGCGAGAACCTTACAGAGCCGTAATCTTGTATTCTTTTGTACTATGTGTATGTAGATAAATACTTAAAATTGTAAAAAAGGTTATAAGTAACGTTGCAAAATGTTTAAAATGGTACAAAATGTTGGTAAAGATGAAAAAAAAAAAAAAGTATGTAGAGGAACAGTATAACAAGAATGTAGTATGGAAAATCATAGGTCGAGGTATTCTAAACTTGAGCCCCATGTACCGAGCATGAATGCTATATCATAAGCATTAAACTACTATGATATATAATTAGTAATTAGTAGTTCGTTATAAATAGAGTTCAGATTTTTATGTAATAAAAGATAAGATTGCAATAGATAGTATAAATTATTCAACTGTTTGTGTGTGAAACCAAGTTAAAGACAGTCAGGAGTCTTACTTCTCATTATACTATTCAACTGTATGTGTGTGGAACAAAAACAAAAGACAGTTATAAGTCCAACTTCTCATTATACTATGTTGCAATCTTATCTTTTAGTACATAAAAACCCGGACTCTAGTTATAAGAGTAACAGACAGATACCTTGCATAGAATAGCAATCAAAGTTACCTAATAGTTCAACAAATCTTGGATATTACCAAGATATCACTGAACAGTTCAAGGTTAAAATGAGATACTATTCTTAGCTTTTTAAGTTCAGTTGATTGGATGGTTAGACTTTTAAGTAATTACTCTTATATTTTAATATACTACATTGCTCACCTACTAGAAAACTCAATACAGATATTCCATTACGATACTTATTTTCCCCAAGATTTATTTTCCTCCACCAAGGAGTATTATCAGAGTCTTTCGGAGATGGTGCATCCTTCAATGATGTAAAGGCAAAATGTGAAAGATATGCCCAAAAGCCAAACTGACTTAGAGCAAATATATTTAAAATTCGGAAAAACTTAGGATTTTCGTATTTGAATAAGATTACATCTTTTGCTACTTTTGTGTTCACATCAAGCACTGTTGTGCTCATAAATTTATGTTTGCCAGTGCTGATATTCCTTTTATTATGTATAGATTTTATATTAGGAGACAATACCAAACAATGTATTTTTCTCAATGTTGAATATGTTGATACATTCATCACTTTTCTGAAACATTGACTCCAAATGCTTGGCAATGTTAAATACCTAGAAAATATATAGCTATACATGTTTACTGTATTTTGATCATGTAAATAAAGCTACAGTTAAAACATAACCAAATTTTTAGAATAGGTTTAAATAACTGAATTCTGCAACAGATGAGAATCTAATTAAAGAGGTTGGCCCATTTGCTAAT
The DNA here is from genome assembly GCA_030220185.1 of Diploptera punctata. Lineage (NCBI taxonomy): Eukaryota > Metazoa > Arthropoda > Insecta > Blattodea > Blaberidae > Diploptera > Diploptera punctata. The sequence goes on along the minus strand of JASPKZ010009814.1, from coordinate 1,467,537 downwards.
TGAAAAATCTTTAATTATACTATTAACTACAATTCATACTATACAAAAAAATTATAGAGGGAAAGTTTCAAAAGAACACATTATTATCTTATTTAACTACTTGATATCATACAGAACCATAGAGAACCGATAAATATCATAGAGAACGAAATATTGTCTACCCTTGCAAAGAAGGTGATACAAGACATAGAGAACCGAAGATACAAGATAGACAATATAAGAAATATGAAACTAGCCAAACACGAATAACTTTTTTTATATATTTCCGTTGTAAAGAAAATAGATATTTAAAAGTTTGATGAAATCACATAATAACTAAATACAAACGGATCTTCCTTAATGATTCGGTTAAATTACATCAAATTTGTACTAACTTTAGCTGAAAAACTTGGTAATTTATAATAAGTAGAATTGCGTACAAATGTGCATTAAAATACTTTCTTGCTGTAAGCGTTTAAGCTTTTTGTCCTTTTTGTACACAGTTCTAAATGGTATTGGCGGCTGCATATACATCCGCACAGAGAACACACACAATATTCGTCCGCTTGGTGAAAACCTGGTTTTTTGCATATCTCGTGATGAAAGCCATGTATAGAGAATCGAGTAAGTACATGCCGCTGTGGTTGGTCAGGGTTCGCCCACGTTCGATTTATCAGCAGTGATCGTGTCAGTCTTTTTAAGTGTTGTGCAGTGTGCTTTCGCGAATTATAGAGCGAAGTACCCAAAATATTGTCGGCCTATAGTGGCCATCCAAAAAAAAAAATAAACCAACCTTGTGTGTGCAGTGTTCGGCTTAGCTGATAATTCGATATAATTAGTGTAAAAGTGATAGTGCAAGTGCTCTTTAACACGCTGGTAAGTCGTGTACTTACCTCCTAGTAATTAAGTTTATGGAACTAAGTCTTGCAATGGCAAGCAGCATGTCTAATAACAATAATTTGCATGATATAATGATGGATGTCGTAGAGGAAAACCAAAAATCAGACGAAATATGGGCGGAGGTTCTCAGGGAATTCGAGACACTTATAGACAATGCTAATCTATATGAAAATTCACCTCACTTGAAAACAGCCTCTGAAATACGAGGACTTATCGTAATCATCATGAATTTCCTGGATACCTTCCCCCAATTCGCTGGTTCCTCGCTGGCTGAAGACATTGCCTTGCAGTGCAGGAACCAAATAGATGAGATTCAAGTGGCAACACGTGACCTGAGCTACTGTCTAGAGACAGTAGCTAACATAGTTCAGGACACGTTCAAAGAAATCCAAAATGAATGCCTAAGCAAAAAAGGAAAAGGCAAAAAAAAAACCGCGGACAAAGCAAAAGACTTTCCGTCCATTAGTGAAACTAAGAAAACCGCGGATAAATCAAAAGACTTTCCGTCCATTAGCGAAAGTAAAAATAGCCACAAGAGGAAAAATCCACAAAAAATGACAGAATCTAAAATGCCAAGGCAAACAACAGCCAGCGAGGACACCATTCAGCTTGAATTGTCCAACAGATTCGCAATTCTGGCTAATGAAGGCGTGAACTCGGTTTCCTCTACACGCAGTGTGTCAGGTAAGGGAAAGCCAGTGCACAAACAAGGTACGGTAAGTGATTCTAATAAATCAAAAGATAAACCATCCACAGACAGAAACACACAAATGACACATAATCAATTACAGACAATGCATGTGGACAATGGTCCATCCACTAAGGAGAACCCATCCACATGTAACTCACAAACAGACAACACACACGAAGAGTCACCAGTACCTGGACCTTCAAATACTATTCCTAATGCCAACTCTAACCCCAAAAGAGGTCCTAGGCCACCTCCAATCACACTCATAGGCCATACCGACCTAGTTAAAATATACAAAACTCTGAAAACACTTATATCAAATGGCATCAAAATAGTCAACACTAACGAAGGTCTCAGGTACTACACCACTACCAAAGAAGACCATAGTACTGTAACGCGGTATTTCGACTCTATTGGAAGGCAATATTATACCTTCCAATATAAAACAGACCAACCCCTGAGGGTAATGCTGAAAAGGCTTCCCTCTAATGTCGATATCGAAGACATTAAGAGTGAACTCGTGGAACTAGAATATGAAGTCCATAGTGTAAAACAAATATCGAAGAAAAATGAGGATGGTTCTATCCACAGATTCCCTCTTTATGTAATCGAGCTCGCCAACAATGACAAATCCAAACAAATTTATCATCTCGATAAATTATACAGTACAGTGGTCTCCTTTGAGCCATACCGTCCTCGCTCTGGCCTCAAGCAATGCTTCCAGTGCCAGAAATTCAACCATACATTTGCGGGTTGTAAACTTACTCCCAAATGCGTTATCTGTGCAAAACAACACAGCCATAAAAATTGTCCAGTCCGAGAAGAAGCACGATCTAATTCCTCTCTTTTAAAGTGTGCAAATTGTGGAGAAATAGGTCATCCTGCTTCATACAGGAAATGCCCAAAGTATGAGGAGGCTAATCAGGCCTACCTGAGAAGCAGGCAACCCAAACAAGAAAAAAGTACTACTGCACGCACTTTTAATTCCCAAAAAATAAACCCCCAAATATCCTATAGTGCTGCAGTAAATTCTGGCATCCCATCTAAACCTCAAATAAACTTACAGGAACGCATTGCTTCGGCCCAAGCACAAGGAAGCACAATGGCTACACCTAACCTACAAAACCTGGCACACAGCATGGCCCCCATGCTGAATACTATAAAAAACCCAATGGAACGTATGATGTTCCTAACTCAAATGATGTCGTTATGTTTCAGCGATGTATAGACACGCTGAGGGACACTTTCTTAATGTCATGGCATTTAATGCCAACGGAATTGCCTCTCAGATTCATGAACTGGACATTGTACTACACACACACGACATCGACATACTCCTAATCAGCGAGACGCATCTGAAACCAAAGGATAAATTCCGACTCGCTGATTACTACATATATCGTACAGACCGCATTAATGGACCCCTTGGTGGTACAGCAATCTGTATTAAAAAATCCATCTCACATAGACACATCTCTGTCCCAGGGCTACACTTCATTGAAGCCACTGGCATTATCCTTCCTATAGCACCACACTTAAACATATTCATAGCTTCAATATACAAATCACCACTCAGACCACTCACGCGACATGACATGCGCATCCTTACATCCTTCTCGCCCCGGTACCTACTGGCAGGCGATTTCAATGCTAAGCATCGCGCATGGAACTGTCGAGTACACAACGCTTCTGGTATGGTTTTACAAACCTTCTGTAACAAACATAACATTGAAATTTCAGCACCAAGGGAACACACCTTCTTTCGAAACACACAGCAAGGCTTATGCTCCGATATCCTGGATATTGCACTATCAAAAAATATCGACATCTCTTCACAAATAGGCACATTACCTGGTGAGCTTAACTCAGATCATGTCCCCATCACCTTTAAGCTCACCACTAGGTACTTACTTCAGCCCCCTTTCCGGCCACACAAGACGAATACAGACTGGAATCATTATTCAAGACTCCTTTCGCAGTGGATTAATTCTCGACTGAGAATCAACTCCACTGAAGAACTGGAGACTTCCATAAATGACTTCCAGGCTTCTATTCAAACCGCACTTGACACCAGCTACATCACGCAACAACACTACACGTCCTACACAAACAGATCAGACACTCCTCGACCTCCTGGAGCATAAGCGGAGAGCCCTCAAACAGTACAGACTCTATGGAGCACCTCAAACAAAGCAGGAGTACAATCGCTATGCTCGACTGGTCAAAGAACGACTGCAAGATCACAAAAATTACGCAATGGGAAAATTCCCTGGCTAACTTTAATGTAAAAAAGACCCCACCTTGGGAGATTATAAAAAGAATAAAGTCAAACCGCGGACCTTCTAAACCGACTGCAATTCAGAATAATGGAACTTGGGCTTATCATCCTTACGATCAAGCACAAGTTCTCGCGGAAAATCTTGCAGACCGATTCAGACCACAAGAGCTAACGACGCCAGTTCACGAAGCTGAAGTCAATGACAGAGTAGACACCTTTCTAGCTGCTCCCTTCCCTAATGAAAGACCCAATATCCATCTAGCTGACTTACGCTCTCATGTCCAGGCCCTTCGCACTACAAGTGCACCAGGACATGATCGGATCAGTAATCTAACCATAAAGCACCTACCGCGCAAAGCGCTACTACGTCTCCTCACCATATTTAAATCCTGCATACAACTTAACCATTTCCCTGCAGCTTGGAAGATGGCTAAAGTAATTGTATTACCGAAACCAGGTAAAAATCCAAATAATCCAGACAATTTGCGACCAATAAGCCTCCTGCCAGTTCTAGGAAAAATCCTAGAAAAACTCATTTTGGCAAGACTCAAAATTGAAGTTACAAATAAGGAACTAATTCCTAACCATCAATTTGGATTCAGAAATTCACACAGCACACCGCTGCAACTGGCCAGGCTTATAGACCAAATTGTCACTGGTTTCAACGCCAAGCGTAGTACAATAGCAGTCTTCCTTGACATTGAGAAAGCGTTTGACACAACTTGGATAAACGGATTGATATACAAGCTAATACAATTCCAAATTGATCCAAATTTAGTCAAAATTATCTCCACTTATCTGAGAAAATAGAACCTTCTACGTCTCAGTAAGTGGTAATAAATCTGACATGAAGTCCATACGGGCGGGAGTTCCACAAGGAGCTGTCCTTTCACCCTTATTGTACTCACTATATGTCTCGGACCTTCCTTCACCTCCATCACTCCAAATAGACTCCTTTGCTGATGACACTTGTCTCTTCGTGCAATCGAAACTCAAATCCATTCCTCACAGACTTGCAACATTCCAGCGAGCAATAACCATAATATATGAATGGTTTTGCTCCTGGAACATTAAACTTAATGCAAATAAAACACAAGTCGTCCTGTTCACCAAATCAAACTTTCCCTGTCCAATTCAGCTCACTATGGGTGTGCAACCCCTACCAGTAGAAACTTCAGTCAAATATTTAGGCCTAATATTGGATAAAAAACTCACACTAAGAGCTCATATCGACCATATCACTTTTAAAGCTCAGCAAGGTATAGCCATATTATATCCGTTTTTCAAGTCGCCGTCTCTGTCCCGAAGGATCAAGGTCACTCTATACGTGGCCGTGATCCGTAGTATATGCTATTGTACGGCTGCGAATCTCTGAGTATCCTTGCGAAATGCCACAAAAAGAAACTTCAGATATTGCAGAACAAATGTCTCAAAATTATACTTTCGGCACCGCGTTACACAAGGATAACGGAGATGCACGAGGCCACGAAGGTACCATATATTGATACTATCATAACTGAAAGGGTTACATCCATGCTCCGAAATATAAATGATCATGGAAACCCCATAGTACGCAATATAGGACACCTTCCACAATGGCGTACTACACATAGAAACATATTCGACACATTAAACCACCCGTAGTATTCAGCATGAAATTACCAAGATCAGAGGGGTCAGCGCAGATTGGCGTGGCTCATTCCAGTCCTGAAAGTTATCAGCGACACGGTTTCCGATGCCCCAATTAAGCGAGATCTATCTGCCTTGGAATCAAACATCCACATTAGATCAATAGCACATGCTAAAATAGAATCAATCCCCATATAACCGCCGTATAGGCTAGGGAAAAACAACGAAACCCAATACTGCACACACCTACGCGAATTCGCCGTCAAGGGACAAATAACAGTCCCAGCAAAAGGCACACTGGGCAGCGCAAACAGCTGTCATATACAGTCAGTCAGTCAGTCAGTTCGATTTATCATTGCTTCTGTGGCGTAGAAGTCCGAATCAATCTCGCTTCTTTTCCTCACTCTTTCTGCTAGAAGCTCGTCATAATGAATAGCTGTAGTGATATCCTCAGCTCTTCTATTAGAAATGGTTCCCGTGCCAGTTCATATATAAGTCGAGATGGAGTCTTTTTTGATACACCGAGAACTCTTTTTAAGAATGTGGCTTTTACTTTTTCAAGTTGCTGTAGATCGTTTTTCTTTAGGTATTTCCATATTATTTGCAGACCATAGACGAGTATTGGAATAATCTTTGCGGTGAATAGCTGTTTTGCTGTATCTAGTGACAGTCTATTTATGTATTTTATGTCGTTGATGCCTCTTATGGCTGCGACAGCTTTTTCAGTTACGTGTTTGCTGAAACATTTGCCCGTTGTTTGGAAGGTTACTCCAAGATATTTGTAATGGCTTGTTTGTTTTAGTGGATCTTGTCCATAGTACACCATTTCGTGTGTTGAGACTCTTCCTCCCTTTCTGAAGACCATCTGCATTGTCTTGTTTTTATTTATGTGGAGCCCGTTTTCTTCTGTCCATGTTATGAGGGTGTTGAAACTTTCCTGTAGATCTCTGTACTTTGTCGCGCAAAGGACCATATCATCTGCGTACATGTATATGGTAGCTTTACTGTTTGCCATCATTAAAGCATGTGCGATGTCTGCAGTTGTGATGTTGAATAGCAGAGGACTTATTGGGTCGCCTTGGAGAACTCCATTTGTTTGTATTATAGGAGCCGCGTCACGATATCGTTTATGGTCACTCTATTGACTGCCATAGTACATCTGATGATGTGTGACAAATAGTTGTCTCCACTTATCATTTCGAGCTTCTTCATTATGATGTCTGTCAAGTAGATCAAACGCTTTTGTGAAGTCGATAAATATTGTGTACAGTTTACCTTTGGGATGTCTGAGTGATTCTTGGATGTCTGTCAACAGGTTGTTTATGGCGTGTATGGTGGGCTCTTCTCTTCCCTTCCTAAAGCCGAATTGTTACTCTGGGATCGCGTTGTCTGGCAAGGTCGTATAGCCTCTTTGGTCAGAATCTGTCAGATGATTTTGGAATAATGCAATTCGCCAGTGCTATGCCTCTGTAAGCATCTGGTGATGATGTAGGGCCTTTGCCTTTGTAAGTGATTTTGATTAGTGAGTGTCTCCTCCACTTTCTGGTATGGTCCCGTATTCTACTAGGATTTGTTGAATAATTGGGTCTATGGTCTTTACTAGGTTTGGTGTCGCCAGTTTCAGGTGCTCGTTGGCAATTCCGTCCGGCCCTGCGGCCTTCTTATTTCTAGTTTCCATTATAACTGTTAATATTTCTTGCTCCGTAACTTTTGTGAATGTTGGGTGTTGCTTGTTAGGTGCAGGGAACGCCAAATCAATTTTATTCTGGTTTAGAATATCACGAAAGTGGTCTACCCAAGTCTGCATTTGTATCATGTTCGGAAAGTAGGGCCATGTTGTTTTGAGGGCCGTAAAAGGATCGTCCATTGCCAATTTGATCAGCTGCTTTGCTTCCTTTTTCAAGATGATACGCCCTTTTTTCTCTCAGCAATTTTTTTTGTATAGTCTTCTTTTTCCGTTATATGTCTTCAAGTCTTCAAAGTTTAAGGATGCCCTTGCTCTGTGTAGTGACTTGAGGACTTCCTTTCTTCGTAACATTCTCTGTCGAACCATGGTTGGGATTTTCTCTCGAGACATAATTCACTATTTGAGCTTTCTTGATTATGTTTTCTAAAATTTGGACGGCTTCGTTAATGTTTCCGTTTTCTATTTCCTTTTGAGCTCGGTTTTTTGTTTTGTCGGCAAGTCATGTTGGTAATTTAACAGCCTGATAGAACATCCGATCCGATTGAGGGTCTTTCCACTTTTCAGCGGTTGCCCTTTTACCAGCCGGCTGCTGGCCCTTCACATCAACATGTGTCAATCACAGAGGTAGATGATCAACAGCCAGTGTAGGGGTGACATGTGATTAGCATGTCGAGTCCCCCAGCCGTTATAGCCGCTACTTATTGTAGCTACCCAATTGCCTCACGATGCTAGGTGGGCACCGGTCCCATACTGGCCGAAATACCATGAGAAAATTTCTTCCCCCATGGAGACTCGAACCAGCGCAAGTCCCGTAGCTCTGCGCCAAGGCTTCCTACCTTAACCGCTCGGCTACGGCGTGGGACCCTGATAGAACATAAATCGTTAAATAATCAGTGAGCACAGTACAATATCGAAATCTAAATTTACATAGAATTCGGTTAAATTATAATAAAATATGCTATTTTGCTGCTATGAATCATTTAAGAAACGATTAAATCAAGTGTTAACGATATCAAATGTATATTTTTACTGTTAAATAACATACAATATCAGCCAAATCAAGCTGGAATTACGTTATATTGGCGACAATGTTAATCATATAATTTAGTAAGAACTATAGTGGGTTTTCTCTGGTAAGAACGATTAACATAGAGTAAGACACTTCTGTCAGAGCTTCCGTAATCTATTTTATTCGTCCTCTATGATTTTAATTGCTCTCTTCGCTTGACTTCGGTTATGTATTTTGTTGAATCGTGAAACTCCGTGATTTCCTGATATCCTTCGTTGTCTGCTAACGGATCGTAAGGTCAGCAGAGTGAAATTACAGAGATATTTGAAGCTGATTCTCACAAATATGGAGTTTTAAGCATTAAATTGAACAAAAGTTAATTTTTATTTCGGTCTCTTCTTTTCACGAGGACATAAAGGTAATTTTGTTACTGCATGTTTAACAGTGTATAAGTAACATTAGAGATATTCGTGAATTCTTTACCGAGACTTGAATTTCGTAAGTATTGACGTCATTACAATATTCAAGAGCATAAAAAATGTCTTGTCCATGGATGTGAGACGTTTCCTTATAAATGTAGGAAATTTCCTTGATTATGAAATTGTGTATTTTATTAACTAATGTAAAAAGTTGAACTCTTGTAATGGCAACTTAGGAATTTGAGGTCAAATGAATTTACCTGGCTATAATTATGATAAAAATAACTTTGTACATTTATTTGCTACCCTGTAATAATGCTATTTTTTCACACTACTGACATCGCATCCATTCTCAAGTATAAGGCCCAGATTAAATTATACTATTACATAAGAGTGAGATTAATGATGATATGTAAACAAATTGTCGAGTTTGGTGCTTATAGCAATTTATTTTTAATCTCTCACATTGCAACAGGTATCTGATCCACTTTGAAAAAAGTGAAAATTACATGTCATTCATTCATAACATTGAAAGAGTAGGTCTAATTTTATAAGTCAATACTAATAAAATTCATATCAAATTCCGTTGAGGTAAATAGTCATAAGATAAAAGTTGAAAATTAAAATGTACCTGTTGGCAGGTACCGTCGTCCTCAACTTCGTTACAATGTAATTTTAACGAAGTTGAGGACGATGGCACCTGTCAACAGCTACATTTTAATTTTGAACTTTTATCTTATAACTTTATAAGGTTCTTGCAAGACCAGTAGGGCCTATTAAGATATGGTAGTGAAGCATGGACAATACGAAGAAGAGATGAAAGCCGAATAACATCAAATGAGATGTGATTTATGTGCCATACAGCAGGCTATACAAAGTAGGACCATAAAAGAAATGAGGAAATTATAGAAGAGTTAACCCATTCTCCACCTTATACAAAACTACCAGAACAACTGGAAAGCCCATCTTCAACAAATGCCATCTCATAGATTTTTAAAAAATTCCTTGCAAACCACTTACACATCCCACAATTATATTTCTAATGTATTACAGAAACTATTAACTGACATTAACATTGTATATAATTCATTCATACGAGTACAATGACAAGATGCCCTATATTTTGATTCTGTGCCCACATATTCAGGAAAATGTGCTAAACTTATTTTTTAACGATAACTTGTATTCATTTCATTAAATTATCCATGGATTCATGCCTAAAGTTGATGTAACTATTAGCTCTGTCAGATTGTAAATCATAATGTGATAATTTAGTGATAAATTCCAAAGATTTAATGGCTGTTGTCAAGCAAAATGTTGGAATGTGCATGCTAGAATACACCATGCTAGAATACAGGTTACGAACTCTGTGACCACAGGGGGTCTTAAGGCTTGTAGTATCCAGACGTTTCACCAGAGTCTGCATCCAGCATCCTCAAGATCTTCTACAAGATCATACTAACTCTGGCCGTGAAAGCTCAAGTCAATATATGTGACCACAGGTTGTAAACTATCTCAAATGCTATCGATTAGATGATGTATTAGGCCTACATATTTTTTTATGTTATCCAAGTTATGTTATGACACATTTTCTTACGTACATTTGAGTAACTCTATGGTGCAGGATGGGCTTGGAAGATCCTTGACCTATCAGCTGGCACTGGCCTCACATCCAACATAATATATGTAAGTTGCATGGTCACTTGTTTGCTCTACATTCTTGGAAATTCATTGAAAGGCCGACAGTTACAACCTACTTTCAATGTATGGTGAAAAGTTGTAAAATGTATATGAATGAACCAATTAGAATAAAATATTTAATGTCTATCTATCTTCGGGTTTTTACAGCTGCTGCTGTCTTCCTGTGCCAAACCTCCAAAGCCTACGGTTCTGTCTGGCTTTGATTGATTTGGTCTTTTAGCATTTTTTGTTTTGTTTTTTTTTCTAATGTGTGGGGAACTGGTCCACAGCATTAACCCCCAACCTGTAGGACCAGGAAAATTTGTTTTGTTTTTTTTTCTAATGTGTGGAGAACTGGCCCACAGCATTAACCCCCAACCTGTAGGACCAGGAACATTTCTGTCTGGGTTTTCCTCCCATAGCCTTTGAAGATCCCTCTTCACTGCAAGGCAGCGTTTCTCTATTTCCCTTAAAGATAGGGTTGCCTCTTCTGCTAGTTCCGCCGTGATGAAGGACTCCTTCTGTGCCAATTCTGCCATTGAGGTCTTCACCGTAACCCTGGCTAGGGGCCCTTACAGAGTACTATCTGTCGGAGCCAACTGAACCCTGGTTTTTTAACGAGGTTGTTACTCCTCCCCCTCCTCCTTTCTCAACCGGGCTTGGGATTGGCCATGGTGGATTTAAATATTTAATAGATTCGTCAAATATCAGGTCATATATGCATGCATACTTTTTTACTTTTTAGGTCATAGAAATTCTTCCCTTAATGATCACAGTACATACTCACTATTCCTCAAAATAGTTAACTCTATGGCATGACAGGCCTGGAAGTTGTTAGCTTCTTATCCATAATGTGACATTTACAAAGATGGATAATCATCCAGCTAGTGTAGGGGTGACATGTGGTCAACATATTGGTTTCTTCATCTGTTATAGCTGGTTTTCTCAGCACTTTATTTGAAAATACTTCAATTTTTTTCCCTCTCTGGTCATGTTTCATATCCATGTAATATAATATTGGGAGAATTGCCATTTTGTAGCAATTGTATGTGATATGAAATTATAATTAATATTTTTAAGGTACTGTCTTCCTCAATCTGGTTTAAAACATGTACGTCTTTAGGTCTTTTGAAACTCATTCTATCATCAGCAGAAAAGAGAATACATTATTTATACGAAATTATAATTAATATTTTTAAGGTAGTCTTCCTCAACTTGGTTAAAAGCATTTAAATCTTTAGGTCTTTTGGAACTCATTCCATCATCAGCATAAAATAATTACTAGTTGTTGTACCTACTCAAGTTCTTCATGATTGTGTCCACAGCCCAGATTAGCTGAAATTTCACAAGTAAATTTCTTCCCTTATGTAGACTCGAACCAGTACATGTTTCATAGCCCTATGGCAACATACAATGCTCTAGACCTCTCAGCTACAGCATGGAACATTTTAAAAGACAATGCTGTTTAACCTTTACACTGCTACGAACGGGTATATCCGTTGGCAAAGAAAATGCTTGCTGTGCTATGGGTGTGTATATCCATTCTCAACTCCAAACGCCTGCTAGTTATATAATATGTATTGCATTGCTTTCAAACTGAGCAGGCATATACTGCCATCTCCTAGGAACCTAAATAAACTTTTTCCATATTTCTCCCTGCATTGAGAAAGGAGGGTTTTAAAGGCTGGAAATATCTCAGCAGTGAAAAGGTTAATTAGGTTTACTATATGCGTAGCATTACAAAATTGTTTTATTTAAGAGAATATATTATAACACGTCAAGTAGGCCTAGCTACAGAGAGTAATTATCACTCCAGATCTTATGCTTGAGAATTTTTATATAACCATGAATGGTACGTAGGTTCTTTGAAGTGATAGTCAGACATGCTAATTATTATACCACAAAGGCCATCATAAAAACACTTTATCTGAAATTCTAAATAATAATTTTTTCTTGATGTATTAATAAAAAATTATGATTGAATGAAGAAAAGTCTCCATAACTCTTGCTGCATAGAGTCAAATGTGGGCATCTCTGTTTCTAGCCTGATCCCTTGTGACTTGAGCTATCACTTAAAATAATGTAGTTGATTGTTTTTTTTTTCCCCCATGAATAAAACAATAAGGAACACAACATTAGTCAGTGATAAAATACATTAGTCAGAATTGCACTTTTTTTTTTTGTCTAGGATTCAAGTCCCGGTTCAAACATTAATTTTTCTTTTCAAAATAATATTGTGCTTTTTACCTTTAGAACATGTTTCAGGAAATATTTCTCCCATAGTTAGCTATTTCTGACTAATCTTGAATGCATCGTGCCTACAAGACCAGTCATAGATATCTGAAGATAGGAGAAAAATCTCCTGACTTTTTAAAATTCATTTATTTAATGTCACTTTAGATCATAACAGGACAATACAAACATAATTAAAGGTTACACTATAATATAATAGCCTATATATATATATATATATATATGCTTAACTGTTATGTTAGCCACTAGATGTCGGTCGGAACAAATTTCCGCTACCTCTTGTGTGAATTGAGAATACTACATATATAAGAAAAATGTATGTTTGAATTGGAATACCTGGGTAGCTCAGATCGTTAGAGCGCTAAATGTACAGAGTTTAGAGACTCGGGTTCAAATCCCGACTCAAGCATTCATTTTTCTTTTAATATCATATTTGCCTTCATTGCCAAATGTCAAAAATATAGTTATAACATCTAAATATACAAGCGTTACTGCTATAAAGTAAATATTCTCTTTAAAAAATTTCTTAACTGTTATGTTAGCCCCTAGATGTCAGTCAGAACAAATTTTCATTACCTCTTGTGTGAATTGAGAATATTACATATATAAAAAATGTATGTTTGAATTGGAATACCTGGGTAGCTCAGGTCATTAGAGTGCTAAATGTACCGAGTTTAGAGACTCGGGTTCAAATCCCGACTCAAGCATTCATTTTTCTTTTCAAATATATATATATATATATATATATATATATATATTAACAAATATCGAAGGAATCAAGCTATTGAAGTTGCTCTCATGAAATGTTTTAAAAATTTACAAATTTTCACCACCCTATCTACTAGACACCAAAAATGACCATGAGCAAAATTTATATATACATTTATGTCTCAATGATTTAATGGCTGCAAGTTTTGTATCATCAGAACCAAATTTGGCATATATAAATCAAGAATTAAATAAATATTTTTATTACCTCACTTCATATCCTTTTTCTTCTAGACTGCAGTTTCGAAGCTGTATCTCCATCATCAGCCTCTCGTCGACCGGTGTAATGTCGTTTCTTGGCAGTTTTCTTCTTCCTATGAGGTTGTCGAGAGGCTACTGATGATGGAGATATAGCTCCAAAACTGCAGTCTTCTTCTTCCTTTCCAGGATTAGGTCAATGTGACCTGTTCCGGTCTCAAGTCCATCGTTTCCTTGGCCGTCCCAAAGATCTTTTCCCATGTGGTTTGTAGGTGTTGATCTTTTTGGGTAATCTTGTCCATTCTGTCTAAATGTTCTTTCCATTGGTATTTGTGCTCTTCTAGTTTATCAACTATTGAAAATATCTCCAGTTCATTTCTTATTGATTCATTGTGTAATCTATCCATGCGTGTACATCCTTTTACAGAACTTAAAAATTTCATTTCAGTGGCTTGAATGTGTGAGATATCTTTTTTTGTAAGTACCCAAGATTCAGATCTATATAAAAGAACAGGAACAGCCATAATTTTATAAAACCTGAGCTGAGTTTCTCTTTGAGTCTTTTGGAGGGTTCTTCTTATGCTGCTACACAAAACTTGATATCGGTTTAATTTATTATGTATATCCCAATCATAGTTATGTGTTATATCTGAACCAAGATAGTTAAAGTGTGCTATATGTTCTATTATTTCATTATTGATCACTATTTTTGCTCTGACTGGCACTTTGACCTGAAAAGCCATAATTTTAGTTTTTGAAGTTGAGACTTTGAGATTATAATAGAGTCCTAATTGATTCAACATGTAAATGGTTCTTTGTAAATCATCCTCTGACTTCTGTATAATTACCAGATCATCTGCATACATTAAAATATTCATATACATTTCCTTATTAATTTCTATTCCTACCAAAACTGCAGTCTAGAAGAAAAAGGATATGAGGTGAGGTAATAAAAATATTAATTTAAAAAAGTAAAATTGAGTTCATTAACTAGCAAAATCAGACCATTAGGTATAGGAGTTAACCTGAAGCAAAATTTTAAAAATTATTCCAATGGTCGCAGTTTTCAATGATTCACAATGAACCTCAGAATATGCAATTAAAATAAAACGAGGAAGGTATTTTGTAAAAATCTGACCATTAGAAGTTAGAATTTTGAGTGTACCTGAAACCTGAAATTAAAGATTCACTCTTGCAACAACCATATTTACTTCATTGCAATATATACCATACAATTAAATTAACTCTTAAATTGGCAATGTATTTTATAAGATATAATATTTGTTAACATGTCTGAAGAAGGTACAGTGTACCGAAATAGCTGTCACTAAATTATGTCTTAATAAATATGGAAATCAAATAAAATGAAGTTTTATTTTTATTTATATTTGAAGAGAAAAATTTTCGCCTAGACCGAGACTCGAACCCAGGACCTTTGGCTTGCCGGGCCAAATGCTCTACCAACTGAGCTACCGAGGCAAGTTGTGATCTAGACACAAATTTTCTCTTATATATATTGTAATTCCCTCTTGCCAAATGCTTTTGAAACCATTGCTTCTATCTTTGCAAATGGCGGCTTCTTAGTTAAGAAGACATTTATTGGGAATTTAACATTACTTTATAAAGCTAGTAAGGCTTCTAATGATGTTTTTATTATTGATTTAACATTTCTCACTGAAAGATAAATTATATTTGAAGAGAAACATTTTTGCCTAGACCGAGACTCGAACCCGGGACCTTTGGCTTGAATTACAACGTATATAAGAGAAAAATTTGCGTCTAGATCGCAACTTGCCTTGGTAGCTCAGTTGGTAGAGCATTTGGCCGGCAAGCCAAAGGTCCCGGGTTCGAGTTTCGGTCTAGGCAAAAATTTTTCTCTTCAAATATAATTTATCTTTCAGTGAGAAATGTTAAATCAGTAATAAAAACATCATTTATTTTTATTTAATTAATAAATATGGATTTTCATCAAGTAAACACCAACTCAATTGATTAGATATAATATTAATTTGATTTAATATGTTTAATTCTGACTGCATTTCATTTTCTTTAATTCTTAAAATCTGAATTATGCCATAGTGTAGTTGGCTAAGGCAATATACAAGAAGCTAGAAATTCGAGGGTTCAAGTCCCGAAGTGTCAGGAATTTTAATATGGATTATACCTTCTGAAGTATCTTAATCCTGAAGTTGGCTCAGTCTCTAATTTAAAGGTGGCCCACACACAAAGCTGACATCTGTGCCGATTGTCTAGAAAGGTGGGAATCTTAACCTCTACTAGTCCATCTTAGGACATGTAGTGAGATTAAAAATATATTTTAAATCCAAGGAAAATTTGAGAAAAGGGACAATTTATAATGTTATATATTTATAATTTATATTTATTTTCCATCATTATTTTAATACAATTTATATAGTTTATGTATGTAGTCAGATAGTTTACATAGGACCTTTCTTTCTCTCTTCTGGCCCTTCACATGAAATCCTACATATTATTTATTGTTAATTTTCAGGAATACAAAATGAACATCATAACTTCATTAAGATCAGCATTATGGAAGACAGGTACAATAAAATTATTACAGAAAGAACCACTTTTTAGGAATGATGTACAGAGAAGTTTTTCTGGCATAATTAAGGCATTTAATATAATAAACATTGGTTGCAATTTAATGAGGAATGAAGGCTTGAACCTTTTATCTCCTCAAATTCCCATTCTTTCACAAGCTTGTGGTTTTAAAGTGAAAGGAAAGCCGCAAAGGAGATGCAAAGACTGTTATTATGTTGTGCGAGAAAGGAGGTTGTTTGTTATATGTGATACACATCCACGCCATAAACAAATGGCTATGAAGAAACCAGATAAAGCCAGGTGGACTATAGCACATGCATGCCAAAGTAAAGTTAGGCCCTGGTGAAGAAAGTTTTCTGTTCAATGAAGTAATTTTTCTTTTTTACTGTTCACATTTTGTAAAAAAAAAATTGCATTTTTTTTTCTCTGTATAAAAAAGTAGAAATAAACACATTTTTCAATCTATTTCTATTTCCTATCTTATTAGATAAAATATATTTTGTAATAGAATTCCTATTTCCCATTATTTATCATTCTTGTATTCTAATCATAGGTTGATCCTGCAAACTCAGTATTTGCAATACTTCTCTTTGTTCTGCATATGAAGTCTTTTATTATAGAAAGACTCGCCATGCCATGTTTGCAGTTTATATGGGATATGCATGAATGCAATAGCATCCCATATACCACTCTGTGCATTATAACAATCCCAGGGGTTCCACATGGAGTTGAGAGCAAGTTTGATTAGATTGGAGTCTCTTGAAACTTAATTGAAACTCACTACAAAGATTAAGCATCGGTTCCATCAGGGTTTTTTGATTCTGAGACCAAGAAAACTGAATTAACCCATGTCCCTATAACATAGGAAAATGTTTAATGTTTATATTGTAACTGGCATTATTAAACCCAGAAGTTTATGGTCACATGGATATAAGCTTTCCATACATTCCTATTCTGAGTTAACACTTTCCAATCATTACCTGTATAATTCAGTTTCCTCAAATTATGGTTAATGTTATTCTCCCACCTCATTCTTGATCTAACTATTGGGGAGCTTCCTCTCTGGTTCTCCTATACAGGGCAAGTCAAAATGTTGTGCAGGTTTTCAGAAATTTATTATGTGAAATGTAATGAACATATAATATTGTGAGACATATTGTATGAAAGGTAAACTCTCAAAGTTTTTTTTTAAATATTCACGACAGATGTCAAGCCGATATTCAATCTCCTGCCAAACTTTCTGTAGCAGTCCGCGGTCGATATCAGCAATGGCTGCTGTGATGCGGGCACGCAGTTCATGCAGTGTTGTTGGAAGTGGTGGTACGTAAACATGATCCTTTACAAGACCCCACATGAAGAAATCACACGGGGTTAGATCGGGTGAACGAGGTGGCCAATGAATGAGTTGTTGATCACCCTGAGATGCACGGCCTATCCAGTGTTGTGGTAAAGCCGTATTCAAATGGTCTCGAACACTGCCATGGTAATGTGGAGGGGCACCATCCAACTGCAGAATGAAATCTGGACTATCCGCTTCAAGCTGCGGAAGGAGCCATTGTTGTAGCATATCAAGGAAAACATGTCCGTTCACAGTACGTTCATGAAAGAAAAAGGGCCCATAAACCTTTGCATGGGAAATGGCACAAAAGACATTCACTTTCGGAGAATCGCGTTGATGTTCCAGAGTTGCATGGGGGTTACCAGTTCCCCAAATCCTTACATTGTGTCTATTCATTTTTCCTGAAAGGTGGAAAGTCGCTTCATCACTGTAAACTACCCTCTCATGGAACTCATTCTCTTCCATTAATGCGAGAAAATCAACACAGAAGGACGCTCGCAAAGCATAATCGGCGGGTTTTAAGGCTTGAACCAGTTGCAAGTGGTAGGGTTTCATCTGTAAACGTTTCCGGAGAATCCGCCATACAGTTTTTTGTGGTAGTTGAAGTTCTGTCGTTCCCCGGTAGGTGGATTTCTGTGGACTCCGCACGAAGCATGTGCGAATGCGTTCGACTGTCTCTTCACTCGTCGACGGACGGCCAGTCGATTTTCGTTTACAGATGCAGCCTGAATCCCTAAATTGTGTGTACCACTTACGAATGGATCTCCCATCCGGCGGGTCTTTATCGTATCTGGTACGGAAATGTCGTTGAACACTAGTCACAGAGTTGTTTACATGGTAATCAAGCACACAGAAAGACTTCTGATCCCCAGTCAACGCCATTTTCCTTTACTGCTCTGCTGTTGACATCTTGCGGGTGAACGCGGAACTTTAGAAGTGGACAACTAAACTTTGAGAGTTTACCTTTCATACAATATGTCTCACGATATTATATGTTCATTACATTTCACATAATAAATTTCTGAAAACCTGCACAACATTTTGACTTGCCCTGTATTTAGTTTTGAAGTATCTTTCATTCCCCATTTGTGCCACATGTCCTGTCCAATTACAGTCTATGAGATTTAAATGTTCTTATTTCATTTGGTTTCCCATGAAGATCATGTAATTCACCTCTTTGTTCATTCTCTCTTTGGTCCAAAATTTTTCCTAAATGCTTTATTCAAAAATAGTTGTAATTTTTCCTCTCTGCTCATGTTTCACATCCATACAATGTAATATTGGGAGAATCTCCATATTGTAGCAATTGTATACAGGGTGAGTCAGGAGGAAAGGTACATGCTTTGAGGGGTGATAGTCTTAACCATTCCAGGGCAATTTCATGAAAACGAGGAACCGGGAAAGTGCAGGTGACAGTAAATCAAGTTTCTGTTATCTTAAGTTTTGTTTAATTATGTATGTTTCCTCACAAAAAGATGTTCAAATACTCCACTGCCAATTTCAATGCATCTTGCTGCTCTTGTAGACGGCTGTTGTATTGCTGATCTGAGCTCATTTGTACATTCCTTTACTTTGGCACAAGCATGAGTGGGAAGTACCCCTTTTGTGTCCACACTGTGCTTATAGACTTCACTCTTAAGCCAACCCCATAAACAGTAATCTAATGGGGTAAGATTGGGTGACCTCAGTGGCCAAGCAATGATTCCACCGCGACCAATTCCTTGAAAATGTGACCAGAATACTTGGAGGATATCCCTTTGGCCACACGAGCTTGTATGTACTTACAGAATGACGGAGCTCCTGCACATTCTGTATGGCCAGTGAAACATCATCACAATAAAATGTATCCAGGCGTTGGATCTGTCGTGAAGTCTACAAGCACAGAGTGGACACAAAAGAGGTACTTCACTCATGCTTGTGCTCAAGTAAAGGAATGTACGAATGAGTTCAGATAATCAACACAACAGCTGTCTACAAAGCAGCAAAATACATTGAAGTTGACGGTGGAGTGTTTGAACATCTTTTCATGAGGAAACGTACACAATTAAATAAAACTTAAGATAACAGAGCCTTGATTTGTTTTCATTAATAACCCTGAAATGGTTAAGAAAAGGCCATATGTGCATTAGAAGTTTTTGTTCAGAATCACCAATACTATCATCCTCAAAGCATGTACCTTTCCTCCTGACTCACCCTGTATAATATGAAATTATAATTAATATTTGTATTACTGTCTTCCTTAACTTGGATTAAACATTTAAATCTTTGGGTCTTTTGGAACTCATTCCATCATCAGCAAAAAGTTATTGCTATTCATTTAATAAGTTCTGAAAGGGCTAGAGTTAAAAATTAAACTAAGTTGAGGAAAACTGTATTTTATAACTATTAATTAAAAGAAAATTAAAATAGAATTCTTTACACCTCATATCCTGTCTTCTATTTAGACCAGTTTCGTAATCTTATTGGTTACATCTTCAGTAGTTACTTGGCCAATGTTTGGTCATCCAGGAGCACTGCTTCTTCAGGTCCTGGGTGTCAGAACATCGGTCTTGTAACTACTGAAGATGTAACCATTAAGGTTATGAAACCAGTCTAAATAGGAAACAGGATAAGAGGTATAAATAATTTTATTTTAAATTAAACCTCATAGTGATATTTCCTAAATAGTTCAATTATTTTTTTTACTGTTACCTCAGTGGAATTTTATCTTATATTTTTAAAGTAAAGATAATCATCATATATGGTATTACCATTAATATAGCATTCTTTATGAATACAAATGATTAAAGTCACCTGATGTCATTAATTGTATTTTAATGGTACATTAAACATTATATAGCTTTTGATAATGCAGATAATTATTCACAAAGTTTTGAATCTTGAAGCTTATGAGAAGTAAGTATGATTTGCACCTACTTAAGTCTGAGAAAAACACTTTTTATATAGCATAAAAAAAAGGTCCTAGGTAATCTTATAAGAGTGGTTTAATTATCTATAATGTGAGTTGAAATCTACTTGGCTTGAAAATCATGATTGGCATTATGTTGATATCCTGTGAACTGGTCATTGTGTCACAATGGTCTGTCTGCAAAGAGGCTGTGGCATATATATATAATGGCATAGCCCATTTTTGAGCCATAACCTCTCCTTTGTAAGGAGTTTTTTCTTCATGGAAGTCAGTGGAGTGCAGAGTACCACAAGGATTAGTATTAGCTTCAATTTTTTATTTTCTATATATGTCAACAACATAAGTGACTGCATTAAACATTGCAAATATCATATCTATGCTGATGACTTACACTTTTATATACATACTGGACCAGAACTGATTGGTGCTACAATTAAACAACTTAATTAAGACCTTGACTCCATAGCAACATGGACAAAACAAACAGATCTTATTATAAATCCTGAGAAGTCACAAGCAATTGTCATCGGCCATCAAAGTCTATTAAACAAAATTGATTATTCATCAGTAATTTCTGTAATTATAAATCAAACCCAAATTCCATTTAAACCTTCCGTGAAAAATCTAAATAAATTTAAAAAATGCTTATTAATATTTTCCAGATTAAAATGTAAACTTTATTAACATTTTTTTTTTCTTGTAGAAATGGTATAAATATAGATAAAGGGAAAAAAGAAATTCAGTTTGAATGATTGTAAATGGTACTGAACTTTACATCACATTATATAATAAATGTGTTGAGAATTCTTATCTGCATGTTGCATAATCAAAATGACTTCATTTTTCTATCATAATACTTGGTTAACTTATTATTGGTCATTGTATTGACTTATAACACGATTCAGTTAAAATAATCACATATTAATGACATGAACACTAAGTTCTAAATTTTAAAATAATTAGGCAGTTACATTATGAGGTTTAATTTATTATTTGAGTTTGTATTCTTTAACATTCTTACCTCGTATGTTTATTCTGTTGGACGATCATTTCAAAGCTATTGCTCCATTTTCAGCTTGTTCACAAGTTTGTGAACAATAGCTTTGAAACAATCGTCCAACAGAATAAACATATGAGGTAAGAATGTTAAAGAATACAAACTCAAATACTAAGTTCTAAAGTTTTGAAGAAGTTACACATGAAAAGTATAAATGATTTTGTATTCACCTTTATTTTTGGACTCATTAGAAGTTATTTGTCAACTACCTCTCATGTTCTGTTGCACTATGCTTGACCATAATCAACATGAGACTATGAACTGAATGAATGGTCAGTTTCTTTCATGGATTCTCACTAGAGTAAGGTGACCAGACTCCCGATTTTTAACAATTTGACCTGCAGCATTTTTAAAAAGTCCCGATTTTTTTAAAGAATGCATGACAAGCTAGGGAATGGCAGGAGAACGGAAAGGGAATATAATTTTGTAATTCCTGTCTTGAGCATCAGCAAAAAATCACAATAGAGAACAAATGGCTAGAAATATTTCATCATTTAGAAACAAACGATGTTCCATACAATAATGCATTAAAAATTGTGGAATACGCGATGTCCTGCGACTGAACGTGTTTTTTCTATGGTAACTAAAGTGTGGACATGAGAAAAAAATCACAGTGTGTTGAGACAGCCATTTTATGTGTGAAATATAATTTAACAAATTCTTGTGAAAAATTTCTTGACATTTTAAACAATGACAGCAATCTACTAAAAAAATCATTCAAATGAGAAATATGCCAAAGAATAAAATAATACCAGTACTATGCATATTTTTTAAAAATATATTACATTTGTAAATTTTACTCATGTTGAAGTGGACCAAGAATGAGGTGGGAGAATAACATTAACTATGATTTGAGGGAAGTAGATTATACAGGGAATAATTGGAAAGCATTAACTCAGGATAGGGATGTATGGAGAGCTTATGTCCGTGCGGCCATGAACCTACGGGTTCGATAGTGCCAGTGAGTAAGTAAGTAAGTTGAAATTAAAATAAATATATTACAATAGTGGTAAAATCAAATGTTTCTTACCTCTCCTCATACAAATCGCGATCTGTTTAGAAGATTTGAATGAGTACTGAAGATGAGACTATTATGGTCTCGAAATCGCGATCTACTTAGAAGATTTGTATAAGGAGAGGTAAGAAATATTTGATTTTACCATAAATTAACCCTCATAGTGATTAATTCCTGTAAAAGTTAAATATTACAATACTATTTTTGCATTCTACAAAAATTTTTGTTGCTCCATATAGACAAAGTTTTAAATCAAGAACCCCCCCAGTTCAATGGTTCCTGCTTTACCATTGTTATGATCTGGTCACCTTACACTAGGGGTTTTCTGTAGACAAGAACATATGAGGCGTTTAGAATAGCAAGGACATATCAACAAAAATCACATATTTTTTAAAATCATTGAAATATAAACATTGAACCTTCTTCTTTCATCCAAATTGTAAACCACTTAAGAACACAATATATAACTTCTTCGCATTGACGGATATGATACGTCATGCGATATAGAGAAAATATGTTTATGAAACTTTAAACACGTTTTTCTCAAAACTAATTATTTGCATATATGCCCTTGCTATTCTAAGTGCTTCATATTATCTGGCAACTTTTCAAAAAAATATATCCTCTGTTTTTGTGACATGAAAAGTGCTCAGTGGATAGCATTTGAACACACACACATACTTCTTAATTTAGGGTGTATGAAATATTTCATAGAATACAATGAAAGAACAAGAAAAATTCAAATTAAAAGTTTCAAACCCTTCTAATCCAAAATTATATGGTTTACCTAAGGTCCACAAGGATGGTAAAAAGATGAGGCCTATTGTCAATAGTATTGGCTCCCCATGTTACAATTTAGCTAAGTGGCTGGCCAAAAAGTTTAATGAACTAACACAATTTGAAAATAAGACCATTGAAAATTCAATTAAACTGGTTGAAAAATTGAATAACATCACATTGGCTCAGAATGATAGACTTGTTTCTTTTGATGTGATCTCTTTGTTTCCTAGCATTCCTGTTAACAAATTGCTCGCATTTTTGAGAAAATGGTTATATTCACAAAAATTAAAGGTAGAAATCATAGAAGAGTATCTAATACTAACTAAAATTTGTATCGATAATAACTTTTTCACATTCAATGGAAAATTTTATAGACAAATTTCAGGATTGGCAATGGGAAATCCACTTTCTCCATTTTTAGCCAATTTATTTATGGGGTATCTTGAATCACATATCACCAATGCTTATCCTTTGATTTTCAAGTGTTGGTATAGATATGTAGATGATATTATCGCTGTGATTGATAAAAAATACATTCAAGATGCATTGAAATTGCTTAATCTCCAGGATGAGTCAGTGAAATTCACTATTGAAATGGAACAAAATAACAGGATTCCTTTTTTAGACTTATACTTAATAAGAAATGAACAACAGCAAAAAATTGAATTTAACATTTACAGAAAAGACACACATACTGACAACTACATAAAATTTTCAGGTTTTAATCATTTGACACACAAACATGCAATTTTCAATAGTCTATTACACAGATTGATAAATATTCCACTTAATGTAGAAGATTTTTACAAGGAATATAATCATATTGTTCATGTTGCTAAAATAAATGGTTTCGATGAAGACATTATAAAGAATAAATTAAAGAAATTCAAACAACAAAAAAGGTTACAAGAATACACCACCTTACATCATGGTCCCAAGAAAGATGTAAAATTCAAGAAATTCACTTACCATCCTGAAGTTAATAATAAGTTTCAAAAAATTTTCAGAAATTTTAATATAACATTAGCTCCAATTAACAAATTCAGCCTGGGTAATCTGCTGTTAACTAATAATAAATGTAATACCCCAGACGACAAAAAATCTGGGATTTATCAAATTGATTGCAAAGATTGCAACAAGATATATATAGGAAAAACAAAAAGGAACTTGGAAACTCGTAAAAAAGAGCACTTCAGAAACATGAAGAATGGAGAAATTGAAAAATCAGCTATAGCAGCACATAGTTTATTAGAGCATCATAGGATTGAAAAAGAAGCAAAACTTTTAAAACATCTATCAAAACCTTTGGATTTAACAGTTTGGGAAAAAATATATATTAAAAAAAACCATACTAGAACTATGAACTTTGAGATTCCGGAAGAACCAAGCTTGATTACAAAGTTCTTCAAAAATACAACAGATAGCAGTTTAGGAAATGATTCATTCAAAATAACACCAGATGGCAGTTTGAAGAGGAATTCCTTCAAAAGAACACCAGATGGCAGTCTAGATAATTACCGGCAAAAAGGAGAAAAAATTGACAGTCGTGAAAACAGCTGACGATGACGACAAAGTGTCGCCGATACTGCAGTGCTGTGTTTAAAGAGACATAGATGTATGAGGTAAGAAAAAATCACGATTCATTTAATTATTATTAATTGAACCTCATAATGTTAAAAATTCCCAAATTTAATATATAAATGAGTATTTTATTCAAATCGAAAACATTTGTGGCAACAGTTTAGAATTAACTATACTTATTTTATTAAATATATGACATGACAGCTCTGAAGGGCTAAGGCTGATTGAAGGAATTAACAAAGAGCAGTACAGGGTGTACATGATTAGCTAGATGCAATCCTTCAACCTTAGTTCCAGTTTCTTAACTGGATTTTGTCACTTCTAATATCAAGTAGCCTTTCAATTTACTGGACCCCATTACAAACCTTTTACCAAAAAAATCTATTGTATAGCCAAGAATCAAATCTAGAACCTCTGGGTTTGCTAATCAGACATGCTAATGTTACACATCTGAGGCATGGTCATTATTACACACTTTAGCTTTTCAGAGGGTGTAAATGAATTACACTACATCATTTTAACTGCATTGGTTTTAAAAATAAAATAGCCTATTCATGAGGAATATAAGTAAATAGAGTCTGGAACTGATATATCAATCTTGAAGTATCTGATGTGTAATCTATTAACATTAAAAAAAAAATAGGCCTTCAATATCTGAAAAATTGAGGTAGTATTTTATATGATAATTAACTACTTAAAGGACATGAAATTGGCAAATTTTGTTCAGAGGCTTATTTCAGGCTTGAGGTTCTTTTACATGTCATGAATCTACAACTTCATTTCTCCATTGAAGGAAGCTGTACTTAAATTTAACTTTTATAGGAATTAATCACTATGAGGTTTAATTTATGGTGAAATTAAATGTTTCTTATCTCTCCTCATATAAATTTTCTAAGTAGCGCAATTTCGAGACCACAATGGTCTCATCTTCAGCACTTTCTTGGCGACTGATGTTATGTCGATCGGAAGAAACTCTTCTTCTTTGACCTGATGGTGACATCGGTCCACCAACAGAGGGAAGAAGAAGAGTTTCTTCCGATCGACATAACATCAGTCGCCAAGAAAGTGCTGAAGATGAGACCATTGTGGTCATAACATCAGTCGCCAAGAAAGTGCTGAAGATGAGACCATTGTGGTCTCAAAATCACGATCTACTTAGAAAATTTATATGAGAAGAGGTAAGAAACATTTAATTTCACCATAAGCTGTACTTAAACCCATTAAATCTTGAAACCAAAGATGAAAATGGCAAGTACTAGTCCATCAAGACCAACCTATAAGGCAAAAAAAATAATGCATTTAACTAAAGTGAATGAATTGTTTCATGATAAATAAGTTAGTACTGTTGAAAAAGCATAAAAGCTTGGTTTCTCTATCCCATGGCATTGTCTAATTGAGATTTTGTAACATGCCTTTGTGTATTTCTTTCCTTGCACTAAGGAAACTGTATACGACTTTGATAGTCAGGTATATATTCTAGAGAACAGCTTAATTTTACCTTCATAACTGTGAAAGTCCCATTTTTTAGGTGCTATCAGACTAGTCCCCAAGATTTTTTACATATGGTAAGGTAGCAATTAGCTAAAGAAACGAATCATACCTGTTTGCTATAAAATATTTAAAAAGAGAGAAGTCTGCATATTAGTAAGTTCAAGTCTAAATGTTAACTTGTAGATACAAGAAAATGGGAGAAGTCCACCCACCAATTCTTTCATGGAATTTTGGGTGGTGTATGGTAGAAATGCCCATCCGGCATCATCGGTAATTTTGTTAGCTACAGTAAGTACTGAATCCAGGTTGAGAAAACTAGTTGTAATGTCTGGGGTATCTAATATGCTGATCGTGTAATTTCCATGCTTGTTGGATAGTTGTCCATCTGCATGATTATCACACGTGGATGTGAGGCTAACAGCTGGCTGTAAGCCAAAGACCTTCACAAGGCCTATCTCACCATAGAGTTTAGCATTGTATCAATTTAAGGTCAAGTCAAATGATCAGTTGCTGTGTAACAATTCAATAACTTGCATACTCTGAGGAGTTAAAAATCTGTGGTGTATGTAATTCATTCATTCTCAGTATATTTGGAATAATTTAAATTATGAATTGAGTTTGCTGGAAAATAATTCAGTTCAGTAATGATGTTTTTCTGTCAATCGTTTAAGACAATTCTACGCTGGATGGAATAAACTTTGCCAGCACTTTGGCAAAGTTGTGTATTTGGCTAAGCTGATAGGATATAAACAGCTGATTACATCATTCCACTTCTCACTGAATACTAGTAGAAATTAAACTGTAAGTTTAAAATAAACGTGAAACAGGTCTACAATCATTTACCTATTTTTAATATTAAAGATCTTGCTATATATAGTATAATATGTGACTTTAAGTGTAAAAAATAGATAAATTATTGTAAATCTGTCCCGTGCCATAGCTGAGTGGTTAAAGTAGGAAGCCTTGGCACAGAGCTACGGGACTTGAGCTGGTTCAGGTCTCCATGGAGGAAGAAATTTTCTCATGGAATTTTCGACCAGTATGGGACCGGTGCCCACCCAGCATCCTGAGGCAATTGGGTAGTTACAATAAGTAGCGGCTCCGGGTCGAGAAAACCAGCTATATCAGCTGGGGGATCCAACATGCTGACCACATGTCATCCCTACACTGGCTGTGTGATTGTCTACCTCTGTTATGAGCACTTGTGGATGTAAGGCCAGCAGCTGGTAGGCCAAGGGCCTTCTAGGCCTGTCGTGACATGGAGTAGTAGTATTGTAGATCTATTTTACTTTATATTGTGTACTGATACGAGACTGGTCCAACTTTTGAAACTGATTTCACATTTTAATAACACAGACTGAAACAGAGAAGAAATCAACTGCAGATATTGAAATTGATAACTACCCATCCTCTCAAAAACAACCTAATCTCGGAATCAAGAGAAAGAAAAGATTAATGGAGTTCAGTTGTATCTCTAAAAGTCTTAACTGAGGCAGTATCTTAATTTCTTACAGAAATTTAAATATTAAAATATGAGAGAACATTTAGTATTGTGGAGAATGGTTACATTTTCAATAAACATTTTATTATAAAAACTGTCTATATTTCTTTTATTAATTTTTTTCTCAAAAAAGGTCTTTTAACTGGGGATGTTTTCCAGCAAGCTCGTAAATTATATTTTAATATAATGTTCTTTTCTGATAATCTTTCTTTTTTTCCTTTTAAATTACAGCCAAGTGATTTACATACAGAAACAAGTGGACTAACAATTGTAATCTGCCATTTTCCAATAAAATTCTGTTTTGGTTAAACAAGAGGAGTGAAGAGCGCTAAAGAGTTTTCACAGAAATTTCATAGATTTACTTTACTCTAAGCAAAATTTAAATATTGAATTCTCAACTGAATAAATATAAAAACTATGATCGCTTAGCAAATTTCATTAGCATTACAAAAGACAATAATAAAAAAAACTATCGGAGAAGATTAATATACAAATTATTTCTATCATGTCTGACAATAAAGATCTTATTGTGAATCTAGTAGATACACAGTTGGATGCTTCTGAAGGTTTGCGTCGTCGTAAAGTATGTGAATTAGAGGACATTTTGCCACCAGCTACAGTGAGATCAAAGGAACTGCTAGAGAAGAGATGTGGATTAACTGATGACAATTCACTAGATAATGATATTAAAGATGTTCTGGATGCTAATTTGTGTTCAGATGAAATGGATCTAGGAACTTTTGCTCATAATGCTGCTGAACAAGCTGAAGAATTTGTCCGGAAGGTATGGGAAGCGTCATGGAAAGTCTGTCATTTCCACAACTTACCTCGCTGGCTACAGGACAATGACTTTCTTCATTTTGGTCATCGTCCTCCATTACCGAGTTTCTCTGCTTGTTTCAAGAGCATTTTTAGAATTCATACAGAAACAGTAAACATTTGGACACATCTTCTAGGATGTGTTGCCTTCATTGGAATTGCAACTTATTTTCTCACGCGACCAAGCATTGAAATTCAATTACAAGAAAAATTGGTTTTTGCTGTGTTTTTTGCCGGTGCTGTCATCTGCTTAGGTTTATCCTTTGCATTTCATACTTTCCACTGCCACTCAGAATTTGTTGGGAAAATATTTAGTAAATTGGATTATTGTGGGATTGCAATGCTCATTATGGGTTCGTTCCTTCCATGGCTGTATTACAGCTTTTATTGTGAGTTTCAGCCGAAGTTAATATATGTCACTGTAGTAACACTTCTTGGTGTAATTGCAATTGTAGTTTCTTTGTGGGATAAGTTTAGTGAACCACGCTATAGGCCTCTTCGAGCAGGAGTTTTTATGGGATTTGGACTAAGTGGTGTGATACCTGCAGTGCATTATGCAATAGCTGAAGGTTGGTTTAATGCAATCTCTCGAGCATCTCTCGGCTGGCTTGTTTTAATGGGCTGCCTTTATATCCTCGGAGCAGTTCTTTATGCTTTAAGAGTACCTGAACGATTTTTCCCCGGTAAATGTGATATTTGGTTTCAGAGCCACCAGATATTTCATGTCTTAGTTATTGCGGCAGCTTTTGTCCATTATCATGGAATATCAGAAATGGCTATGTATAGAATTACTGTTGGTGGTTGTACAACTCAAAATGCAGCTGCTATGGCTTTTTGATAAAGCATTTAAAATTATTTACAATTTTTAATATTTCTAAATTTTGCAATCTCACATTTAAAAATTATTATATATTTAGAAGAGCAATTATTTAATAAAAATAAGAGGGAGGGAACATTTTGATCATTGGCTAATCAAAGTATTATTCTAAATGATTGTGATATTACAATTAAGCACTGTTCAGCACATTCTATATATGCATAAGATTTTTAACAGTTACTTAACATAATGTAAATGGTGAACAGAATACTGTAAGCCAAATGTATATTTTTAAATTCTCAAAGTACCTTTATACATGATATGGCTGTAGAAAAAAGGATTAGAATAGATATAAAGGAATTGTTAATAGTTACACATAGTTTATTATATATAGTTAAAAAGGGAATAACCAGGGATGTACATTGGTAAAAAAATTGTTATATAATTATTTAATACAATATTTGTAAAATATTGGGCACTATTATTAAAATAAAATATACTCTGCTGTATATGTTTTATTATTATTATTAATAATATCAATATCATCAATAGGAACCTCAAACTCGATGCTATTCTTTTTGCAGACGATTTAGCTCTTCTGGCACTTTCCGAAAATGATTTGCAACAATCAATTTATAATTTACAAAAAATAGGTGCCAAATTTAATATGGAAATATCAATTAACAAAACTAAAATATGGCATTTCATGGGAAGGACCCCATACAAAGTAAAATCTGTCTCCAGAGTAAAATTTTAGAGAGATCTAATCAATTTAAATATCTTGGATATTATCTCTCTATCTGGGATGAAAAGGATATCCCTGAAAAAATTACTAGTTATAATAAAAGTTTGGGAATTATTAATCAAGTTATGAAACCATCCCTTGTACAAAAAAAAAACCAGATTATGTTTATATAACACTTTGGCTAGACCAGTGTTGACCTATGGTAGTGAAGCATGGACACTAAAAAGACAACATGAAAACAGAATAACGGCTTGTGAAATGAGATTCATGCACAGAACAGCGGGTTACACCAGATGGGATTGGAAAAGGA
Organism: Diploptera punctata; assembly: GCA_030220185.1. Taxonomy (NCBI): domain Eukaryota; kingdom Metazoa; phylum Arthropoda; class Insecta; order Blattodea; family Blaberidae; genus Diploptera; species Diploptera punctata. The sequence continues at coordinate 1,437,115 of JASPKZ010009814.1, read as the reverse complement.
ACACCAATATCTTAAAAGAATTGAAGACTACGCCAATTTTGGAATATATTAAACAATACCAACTAAATTAGAAACACCATCTAGAAAGAATGAGTTCAAATCAGATCCCCAAAGCTGTTTATAATTATATACCAAGAGGACGAAGATTGCTGGTCCGTCCTATGAAATGCTGGAGGGAAAATTTTCTATAGGATTGTAACAGGCCTTGGCCTAATGCTTGGAAGGAAGAAGAAGAAGAAGAAGATTGTTATTGTTTAAAATGGATGAAAAAATTCCAAAGGTTTTGGAATGGGAAGGAGAAAATGAGATACGTATAATTTGACCAGAATGTTATTACCCTGACCATGAGGTTACTATTGTATATATACCACTACATTGTTTTTCATTGTAGGCTGTCAAGTGAACAGGTGAATAATATAGTCCACACATGAAGAGAATGAAAGCACGGGACGAAGGGGGGTCACGGAGAATTGCAAGCAATACAATGGCATACTACCTGAGAATATAGGAACAGTCATGATGTCACTCACATCTGTTGTTTATCTCGGGCGTATTCAGTTTTATATTTTTGTGTTTTACGGTAATTAAATTTGCTCTTCTTATTCTTGCTCTTCTTATTCAGTTTAGTTGCTATGAAACGCTGGAGGGAAAATTTTCTATAGGATCGTAACAGCCTTGGCCTAATGCTTGGAAGGAAGAAGAAGAAGAAGATTGTTATTGTTTAAAACGGATGAAAAAATTCCAAAGGTTTTGGAATGGGAAGGAGAAAATGAGATACGTATAATTTGACCAGAATGTTATTACCCTGACCATGAGGTTACTATTGTATATATACCACTACATTGTTTTTCATTGTAGGCTGTCAAGTGAACAGGTGAATAATATAGTCCACACATGAAGAGAATGAAAGCACGGGACGAAGGGGGGTCACGGAGAATTGCAAGCAATACAATGGCATACTACCTGAGAATATAGGAACAGTCATGATGTCACTCACATCTGTTGTTTATCTCGGGCGTATTCAGTTTTATATTTTTGTGTTTTACGGTAATTAAATTTGCTCTTCTTATTCAGTTTAGTTGCTATGAAACGCTGGAGGGAAAATTTTCTATAGGATCGTAACAGCCTTGGCCTAATGCTTGGAAGGAAGAAGAAGAAGAAGATTGTTATTGTTTAAAACGGATGAAAAAATTCCAAAGGTTTTGGAATGGGAAGGAGAAAATGAGATACGTATAATTTGACCAGAATGTTATTACCCTGACCATGAGGTTACTATTGTATATATACCACTACATTGTTTTTCATTGTAGGCTGTCAAGTGAACAGGTGAATAATATAGTCCACACATGAAGAGAATGAAAGCACGGGACGAAGGGGGGTCACGGAGAATTGCAAGCAATACAATGGCATACTACCTGAGAATATAGGAACAGTCATGATGTCACTCACATCTGTTGTTTATCTCGGGCGTATTCAGTTTTATATTTTTGTGTTTTACGGTAATTAAATTTGCTCTTCTTATTCAGTTTAGTTGCTATGAAACGCTGGAGGGAAAATTTTCTATAGGATCGTAACAGCCTTGGCCTAATGCTTGGAAGGAAGAAGAAGAAGAAGATTGTTATTGTTTAAAACGGATGAAAAAATTCCAAAGGTTTTGGAATGGGAAGGAGAAAATGAGATACGTATAATTTGACCAGAATGTTATTACCCTGACCATGAGGTTACTATTGTATATATACCACTACATCGTTTTTCATTGTAGGCTGTCAAGTGAACAGGTGAATAATATAGTCCACACATGAAGAGAATGAAAGCACGGGACGAAGGGGGGTCACGGAGAATTGCAAGCAATACAATGGCATACTACCTGAGAATATAGGAACAGTCATGATGTCACTCACATCTGTTGTTTATCTCGGGCGTATTCAGTTTTATATTTTTGTGTTTTACGGTAATTAAATTTGCTCTTCTTATTCAGTTTAGTTGCTTTATATTTTAATGTTTTGTAGTTCACTGTGAGGTAAGGATGATAATTCAAATTTTGAAGAGTGATTGATTTCAAATAGTTAGGAACAATAATTACAAATAGGAATGAGATGCACAAAGAAATTAAACACAGGCTCAAAATATGGAAATGCATGCCATTATGCATTAGTATGACTCATTGTCCCAACTTTTATCAAAACATTAAACTGAAAAAATATATAAAACTATTATTCTCAAAGTTATATTATATGGAGGCAGAAATGGACTTGATAATTTGAGAAAAAGTTCTTTGGGAATTTTTTTTGACCAAAGAGAAGGCATGTAAATGAAGAAAACTACCTAACAGTAAGCTACATGATATTCATGGGAAACCGGTTATAATAAGAAATATAAAGTCTCGTAGACTGCGATGGGCAGAACATGTGGCACAAAAATGGGGAATGAAAGATGAGCATGGAAACTCTCTTGCAGGAAAACCAGAGGGAAAGCTTCCAGTTAGTAGGCCAAGAATGAGTTGAGAGAATAGCATTAAGCATGATTTGAGAGAAGTAGATTATACAGGGGAATTGGAAAACATTAGCTCAGGATAGCTTATGTCCACGCAGCCATGTACCTATGGGTTCAATAGTGCCAGTGAGTTAGTTAGTTGCAAAGTTATGTGTGATGAGGAATGGAGATCAGAATAGAAGTATTTAATTACTCAAAAATAAATAAACGCATTGCTAATTATTGTGGTGCATCAGAACACGGTATATTCAAAATAAGAAAGGAGGTGTTGAGGCTGGTGAAATTCTTTGTGCAGAAAGAGACCTCGTGCTAAGAAACATAAATTTCACTGTGACAATTTTGATAGGAGGGGTGATTCGGAATTAAATAGGGATTTTTATGAAGTAAATAGTTCCTACAGCTACAAAACTCCATGAGGAAATAAAATAAAAAAAATTGACTTCCCTGGCACGTAGACACATTAAGGAAATTTCTTGGATTGGAAGATGCGATGATTAGTTTTGTCATATTAGCAGAGAAGTGTGGATTGTCTGTTAGACTTGGAACTAACACGCCCGCTCAGCGTCTAAAGAAGGTAAGTTATAGTACAATCCTTCATGATATAATGTGCTGAGTATGAAATACCTACTGCTTTCATACACTTTGTCTGTGGACTATACATGTACAGTTATACAATGAAAACAATACTAATGTGTGTAAAGTCATTACACCAGGAATGTATACTGCCAACACTTTTCATTGTGTAATGTGTACAATACTGGTTTTTTAGGACCTTTTTAATTATCTCTGAGTTCTTAAGTATCCAACATGTGTGATAGTGTGTGTTGACACTGCATAGTTTACGTTTTTTTTTCATGTCTGTACTGGTAATTGTGGAATGATACAAATTAATTCTGTTTTTTTTCTATCGGTAACAACATTTTGGTCAAGTTATATGCTTTAAACACAATTGCAGGAAGTTAAGAAGGCAATAGAAGAAAAAGAGTAAGACTAAAAATATACACAGGAATATATATTTTATACATTTATAAACCTGTTTAATAAAATATACTATTATATATATATATATATATATATATATATATACACACACACACAAATAGTTGGAGTGGTCTAAAGCATTGTGTCTTGCCTCAGAAATACGGACATGTGCTAGTTCTTGTCCCCAAGGGGGGAAGAAATTTTCTCATGGATTTTTAACCAGTATAGGATTGGTGCCCATCCAGCATTGAGGAATTTTGGCTTGCTACTATAAGCAGCAGTTACAGGTGAGAAACTAGCTATAACAGCAAGGGGATTCAACATGCTGACCACATGTCACCTTTATACTGGCTGGACATCAACCTCTGTAAATGGTATGTGTGGATGTGAGACCAGCAGCCACTTGGCAGGCCAAGGAATATTACATAAATAACCTTATTAAAAAAAATTGACACAAAAGCTAAAGAAATATGGTATATAGAATATTAAAATAGGAAATATTGTCCCTTGTCACAGACAAATACCAGATTAAGTTAATTGAAATCATTGGTCCTAATAATTCAAATGGAGAAACAAAGCCTAAAGCATAACCAAGGTTTACAATTATAATCATGGAAAGAAAAATTGTGAAACTGTGGTCGTGATTTAGACTTTATTTTTGCAATTGAGTGACAGGATACATTCCTTTACTCATTACTGATTATAACAAGGCTCCTCTTACATCTTTACAAATCATGTGCAGTACAATTTTTTTCTAACAATGAGTTTATTTATAAACAATTAAGTAAATTAATATTACACAGTTAAAGCTATTACCAAGATTGAAAGACGAAAATTTACACCTATTGTATTTAATAGTAAAGAGAAAAAATTCTCCAAATCAATGAATGAGTCAATTCTTATCTTACCTCATACTTCATGTTTTTCTTTTTTTTTTTTAACACAGGAACTGTAGTTTTCAAGGAGTCCCTCTCATCCTCAGCCGATATTATGACTACCGGATTTTTTGTTTGAATCTTCATTTATAACGTTGCCATCTGGTGCTGACTTAATAAGAAAAAATTTAGATCCATGAATTTTGAAATTCCCGATGAACAGGACTTGATCTCAAGGTTCATCAAATCAGCACCAGATGACGTTATAAATGATGATTCAAGCAAAAATCCGGTAGTCACAATATCAGCTGAGGATGAGAAGGGGGACTCCTTAAAATTGTAGTTCCCATATATAAAAAACATGAAGTATGAGGTAAGATAAGAATCGACTCATTTATTCATTAAATTAAGAACCCCCCATGACGTTATTTCCCATATTTAACTTATGAAGAATTATTTCTGCCTGAATTGGGATTAGAACACCCGGACCTTCAGCTTTACCATTAGTCTTAGGCATAGAGATAAAGAGAGAAGTTTGTGCTTGGATGGGAGGAAGTCTGAATTAGATCATTGGTAGAGCATCAACATGTAAAGCCGAAGGTTCGAAATTTCATTCCTAGCCCAGGTAGAAATTATTATATTTGAGTTGTGCATCACAACTGTTGTGGTGCATCAAGAATGTTGCACAGATAACAATGAAACCGGTCTACATAAAAATAAATGTGAGGTGAGTCAAAAAAACACAACTCAAATATAATGAAAATAAACCTCATAGTGTTATTTCTCACACATTATATTCAATCAGATAGAAATGTTTCCCTTTACCATTCATAAAATGCATTTATTTGTGGGATCAAAAGCCTAAGAGTGATCTCAAGGGTGCATGATCTATTGACTTTTTTACTAAGTAAAATCACACATTTGTATCAAATCCAATATATGCACATCCTGGATAAAATTACAATATGTAGACAACAAGCAATTTCCTTACACACATAATTGGGACTTGTAAATTAAGGAAGAAAACAACAGAAAATTGCTGGATGTTGCACATGGGACTGGTTACCCTATACTGAAGACAAAAAAAGCACACTTTTTATTGCAACAAATAAAACTAAATTTTCTTGCTAGGTAATATACATTTACAGTAACTTCTTTCTGGACAGAAAGATATGAATATTAATTATATATTTAATCATATGTAGATTCCTTTGTTTTATTTTCATTTATATATTTGTCAAAATATAACCTTCATTTAACAGAAGACATCAAGAAATCTGAAACTCCCCCATATATTTTAAAACAAATGTCGCTGGAAATAATAAATCTAAGATACCCTGCTCCTGAATGGATACATATTTTTACAGATGGCTCCAGCCTACCAAATGATGGTGGCACTAGTGCTGGTGCAGTATGTCCACTTTTTTCCTTTTATCGTAAACTAAACACAAATTCAACAAACTTTGATGGCGAAATTCTAGCAATTTTTTTAAGTTTACAAAATCTTTTATATCTCATCCAAAAATTTACAAAAATTGTAATTCTATGTGACTCCAAAGCAGCCATTCTCGCTATAACACGAGACAGCACCCAAAAGCATCAAAATTATGGAATGTCACAAAATGATAAAAGTTATCCCATCTACGTAAAAAAGTTGTACTTCAATGGATTCCGGCCCATTGTGGAGTGACAGGCAATGAAATAGCCGATTTTCTGGCCAAGAAGGGTAGCAAAATTGTTTCAACCCCAACTTCTACTCCAGTTTCCTTTCATTCTATCAAAAGAATTATCTCAAATAAAACTATCAATAAACTTAGAGAAGAATACACCACCAAAACATCTGGAAAGGAATGGGAAAATCTACAAGCTTATGACATTACTACATTACAAGAAAATCTGCAGTAGCAACATTCAGACTGCTAACAGAATATGACTGCCTGAATAAACACCTACACAGACTTGGCATAACAGATTCACCTAAATGCTCCTTTTGCAATTTAAATGAAGATATGGAAAGAAACCATCTCCTCCATTGTCCAGCTTTTGTAGAAGAGACCAGCCTTCCTGCTAAATATTGGAGTGCAAGAGAGCGAATGATATTATCAAGTGCTCGACATTAGATACCAACCAACCATATTTGTCAAAATAAATATTGAAATCTTTGATGGCAAGTTAAACTGTGTGGAACAGACTTTTTCAAAATGCAGGAGGGGCATTCTTTGTCATTTTATGGGTTCAAGAAATAAAATTATTTCCTATGCACACATTGGTCATGGAACTACTGAAGATGTAACCACTAAAGTTACGAAACCGGTCTAATTAGAAGAAAGGATATGAGGGGAGGTGGAAAGAATTTGATTATATACATTTTTCAATTTTCATCATTTTGTACATGAATGTAAGAGAACATCCTGGATTTTTTATTGCAATATATGAGGAAGAGTATAAAAGCTTTTATTACATACATGGTACAATAAATGCTATATCAAAACAATGGAAGAATTTATGCCATATAAATTCATTATGTTGGCACTTATTTTGTGGTTCCACAATGCATCACTCACAATAAATAATTTATCAGTTTATTCCATTTTTTACTGTTTTTTTAGTAAAAAGTTGTAATGATTCAATTAATAACGATTACAATGGCAGACAAAAAATTAGTTGTTACGAGTGTGAAGAAAATGAAAAGTTTTCTTTCTCATTCATCCAATATAATCATCTTAAAGTACAAGCGTTATACTGAAAGTTGTGAGCAACCCATTGTTAAAATTCAAATTTCAACAATGTAACAAAAACTGCAGGATCGTAATCTACAGACTTTATACCACAACATTGCAGTTTTGTGGCGTCATAGCTTCTATCATGTGACCACACGCAGTGTTTCCAAAATGGCAGACATCAATGTTTCGTTTTGACAGCGTGCTGTCATTGAATTCCTTGTTAAAGAGGAACAATCTGCTGTTGATATTCACCAAAGACTTCAATGTGCTTATGGAGATGCCTGCATGGGTGCCAGCAGTGTTAGGAGATGGGTGAAACATTTTAAAGATGGGAACACGAGTATCAAAGATGAGCCTCGTAGCAGTCGCCCATGCTCTGCCTCCACGGATTGCAACAAGGAAAGAGTTGATGCGCTCATTAGAGACGACAGGCGTATCACAGTGAATGAAATTGCTACAAAACTTGCAGTAGGACGCAGTGCAAGAAATGATTCACAGCTTAGGTTACCAAAAAGTTATTGCCTGTTGGGTTCCACGTTTATTGAGTTAAGACCACAAACTTCAGAGAAGAACCATCACCCATAACCTTCTTCAGAGATTTTGAAATGAAGGTGATGATTTTTTGACGAGTATTGTGACAGGTGACAAAAGCTGGTTTCATCGCTACGAGCCTGAAACAAAACGCCAGAGTATGGAATGGCACCACTTGAATTCGCCATCAAAGAAAAAAGTGAAGACAGTGCAATCTGTTGGGAAAGTTATGGGCAGCTTTTTCTGGGATGCGCAAGGTTGCATTCTGGTTGAATTTCTTGAACCTGGACAAACCATAAATGCTGCCAGCTATATCCAGACACTTGTGAAGCTCCGTTGTGCATTGCACGACAAACGCCTTGGAAGGAAGATCATTCTGCAACACGATAATGCGCGTCCTCACACTGCTTGTGCCACTGTGGAGAAGATCAGGACATTTGGGTGGGAAACTCTTCCACATCCTCCCTATAGTCCCGATTTGGGACCCTCCGACTACCATATTTTCGGTTCTGTGAAGGAGCAGATGAGAGGCCAATGCTATGAGACGCTGGAGGATATTCGGAAAGCAGTGCATCGGTGTCTTCGAGCAGCTGGAACGGACTTCTATCATAAGGGAATTTTCAAGCTTGTAGAACGCTGGACAAAATGTGTGCAAAGAAATGGACACTATATTGAAAAGTAGCACAAAGGTCTGTAGATTAACATGGTGTACTTGGTTTGTCTAAAATAAATATTATGATTGTTTAAAAAAATGTTGCTCGTGACTTTCAGTATGACCCTCATAAATACCTGTTTATACTTTGACTTTTTAGGAATTAACAGTATGAGGTTCTTAATTCATAAATTAACAACAAGGCTGCTGGTCCGGATGGGATATTCGTGGAACACCTGAAAACCTTGTCTCAAGATCTGGCAGTACCGCTAGCCCTCCTATACAACGAATGCCTCATGAACAGCACAATCCCACAGCAATGGAGAAAGACAATAATAGTGGTACTCAACAAAGGCAGGAAAGACGACCCAAACAGTTACAGGGGAATCGCTTTGGAGAACACAATGTTCAAACTATTCTCCAAAATCATACTAGAGCGCATCGAGCTAAGATTACGAGCAAACATCCCCACGAATCAATTCGGATTCACATGCAGTACAAGAAATCCTAGTTGAGATAGAAAATAGCATGGCACAACCAAACACCCCCCTGTATGCAATATTCATAGATTATTCAAAAGCATTTGACAGCATTAACAGAAAGTTACTTTGCCACAAGCTCGTGAGGAGTGAATTTATCTAGAGAATTTGGAAATCAAGAGTGGCATTTGTTAGGACTATTTAACGAATAAAATTAAGCTGTTTACTCACAAATCATTATTTAACTGTAGTTATTTCAAAATATTTATATATTTAATGCAAACGGCGATGTTTGAAAACAAATGAGAAACGATAGGTACGCTTCTACTGCTTCTTTTGTTTATCACTGCAACCAGATCATACTATTTATTGCCAAAGGAACGCAATATTGTAAGAATGCTCTCTAGTGGAGAAAAAATGAAACATCAATCTGTATGATGTTTTTATTATTAATTTAACATTTCTCAATGAAAGATAAATTAAATTTGAAGAGAAAAATTTTTTTTTTCGCCTAGACCGGGACTCGAACCCGGGACCCTTGGCTTTCCGGGCCAAGTGCTCTACCAACTGAGCTACCGAGGCGAGTTACGATCTACGTATATAAGAGAAAAATTTGCGTCTAGATCGTAACTCGCCTCGGTAGCTCAGTTGGTAGAGCACTTGGCCCGGAAAGCCAAGGGTCCCGGGTTCGAGTCCCGGTCTAGGCGAAAAATTTTTCTCTTCAAATTTAATCAATCTGTATATTAATTCATTTCTGATGTCGTATGATGTAAATATTACAATTATATTTTTCTGGATTATTACCTGGGAAAAAATACATTTAAGAAAGTCAAACAGTGGTTTCTTTTTTTGGTGGTATAATAAATTGCTACAAATGTTGACATGTATGCACTATATATACAATCTGGTAGCCGTATTTCTTATAGGCTCAGTCACTGCAAAATAACGGTCAGACCTGTTCAGAATATTAAAAAGGAGGAGCTTTGTTTAATATATGGTAATTATAACACTGATAAATATTTCGTGAAACACGACTCTGATTGGTTGTAAAACAGAAATCATTGAAACGTGATTGGTCATTGACTCCCATTTGGGGCATGAGTTAAATAGTAAAAAAATGACCACTTTATGTGCGGCGACTCAGCCCTAGAAATAGTCCCCAACTTTAAGTACCTGGGAGTGACGCTGCAGACCACTGGAACCACGTTCACCATGCATATACAAGACAGGACCACAGCGGCAATAAATTCGATGTTCGACATCCCCAAGCTTGAGAGACTGTCCCTGCCAACGGCGATGGCACTGTTCCAACTCAAGGTAGCACCAGCGGCCATATACGGTATTCAGATAATTTGGATTCACCTAACAGCGAAAAACCTCAAGAAATTGGAGAATGTCAAAGCCAGATATCTCAAGAGGGCCTTGTCACTCTCAAAGTACACAAGAAACAGCTACGCCTACAGAATAGCACATGAATCCTACTTCATTGAGGACATCAAGCTTCGCTTCAATCTACCAGAAACCCAGGCATATAAAGACGCCATCAAAGAGAGACAAAACAAAGCCAATGCAATACCGATGGAAATAATGGACACAGAAACAATGAAAACCGATGTGTGGAAAGGACCGAACTTCCAACTTCGCCACCTATACACACGCTTCGCCGCGCATGGTTTCCACTGGAAAATATGTCAGAATCCGTCATACCACGACCCGAAGGAGGACTGCAGATGTAAGCTTTGCGACGAGCCATGCTCCAGGTACCACCTAATGAAATGCCAAAGCAGAACTCAGCCTCTCACCAAAATTACAAAAGACTGGTGAAAATTCTAAATGTACACATTGTGTTTAATAAAATCAATAATTCATAAATTAACGAGTCATTTTTACATCTTACCTCATAGTTTATGTTTTCTTAAACACAGGAACTGCAGTTTTCAAAAGGTCAATCCCTTTCATTTTCAACTGCCATTATGACTACCGGATTTTCATTGGAATCTCTATCTATAACGTTGCCATCTGGTGATGGCATAGATGGAGATTCCAATGAAAATCCAGTAGTCATAATGGCGGTTGAAAATGAAAGGGATTGACCTTTTGAAAACTGCAGTTTCTGTAATTTGTGAACTATTAGGTATTAGTTATTGAAGAAAATTTTATTACCTCACCTCATATCCTCATTAGATCGGTTTTGGGAGCTAATTAGGTTCCATTTCTCAGTACTTTCATGACCGTTATTATATTGACTTAAAGGCAGGAGGCAGCTCTTCAAGACGATATAACAACGGCCATGAAAGTACTGAGAATGGAAGTGAAACCGGTCTAAGAAGAAGAACGATATGAGATGAAGTAACACAAATTTTCTTAAATATACAGTCTTTGTTGTAGCAGCTATGCTTTGAGCACAATATATTGTTACCCCAAGATGCATATCAATGGTGGGCAATGAAAACCTTATAACTCCATTTTGGTAAATTTTAGAGAAGAAACAAATAACTGTTTTAAATAATTATGAAAATCGATAAGCAATAGTTCCCATGTATTTTACTACAGAATACAAGCCAAGTTATTAATAAATTTGAAGTCCCGTGTTCTCAACGGGTTATGCATCACATATTTCTGAGTTGGTTACTGGAGTTATGAGGTTTTTATTGTCTACTGTCGATATTCTCTCAGAAATAATAATTAAATAAATAAATAAAAAAAATAACAATCTCAGTTCATTAAATCATATATTTAAAGTCTATATACATTTAAAATTAGCATTTCTTACAGCGTTATTTCATGGAAACTACATGCAATTTTCACAATAATTAAACATAAATGTCAATTAGCCTATTTGTTAGACTTACTTACTTACTTACTCACTGGCACTATCGAACCCGTAGGTTCATGGCCGCACGGACATAAGCTCTCCATACATCCCTATCCTGAGCTAATGCTTTCCAATCATTCCCTGTATAATCTACTTCCCTCAAATCATAGTTAATGTTGTTCTCCCACCTCATTTTTGGTCTACCAACTGGGCGTTTTCCTTCTGGCTTTCCTACAAGAAGTTTCCATGCACGTCTTTCATTCCCCATACGCGCAACATGTCCTGCCCATCGCAGTCTACGGGACTTAACTGTTCTTATTATATCTGGCTTCCTATAAAGACCATGTAGTTCATTGTTATGTAGTCTTCTCCATTCACCTGTCTGTTCATCTCTCTTTGGTCCAAAAATTTTCCTAAGAACTTTATTCTCAAATACTCGTAATCTCCTTTCCTCCCTTAAAGTAAGAGTCCATGTTTCGCACCCATATAGTATAACTGGTAGAACAATAGTTTTATATATTTTCAGCTTAACGTTTTTTGAAAGGAGTTGGGACATCAAAAGTCTCTGCAATGCATAATAGCATGCATTTCCAGAATTGAGCCTATGTTTAATTTCTTTGTGCATCTCATTCCTATTTGTGATTATTGTTCCTAGGTATTTGAATTCAGCCAATTCCTCAAAATTTCCCTCATTTGTCATTAGCTGTCCATTTCCATTATATAATGTATTTCTACGTGTGACCATATATTTAGTTTTACTGATATTTACTTCCAGTCCTAATTTCTTAGTGTTACTCAATAGTGTGGCTGCGTGTTGGCCTTTAGTATCTCCTCGCTATCGGCCAGTAGTACTACATCATCAGCATAAACTAACAGCTTATTAATACCATTGAGTTGTAAGCCTTCCTCATTCTCCAAAGATTTAATGGCATGCTCTAGTACAAAATTAAATAGTAGAGGAGATAGTGCATCTCCTTGCTTTAACCCATTCTGGATTTCAAAAGTGTCTGAAAACTGTTTGCCTACACGCACCCTACTCGTTGAGCCATTTAGACACATTCGTATAAGTCTAACTAACTTTTTAGGAATTCCAAACTCCAGCAGGATACTATATAACTTCTCCCTCTTAATTGAATCATATGCTTTTTTGAAGTCTACATATAGTTGATGTACAGTACCATTATATTCCCATTTCTTTTCTAAAATCTGTCTGTATTTGTTAGACTACCAATGATAATTATATCTACATCAGTTAGGAAAAACCAGGTAAGTCTTCAAAGTGATTTTTTTACAGGAGAGCAAAAACTAGTTCAATGACTTACACATCAAAGAGTGCATACGTCGAAAATTCTGCTTAATAACACCGTCACTATTCGCTTGACGACTTACCTGTTTTTACTGAACGTGCACTGGACCAAAAGCTATCGGGAGATGTTAACTCATTTTCGGCCAAAAGTTGACTTACCTGGTTTTTCCTAACTGATGTAGATATAAACTATAAATTTGTCTTTTTCTTATCTGTATAAAACCTATAATACTAATATCATTTAGTAACAGAAATTTGTAGAAAAATTCATTATAATTTGTACATATAATTGCACACGTCCACATATTCATTAAGTCCATCATCCATCATCTTCGGAGTTAGTATATACAGATTGATTTCGACGCTTGAATTTCTTAAGTTTTGGTTCAAGATCAGGAGACAAATCTGAATCTGAAATTAAAATGCAATATTTGATTACGATTTATGTGGATTTCAAGGAGAAAAGAATAACATTTTTACTTTTGAAGTTCACAATGAGTTGAAGCAAGGAGATGCACTATCTACTCTACTTTTCAATTTTGTACTAGAGCATGTCATCAAATCTTTAGAGGATCAAGAATGCCTATAAGTCAATGGTATTAATAAGCTGTTAGTTCATGCTGATGATGTAATAGTACTGGGCAATTGCGAGGAGATACTAAGGGCCAAATCTTCAGAGTTATAGAAGGATTAAGATGGAATAACTGTTTTATTCTTATAACGATTCAAAAAATTGCCCCATTAATACTAATTTCATATACAATTAATTTTAATGGGGTTACACACTGTTGAGTAACATAAGAAAGTAACTATTAATAAAACTATATGGTCACATATAGAAATACATTATATATTGGAAATGGACAGCTAATGACAAATGAGGGAAATTTTGAAGAAGTGGCTCAATTCAAATACCTAGGAACAATAATGACAAATAGGAATGAGATGCACAAAGAAATTAAACATAGACTGAATTCTGGGAATGTGCGCTATTATGCATTACAGGGACTCTTCGTCATACCAACTCCTTTAAAAAAATGTTAAACTTAAAATATATAAAACCGTTATTCTACCAGTTATATTATATGGATGCAAAACATGGACTCTTACTTTAGGAGAGGAAAGGAGATTACGTTTGAGAATAAAGTTCTTAGGAAAATTTTTGGACAGAAGAGAGATGAACAGACAGGTGAATGGAGAAGAGTACTTAACAGTGATCTACATGGTCTTTATAGGAAGCCAGATATAATAAGAACAGTTAAGCCTCGTAGATTGCGGTGGGCAGAACATGTGGCACGAATGGGGAATGAAAGACATGCATGGAAGCTTTTTGTAGGAAAACACAGAGTTGGTAGATCAGGAATGAGGTGGGAAAATAACATTAACCAAGACTTGAGGAAAGTAGATTATGCAGGGAATGATTGGAAAACATTAGCTCAGGATAGGGATGTATGGAGAGCTTATGTCCATGCTGCCATGAACCTATGGGTTCGATAGTGCCAGTTAGTTATGTAGAGTTTTATGAAAAAAATTATTAGAGCAATATTTGGAATAAAATAAAAATGAAATAATTAGAAAACGATCAGAAATGAGTAGATTTTAAGCAGGGGATGTGAAAGTTTTACAGAGCAAATAAAAAAGAGAAGGAGGAAAGAAATAGTATTTTAAAAGTGAAATTATAAATATTTATAATTATTTCTTTAAGGTGGCACTAGTGTGGTATAATTCTTTATTCTTGTGTTTTTTATCACTGTCTCAAAATAACAATTATTATTAAATAAATATTTAAATAAAAAATACAAAATATAACTAAAAAATCATGGTTAAATATTAAGAACATTAAAAATGGACCAATTAAGGACTTCCAGCCAACCACTGGAAAATAAAATTATAGCACATATGCAATATGGAGTAAATAGGTGAACAAATATTTACATGAAAAGACTGAAATACAGTATAAAACCAATTTTTAAACCCATGCTAATTTATGAAAGTGAGACATGTTAACCAAAAACAAAAACATTTTAAATTGAGTTCCTTTGAAAAATATATGGACCATTTAAAGACAAAGACGTTTAGTAGATAAGGTAGTTAAGTAAAAATAACCCCCATTATGGCTGGCATAATGCTAGATCAAGGGATGGGATGAAATAAAACTCCTTTTATTGAAGGTCTATATGACATGACGACGTTGGCTGACCAGACCTGTTATAGCATCACAGGGCCAGATAAAATGAAATGAAACAAAATGGACATCATGAGAATGGAGAAGCAGTGAATTAATCTAGGAAATGAGAATTGAATATTCAGCTGTAGAAAAATATATCATCAATACGTCAAGATAAATAGCACTTCAATATACAAAAACATCCATAGAAAATTCCAAACTTTTGGATCGAGTGCAAGGATTGGCCACATTATAACACAGTCCTACCTGTATGGGTTTAATCTTAGTCTAATCACCTTTATGAGTACTAAAACCATCGCAAAAACACTTCAACACATATTACTGGAATACTCAGCAGAAATACCAAACATCTAAAGATTGAACATCAACATAAACACTATTAAACAACAACATCTAATGGCAAGCAGCAGAATATCTTTACAGGAGATATTGTAGTATCATCAGAGAATTGTCTGGGAACATGTAACAAGAAAGAAAGAAAGAAATAAAAGCTTTTGGCAATGAAAGATAGGAGAAATCCTGAGAAAATCTGGCCATGGCTTACATTTGTTTACCATAGACACGATGTAGAGTGAGCAAGAAGTAATTTGGGACCCAGAGATGGAGGGCGAGTATCTGATTAAACCATGGAGACACCATTGGAAGATAAGATATAAAAAGAAATTGTAACATTGTATAACAAACAAGATAATATAGCCAATCAAAATAAATAATTTAAGTTGATTGAATCATATACAAAGAAGGAATGAATGAGAATCATAAACCAGAAGCGAAATTAATTGTAGAATCAAGACTGAGCTGGAGTATTAGAAGACAAAGGGAATTTGGATACAAAGAACTAATGGTCAGCTGTCGGAAACAAAAAAGCTAGGAAAAGTCTACAGGTAGTTAAGGTCCCATAATGGTTGTAGAGTTAGCAATGATGATTAAAATCTTTCCTATGGAACAGTATTATACCAGAGAATAACTAAAAAATCTAATTATTGCAAGATCAGCAGGATACAAGTGAATGCAATTTTTTATGCAGAAATATACACTTTTTAGTTACTTAAAATTTTATCATTCTCTTTATAGCATAGCTCAAGATAACCTTGGAATAATTTTACTGCATTTCTTGGCAAAGCAAGTCAGATATTTCATTATCACTCTCACCATACAATGCAATTTATTTATTTAATTAGAAGGAAATGTTTTATGACACTGTAAATACAAAGTCACAAGTTATAGCACATTAAATATATATATATATATATATATAATTGCCAAATGATACATTAATTAGGAAAATTAAAATATAAATACTTTTAATAATAACTAAATCACTGGCACTATCGAACCTGTAGGTTCATGGCTGCATGGACATAAGTTCTTCATACATCTCTAACCTTAGCTAATTCCATGCTCCGGTCTAACAACTGAGTGCTTTAACTCTGATTTTCCTACATTGTCTTAACCAACTACATAGGAGAAATTAACAATAGAATGTAAGATGTGGACTGGAGAAAAATAGAAGAGGGTTAAAAGTAGAAATAAGACTGATAATTTCCCATTTAATCTTATGCAGTGTGAATATTTTTTATTGTAATTTCAATACTCATAAGTACTTGGGAACATTTGTGTAACATTTTTATTTACTGTGTTAATTGAAAATTTCATAACTATTGATTGTGGATAAGTGAATGATAATATATGAACTACTATGTCAATGTTATCAATTTGTATATTGAGGTTATACTAGAGCAATGGGGTCATTCTGGCATAAAATTAATATCTTCATATCTCATCTATATGTCGAGCTTTCATTAAAGAAATAAGTAATTTTCATTTAGACCCTTTAAAAATGTAAGAAATTTATGCCACATTGCCATTGGCTCTGGTGGAAGCATGTTTGGGTTCAATACCCAGCAGAAATGGTAATTTGAATTAAAATTTTTAATTTTAAAGCTTTGAAAATAGCAGTATAGGGTATCTAATCACTAGGCCCAGATTTATGGCAAAATGCCATTTATTATTGGAGGTCATCAAAAAGTTTTAAGTGTATAGATTTATTCTGGATTTTTTTAAAGTATAATAGCAATTTCTCCCTTAGATCAGGGCATTACACCCTGGCAGTTATCAACAATAGGATGCACACATAACTCAGTGGTAGTTTCCATACACCTATATCCTGAGATAATATTTTCCATTTTTTCCCCCATATAATTCACCTCCCTCAAATTATGGCTAATGTTAAAAATGTTATAGTTTCAATGTTTTTATTTTAAATTTTGACAGAATAATGGGGTCAACTCTAATGGAAATGAATTCTGGGAGTAAAGATGGCCATCACACAGGTCTGACATCTCATGCTAATTGTCTAGAAAAGAGGGAGCCTTAACCTTCTACTACCCCAAGGGCGTGTAGTGGGATCACTTTACCTTTATTTATCAACAATAATATGTATGTGCCATAATTGGATTTTACTTCCTCTCTTTTCATCACCACTCCTCTCACTATACACAAACTTTGTTCTGCTCTGAGAATTCATCTGTCTCTTTAATAGGTTTCTATTCATCTGTCATTTTGAATGAGATGAACATGATGTGACAGCTTGGCTGGCTGCTAGCCTTACGTCCACATGTGCCATTTACAAAGGGATGGCATATGCTCAGCATGTTAGGTTGCCAGCCATATAGATAGTTTTTTTTCCAACCTTGAGCTGCTATTAATTGTAAAAGGTAAATATACAGTGGTCCCACTGTAGGCCTTAGGAGGCCCTTGGGTTGGTAGGAGATTAGGGCTCCCACATTCTAGATAATCATATATCATTAAATTAATATTAAGAAGCTAAAGCTGTTACTATGATTGAAATAAGTATATTAAAGTACATTACTAAATTATTGTAATCAAATGGTAAAGAGAAAAATTTATGCCTGAACCGGGAATCGAACCCCGAACCTTCAGCTTTCCGTGCTGATGCTCTAACCATTGAGCTAATCCAGGCTTCCCTCCCATCCAAGCATAAATCCTTCCTTTTACCTTACTGCCTTGGTCCCACATTCAAATGCTATGAATCATCATTCACAAATACACAATGAATGCCTTCTACCTGAAGAAGACATGAAGGGACTCCACATAGCTATAGCATTATTTATTAAATTAATATTAAGAAGCTAAAGCTGTTACTATGATTGAAATAAGTATATTAAAGTACACTACTAAATTATTGTAATCAAATGGTAAAGAGGGAGGGAAGCCTGGATTAGCTCAATGGTTAGAGCATCAGCACGGAAAGCTGAAGATTCGGGGTTTGATTCCCGGTTCAGGCATAAATTTTTCTCTTTACCATTTGATTACAATCATATATCAGTTGGATTATAAGCCATTTGTGACAGCCACCTTTAACCCAGAGCATAAGTCTGGTATTCATTTCTGTTGGAGGCTGAATAGACCTCAAAGACCATGGTGCCACCAGAAGATTTAGACAGTTTAAAAATCCTGACCCCATCAGACCTCTAACTTTGAACCTTTTGACTTATGGATTATTGCTTAATCAACTACACTATGAAAAATTAAAATAAATAAAATACACTATGCTACTTATTGTAGCTACCCAAATTCCTAATGATGTTGGGTGAACATCAATTCTACACTCTCTCTGAAACTCCATGACAAAATTTCTTCCCCAAGAGAAATTGAACTAGAGTATGTCTGCACCAAGACATGATGCCTTAAAATGCTCAGGTATGGCATTTTGAATATATTGAAAAATTAAATTTTGGTAATTTCAATCTGGACATTTAGTTCACACAGCCATCAAATCTATTTTACAATTTATTTTCCAAAATAGTGTTTAATAAAAAATCATACATAAAATAAGCAAATATCCCAAATAAGATTACATTTAAAGTTATTTTTATTCACTCTTGATGGATTAGTGATTATCAGGCTTGTCTCAGGTTTCAAGGTCCATGCATTCAAACATGGCCAGAGTTAAAGGATTTTTAAAGGCAAGAAAATCTTGAGCATGGGTTATTTTGCTAGGAAACTAAAGCTAAGGTCCCTCCCATATGATAGATTTATATAGCATATAAATCAAGTCTGAAAGAAGAGGTACCTGAACAAAATTTGTCAGCCCTTTCATATCCAGATTTGAATTGTGATACTAATGATCTTAGCTGTTAAAAAGAATCATTAAATAAAATAACAATATAACACATCTTAAATTATGTAGATAGGAAATAACACTGAGGTTTTTTAACACATTCAGTACCATAAACCAGGTAAGGCATTTAAGGAGACTATCATGTATGCAGCCGTCGGTCAGTTAACTCGCTTTAGAGCGGGCGCAAACAAACCACGTTTATATTTGGCGCCTAAATATTTTATGGGCTTAGTATGTCTTGGAGATCATAGATAGCATGGTAAATGTACATTTTCTATTCCGTTTGACACATTTAACCTTGGTGAATCCCTTTTATTTTTTTAAACAAACAACACATGGAATTCGTTCACTCAAACTTGTCTCCAGTGTCCAATGCAGTCGTATTTGTTTCTCGTTATCGCGCTGTTCTTTGCGCGTGAGTGAAACCATGGCGAAAGAAAAATGTCTCACTGAAGAAGAATTAGTGAATATTTTGTATAATGATGATTCAGGTGACGAACTGATTCGTGAATTACAAGATTCACAAAGTGAAAGTGAAGATGAACTTCCACTTCCTGAAATTTATACGTTGATACTATGTGATGTCAATCACCCAAGTTATCTCACCATCAAATACTACTAGGATATCTCCTTTAGATATGTACAAAATTTGAATTTTCTAGGACTAATAGTTTGTGAATAATGGTCCATTTTCTGAAGTGCCACGAAAAGGGTAGCTGGGGTATTTACATGGCTGGCCTGTGGTACTGAATGTAATATTGTTTATTTTTTCTTTCACTCACCTCATACTTCATATGAAGTATGAGGTGAGTAAAAGAAAAAAATAAACAATAACACATTTTATCTTTTTCAAATTAAATTGCTTTTATTATCTAACACAAAAATATTATATTTGAAGAGAAAAATATAGGCTCAGACTGGGGTTTGAACCCAGGATCTTTGGCTTTCTATGCCAATGCTCTACCAACTGAGCTAACTAAGTACTCCAATCTAAACACAAATTTTTCTCTTATACATTGTTAATTCCAGAGCACCAAATGCTACGAACCATTGCTTGATCATACAAATTATGGCTTCTTTTTTTAAGAAGACTTTTATTGGGAATTTAAACACTACTTTATAAAACCAGCAAGACTTCTCAGGTAGCTCAGTTCGTAGAGCATTGGCATAGAAAGCCAAGGGTCCTGGGTTTAAACCCCAGTCTGAGCGTAATTTTTTTCTTCAAATATAATGTTCTTCAGTGAGAATATTAAATTAATAATAAAAACAAAAATATTTGTTTGTGAATTAGTATTTTAGTCAATAATGATCTTTTTTTACAACTCAGGACATTAAGCATCGCAATTGAAATCTGGGTATGAAAGAACCAACAATATTTTCATAGGATTCTTATTTAATGCTTTAAGTTTTTTCAGTGTCATACATCTATGATACAGGACCCAGCTTCATATCCCTTCAAAATAAAGTCACTCTGGATTTTTATGCCTTTAAAAATTCACTGATCCCTGCTAGATATGAGTCCACAAACCTTGGAACTGGAAGCAAACATGATCACTTATGAGTTTTTGAAATTAAGATGATAACATGTGATAAATAAGTTTAAATAAGGTTGATGGCTGATTAATAAAATTAATCTAAGACTTTACCTGTTGAAGGAGTTGTAGAAGAAACTCTATCTGAGAAGCCATTATCATAAATGGTTTGTGGTTCATCAATGTCACTGTCTCTTGGACTAGGAAAATGTGATAATCCGTGATTCTGAACACAATCTGAAGAAACCATTATTTCTTCTGGATTTTTCATAGGTTCATCCACATCACTATTTTGTGGGCTTGGAAGAGCGAGACTTAATCTTCTAGGTAGACTATACGGCGAAAGACTACGCTTCATGGATAGCATAGAATCATCTCGTTTTGACATCATTACTAACTCCATGCTGTCATTAACCAACTCATTATAAGAATTATCTTCAAAAGATATAAATGAGTTACTCTGTCGTTCAGGAGTCAAGTAACTTGGTAAGCTACTGGATGTAGATACCTGGTTCTATATTAAAAAAAAAAACAAAAATTAATTTACTTATTTCTATCATTGCTTTAGTTTCTCAACATTAATTTAATAAATAATGCTATAGCTGTGTGGAATCCCTTCATTTTTCTTCATGTAGAAGCCATTCATTGTGTATTTGTGAAGATTCATTACATTGAATGTGGGACCAAGAGAGTAAGGCAAAGGGAAGATTTATGCTTGGATGGGAATGTGGCCTGAATTACCTCAGTGGTCAGAGCATCAGCACAGAAAGCTGAAGGTTCAGAGTTTGATTCCCGGTCCAGGCAATTTTTTCTCTCTTTACCATTGATTCCAATAATTTAGTTGTGTTCATTAATTTACTTATTTCTATCATAGTAATAGCTTTAGCTTCTCAATGTTAATTTAATAGAGGATCATATTTAATGAGATGTGGTATAAAGTTTCCAATTCATATTTGTATTCAATAGAAAACAAATCATAGCATTGCTTAATGAATTTGTAAGGAAAACAGTCACTGCCCCTTTTAGAATGTAAACAATCATAACTGTCTTGCTGACTATTTGCATAAAATCAACAAGTATGATAAGTAAGGACTCAACAGCAGTTTTTAACAAGAAAGTACTAACAAGAATTTAAGGTAGAATTTTTATCACTCACCTCATATTGTTCTTCTTATTTGACTATAAACTAGCTTCGGAACATAGTTTCTTTTACCATCCTCAGTATCGTCACAACCGTTGTTCTGTCGTCTTGAAGAACTGTCCTTCGCCCCTTCCATTGGCTGACTGAAAAACCTCGAAACCAGGTCTTTCGAGGTTTTAGGTTTTTCAGTCAGCCAATGGAAGGGGCGAAGGACAGCTCTTCAAGACGACAGAACAACGTTCGTGACAATACTGAGGATGGAACAGAAACTATGTTTCGAAACAAGTTTATAGTCAAATAAGAATAATATGAGGTGAGTGATAAAAATTCTACCTTAATGAATATACCCCATAGTGAGAATTCCTAAAATAAGTAGTTACTAACAAGAATTTAAGGATTTTGTAATGATACAGCTAGCAAGACTGTCTAATGAAGTAAGAGAGAAAACATGTGCACATCAATAATTAATTCCTGCTGTCAATGGATAAAAGAACATTGCCAGTTAATAGTCCACATATCTCCATTAGTCAGATCAAGGTCATAATATAGAATAAATCCCCTGTCTCCCTCATGTCCTAAAACAGGGTTGGATGATGCAACCCGATCTTCCTCAACCCATGCAACTACGGATCAATATGGCAGCTAAGCAGTGATCTTGATCTGACTAGTGAAAATGTGTGGACTATAGTACATATGTGCATATCAAATAGACAGAGATTTTGCACCTTTACAAATTAAATGTCATCATCTTAGATAAATATATTACTTATACAAATAAGTTTTTGGTAAGCATGCAGATTTTTTAGGTTAGATTTTGGTAAGATTTAAGGGATCTGGAATAGTGCATACCACTAATGTTAAAACATTGGTTGTGAAATCCATGTTTTATTTATTTACTTCACTGATAAATCAATATCTTTAAGAAATCTCTTTCACTCAGCCAGAACCACAGAGATAAAGAGTCTGGCAACAAGTCGTATAGCGCTAAAGTAAGAAGTTACTACCACTTTTAAAATACAAATTTTAGTTTTTCAATGTGATTCCGAAACATTTTCATTTAGTTCTTAATATTTTCCAAGCCTAAATTCATTTCCTTTGGTTGAAACAGCAAAACATAAATAAGTTTGGTCGTATTCATCTTACCTCATACATTTTTTTTTTGTAAGATGCATTTCAAAGCTTCTGTGCTTCATCGTCAGTTGGTATAAACTCAAGAGTCTAATGAGTAAAGATTCAAGAGTCTGTACCAACTTAAGATGAAGCACAGAAGCTTTGAAACACATCTTACAAAAAATATACAATTTATGAGGTAAGATGAATAGACTAAACTTATTAAGTTATGTAGATAGGAAATAACATTATGAGGTTTTTTAAATATTGTTTATTTTTTATTATTTCACTCACCTCATACTTCATAATTCCTAGCTAGGAATTATGAAGTATGAGGTGAGTGAAATAATAAAAAATAAACAAGACTAAACTTATTTAATTAAGAGAATCTCATAATGTTACTTCCTAATATTTTCACAGCAAAACATATCACAAAAAAGTAATAAATAATTAAAATAAATAAATTGTAAGCAAATTAATTTGAATATTAATGACATTAATAAAATCATAACTCCAACTTAACGCATATTCATATGGAAACTATAAACTCATATATGGCAACAAGATCAAACTTCCATCTCTCCTTCAGGCTTCACTAGATCCAATGTTTTAATAGAACATTGCCAGTTTATTTCTCTATGTCTGTGGTTAGAATTAATATGTTACATATTATCTTAAAACCAACAAATCCAATAGTTATATGAAGTTTCCTAAATATATACTTATTGAAACATATGGTACTATGAAGAAAAAATGTATTGCAATTGTTATATTTAACTACAAATATACACAGCTATCCAATCTGAAAATTCAACCATTAAGTAAGTTAGTTAATATTTAATTTTAGGAAGTTATATTTTGAGGTTATTTTAATTATATTATTTATAATATTATATATATATATATATATATATATATTATATTTATATATAATATTGAGGTAAGATGTCCAGACCAAAAATAATATAAGTTAGTTAATAAATTATTTACAAAAGCTTTTTTTTATTTCTCTTATTATTTAGTGAACATATTTAAGTAGTCACAAAATAGAAAGTTAAAAGAGGAATAAAACCTCTAATTAATGCTTTCAAAACACAGTATTTTCTAAGATGTAGCTGTATTTAACTAAGGTGTCTCATGTTTTAATAGTTAAAGGGTTAATAATATAAGAAGTATAATACCGTTAATAATTATCCTGTGGGAATTAACAACATTTATGAGAAAAATTTGCATATAGATTGGAGTTTCTCAGGTTGCTCGGTGGTAGAGCATTGGCCTAGAAAGCCAAAGGTCCTGGGTTCGAACCCCAGTCTGAGAGTATAATTTTTCTCCTCAAATATAATTTAGGAAGTAAATTTGATTCAGAAGGAAAGTACCAAAAGGAAATTACACAAAGAATCCAAGCTAGTAGAAGATTATATTATTTAAGTAAAGAGATTCTATGGAAATGGGAAACTAAGAAAGAATAAAAAATTGATATATAAAACATATTTCATACCCATATTGAGTAATGCGTAACAAAGAGAAATAAAAGTAAAGTAGCAAAGATGAGAATTTTGAGTAAGAGAAAGGCTTTGATTAGACCATTACAGGAATATATTGATCATAAGAGGTCACAATGGTACAGACATGTTAATCGAATGACACTAAAAAGGCTACCAATAATAACACTGGCAATAAGAATAAAAATAGGAAGCGACCTTTGGGAAGATCAAGATTGAGTTCGATAAAACAGATACAGGAAAACCTAGGGGGAAAAGGAGTAGAATGGACAACAATCATGAACAAAATATGATGGAAAGATAGAGATGTTTGGAGGAAACTAAGTCAGATGACTCAAGTGGAAGCATCCTATAAAACAAGAACTGGGCATCCGGACTCAATTTAACCTAGTTAGTAATAATATTACTGCACTTATTGTTGTCACATTCTTAAAAGGCTAAAAACAATTATTTGGATTCAATAATATCTATTTCTCAAAATAATTTGTTTGTTTTGAGAGCAAAGATATTTTTTGCACAGCATTACAAATTAGTTTTGAAGCAATTAATCAAATCTTAACTTCTATTTTATAGTTAGAACAATTTTCTTACTTTTAGCACAATGCTTTTGTAAAATAAATTCCTAAATTTGTTTGTTCATACCAATCACATTCCAGCAATATAACCTAGAAAGACAACCTTCTGCAGTAGCAGAAAACACACCATACCCCTTTCTCAAGACATAATTGTACTTTCATAGATGACAGAAAACAATGAGCCATCCCTTACGAATATGCGAACCAAATTCACACATCCACAGCATAAAAAAATTAATTAATTAATTAATAATATAAACCAGAAACTTTGCACCTCTTCTCATAAAATATGATTCTTATTATGAAAACTTTCTTCATTAGAGGATTGTCACAAGGACAAAGTGATATAGACAATTAATTTTAAAAATTGTTCAAATACATTTTGTAAATACATTAAAAAAAATTCAAATTGTAATTGAAGTATATTCTTATAAAGTAGAAATTTTGTAAAGATGGTTTCTTAAAATTGACCCTCTAATGGCAGCGATGGCAATTTTATAAAGATACAATCTATCCAAATCTAAGGAATTCCAAAACTTAGCTAAGAATCCTGACAAACATGTCTCCTGGACATGTTTCAGATATCATCATCCTCATTCACATCTAAATTCTGATCTTTGAAATTGATGTTAGCTTTCCTCATGTTCCTGGTGGAGAGGGAATGAACTTTGAGATCAAATCTCCTCACTGGGATCTCGAACATTCATCATTTTTTTTTCTGTACATAAATCTTTTATCACATTGTGATTATATTACTTTCTTCTCCAATTTAAAAAGAAAATTGCAGTAGTGGATTAATGTTTGATAAAGAATCATAAAATTGAAGAAGAGATGGGCTGAAAACTTTCATGGACCGAAACAATCTTCCTAGAACTACAACCTGTATTCGTAAATTAATGAGTCAATTTTTAACATCTTACCTCATATTTTATGATTACAATGAAAATCCGGTAGTCATAATGTCGGTTGAAAATGAGAGAGATCCTTCTCTCAAAAACTAGTTCCCATGTTTGAAGAAACATAAAATATGGGATAAGATGAATTAAACCTCATAATTACAATTATATATAAACCTCATAATGTTAAAAATTCCCAAATTTATTATATAAAAATGAGATAAGATGTTAAAAATTGACTCATTAATTTACGAATTAAGAACCTCAATGTTATTTCCCATATTTAACTATGAATGCAACCTGTATGGTTGACAGATAATGAAAATTGAAGAAGAAACGTTAGTAAAACATTTGGAAAGGCCTATAGAATTCATAACATCAAAAAAGATATACATATATTAAAAAGAACAAAAACAGAATTACTAATATTTTAAAGATCAAGTGAGCAAGATTTGATCTTAAAATTCATTCCCTCCTCCAGCAATATGAAGAAAGCTGATGCTAATGACTAATTTCAAACAGAATTTTGTTAAGAATAGAAATTATGGTCTCTGAAACATGTCCAGGTGAATTATCCAGACAAAAGAAAAAAATTGACAGTCGTGAAAACAGCTGATGATGACGACAATGTGTTGCCAATACTGCAGTGCTGTGTTTAAAAAAACATAGAAGTATGAGGTAAGAAGAAATCACGATTCATTTAATTATTATTAATTGAACCTCATAATGTTAAAAATTCCCAAATTTAATATATAAATCATATTTTTAATTTATTGACATTTACCTTACAGTGCTATCAATTTTTAAAAAAATATTTTTAATTATTTTCTATTAAATTTACAAATATATATAGTGAAGTTCATATTTAAGAAGTAACGATATGAGATTTTATTTAATAATCATTAAATGAATCATATTTTACACCTCTCCTCATATATTTTGTATATATCCAAGACCAGTTTTCCAAAGTCTACTATTTAGTCAACTGGCATATGACTGAGGTTGATAATGAAGAGTAAACTCTTTGAAACTGGTTTTGGGTATATACAAAATATGTAAGGTGAGATGTAAAATCTGATCAATTTAATGATTATTACATACTGAAGTACTAGATGCACATATATAATCAAGAATAAAAGTCTCAAGCTTGTAATATGGATAAACCTTGAGAAACATGCACCCCACAAGCATTATTTTGACATTAGTGATATACCAGTAGGATCAACCTGATTCCCTTAAAAGAATTTTCTACATGCAGAATTTGAAAAGAAAAAAAAAAAAAGATGATGCAACCAAATTAGATTGGAGTTTGATTTAATATCTATAGTAAATTAAAAATGAAGTATTTCTAACCTGGCTTGATTCAAGACATGAATCATTTGGAGAATTTAAAAGCAAACTCATCGGATCATCAATGGAAAGCCTATCACAAAATACCATTGTTTGTGGATTTATCTGGGCTTGAGGTTGCATGCCACCAGTACATTTATCGTGTTCTTCAAATGGCACAACAGTTTGAGTAAAATTCTGTGGTATAACAAAATTTCCATCAAATTTATCATGCACAAAATTCATT
Source organism: Diploptera punctata (assembly GCA_030220185.1). Lineage (NCBI taxonomy): Eukaryota > Metazoa > Arthropoda > Insecta > Blattodea > Blaberidae > Diploptera > Diploptera punctata. The sequence continues at coordinate 1,409,596 of JASPKZ010009814.1, read as the reverse complement.
TCTTCTTTAGTCGGTCTAAAATCCCACCTAAAAATATTGAATTTCATCAGTATTAGCGGAGACAGTAGAGCAAACCAACTTCTATCTAACAATAATGCAGCTTTCAAGAGTAAGTGACTTGGTCTTGGTCATATTGATGAGAATGAATTTGGAGAAGTTGAATTATGAAGGTTTATATGAATCATTGGACAAAACTATCATCATTAAAATAAAGAGACTTGATGGGTAGGAAATATGAGGAAATGTGGATAGACAATGGGCAGGGTACTAGGAAATACTAAATTCAAAATCCTGGTGTACAGCAAGAACATTGCAGATACAAACTCGGATTCACAGATGGAGTGGAGAATGACATAAGGAAGTTGGGATGCAGAAATTGGAAGTTGATGGCAGGGCAGCAAAAGCTTGTGATGTTTGCTAGATGAGACCACAGTTCACATCAGGCTGTACAGCCAAAGATGATGGCGATTTTTTTACTTAAAATTTCAGAAATTTACAAGCATACATATTTAATATTTTGAAGCAATTTTTAATGTGTAAAGTAAACCCATCTAAGAATGTTAAATGCAAATGCAAGTTTGATTATTACAATATTTATAATTTATTTCCTTCATAAAATATTGTACTTTCATTCATCCAAAAAAAGTTATAAAGTAATAAATTGGAAATGATAAATCTATTTTTAGATTTTGAACTATCTATGAATTATATTTGAAGAGAAAATTTTTTCCGCCTAGACTGAGACTCGAACCCGGGACCTTTGGCTTGCCGGGCCAAATGCTCTACCAACTGAGCCACCGAGGCGAGTTGCGATCTAGACGCAAATTTTTCTCTTATATACGTTGTAATTCCCTCTCTATGAATGTTTATAATCTTTCATTAAGTTTAACAAAAATATTATGATTAATATTGAGGATTAATTTGAAAATGGTAAAATAATATAAGAACTATGATATTCAAAAACCAAAAGATTACCACAACCTCTCTTTCTTCATTCCTTAAATTTTTAGCTCAAGTAAATTTAATAGTTAACTTTCAACTCCATATAATTTAAATTTGTAACTTTATTAAACTATTAAGTATAATATATTACCTTTCTTCACATCCAGGTCCTGGCATATACTGATTATTCTTTTTAACACTAAGCAGGTGGTTTGTATTGTGAACGATTGTTAACCATTCTAAGTCATATTCAAGCTCAATCGGCTTTTCAAAATCATGTTCAACTTCCACAATCTAAAATAAAATTATATACAATACATTAAATTTATATACATTGAAGAAAAAAAAGCTTGTTAGTAAGTATAGTGCTTTTTTTAATACACAAAGAAAACACATTCTGCATGGTGGACCCTGGCATATACTGATTATTCTTTTTAACACTAAGCAGATGGTTTGTATTGTGAACGATTGTTAACCATTCTAAGTCATATTCAAGCTCAATCGTCTTTTCAAAATCATGTTCAACTTCCACAATTTAAAATAAAATTATATACAATACATTAAATTTATGTACATTGAAAAAAAAAAGGCTTGTTAGTAAGAATAGTGCTTTTTTTTTAATATACAAAGAAAACACATTCTGCGTGGTGGACTGGAAGAAAGTTGTAAGATAGTAAAGTCTCATGTAAAGTTAAATGCAGGCTTTCACGGTCAGTAATCATAATATTAAAAGATTTCAGACTATGTGGCCCTGATCCATGACTACAAGACGTTTCTCTCTTGACTGCAGAGGGCATTTTCAATGGCAAGTACTTCTAAGTAGTGTTTGTTCCCTGGTCGGAGGTAGTCAAGCCACTGACCAGGGAACATTACGTATACAGGTTTCAGCCTTAGTTTATGTTGTGATGTAAACAGAAGCACGTGGTTAAGTATGATTTCATTGGTCACATTAATCTAATGACATTGTTGTCCAGCGGTGTAGATGAAAACACAGTTCCCTGATCAATCTACATTTTATATAATATAACTAATATGTATGAACAAAATTATCACAATAATAATAATAAAAACATAACATATGAAAAAATGACAATGGTGAACAGTAAGTATAAATTTAAATATAACACCATTTCGCACATATCAGTTGACGAAGAGGGAAATTTGGTTACTTCAACATGGCCACTTGTGTTGAATACATTAAACATCAGATGGCACGTAAAATAGTACCACTGCTCTACCAATCACAGATGCCTGCGGAAGGATACCTTTTGTGACTTTGTTTACAGTACAACATAACTAAGGCCAAATATGGTATAGAATTGTTTTTATTATTGATTTAACATTTCTCACTGAAATGTATGGTATAGAAGTTGAACTTTTATAGGAAAAAATCACTATGAGGTTTAACAATTCAGGTCATTAGGATTGCAATCTAAATCTGGATAAAAAGACAGACAATTTTTGTTCAGAAGCCTCTTATTTCAAGTTTGAAGAACATTCACATCCCATAAATCAACAATGTGAAACCTGTGGCTTTACTTCTCTTCTGAAAGAAGCCATAGTCAGTATTTTGTGCTCTTCAAAATCCATTGACCTTGCCTGGATTTTAACCTGCAAACCTTGGAACCAAAAGCAAGCATAGTAACTTTTAGTCCACGGAACCAAATGTTCCCAAAGAAGGCATTAGAATTAAGAGTTAGAGGATAAAGACCAAAAGGCAGATGGATGGATCAAATCAAGAGGAATGTTTAAAGAGAAAAGAAATAATAAAGAGATTGTAATTACTCAAAATGCTTATAAACTCAACTCTTGAAAGAGGACACAAATTAGAAGTGAAAAAAAATTGTTCTAACGAATTTTAAAAAAAATATTGGTCCAAAATATAGAGATAAGTAAAAATGAAGAGAAAAATAAGTCCCAATAAACATGGGCCACAAATTAACCAGTTACAAGATAATGTATTTTTCTTTGTTGACTAAGGCTCGCTGAATACTTAGTACTAATTCTAACGAAAGTAACAACAGAAAAGAAGAGGAGTTACTGCATGTAATAAGCAATCCAATAACCATCGCAAAATTTCATTGTTGAGGTGCTTCAAAAGTAGGGAATCCCATGAAAAGTTAATTTGCTAACTTGATGTTTATTGAAGTTTCTATGTTTTTCTTCTGTTTGCACTTGAATGCTGGGCTTGACTCGTGATCAATAAATTAAATTAATTTGTCATTCCCCTCCTCATATTTTAATTAGTATTTAGTATTCATAAAGTCACATCTACCCTCATAATGTCCACCATTGTGGTCTCGAGGTAGCGCGCTGCCTTGTCATGCAGCGGGCCCGGATTCGATTCCCGTTTGGGACGGGCTTCCTGGGTGAGGTTTTTCCTCACCTGTAAGACAAATGTCAGGTAGCTCTGAGGCCCAAAAGTCCCCAAACATCATCTGGCCGTCATCATCATCCTGGTGTGCAAAGCAACGGGAAGCTACCACACCTATGATTTCCTAGTAAAACTGCAAAGCATGGCATGAAAATGTCATGATTGCAGTGAAGGACCTGCCCTAGGGCAGAACACTATAGAATGGAATGGACCCTCCTAATAAAAGCTCTGTATTCATATTCACTGGAACTGATTAGTTCTCTCCATTTTACTTCTTTATCTCCATATACTGACCCTTACTTTTGGAACACCCTACATACAGAAGGAATGGACTTATATAACTATTATATGATACGTATTTCAAACATATTAAAACAAATATATACAAATTAAAATGACTTTTATATTGAACCAATATAATGCATTAATAAGCTGCTTTAGTATAATCATATACTTAATATTTACCTGCAGGAATTTTCTCCTTGGCAAACATTTATCCAGTGCTAAGAATTTTGTTTTCTTCTTCACTTCATTCTCCTATTTAAAAAGTAAGAAAAAATTATATCAGTTTTTTTTTGTGTTCTTCAAGAAATTACAAGAATCTTGAAATATCAATATTATATAACTCAGTCAGAAATTTTTACGTTTCATCTCATAAAAATTTTAATGAGGTGAGGTGTAAAAATTTCAAATTAAATTATATAATTCATAAATTGAGTCAGATAAATTCTTTAACATCTCACCTCATAAAACTCCATGTTATCACAGGACTGGTTTCAAAAGCCATCACCTCTATCCTCAGCCAAAACTCTGACTGTTAAAATTCTACCATTACCATCATCTTCCAAACCGCCATCTGGTGCTGATTTTATGAACTTTGAGATTCAATTTTGGTTGCTGGAAATTTAAAAATTCATGGATCTATATTTGTTCTTCTTAATGTATATCCTTTCCCAAATTGTTAATTCCAAAGGCTTCTCTAAATATTTCAAAAGTTTAGTTTCTCTTCCAATTATGTGATTCTCTAGCGAACTATGAGCACAACTGCCAAGAAACTAAACTTTCAAAACATTTAGAGAAGCCTTTGGAATTAACAGTTTGGGAAAAGATATACACTCAGAAGAACAAATACAGATACATGAATTTTTAAATTCCCAGCAATTAATCTCGAAGTTTAATGGCAGAATTTCAACAGTTGAAGACATGCTTGAGGATGGAGGCGATGTCTTTTGAAACCAGTCTGTGAAAACATGGAGTTTTATGAGGTGAGATGTAAAAAGATGTATCTAACTCAATTTATAAATTGTAAATTACCTCACCGTAATTTTGATTAAAAGTATATAGTACTGATAATTTTCCTAAAAGTGTTACCCCCATTAGAATTTTTATTAAAATTGTGAAATATGTTTATTTGTATAGAAAGTAAATAATTGGATTTAATATAAAATTGATAATAATTTACACTATGAAGGGTTTTAAATTACATTTTTATTCCTTGCCTCATATAAGCTATTTTCCTTGGGACTGGATTCAAAGGAAAATCTCTTTCATCTTTAGCCAACAAATTAAACCAATTAAATTAAATTTGAAACTAGCTCCAGAAAAATCAAAATTACAGATGGCAGTTCGGAAAATGGCAAAATTTAACAGTTGGAGTTTGACTGAAGATGAAACCTTTGAAAGCAGTATCGTGAAAACCCAGAACTTTATGAGATGAGGTATAAAAACATTTTCACCAACTCATTTATAAATCCAGAAAAATAACTTTTATATATGGCAAGGTGCAAAGAACTTAATTCAATTTATTAAATAACAGGATGTTAAGAGGGCAAAATATAGAACTATTTCATTCAACTAAAGAATAACTTTTGAATCCATTACAATTTATTGGCTCTTACAAACTCACTACAATTTGGCCTACCAACTGGTTGCAAGCCTTATATCCACATGCCATTTATGAAAGGGAATAATAACAAAATTTTTAGGAAAAATTCTTCGGTCATGGGAACTCGAACCAGTGCATGTCTCATAGCTCTGTTCAAGGACATCCCTTAGACTTCTCATCTACTATACTGTCCAATAGTTTGAATTAATTTTTTATTTTAATTATTAGTTAATGAAATGACAAGAATGTCTATTTTTATATATAGCTAATTATTAGAGAAAGCATTTTAAAGTAGTATGAATTAAGAATTAAACACATTACTATGATTAAGTTATGTAGATAGGAAATAACACTATGAGGTTTTTTAATATTGTTTATTTTTTATTATTTCACTCATCTCATACTTCATAATTCATAGCAGACCCTGGGTTTCTTCACATCTTTTGTGACATTCTCAATGCTGCGCCACGTTCACAACTGACGTCCAACGGCCTTCTATCCTGCAGACTGACCTCCGTGCCATCTGGTGGCCGACCGAAGAATTTCCAAATCAGTCCTCTTTCTTTATAACCGGGTATTTCAAAATTCATAGTTGTATTTTCATTCTTGCATATGTAAATTTTTTCCCAAATTGTGAGTTCCTTCGGTTTTTCCAATTGTTTAAGTAATTTTGTTTTGGTTTCTATTCTATGTTTTTCTGACCAGGCATGTGCAGCTATTGCAGATTTTTCGGTTTCTCCATTTTTAACATTTCTGAGGTGTTCTTTTAACCTTGTATTTAGATTCCTTTTTGTTTTTCCTATGTATATCTTTTCACAATCTTTACAATTAATTTGATAAATTCCCGATTTTTTGCAGTCTTCAATCTTTTCATTTTTGTTGGTTTTTATTAAATTACCTACGCTGTAATCATTTTTTCGGTGCTAATTTAATGTTGAATTTGTTGAAAATTTTTTGAAACTTGTCAAATACCAAAGGATGGTATGTGAACTTCTTGAATTTTTTGCCTATATTTTTATCTGTCTGAAGAGTACTTTCATTGATGACTTTTTGTTCTTTGAATTTATTTATTTTCTTGTGTATCATCTTCTTTTGAAAACAATTATCCTTAGCAATTTTTATGATGTATTCTTTCTCTTTTTTGTAATTTTCTTTGCTCATGGGGACATTCACAAGAGCAAAGAAAATTACAAAAAAAGAGAAAGAACACATCATAAAAATTGCTAAGGATAATGGTTTTCAAAAGAAGATGATACACAAAAAAATAAATAAATTCAAAGAACAAAAAGTCATCAATGAAAGTACTCTTCAGACAGATAAAAATATAGGCAAAAAATTCAAGAAGTTCACATACCATCCTTTGGTATTTGACAAGTTTCAAAAAATTTTCAACAAATTCAACATTAAATTAGCACCGAAAAAATGATTACAGCGTAGGTAATTTAATAAAAACCAACAAAAATGAAAAGATTGAAGACTGCAAAAAATCGGGAATTTATCAAATTAATTGTAAAGATTGTGAAAAGATATACATAGGAAAAACAAAAAGGAATCTAAATACAAGGTTAAAAGAACACCTCAGAAATGTTAAAAATGGAGAAACCGAAAAATCTGCAATAGCTGCACATGCCTGGTCAGAAAAACATAGAATAGAAACCAAAACAAAATTACTTAAACAATTGGAAAAACCGAAGGAACTCACAATTTGGGAAAAAAATTTACATATGCAAGAATGAAAATACAACTATGAATTTTGAAATACCCGGTTATAAAGAAAGAGGACTGATTTGGAAATTCTTCGGTCGGCCACCAGATGGCATGGAGGTCAGTCTGCAGGATAGAAGGCCGTTGGACGTCAGTTGTGAACGTGACGCAGCATTGAGAATGTCACAAAAGATGTGAAGAAACTCAGGGTCTGCTATGAATTATGAAGTATGAGGTGAGTGAAATAATAAAAAATAAACAACATTACTATGATGTCTATGTAAATGGAACATTATTTATTTCATAATTAAAAAATAACATCTGTAATATCAAAGTAATATAGCTAGTAGATCCTACAAAAATTATTGAGAAATGTTTAAGTTATATAATAAAATTGTATAAAAATTATTTTCAGTTAAATGGAGAAAAAATATTATTCATTATACTATGCTGTAATTTTAACTTTTAACTTTAAACACAAAAAAAAAAAAATCTGCTCCCTAACGATAAATTGTTCTACCTTAGCATATAACTAATATACTTACCGAAATGTGTGGTACAACTGCAGCAAATTTTACATGCAAATGAGCAGAAAACCAGTAACTGGGTTTTAAATGATGTAATAATTCTTCACATGGTTTGCTTCCTAGTACATTATCTGCTACTTCTTTACTAAAAATATAAAAATACATTATTAATAACACAAATACAAAACATAAATAATATTTTACATTCAAATCTCCAAGTACCAAGCAAGTCTGTTTTTAAATAAAATAAAAAGTTAAATTCCAATTTGTCATTAAAAATATTAACTTACGTGAAAAAAGGTTTTGATTTCAGGAGGATTTCTTTCTCCCCATAATTATAAATTCCTCGTGGCCAATCATGAGAAAGGAATATGTCAACCGGTTGTTGCACCTATGAAAAATAGATTAAAAATAAGTATTCAAATATTTTAGTATTGTTATAATGAATCTATATAACACATTAATATAGGAAATATAATATAAATATAAAAAGTTCTTAATTAAGTTATGTAGGTAAGAAATAACACTATGAGGTTTATTTTAATTTTGTTGAGTTGTTTCTTGACTCACCTCATACTTCATAACTCTCTCGCAGATCCGGATTTTTTCACTGTATTTGTGACATTCTCAATGCTGTATCACGTTCACAACTGATGTCCCGTTGTGAACGTGATACAGGATTGAGAATGTCACAAATACAGTGAAGAAATCTGGATCTGCGAGGGAGTTAAGAAGTATGAGGTGAGTCAAGAAACAACAACAACAAAAAAAAAAGGTCTTAATGTTTACATACAACTAAAATGTCTTTTTTCCCCTTTTCATTTTTAGAATATTTGTATATTAAATAACAATGTCAGATAGTTATGTAGTAGGAAATAACACTATGAGGTTTATTTTAATTAATTCTGAGTTGTTTTTTTTGACTTACCTCATATTTCTTGACTTCCATGCAGACCCAGATGTGAATGTGGGTTTGAATCAAGAATGTCACAAAAGCAGTGACAAAACCCTAGGTCTGCATGGGAGTCAAGAAATATGAGGTGAGTTAAAAAACAACTTACAATTAATTAATGTCAGATAGATTTGCAATTATTTTTTACAAGTACTTCACTTCAACAAAATGTTTGTGTCTAATGCCAAAGCAATGCATTTTTGTCCTATCATATGAAAATCAATATCCAAATTAATGGAGTCTGGATTAAGCTATAGCTGAGGTTTTACTGTATTTGTACTGAAGTTAGTTGTAAAAGTCTCATGGCATAGCCAACTTGTTTAAGTATCATTCTTTGATACAGAGCTACTGGTTAGAGTCCATATGAGGAAGAAATTTTCTTATGGAATTTCACCCAGTATGTGATTGGTTCCCACCTATCATTGTGAAGAGCTTCAAGTAGCTACAATAAGTTAAATTGTTAATTTAAAAATATAACATTAAAATATGAAGCTTTACTGCTTAAAAGTAATGTTTAAATTCTCTATAAAAATACATTGAATAGAAGTTGCCACATGGCAATGTTGATAGCAATGGCTATCGGCCTTCGGATGAAAGGAGAACTGTATAAGTGGAAAAAAATTTGACGTTCCTATCAGAAGTTTGAATGGTGTAACAGTAATCGCACTGATGTACAGAGTCAGAGATCCGGGGTTCGACTCCCGGTTTGAACATAATTTTTCTCTCTAAAATAAAACTATATCCAATTCTGGAAAGTGTTAATTTAAAAGATAAAATATTAACAAGTTATTAACTTTTCCCTTATAATTTTTAAAAAATATAGATCTCCTAAAGAATTTAAGTTATTAACAATAAATTTGACTGGAACCATATACATTTCCACAGTAATCAGTGGTAAACGATACATTTAACATTTCAACAAAATAGGATTTTGAGCAACAAAACACGTGCATCATCCGTAATACCAACTCAATAATGGTTAGAGATATTCTCCTCCAGTGCAGAGTACTTAACACAATGAAACAACAAAGTTATGATCTAGTAAACCTTTACTTAAATCAACATCCAGCCATTGGAAAACAACAAACAAAATTCTTCTTTCTTCTTCTTCCTTCCAAGTATTAGGCCAAGGCCTGTTACGATCCTATAGAAAATTTTCCCTCCAGCATTTGAGGGAAATTCTCGTATAAGACTTGAAAGCATAATAATAGTCCCTTCGATTGGTTGCTGGCCAAAGGAAGGCAAGACCAGTGATGGGCTGTCATCTTATAGCCTCTGGTCAGGCTTTTCTGGAGAAGAAAAGAAAATAAAGGAAAGAAGAAATGGAAGAAAGGAAAGACTCCCTAGCCCTCAGATGCCCTAATAGCATTGGCGTCAAAAAAACAAGAGTTAACCAAGAGAGGTTAGATAGTAAAGTTAAAAGAGTGCAAAACACAAGTAAGTGGAAGAAATGTTTAGCACAGCTTGGGCACCTTGTGGTCGCCATCCACATATCCCCTAGATGAGGACCCCTGAGGGGCTAAACTTTCTAAAGCATCACAAAAAATTTTTGAAAACTCGTCTCATAAATTTCATGCTTTTCACGAGACCACGGTTTCATGAAAAGCACGACATTATGAGGTGACTTTTCAAAAATTTTCTCTGATGAATTTAAACGACTATTACCTCATAATGTTTACTTCCCAACATTAATTTCAATATATCTCTACTTGTATTTAGATTTTTAAACATACCTTTAATTCTAAAAAATTAAACAAAATTGTGTAACTGTTTTATAGTTTGAATATAAATATGAATTGGAAACTTCATATCTCACCTATTAAATTTTGTTTTTATTACCTGACATGCTTTGAAAGCCTCTGCTTTCATCATCAGCTACACTCTTTGAAACATGTGAAGTGAAAGAAACATTTTATGAAGCAAGGTGTGAATTTCCAGTTCATATTTATATTCTATAGATAATTTTCTTCATAGTGTCACCATTATTTTTTATTAAAAAATGTATAGTACCTTTTAATTAAAGAAATAAATATACTAAAACATTTTACCTTTTAAAATTTTACAAGTATTAAATATAGGATCCTATAAGAGATGCAAATAGAGGAAGTTTCACAATAATGAACTTAATAATTTAAATTGTTGTCCTAATATTGTCATATTAATAAGTCTAGGGGACAATAATAGAATTCCTAAAATGTTATTAGATGACAAACCAAGTGGTAAAAGAAGAGTTGGAAGACCCAAATTGCAATGGTTAGATGATGTCCAGGATGACCTTGTGAAGAAAGGAAGTAAGAGATGGAGACAGAGGATTGGGCAGCAGGGAGGTCAAGGCTAAACTAAAAGGGCTGTAGGACCACAGATGATGATGATGATTATTATTATTAAGTCTATGCAGAATTCAAGTGGGCAGATCAAGCGACACAAATGGATGACAAAAGAAATGCTTTCAAAAATTTTACTGGAAAACTCTTGAGAAAATAACATTATGAAGAAATGGTAAAATATGGAAATTTAGAAAAATTGGCAGTAGCTGCTTTTGTGCCAACAGAACTGAGAGATAAACAATTGCTAGAACAACTGGAAAGACCAACAGATTAGGAGAAGATCTATATTCAGAAGAAAAGAAAGAATAATGAATTTTGAAATTCCTGGGAAAAAGGATATGACACTCTTCTGCCCAACACCAGAAGTAGAGGATGTATAAAGCTTCCAATGGTCAACTCAACAGTCAGTTTTTGGCTGAGGATTAAGAAAATTTCCTATCAAAGTCAGAAAGTAAAATATGAGGTGAGGTATAAACTTAACTGATTCAGTTTCTATGATAAAATACCTCATAGTGTTACTTCCTATCAATTTTGTAATTACCATTATGAAGGTCTAGGCGTAATTTGGGAAGATAATGGGCTTTAAAGAACTGGATATTGGACATATGAACTGAATTCAATTGATGACTGAGGACAGGGTATAATGAAGGGTCTTAGTGAATCCAGCATTGAACTTGCGTGTCAGTTTCTATTTTACATTTGAAATTAAACAATCCCACAATAAATATGGTGTTCCAATTAAATTCTAATGGGTTATGAAAGTACATTTGTAGCAGAAGTGTGATAAAAATGACAATTGGATATATTTATAAGCAGGGAACGGATTAATACGTACTAGGCAAAAAAATGTGAAACATACTTAGTTTTTACCTGAATATTTGATAAATAAGCTCCCATTGATATAGGCAAGCTGTTTAAGACATCATGCCTTGGTGCAAAGCAAGGGACTTGCCAAGGGCCTTCTAAACCTATCATGCCATGTATCTTTTTTTAATGATCGAATATGGACTTGAAATCATAAAAAAATACTGTTTCCAACTGATATTAAAGTTTAATCATGCTAAACCAACTATACAATATATTTTACTATTTTAATATAAACTAACAAATAAGTTAAGGTAGAATTTTTATCACTCACCTCATATTGTTCTTATTTGACTATAAACTAGTTTTGGAACATAGTTTCTGTTCCATCCTGTCGTCAGAACAGAACAACGATCGTGGCGATACTGAGGATGGAACAGAAACTATGTTCCAAAACTAGTTTATAGTCAAATAAGAAGAACAATACGAGGTGAGTGATAAAAATTCTACCTTAATGAATATACCTCATAGTGAGAATTCCTAAAATAAGTAATACATAAGTGTTGCTAATTAAACTATCTTCTTTATAGTCTCATCTATAGACACCAAAACTGAAAATAATACTGTTCACTCAATGAACCATCTTTAAATTCTGATCCTTAACCTCTTAATTTAAACTAGTTAACTGCATTGTTCTTGGCATATTGTAACAGTTATTGTCTTTAGTGAATAATTAACAATCACAACTGAATATAATAAGTTTTTCTATATAACTGATAAGCTGTACAACTTTAAAAAAAATGTATATGATTCGCTACCTCATTCTTAATTTTAATTAGACCTGCAGTAATAACTTCCATCACAAACTGTGCATGAGCCAAATGTGTAGTGCATGTGCAAACTATGCGACAAAAAGTGCACAAGATACTAATTCTCATTGTGTTCCAAGAGAACTATACTTTTGCTAAAATATAACAAAGAGCTGTAAACTTTATACCTTGCACATTTGTGCATAATTCATCATTAATATATATTTTTTTCTTTTTCGAAATTCAGAGTTTTGGTTGAGGATAAGGGGTGATGGCCCTTGAAACTAGCCCTGTGAAAATCATGGAGTTTTATGAGGTGAGAAATAAAAATATTTCTCTGACTCAATTTATAAATTGTATATTACCTCATAGTGTTACTTCCCATCGTAATTTTTATTAAAATTAATACTTTTATTCAAAAGAAATTAATCAATTACTGTAAACGTCTAAAACTATCGTTACAATGTATTTTGATTTTGTAATTAATGGATTTTCATAATTATAGCCATAATATGAATTATTATATAGTTTAATACTTTAAAATATTGATAATATATTCAAAATTATGCAATATGTGCTTTGTAAAATCTGTAAAATTAGAATTGTATTTGTTTAAATACTAAACATTGTGATATGAAAAGATAATGCAAAATATAATTTTTTTCCGTTTTAATAACAGATATGTATTTACAGACAAATCCGTTCCCTAATTGTAAGTAATCAATCCATCCATAGCAATTCTGTCCGAAGGCAGATCCTTCACTGCAATCATAGCATTTTCATGTTATGCTTGCAGCTTTACTAGGGATGTGGTAGCTTCCCGTTGCTTTCCACACCGGTGAAGGATGATGATGATGATTGCCATATGATTTCGGGGACCGTTTGGGCCTTACAGGTGAGGAAATCCCCGATAAAAACCTCACCCAGAAAAACTGTCCCGACCAGGGATCGAACCCGGGCCCGCTGCGTGACAAGGCAGCACGCTACCTTGAGACCACAGCAGTGGACGTAAATAATCAAAATGGCTCTAATTGAAAAAAAGTTAAATATGTACTTTTCCACAATACTAATTGTTATACCAAATGGCAATAATGAAGAAGTGAATGTTGCATGCATTATTCCCCTATTCTCATGATATTATGACAAGTAATTTTTAAAATAATTTATAGGTTAATTAAAATTGAAAATGACCTGTTTAAATCTGAAAATTTCCAAGTTTCGAATATGATATGCACTTCTTTTGGTCTCTTCTGTATATGGAGGTTTCTCAAAATGCCCTTTAAGATAGTCGTGGCCTTTGTAGATGCCTGACAAACCACCTATTCGGACCCCAGCTACATTTACAATACTGCCATAGCCCATGTAGTATATTCTGGGTGCAACCCATCCCCCATATGCCAATTCTTGAAGGTAATTTGAGGCTTCATGATTTCCGCCTATGAAAATTGTTAAAACTGGAGCTACTTTTTCTCCTGAGTAATACCTACAACAAAATACAGAATTAAAACACTTATTCTCCCCTAATAATTAAATGTGATACTTGTCCACAAATTTAATTTTAGGAATACTGTGTGGAATCTGGAAAAGAAACCAGTAATTACAGACACATTAAATTACAATCCATTTAGAGGAAGAGAAATGTGATGTTAATCATGTAATGATCATCAATTCCTTCTTCAGATCTAATATATAGTTAATTTCCAAAGAAGGCAATAACAAACGTTACACTGGTTCAGACTTTTCAGTTAGCGCAGCTCACTATGTGTGCATATTAAAATTGGTCACAGTTACAAATTATTGAAATTATAGATTATCATCGGCAATACCACAATCATCTTGTTCATAATTCATGACTAGATCATAACAAAGGGAGTAAAATGTCCAAAGACATGAAAACTCACATGATATTTTAAAATATTATTTGGTGAATGGAATTTTTTATAAAGAATATTAATAAAATGGAAATAAGTTATATATTTTATATCTATCCATCTATCTACAATGGCGCCACAGCCCAACATTAGACGTTATCTTCTCCTTTGTTAGGAGTAACTAGACCAAGTTAATTTAGTTATGCTTATGGCCTACAGATGTTATGAATGGTATTGAGGTCAACATACCGACTCAAATAAGACATCTAGTAGGCAACTAAGGTATTACTAGGATGAAGGAGGTTGGCAAATTTTGTTTAGAGGCTTTATTCAGGCTTAAGGATCTGAAAATCTTCAGACTGCAGACCCATGGCTTGAAGTCCCTCCCGGAGGACTTATTCCTTGGATTTTCCCAACCTAAAAAACCCATTGAGCTCAGACAGGTTTGAACCTGCGATCCTTGTGACCAGAGGCAAGAACATAACAATTAGTCCACTGCAGCCAACACATTTTTATATAATATAATTTAATTTTACAACAACATTCTGATAGAGCAGCCTTCCGTATTCTGTAGCTTACAAATCAGCAACATCTGTGAATCGGATACAACAATTTCCAAACAATTGTGCATTGCATAACAGATCTGACAACTACATTTTAGCAATATTTCGGTGATAGTCGACCATGATTGGTTTTAATGAACACAGGCTGTAAATTGGATTGTTTAACATTCAATGCCTAGCTTATAAACAAAATGGTTCTTCAGATTTTTTTATTAGGAATATTCCACATGAAAGTATTCTCTTTAATTTGCTTACTTGTTATAGTAGCTAGCTACCAGATGACAGTGAAGACCGAGTGCTCGCTACATCTCGTAATAATGGATAATATATATTTGCCTGGTGGTGTAATGGGTAACATGCTGAAGTATCAATTCTGAGATCTGTGTTCAAATTCCGTCCAGGCATTTATTTTTCTTATGTCATACATATCCCTATATATATATATATATATATATATATATATATATATATATAAACATTCTTCTTAAGAATGTTAAATACATTTTAAATAGTAATTTGTCTGTTTAATTTTTTTAAACTAAAGTATCAAATCATGTGCACCATAATGCTCAAAACCCATTTAAAATCCTTAAAGTCAATATTATAGAGTACTTACTTATAAAAGGAGCACATTTTTTGGTACTTTTGTGGTACAGCCATACATCTTAAATCTTGAACATTTCTAGTGGATTGAAAGTCGCCACAGCATATTAAAAGATCTATTTTGATTCCATCTTTTCTCTCAAGATGCCGTATAGCGTCATAAATTTTATCTAATTCTCCATGTGCACAACCTTCAACAGCTATTTTCATTTTGTACTGAACCTATAAAGAGAATATTTAACAATTAAAGTATGTTCACTCACTACTGAGCCACAAAAAATTAAATATTGAGCTGTTAGGGAAATTACGCACTATGCATGTTAGAACAGACCACAGCACAGATTACAAACTAGATGGGCATAAGTTCCAAAAACAGTATTGATTGTAATCAATTATCTTCCTGCACATGTCTGACTATTTTCGTAGCACCAACATTTTTTTTTCTTGTATTGCAACAGTTTGGGAATTTATTTTGAAGGTTAGTAATACCGCACAAGCTGCCATGTAGCAAAAGCTTGGATAAAGTTTCCATTAAACGCAGTGAGAAAGTTTTCTAAGTCCCAGGCAGAAACCACGCTTATGCACCAACAAACGCAAAGCGGATTACTCTATGGAATCATGTGATGCAGCCAACATATACACAATATTTAACGAACCTAAAAGCTAACCTAACGCAATTTAAGCACTCTAACCTGTGAAAGAATGCAATGCCCGAAAATAAATAGTTCTGAAATTCTGAATGTTGGCTGTACTGGATGTGTTGTTATATTCATTAAAATCAATATGACTGCCAAGTCTTCATGTTAAGTATGTAGTTAAATACCATTAAAAAATATTTAAACAATCATTAGAAAAATTTATTATAAATGGTGTGAAATAATTTCAAAATAAAACCCTGGGCTGTGATACGTTTTTTGGCAGACACAATTCTACACTTACATCCTTATGCCACTGATGCACTAAACACTTGTAAACACGTTTCATACTATTTTAAACTAATTGGCGAAATAACTTTGTATTATACTTTTTTCTACGTATTAGTTTAATATTTTTATAAATTACGCAAATATCTGTTTTGACATCGAGTTCTAGAGACAAGGAAATGTTTCATGTAAAATCCGCTAGGTGGCTCTCAAATCGGAGTAACAAACATTTGAAAATAATTTCAAAACCATATCATTTAAGGATTAGTGTAAGATGTTTGCAATCAGTTTTATCTCCTTTCTTTATAAATTGG
Source organism: Diploptera punctata (assembly GCA_030220185.1). NCBI lineage: Eukaryota > Metazoa > Arthropoda > Insecta > Blattodea > Blaberidae > Diploptera > Diploptera punctata. The sequence continues at coordinate 1,392,998 of JASPKZ010009814.1, read as the reverse complement.
ACAAACGGTAATTGATTCCTTCTAATTGTGGTTGTCTGTCTGGAAGAGCTTCTTTTTCCCAAATCATACTAAGCTGGTTGCTTAGTTGTTGCAATCAGTTTTATCTCCTTTCTTATAAATTGGTACGGTAATTGATTCCTTCCATTCTTCTGGAAGAGCTTCTTTTTCCCAAATCATACTAAGCTGGTTGCTTAGTATGATTTGGGAAAAAGAAGCTCTTCCAGATGAATGGAAGGAACCAATTATCGTACCAATTTATAAGAAAGGAGATAAAACTGATTGCAACAACTACAGGGGCATCTCATTACTTTCAACTTCATACAAAATTCTAACAAATATATTAGTAAGCAGACTTACTCCCTACATTGATGACATTCTAGGAGATCATCAATGTGCATTTAGAAGAAACAGGTCTACAACAGATCAGATTTTTAGTATAAGACAGATTTTAGAAAAGAAATGGGAATATAATGGTACTGTACATCAACTATATGTAGACTTCAAAAAAGCATATGATTCAATTAAGAGGGAGAAGTTATATAGTATCCTGCTGGAGTTCGGAATTCCTAAAAAGTTAGTTAGACTTATACGAATGTGTCTAAATGGCTCAAATAGTAGGGTGCGTGTAGGCAAACAGTTTTCAGACACTTTTGAAATCCAGAATGGGTTGAAGCAAGGAGATGCACTATCTCCTCTACTATTTAATTTTGTACTAGAGCATGCCATTAAATCTTTAGAGAATGAGGAAGGCTTACAACTGAATGGTATTAATAAGCTGTTAGTTTATGCTGATGATGTAGTACTATTGGCCGATAGCGAGGGGATACTAAAGGCCAACACGCACACACTATTGAGTAACACTAAGAAATTAGGACTGGAAGTAAATATCAGTAAAACTAAATATATGGTCACAGGTAGAAATTCAGTATATAATGGAAATGGACAGCTAATGACAAATGAGGGAAATTTTGAGGAAGTGGCTGAATTCAAATACCTAGGAACAATAATCACAAATAGGAATGAGACGCACAAAGAAATTAAACATAGGCTCAATTCTGGAAATGCATGCTATTATGCATTGCAGAGACTTTTGATGTCCCAACTCCTTTCAAAAAAATGTTAAGCTGAAAATATATAAAACTATTATTCTACCAGTTATATTATATGGGTGCGAAACATGGACTCTTACTTTAAGGGAGGAAAGGAGATTACGAGTAATTGAGAATAAAGTTCTTAGGAAAATTTTTGGACCAAAGAGAGATGAACAGACAGGTGAATGGAGGAGACTACATAACAATGAACTACATGGTCTTTATAGGAAGCCAGATATAATAAGAACAGTAAAGTCTCGTAGACTGCGATGGGCAGGACATGTTGCACATATGGGGAATGAAAGACGTGCATGGAAGCTTCTTGTAGGAAAGCCAGAAGGAAAACGCCCAGTTGGTAGACCAAGGATGAGGTGGGAGAACAACATTAACTATGATTTGAGGGAAGTAGATTATGCAGGGAATGATTGGAAAGCATTGGCTCAGGATAGGGATGTATGGAGAGCTTATGTCCGCGCGGCCATGAACCTACGGGTTCGATAGTGCCAGTGAGTAAGTAAGTAAGTACATAAAATTAGTTTATAGTTTATTAAATAATACACATGTAAATTGTTTTATTAGGTTAGGAAATGGGAAGTTAGTTTACGTCCATTTTTTTAACATTTGGGAATTTATTCCCAAAGTTGGTAATGCCGACTGCAGAGCCATCTACTGGAGGCTACATTGACCATACAGCAACTCCCGCATGTGCACTGCGATTCTGTGGAACTTAGAATTCGTGTCCGCCAAATAACCGACTTTTTCCAAATCTTGTTGGCTCATACGTGAGGTATCTGCCTGGGACTTAAAAATTGGAGGTTTCCATTAAGTGCAGTAAGAATTTTTTCCAAATCTCAAGCAGACACCACGCGCATGCACCAACAAATGCGAAGCAGTTTACTCTATGGAATATCGCGATGCAGCCAATATTATGCATGCTATTTAACAAACCTAAAAGCTAACCTAACACAATTTAAGCACTCTAACCTGTGGAAAGAAGGCAACAACCAAAAATAAATAGTAACTTCTGAAATTCTAAAGTACAAATAATTTTGGATAAGGTGTTCTTACCATCTTACTCTTCTAAGTTCTATAGAATCGCAGTGCGCATGCGCTAGTGCTTCATGTAATCCCAGAAAGATAAATGCAACCTCCAGCAGTTGGCAGTATATGTATATGAAATCAGTATGACCAACATTGACACAAAATTCCCAGAACTTGTCTAATTATATATAATTAACACGAAATTAACTAGTGGAAATATGATTTTACGTGGTAACCGTCTGACATTTTGAATTTTTCATAGAATAACAGATATGAAGAGGTAATTTATTTAATGTATCAAATCACATTTAAAAAGCAAGGAACCTAAAAGCTAACCAAACCTACATAAATTACTGTAACACAAATCAATTACTCATAGTAGGTGAAATCCAGGGAACGTGGAAGTGATGTTGGCAACATCTGGGGTATTTTGGGTTGTTGATGGTGGCAACGTTGGAACAACATAGGAAGAGGAGGGAAAATAGCAGAAAGTAGCAAGTAAGCAATGTAGGACGATCATGTTTTACGTAAATATATAAATATAAAAAAAAATATTGTTGTAACATTGGAAGATGTTTAAAACGTGTTTAAAAGTGTTACAAAATGTTTTAAACGTGTTTAAAAGTGTTTAGTGCATCAGTCACATATGAAATTAAATTGAAATTTTGGAAAAAGTCGGTTATGCGTCTCAGACAAATTCTTCTAAGTTCCATAGAATTGCAGTGCGCATGTGCGAGTTGCTGTAATGGTTCAGCCTCCGGTAGATGGCTCTGCAGTCGGCGTTACCAACTTTGGGTATAAATTTCCAAATTAAAAAAAAAAGGGACGTTAACTAACTTGCCATTTTTTTAACTAAAGAAAAAAATTTACATGCATATTATTTATTCCCAAATGCTTAAAAAAATGGACGTAAACCAACTTCCCATATCCTAACGTAACAAAGCAATTTACATGCATACTATTTAATGAACTATAAACTAATTTTACGTACACTAACACTAAATATGGTTTGAAATTATTTTCAAATGGTGGCAACGTTGGAACAACATGGGAAAATAATGTATCCACAATCATGTTTTACGTAAATATATAAATATAAAACATTTTAACAAAGCTTGAAGATCATTGGAAAATGTTTAAAACAGTACAAAACATGTTTACAAGTGTTTAGTGCATCAGCTGGCATAAGAGAGTAAGTAGAATTGTGAGAGACATAAAACCTATCACACCCGACATTTTTTTGCGACGGATAGTATACCACACCCATAATTTTAAAATATAACCTGTTGGTGCATGCACGTGGAGTCTACCTGGGACTTAAAAATACTCACTGCACTTAATGAAAACATAGCCAAAAAATTTAAAAGTATCGTAAAACGTTTAAAATAATGCTAAATGTTAATAAAGACGGAAGAAGTATGCAGAACAACAATGTTACAAAAATATAGTATGGAAAATAAAATGGTAGTTAATATAAAGTTAAACCCACATTTTACATTGCAAATTTGGGTTTTCTCAACTTGTAAATATACTATGTGGAAAAAATACTTTATGGAGATTTAATGTATCAACAAATTACAATTAATATTATACATAGGTTGATGAACAGGGTATTAAAATCAAGTTTTTTCTTACCTAGCTTGTATTACTGTAGATAAAATACAAAATCGACGAAAGGAAAAACCTCTATAACAAAGGAAATTTTAATTCTTTAATCACAAATTAATACTGCTAAAACAATTATATTTGCAATAGCTATTGATGATAACTAATTTAGATATTTTCTCACACATGCAAACACACAAATTCACAGAAAAGCCAAAACGCAAAAAAATAACTATTGACAATCTAGAGACAGCTATAGACGCCTTAAGTCACCGTGACTCTGTGACCATAGAGCATAGAGAACCGAAGAGTAAAAACTCTGTGCTAATAAGTGACATCAGGGCTGACAACGTAAACCTTATTAAGAATTTGAATTTTACAAACATTCTTGTACATTACATTAGCCATACGTAGTAATATTTCATTAAAGGTAATATTTATTAGAATTCGCATAAAGATAAAATATCACTCTAATGCTACGGTTTATTATACAGCGTGTCGCGCCCGACGTGACGCGAATTCGCGTTTCGCTCGGCGTGATGCTGGTTTCGCATGGAGCGCATACGCTACAGCGCATATGTTTATGGAATTGTCGCCAGATGGCACCACATATATGGAAAATCAAAATGACCAACGTTCATAATAAATTTCCAAATGTGTTTACAAAAACTAATGTATACAAACCTGTCCCTGCATAACCTAATCAAATAAATTACATACATACTATTTAGTAAACTATAAACTAATCTGCTGTACACTAAACTGACCCATCGGAATCTAACAAAATGAAGTGATTGAACATTTATTTCTTGAAATATGGTTTGGAATTAAATGCAAATGTTGGTCATTCACACATATGTCTTGCCATCTGGTGGATTTAATTTTATGAGCGTTCACGTATGCCAACTTCAATTCTAATAAAGAACTTTGAAAATAAATTGAGAGGAAAAGTCATAATTTGTCTACATAGATAAACATATTAAAATTCTTTATAAAAAGTTTTAAGAATCGTTGCAAAACGATTAAAATAGTACGAAATATTAGTAAAGACAGAAAAAGTACCTAGAGCAACAGCATCATATGAATGTTGTATGGAAAATTATAGAATAAATGATTCTTATGTTCTTAAATAAACATATGGTTGATAAATATACCAAATTTTAGAATACTCCAGATTTTCGCCTGAGCAGTTTTATCAGGTTTTGAATTTAATAGAAGGCGAAATTTATGCACATCCATGATATCCCAGAGATACAATATTTACAGCTTTTATTTATCTCTTGACGAAGTTCAAGCCAGAATAACTTTTTTCTGTACATCTCTGTACTCCTTCATGCTCATATTGTATAAAATTGGTATAAAACATGTATAGAACTCGATGATTTGCAACAAAACTATCTAACTTTCGTCGTTAAAATTGGAAAGTTATAAAACAAGTACTGTATTTCCGACATTTTGTTATAAAATCTTAGTTTGTTTTTAGCAATTACACCAATGAGTACGGGTAATATCTTCTATATTCTTTGTTTGCGCTGGCAAATTGCGTCCTGGATTCAAGAGATTCCAAAACACGACGCGACATGTCAGCGCAAATTATTTTGCGCCAGCAATTTGCGTTGTAGATAAACCACTTCCATTTAAATACATGGGGAGCAATTTTTGCGCTGGCGCGTTGCGTCGTAGATAAACCACAGCATAATAATTATAAGTTAATATGTAAGTTGTACAAAGTAATTTAGGTTGGTAGCACATAGACATAACAAGAGCATAGAGAATACACCAAAAGACTTAGGTAAAAGCGCGATACCAACATAACATACTAAAAAACTCAACTCATGTTGGATTATCTCTGGTAGATGTAAGGATCTCTATGGTAAGGATGCAACATCGCCCATAAAAAGTCGTCTATGTTTTAAAAAGTAAAATATCGATTTTTTAAATATTTAAAAAAAATACAAAAGAATAGGTATATTCCACAATACAATGTTTCTCCTTCAACCAAAAGTGATTTGTCGCCAGAGGTTCCTGTCTAAAGTATTTACTTCCCTGAAATTTCTAGCTTCCATACTTCTCTTCACTCCATCCATCGCTCTCTAGGCCTGTCTTCCACTTTTTCCATTAGTCTCCAATTAAGGATCTTCTTTGGTATTCTCTCTTCTTCCAATCTTATGACCTTTTCAAACATTTTCCTTCTATTTTTCCCAATATTTTTTTTCAATTTGCATAATTTCCCTTATTGTGCTGTTTCTGGAATTTATTTTGCAACATAGAATTTAAAAACAATTTTGTGCCTAGTAGGCGGTTTCTTTCTTGGGTAATCATAGGCCCAGCTTCTGAAAACAGTACCGATGTTGCTACAATATGCAAATAGATCATTGCCAGTTTATACAGCCCAGGAAATAAACCTTTCATGTCATCCCATATTTTAAAGACGACATAAACATGTGAAATTCTCATTCTGCTTTTGTTTCATCTGATGTTTTATTTTTTTACATTGTTTGTGGTAACTCTGTATGTCACATTCGGGTTCATTATTTCATCCCTTTCAGATTCGTATGCTGCTAGCATACCAGTTCAATATTTTATATAATTGATGATTTTACTCTTAGCAGTTGCATCTTTGAAATTAATTAGATTGAAGCGTGGATCTAGAGCGGTTGCAATAGCCAAGGATGAGCAAAGTTTATCAAAACCATTTGACACCTTCTTTTCAATTTCTGCTTTTAATGAAACTGTGCTTTCAAATATTGGTGAAAATGTTTCTGACATACCCCACAGACAGCTTGCGACTAAGAAAGCAAATGAGCAGTGAAAAATAATACAATAGATGGCGCTAGGAATGACATTGTTTATAAAGAGTAATGTATTGTCGATGGGGTTTTAACATTGATTTCTAAAACATTGATGTATCGTTTGCATCCCTAATCCAATGAATCAGGGATGAAATGCAATGAAGGCCCCTAGATTGAAGGTCTGTGAATTTCAAAGATCCGGCCGATTACACCTAATGCACCATCATAGAGACAGATGAATAAAATGAAACAATATGAAAGATTGGTGGATAAATGGTTGAATGAAATTTGTGGAAGAAATCCCAATAAAAACCTAACCAGACTCAGTTTTGTCCACCATGAAACCCACATAGCATGACTAAGGCCAGTTGTATGAATACTCTCTACGTCATAGAGAGGGGGAAAGAGTCGCTCTTTGCATAAAGATGCGAACTTGAGACACCATAATTTTATTTATAGATGCTTTAACATCTAGGATATTATCGGTATAGTTTTAAGTCATCATCATTGGCCTCAAGGATTAGGCCATACAGCCTGTTCTGTGACAAAGTAGTTGTTCATGATATCTCTTCAATGGTTGGCCTGCTTTTTTCCCCCCCCCCTTTTTGCATAATACTGTTGGGGAGATGATTAGCAAATTTGATGCCTCTGGCTGCATTACGGGCACCCTGCAGGGGTAAGGACAATGATGGGTCTGCCATCTTTAAGCTTCTGTCCCAGCTCCTCTGTGAACAAACTCCAACTGAGAGGGTTGCTGCTTTCCGTTCCTTGAACCTTTAGTAATGATCACATGGTCTCATATAACCTCTCAGACCATTGTAGTTTTTTCCCCGTTTCCCTGAGTAAGGTCTCTACTTTTTAAGTGATTATATGAAATGGTGAATATGATTAAATAAATCTGATAGTGAAATTCCAACCCACCATTTGCCTCAACAACTGACAAAAACCAGAATAAAATATTAGGTTGACACCACAGTTTAAATCTGAGATCTTCCAAATATTATAGCAGGATTTTAATATCATAATAAATATGAAAGTTTAAGTTAATAATTTTATACTTTAAAATTCTTGTAATATTTAAATATAATCCAAAGATACCAACAAGAATGGAAAAATCATCTGAGAAGAATGGCAAGAAATAGACTTCCAAAATTGGCATTCCAATATACCCCAACTGGACATAGGGACCAAGGAAGACCAAAACATCGGTGGAAAGATCAAGACCATCTTCGCTAGGTTTACCGTACAGGCCACATGGCCTAAAACGAATTTGTTCATGATGATGATGAACTTAAATAAAGAAAAACATCTAAATAATTAATTGTTGTTCATTGTTGAATAAAAATGTCTCAGTAACAATTAAAGAAATTGTATTATATAAGTCTTTCTAAATAATGCTTTTAAAATTGTGTTTTAAGTCATTGTTGTCTGAAATATAAAGCTTTCTGTTATAACTGTAATAGGAACACCTGCTTAACTTAATATTTTTAAATAAAAGTATACTAAATTCTGATTGGATGTTAAAACAATGAACTTTTTGATTTAACAAATCAAATTTAAACCTGGTATTTAATAGACCATTAACCAATAGAATTTAAATACAAAATCATGTGATGTAATAATGTTCTTTAAAATTATAACAGAATTACTCTAGTCAGTCAGCATATAACTTTCATCAAGGATAGAAGCAATAACAGCTCTCCTGATAAAATGTGACATTTAATACAAGAAGAATATTTGATTCAAGAAAAGGAAATGATTTAATTTTAATCGACGATGAAGAATAATACCACCTATATTTACTTGATCTGCTGGGAAATTAAATAGTAAATAAATTTACAACTATTTCTACAAGAATCAGTTATTAGTGATTTTTAAAGTGTTTTCCTATCTTGTGTACCAACTTTGACCTTGAGAAGAGAATCCAGCTCTACCGAAAATCAAACCCAACCTGAACCAGTAATTCTTTTTGGGACACTAATCCTTCAAAATGTTACTACAACATCGGGCATGAAGGGAGTTAGCTGCTTCAAAACATCGCCACAATATGGGAAAAGAATTACTTCTTCAAAATTGTCGCCACAACGAGGGGCATAATGAAGATCTTACTAAAATACTTCTTCAATATGTCTCAGAAACACTTTTTAAATTAAACTAACATTTATACAATACAAAAATTATATTTGTTCTTGAAGAAATCAATCTACTGAAATGCTAATATTTTTTTCAATATAGGCCAAAACGAAATCTAATAGGAACAGTAACGTTTCATCATGATGATTTAAATGAACCTTACAGAGGAGTAAATAAAATAATGCAAACACAAGTTAAACATTATTTAAAAAGAAAAATGAATGCCTAAACTGGGCATTAATTTTTCTTTTCAAATAATAGTTTTTTCATTGTGAATGTTAAAATTTAAATTATACATAATAAACAGAGTTAGATTTAACACCTCACCTCATGATTGTAGATTTCTTGAAGACTAATTTTGATACATCTTTGTATAATTTTCAGTTGTATCTAACTTAAATCTTCGTATCATTTTGAGTTCTAACTAACATAAATTATAATAATTAAATGAATCGTGATTTTTTCTTACCTCATACATCTATGTTTTTTTTATTTATTTTATTTTTTTTTAACTTCAAAAAAGTTAAACTACTTATATTATTTTCTCTCCTCCCCAATTAAAATAGGAATGTATGTGTGTTAATAAATTACAATAGCGAATAACATGAAATCAAATACAATAATCTTTGCAGATGATCAAGTATTTCTAGCGGAGAATGAAGATGATTTGCAGAGATCAGTGTTTAAATTGCAGAATACCCTGGAAAAATACAACATGAAAATATCTGAAAATAAAACCAAATCCATGGCAATCACTGGAAAGGGACTTTCGAGAGTAAAAATAATAATAAATAATAAACCAATAGAACAAGTAACACACTTTAATTATTTAGGTAATAATATATCACAGTTTCATAATCAAAAAGAAGATGTGGAAACAAATTTAGAAAAATATAACAGATTAAATGGTATAATTAGGAGAAATTTTGGAAAACAAATGAGGAAAGAAATCCAATTGAGATTTCATAATGCCATAGCCAAACCTGCTCTACTATACGGAAGTGAATGCTGGACACTTCGAGCAAAAGATAAATCCCGCATTAATAGTTCACAAATGAGATTCCTCCGATCACTAACTGGAGTAACATTAAGCGATAGAATGAAAAGTGATGAGATAAGGATGCAGTGGAATAGAAGCGAAATGGTTGAACATATACAAAATTATCAGATTAAATGGTTCCAACACGTCCAGAGAATGTCAAATTCCCGTTTACCAAAGATGATTTACCACCTCAACCCTAAAGGCAAAAGAGACCTCGGAAGACCCTTCAACCGATGGAAAGAACAGTTTTTGTAGTCGCAGAATGGGCATCATCACCCAATACTGCATTCGGAAGAAGAAGAAGAAGCAAATAACATTATGAGATTCTTCTTAATAAATGAGGTGAAAATGAAATCATCCTACCTCATAAATCAGTGTGTTCTATTTGAACATGTTTCGATATGCTATGCACATATTCATCAGCTTGTCCAGATTATTGAATTTTATGTCGGCCCTGATCATCCAGCCAGTATACTAGTGACATGTGGTTAGCATGTCGGTTTCTCCAACCATTTTACCTGGGTTTTCAACCTGGAACTGCTACTTATTACAGTGTCAAAATTTCTCATGATGCTGAGTGGGAACCAGTCCAATATTGACTAAAATTCCATGAGAAAACTTCTTTGCCCATGGGGATTTGAACCAGAGCAAGTCCTAGTTCTATACCAAGGCTTGCTGCCTTAAATCATTCGGTTAAGGCATGGGATATTATTTGCAATAGTTATAAAAATATCAGCAGATGGCAATGCCTATCTATGATACCAAAGAGAAATGTTCAGTAACATTTCTACATAATCCATGATTGAGTTGTGGTCATGCAAGAGAAGATGAGACCGGAGATACTTATCAATGATATATACTCAGCCATGGAAACTTATGAGTTTTCTGTACTGCCCGAACTCTAGCTTTCATGTGAGCATTAACTTGGTTACCATAATATCCATTTTGACATTCATCACTGAAGGAACTTGATTTTTTAAAAAGCGCACTGTTTGCCAACTCTCCTCCAGCGCTATCACAAAAATCCTCAGTAGAGGATGAGGTAATGTTAAAGCATAGAAGAGAGGGCTAGCTAATTCATTCCTCATCCTTAGCTCACCAATTACCAGAATATTTTCCTCCAAGTCATATTCTGCTATGCTAATTCAAATGATAATACATCTGCCTCCTGAGCACATCATATAGAAAACTTTAATATAAAATCTTCATTCCTGGGACTAGAATGGATGACAGTAGAAATGCTTCCAAAATTTTTATGGCAGAAAGGCCATTAGGCATAGTTGGGATGATAATATTTGTATTAATCTTAGGAACTGGATATTGGTGATATCAGCTGGATTAAATTGGCTGAGGACAGGGGCCAGTGGAAAATCTTAATGAATGTGGTACTGAACCTACAGGTTCAAGAAGCAATACAATTATACTTAAATTAAGTTTGGAAATGTATGAGGTGAGTCGATTAAAATATGTTCTCCACTCACTATTAATAAGCAATACAATTATTCAGTTACTGGGGCTAGAATCTGTATCAAAAAATGCTTGGATTAAATTCAAGACCTCTTTGCAATACATTTGCTGATCATGATCAAAGAAGCTTATCAAGAGTGGAGTTTTGCAAGTGAAACATCCCTCTGTTCATTACCCATTCATAAGCATTGAGCATAGCACTGGTACAACTTCAATATGAATGGGATTTGGGGCTTGACAAAATGTGATTAAAAGTTCAATTTACAATTATATTCACAGGAGTAAAATTTAACTTTTTCCCCCCAACATTCTCCAGCATTCCCTTTACAACTAAGACAAACCACAAAAAAAAAACTGTGGTCAAAATTTTGTTGGGAGCATTGCTTATGTTCTAAATGCAGCATAACTGCTGGGTTACGAGCCCAATAACTAGCTTTTTTTTGTCTCCGCTGAAACTCTGGCAAATGCTGAATAAGGTTTAATGATTCATTTCCTTGGCTTTTTATGGCCAAAGTTGCTAAATTAGATTATTAATTAATATCAGCTCCTTTCAGTACACAAAAATACAAATTACTTACTTTAGGAATTCACTATGACGTATATTCTTTTAGGTAAAATTTTATCACTTACCTCATATTTTTCTTCTTTTTTAATTTAAACTAGTTTTAGAACTTTACATATCAGTTCCACCAACAGTATCCCTGCGACTGTTATTCTGTCATATTTTTCTTCTTTTTTAAATTTAAACTAGTTCTGTCGACAGAACAACGATCATGAGGATACTGATGATGGAACTGAAATGTAAAAGTTCAGAAACTAGTTTAAATTAAAAAAGAAGAAAAATGAGGTGAATGATAAAATTTTACCTAAATAAAGAAGAAATACACATAATCCTACAAAATGTGGTTCTTAAATTTTACCATTATAACTGCTATTTAGGGAACCTGTAATGCACAGAAATGCTGGGCATATTATGCTGTTATTATTAGAGCATGGATTTTTATGTGCTAAAAGACTGCAACATAACATAAATGAGAAGTAAGATTTCTGGCTGTTGTTTGTCTTGGTTCCACATAATACAAACAGTTAAAAAACCTTAACTTTTAGTGCATAAAAGTCCTTCATGTAGGAATTGCATAAACTAAGTAAACTCTTCAGCAAGTCAAATTTATGGTCCGATTTTGCTGGTTTTCAGAATATATATTTCCTATGTTAACCCATAAATTGGAAAAACGTTAATTATAAAATCCATGCTCTAGGCGTATTATTATCTTAAAGAATGAATCCATTAAATTACAAGATTCTAACAATTTTATTTCATGATTTTCCTTAAGACTACATTTTTATAAAGATTAGTATATTTTAGAGTTTAGCTCATTATACAATTCAGCCTATTAATCATTGGATACAATTGAATTTGAGAAACTACATATCTAGAATAATATATTATGATTTAGATTATATAATAATCTGCAATTTACATGATTAAATAATATATACATATAAAGCAACACTTCACAAGAAATTTTGAATAAAAAATAACCATTTCCTTTCTATGATCTTCAGTAGAAATTGTCACAGTTTTACAGAACTTGCCAAACTCACTCCTCAAAGGAAAATTTTCTTTATTACATGAATTTTCTTTTCCTGGATTGTTTACCCAGAGAAAATTCACAATAGTAGGGATCTCCTCCAATGAATTTTCAATACCTGTGCCAATTTTCAATACTCATTAGCTAAAATTCACTACAGTTTCTGCTACTAAGTACAGACCTTTATCAAAATCACATCTATGGTTTATTTTATTATAGTGCAACATCAATTATCTGAACATTAAATACCCAAATTGATTACAGTCAAAATATGAATTCTTAATTATTTTTTTTAGTAATTAACACTATGAGGTATTATTTATTTAAGTAAAATTTTATCATATTTGAAGAGAATAATTATACGCTCAGACCGGGACTTGAACCCGGGACCCTTGGTTTTCTAGTCCAAGTGCTCTACCATTTGAGCTACCTGAGCAAGTACCGATCTAAACGCAAATTTTTCTCTATATACGTTGTAATTCCCGCCCACCAAATGCTATGAAGCCTTTGCTTCTATCTTTGCAAATGGCGGCTCCTATATTAAGAAGACATATTTGGGAATTATACATTACATTATAAATGCCAGTACGGCTTTTTTCGATATTATTATTAATTTCATACATCTCAATGATGGATAAATCATATTTGAAGAGAAAAATTATACGCTCAGACCGGGACTTGAACCCGGGACCCTTGGTTTTCTAGTCCAAGTGCTCTACCATTTGAGCTACCTGAGCAAGTACCGATCTAAAAGCAAAGGCTTCATAGCATTTGGTGGGCGGGAATTACAACGTATATAGAGAGCAAAATTTGCGTTTAGATCGGTACTTGCTCAGGTAGCTCAAATGGTAGAGCACTTGGACTAGAAAACCAAGGGTCCCGGTCTGAGCGTATAATTTTTCTCTTCAAATATGATTTATCCATCATTGAGATGTATGAAATTAATAATAAGAACATCGAAAAAAGCCATACTGGCATTTATAATGTAATGTATAATTCCCAAATATGTCTTCTTAATATAGGAGCCGCCATTTGCAAAGATAGAAGCAAAGGCTTCATAGCATTTGGTGGGCGGGAATTACAACGTATATAGAGAAAAATTTGCGTTTAGATCGGTACTTGCTCAGGTAGCTCAAATGGTAGAGCACTTGGACTAAAAAACCAAGGGTCCCGGGTTCAAGTCCCGGTCTGAGCATATAATTTTTCTCTTCAAATATGATTTATCCATCATTGAGATGTATGAAATTAATAATAAGAACATCGAAAAAAGCCGTATTGCCATTTATAATGTAATGTATAATTCCCAAATATGTCTTCTTAATATAGGAGCCGCCATTTGCAAAGATAGAAGCAAAGGCTTCATAGCATTTGGTGGGCGGGAATTACAACATATATAGAGAAAAATTTGCGTTTAGATCGGTACTTGCTCAGGTAGCTCAAATGGTAGAGCACTTGGACTAGAAAACCAAGGGTCCCAGGTTCAAGTCCCGGTCTGAGCGTATAATTTTTCTCTTCAAATATGATTTATCCATCATTGAGATGTATGAAATTAATAATAAGAACATCGAAAATTTTATCACTTTACCTCATATTCTTCTTCTTCTTAGACTAGTTTCAAAACCTCCTTCAGTTCCAACCTCAGTATTTTCACGATTGTTATGTTTTGGAGGATGGAACTGAAGAAGGTTATGAAACTAGTCTAACAAGAAGAATATGAGGAAGTGTAAAATTTTACTTAAATAATGAATTTTTAACTTTAGATCTCACCTCATAAAATAAGAGCCAACAGAATCTTACTCAAGAGATTGAACTAATAATTTATAAATAACCTCATATTTTGTTCACAGTTTGATTAATTCCATCACAAAATTTTTATTTTATGAAATAAAAATTTTATTAGCCCACCGGGTATTGAACGTGGGTCTGCTAGTCAAGAAGCAGGCATGCTACCACCTCAGTCAGCATGGCAGACACTCTAACAATGTGTTTAAAAAAAAGTTTTATTCTGTACAACCTTTTCTGCAGTTTCAAAATTCATTAGTGCTTTATTTGGCAATATTTCTTGTTCCTTTTAACCAGAATATCAGTATACTCATTTTCCATTATTCCACATGAAATGGTATCCATTGTAGATTAATGTTTCCCTAAGTTTGTTAGATATTTAATTAATCCATGTTTCCATAATTAATTTTGAATGCTTTTTGTCTCTCTCTCTATATATATATATATATATATATCAGGGAGCAACAGGACCTCACCGACAAAATGAGAGGGATAATAGGCCATGTGGAGAGGATAATTTTTTATGAAGGAACATATAGTTGCAAACATGTAGTTCATGAGTTATGCGCAGATGAAGATGTTCGCCCGTAGGGGTCGGATTTGAATACAAACAATTGTATACGTATCATTTTATTGAAAAAAAAAGACATGTTTTTACAATAAGTGTTTTGATGGCATCAAAAAGAATCATGCCATGATTGGCTGTGCTGGCTGATAGTTGCTGCGACGATATCAAACCTGCAATGAGGCACAGGGCCAGCTGTTTGAACACTTATTGTAAAAACATGTCTTTTTCAATAAAATGATATATGTACAATTGTTTGTATTCAATTCTGACCCTTATGTGCAAACACCTTCATCTGCGCATAACTCATAAACAACGTGTTTGTGACTATATGTTCCTTCATAAAAAATTATCCTCTCTGCATGGCCTATCATCCCTAACATTTTGTCAGTGAGGTCCTGTTACACCCTGTTTATATATATCAGTATCTGAAGTGTTATTTAAATAGTATAGAAATCTTTATAATATAATTTAAGCAGCCTGTAATTTAACTTAACATTTGAATATTTGAACTACATCTGATCTCAATTTGTTCAGGTAATTAATAACACTGTATATGGAATATGTTTACTCACTACATTTTATTCTATGAATATACTTTCTTTTTCTAATGCTACATAATTTCACTAAGTTATTCAAATAACAGGTAAGCATATTGAACATTTATAAGAATTCAAAGTTAAAATTGGGAAACACATTATGAGGTTCTTAATTAATAAATTAATGAGTCATTTTAACATCTTACCTCATATTTCATGTTTTTCAAACCGTGTTTGAAAAACATGAAATATGAGGTAAGATGTTAAAATGACTCATTAATTTATTAATTTATAAGAATGTCTATTTCCTCAGGTGGAGTGACTTTGGCACATTATGCATAATTTAAAATTAAATATGAGAAAAGATCTACAAAAATAAACTATACAAGCTATATTGAAAAAGCTTTAAATCTTACACTGTGCCTGAAAAAAAAATTTTTTGTTTCCCCTGATGTGATATTAGGAACCTTTTTATACCAAAAGAAAGATAATGTCTCAAAATTGTATTTACCTTACAAAAAACTCAATATATCCAGGACCATATAAGCCGAAATCTTAAATGGATTCTCGTATCTCAACATTCTCTAGATGTCACAAAAGCCACAACTTGAGGTGGACTGGCTCCATTTCGTTTTCCAAACAAGATGGTGCTCTTATTTAAAGAGAAAAATTATACGCTCAGACCGGAACTTGAACCCGGGGGTTCTCTAGACCAAGTGCTCTACCAACTGAGCTACCGGAGCAAGTACCAATCCAAATGCAAATCTTTTTCTATATACATTATAATTCCCACCCATCAAATGCTGTGAAGCCTTTGCTTCTATCTTTACGAATGGCAGCTTCTTTATTAAGAAGACACATATTTGGGAATTATACATTACATTATAAATGCCAGTATCATTTATATATTTTGATACATTTCCTTTTTTTATTTGTATTAAAATGGCCCTCATATCACACCAGAGGAATCAATAATATTTTCTTGTAAAAGGTACAATGATTTTCAGACACAGTGTACATCAACTATTTGTTTCAATTGTGATGATTCTTGTGCCCCTCTATCCTCCAAATACATTACTCAATAAAATTACAGGAACACTTTTAATTATAAATCCAATTCGACTTTTATGGACTTATAGTGCTGAAAATTAAAAATATACATTATAAATTAGATTTATGTAAACATGAGCCCTTTTTTCCTTATCATTCTTCAAATTATAATTCTAAGTAATTCTCTTGCTTTATTCTTTACTATATACATATAAATTTTTAAAGTTTTTTCTGATAAAATTGATAGTGCAACATGCACAAAGGTAACAGGTCATGAAGTCTCATAGGGGAAATTGATACAAGGATCCATTACTCTTAGCCATGGCACTTGAAGTATACGGCTAACCCTTTCCTCCAGTCAACTTTACTCCAATAAATGTTCTTGGTACTCACTTTGGGGAGACTGAAAGAGTCCAGGTCTATCTGGACATAAATGGGTGAAGTAAAACATCTCTTCCCCTACGTTGCCTGTAGTCAGATGTCTTGCCCCTGATCTATCTGGCTCATAAACAATGGATAAAGATACATAAAAATGAACAAAACACACAATCAATCTCACACTCATAAACTAAGAGCAAATAAAACCTGTTCAATTTTATATTCTGCAATCCTAGAAAACATAATTAGATTCTGTAATATTAAGCACATGCAAATATTATATTATTATAAAGTAATTTAAAAATGAATATTAATAATACATCAGATAAAAATAACAAATATAACATTAACATTAAGAACAGTTATAAAAATCAAACATTCATAATACAATACATAGAATGTAGCATTTCATGAGTTCTCGTATTGCAGAGACAAGAGATCGTTAAGAATGCAAAACTTACGTGGCTATGCATCACTACCACAATGACCATCACGCATCTGAAAACTGCGTCATAGCTGTTTTCACCCTGCAAAAAAATAAATAAATCACAAGAAGTTAAAATTTTCACAAAAAGAAAAAAGAAGAGAGAGAGAGAGAGAAGAAGAAGAAGAAGAAGCAGACTTAGCTCTTTCCTGGAACCTAAGTATCCACAGATGGCTGGTCTGAAGTAAAACATTCTGATATACCTCCAGAGTGAAAATCATTGATTCTAGTAACTTTGCATGTGTTAAACTGTGAAATAATTCTTGAAGGTACAAAAACCACTATTCTCTCTGTTCAATACTTGAATAAATTATTTCAACATTCCTAATTTTATATGCAAAGCGGTAGAGAATACTCATTAATCAGAAATGAATTCCTGCTAGTTTCACAATTTTCAATGTTGTCCCACAAACACATGAAGTAATTCTGTGGCACCATGCATAAAACCCATAACCCTCAAATTTAAAAAAAAAATTAGTTAATATTATTAATTATATTAAATTAATGTTGGGAAGTAAACATTATGAGGTATAATCATTAAAATTCATCGGAGAACATATTGTTTAAACAACTCACCTCATAGGATTCATGCTTCCATAATATCGCGATTTCAAACATAGTCATGTTCATCTTCATAGTCGGAGTTATGGCTGAAGATTAACATGACTATGTTTGAAATCGCGATATCATGGAAGCATGAATCCTATGAGGTGAGTTGTTTAAACAATATGTTCTCCGATGAATTTTAATAATATTATTAATGTAATATTGGAGCTGTCATTTATCATCCCTCAAATTTTGATTGCTGTACAATAGTTAAACAGAAGATCCAGAGATGGACAACACATTGGAGGTTCACTTCAGATAGGAAACCTCCATGCATGAATCTTCATTTTCTAAGAACTACTTAAATGAGGGTTATTGGTTTCATGCATGGTGCCACAGAATTGTTTTTGATGAAAACTTCTCTGCATTCCTACAAGAAATCCAATCATTTTTAAGGTCACTACATATTTTTCATATTGTTATTAGTCTTCTTGCCTCCCAAGAAGTAGTAGTAGTATTAGTAGTAATCTATCTTGCTTCCCAATAAAAGCTTTGATACTGAGTCAAGGTTTGCTGCAGTCAGGAGCACTCATGTAGGTGTTCTTTTCTCATTGAATTATCTTCATGCCAAGTATACATTTAATTGACGGATAGATGGAAATCTTAAGATGTGCAGCCAGACAGTTGTGTCTTGTGGTGATGCAGAACATTGGTCTAGGAGAATTTAGAATTGATAGATTACTGTTGCTTTAAATTTTAAAATATTTATCTAGTTTTTTTTTTATTTTTCTTAGTAAGTAGAATCAATGAAGATTTGGAAAAAATGTCTTTTCATGGGCATTAGTCATTCAAAATGTCTCTGCAGGCGGACATATCGCGAAGCTCTGTTTGTTGTTACATGTGACGTCATATAAGACAGTGTACAGTGGACAAAGAATCACACTTGCCTTTTAATTGCACTTGTAACCACATTGTTTGCACTGGAACAGTGATTTCCTGTCGATACAACAATTTGTATTATAGACCTACGTTTGTATTGTATAAGTATGGAGATGCCTAAAAGTCTCCAAGAAGAGTTATTAATTCACAAGGCAGAAAGATAATTTACATATTGCAATGTGCACTGCTAACAAACTTTCTGCTCGACCTGCACTGTCAGTGTCCCACGTCCCATTCCTCTCTGCCCTTCATAGATAGCAGTGTCACGTGTTCTATTCCTGCATAAACACTACTGCAGTGCTCTCTGTCAACAACTGCGCTTACTCCTTAAACGGTAATACTACCTCAATAGCTATATTCCCTCGTAATTGCTTTATGTTACAAATCCTTTAGGGTGTTATATTGATTAACTAAGCAAACAGGTTAATCATAAAGATGAATTTACATACTTGTCAAAGAGGAGTGTGTCAGATGTCATGATGAGCTGCTGAAGAAGCTTGTACACTCCGAGATCTCGCAGTCGCGCCTGACGTTCACTTGATCCGGGTTCTTCCCGCCAAACTAAGTTGGAAATGCAAAAGATAGCTGCAATCTGCAGTTTCACATTCGAGTGCATCTATAAAAACAACAGATTCTTAATTCCATTTAATGAAAAGAGATTTTTGTGAAATAATTATTTTTCACAAATAAATAAATAAGTAGAGGTAAATGTGCCCTGTTAACAGGCCATGAAGACCTACATGGGTATGGATGCAAGAATGTATAATTTTTAACAATGCCATGAGAAGAAGATAGGACAAATAGTCCTGAACTTCTGGCAGCTTTACCTCCAACGAAATTCCCAGCATTAATTTTATAAAAGACAGCGATTCTATGACTTGTCTGACATGAATGAGTGAAGAAACATCTCCTCTCCACTCCACTAACCAAAATTGAACCCTGGGCATCTAGAACAGGGGCCGGCAATCTTAATTAAAGGAAGAGTCAATCAGATGATAAATATAATTTTTATTTAAATGATTATATCATATAATCAACAATAATTACTTTAAAGAATTATAGAAGAACATATCTTCTCATTTATACTTAAACGAAGTGACACAATGAGGTTAATTTTAAATAATTGAACTAGAATGTAACAACTGCAAATATAAGGTTATACAAAACACTCATTAAACCAGTAGTTACATATGCTTGTGAAACTTGGGTCCTAAAAGAAACAATAAAACAGGAATTACAACGTATATAGAGAAAGATTTGTGTTTAGATCGGTACTTGCTCAGGTAACTCAGATGGTAGAGTACTTGGACTAGAAAACCAAGGGTCCCGGTCTGAGTGTATAATTTTTCTCTTCAAATATGAAAAATTAGTAATTTTTGAAAGAACAATTTTAAGAAGAATATTTGGATCAAATAGAGGAACTGTTAACTATTGGAGAATCAAAACAAATAACAAACTAAACAAATTAATAAAAAATCAGAACATAGTAAATCATATAAGATCACTCAGAATTGGTTGACTTGGACATTTGATAAGAATGGATGATCAGAGATTGGTCAAAAAACACTACAAATGGAAACCTATGAGGCAGAGCTGTTGGAAGACCGAAGATCAGATGGGAGGATGACACAATGAACAATCTAAGGAAAAATGAAAGTGACTAAATTGAATATGACAAGAGACAGATTGGCATGGAGGAGGATTGTTGAGAAGGCCAAAATTTTCAATTTTGAAGTTGTTGTGCCTTAAGATGATGAAGAATGTAACACCTCACCTCATAGTTGTAGATTTCTCGAAGACACGTTTCAATACTTCTGTATATTATCTTCAGTTCCATCTAACTATTGAAATGGTGATTGGTGATCCTGTACGTTGCTTCCTACTGGCTGACTGATGAACTTCCAAATTAAATCCCTTTCCCTTTCATCAGTCAACCACCAGAGGGAGTAGGAAGTAACCTACAGTAGCTGGACAGTAGCTGAGGATGGGACTATTCCCAAAAGGCCTACAATGTTTTAATTATTTTGATAGTTGAGGAGATTGAAAAACAAGGTATAATTTTATATTATAATTTTTTATATTCTTTTAGTTTAATAAAGCTAAAATCGTTTTTCAGTACCAATTTGATGTTTATTTTTTTTTAAATTTATTATGTGTCAATTTCTTATATTTTCTATTTTCTTATTTTTAGTTTGAAGGGTATTTTCTTTGATTAATTTTTGTTTTTTGAATCACCAACAGAGGAAGAAGGAATAAAGGAATATCAATTTTCAAATCACAGATAGATCCCAGCTGATAAAAAATGTCCTTGAAACTAATCCTGGCAAGGATTTAAAATTTGAGGTGAGGTGTAAAATCTAATTCATTTAACAATTGTTAAATAAAACCTACTTTAAATGAGGCAAATATCCTCTACAAATCTCTGTTGTCCGCTTCTTCTAAATGTCCTCCTACCTATGTGAGATCATGACATATCTGGGAGTTTACAATAAATTGAGAAATTTGCAACTTACCATATAGTCTGTGAGTTTCTTCAAAAACATCTTCATTTGCCATTATGTATTCTTTGGCAGACTCCCCATCACCAATGTTTGCTAGAATGCAGAGGGCCTGTTCTTTCACTTCTGCACTGTGGGTACCCTCCAAAATAAGTACGACTGCCTATAAAATTTATCTCATTATTACAAAAACCAACTAATCTGTTTAAAGGGATTCATGGACCCCAAAATAACTTAACAAAATACTACATTTCATTACAAACATCATTTCATAATATTATTAAAATTACAAGATTGAATACAAAAAACACACTATATTAGAAAAGCACAATCTTTATGGGTTCCTAGAGTACCAGTTGTTACCATGCTCACATTCAGGTTCCGAGGTTTAAAAGTTTAAACCCAGCAAGGATTGATGGATTTTAAAGGCATAAAAATCCTTTTCATCAGAATGAATGTAGTCATCATCATCATCATCATCCATGCAAGTATTAGGCCATGTGGCCTGTTACGGTCTCAAACGGGAATTTCCCATCCAGCGCTTTTTTGGATGTCCCAGCAATCTTTTGCCATGGGGGCAGTAACGAAGCATGGCTTTTGGAATTCTATGAGATAGTATTTGTTGAAGATGGGCTTTCCAGTTGTTCTGGTAGTTTTGTATATGGTGGAGAATGGGTTTTACATCCAACTCTTCCATAATTTCCTCATTTCTTTTATGGTCCCATTTTGTATAGCCTGTACGGTGTATATATTGCATCTCATTTGCTGTTATTCGGCTTTCATCTCTTCTTCATATTGTCCATGCTTCACTACCATATTATAATACTGGTCTTGCAAGAACCTTATAATGCCATAATCTTGTGTTCTTTTATCCTAAAGATAGTTTCATTATACTGTTAATTATCCCTGTTGTTTTTATGAAATTAAATGTAGTCATGGATCACACAATGTAGATTTAAGGCATATAAAATAACCTCAAGGCTGAAATAAGAAGGCCTGAGTAAAATTTGCAAGCCTTTTCACACCCAGATTTGACTTGTGATGAAATTGATAGGAGTTGTTGAAGAGCAATTTAAAATAAAAAAGTAACTAACACATGGACTACTGGATTTAATCAGAGGTTTCAGATTTGGTAAGATCTTAAAATGTTTATAAATGGAAATGAAATAAAAATGTAAACAAATAATATAAAATAGAATTTGAAATTTGGATCAGTGTTATTTACCTTTTTATTCTTTTATATATACATTTTTTTGTTTTATAAAAAAGAAAAAAAGTCATTCTAACTAAGAAAGTTGGCTCAGATGGTGGCATTTGAGACTCTTGTCCAGAAGATCTAAGGTTCAAATCCCAAAGCTGACCAACATAATTGTGGTCTATCCTGTTTTTCTCAGTTGCAAGGCAAAGACTGGATTTGAATTTATTACCTGAGCTAATTCAACATAATCAGTAATCATCATTTCATAATATCAATGCGATTAAAATCATAAATTATAGAAAACATACTGCATTAGAAATAAACTAGATACAACCAAACATATTTAATTTTAGGAAGTTATATTTTGAGGTTATTTTAAATTATATTATTTTTGGTCTGGACATCTTACCTCAATATTAATGTTGATTTGTTCTTGGACATGTTTCAAAACAATTCTCTGTTTTATCTGGGAAAGCTGAAGATAAAACAGAGAATTGTTTTGAAACATGTCCAAGAACAAATCAACATTAATATTGAGGTAAGATGTCCAGACCAAAAATAATATAATTACAACCAAACATACTAGATATATATAATCCTAGATGTTGTAGTGAGTGCCATGGTTAAAGGTGGGCTACAATGAAGCTGTTTTTTCAAGAAAGAACCAATGGGATGATGCCTGGTGTGTAAAGTATCCAAAAAATCCATTAAAATTGTTCTATCCTTAAAAACCGGATATTTATCCCCATATAATAATAATAATAATAATAATAAGGGTTTTTGTTTTGTTTATTTAATATTTAAATATAATTATATTTATTTATATTAAGAATGGACATAAGATTGATTTAGGGAAGTCAAAATTTTTATAAGTATATAAAAAAATTCAAACTGGTCAATATAAACTGTTAATACAGTTAGTTGTTTTTCTAACTGATTTAATATATGTAAAAATACTTTAAATATTCAAATTTATATTTTTTATAAACAAATAAATGGGATTGGACGAATTGGATGGGAGTCAGCCAGTAGTACTCCTTCCTTTTCAGTTGGACCAATCAGAACTTCCAGGTTATAACAGAATAACAAGATGGCTACAATACTTGAAGGAGATCAGACATGTTAAGCAACGGCTCCTCAAGAAATGAGAGAATAGTGGTTTATTTTCTTGATATTAGTTGAAAGAATGGTGTTGGAGTTATAGAAGGTCATATTGAAATATAAATTCCAATTATCTTGAATACAAATAGTCCATAAATGGAAATAAAGTATTGTTAAAGGATTGACTGTTAGAATTCGTCATCCATTAATCTTCTATAAATGAAATTTATTAACCTAAGCCGGAATCTTCTAAATTATTGATCTACAAGATTCATCTAAACTGAAGTGAGAGTTTTAATAACAAAGTGTTGTTATTTGTATATGTAAGAAACTTTTCCTCATTCCCCTGACGGGAGTTATTAGTGCCGTGGCAAAATTACAGTGATTCAAATTATTACAATCCCCTCAGGGGTCCTCATCTAGGGGATATGTGGATGGCGACCACAAGGTGCCCAAGCTGTGCAAAACATTTCTTCCACTTACTTGTGTTTTGTACTCTTTTAACTTTACTATCTAACCTCTCTTGGTTAACTCTTGTTTTTTCGACCCCAACGCTATTAGGGCATCCGAGGGCTAGGGAGTCCTTCCTTTTTTCCATTTCTTCTTTCCTTTATTTTCTTTTCTTCTCCAGAAAAGCCTGACCAGAGGCTATAAGATGGCAGCCCCATCACTGGTCTTGCCTTCCTTTGGCCAGCAACCAATTGAAGGGACTATTATTATGCTTTCAAGTCTTATACGAGAATTTCCCATAAGGGAAAATTTTCTATAGGATCGTAACAGGCCTTGGCCTAATACTTGGAAGGAAGAAGAAGAAGAAGAAGACAATCATATATCTACAACTTGGGACATCACACCCAACAACCCACCTTCATCCTGAAATAAAAGCTTCAACATAGTCCATCTTCATATGCCTTTAACCATAGCACTCACTATAGTCTTGATCCTGGTATACTAGTGGTTACCACACTCACCTCTGGTTCCAAAGTTTGTGGGTTCAAACCTGGCCAGGATTGACAAGATTTTTTTCTGGGCATAAAAACCTTGAGTATATCAAAGAAAAATTGAATTGATTCTTTACACTTCACCTCATATTAATTCCCTGTTTTGAAGGTTTCACCTTCATCATCAGCCAACAACCGTGAGTTAATATGAGATGAGATGTAAACAAACCAATTCAATTAAAATTCATCGGAGAACATTTTTTTAACAACTCTCCTCATAAATTTCATGTTTCCCACGATACTGCAGTTTCAAACGTAATCAAATTTATCCTCAACCATTGTTGACGCCTCAGGTTGGCTGCCTTGAGTGGTTGGCGGGAGTTGTCAATGTTGGCCAACCTGAGTCATCTCGTGGTTTGAACCGCGTGGCGTACGCACCCTCCCTTGTGCTTGTGGAGCTCCTAGCGAGCAGTCTTGTGTGTGTGTGTCTCGTAGATGGCGGACGTGTTTAGTGGTGCGCCGCTGCACATAGTGTTTAAGCATCTACCCGAGCACATAAATAACTGTGAGTGATAAATTAAGGCTGAAATCAATAGCCACACATTATAAGCATTATTAAGTGAATTAGAAGAGAGACGCTCTGTGTAAGTACTTTGTGAGAGAACTGAAAGCGACGAGAGCACGTTGTAAACTTACTGTACAAGACGCGAGCACGTGTAAATTACTTGTTTAAATATAGTCTTATCTTCATATGTTTAATTATTTGTGTCAGAGCATTTCCTAAAATACAGTCCATTTTCCAGAGAGAAGAACTTTATCGCTATTTACAGGTTAGAAATAAAGCTCAGTGAACAATTATCTGTATGTGTAGTAGGTATTTATTATTATTCTGCTACATATTTTTGGTCCTCCGGGCCGGATATAACAGTCGCCTTGTGAAAAATCGTGATATTGTGACACAAAAAATATTACTTACGTGAAGAACTATATTAAACAAAGAAACAGTGAAAGCGTTACCACGTGGTGTTTCGGTTTTCAACTAGTGGACCGCGACCTCCTCGCAGATCTTTCGAGTGAGCTATCCTTTGATATCAACGGTGCTGTGACCTTCTAGCAGCGTGGTGTCCCATTCTAGAGTACCACAGATGTCTGGTCTATTGGAAATCCTAGTAGAGACCTAAAGATAAGTACTACTGCATGCTTGTATCTCCTATCTTAGAGCTGATATCCTACCTCATTCAGTATTGAGTCGAGCTGACATGATATTTCAAATTTCCATATTATTTGTGTGATTTATATATATATTTTAATTATTTTATAAAATATTTTGTGTTATAGTGTTCGGTAATTTGTTATTTATCAAAATGTCATTTGAAAGTGAGGCAAAGGCTATCCAAAAGCGAGGCATTCTTAAAAGAAGCCTTACTAATTTGGAAAATTATATCAATAGTGAAACCATTTCCCTAAACACCCTAGTAGCTAGACAAAGTAAGCTAGGAGATATTTGGGAAACAGTTTGAGGCAGTTAGGAATTTCTTAGAGCTTGAAGTAGATTCAAAGCCAGGTTAGGATCATGCAAGGGATCATGAGGATTTTGAAAATGAATATTATGAGTTGTGTGGCAAGGTGCAGGATTTAATAGAAAGTCTTCAAAACCTACAGATAGTCATGGTTTTGATGAGTCACGTGCATCCAGTAGATCGAGTTGTAGTTTTAAGTTACCGGCTATTCAGATTCCCCATTTCCAAGGAGAATTGACTGAATACCTCTCATTTAAGAATACCTTTGAGTCCCTGGTGATTAACAATACCAACTTAGATAATGTTCAAAGGCTTCATTATTTATTATCGTCACTTGAAGGCGAACCTAGGCAATTACTCAGTAATTTAGCGATAACTGAAGGCAATTTTGGTACCGCCTGGAAGTTAATTCAGCAAAGGTACGACACACAGACGCATGATATTGTCTCAGCATGTTAAGTGCTTACTCAGCTTACCTTCTTGTAGTACAGGTACTGCTGCAGAGTATAGGAAAGTACTTAACCAAGTAAAGGGCAATATTAATGCCATAGAGAATCTTCGGAGTGATGTTCTGTTATCAGATCTAATGTTGCAGGAAATTATATCGAGTAAAATGAAAGGTATTCATAGGTCAGAGTGGGAAGCTAAACACGGTGCTACGGATATCCCTAGCTTAGTCGAGTTTATGGAATTTTTTGGAGAGAAAGGCTCAAACTTTGGAGCTCAGTGAATGTAAAAACATTGTAGTGAATGAGAAACTAGATGTAAAGCCTAAAGTCAAATCTTTCCATATTGCTAATGACAGCAAATCGAGATATTGCCATAATTGCAAATCAAATAAACATAATTTAACAGATTGTGAGGAATTCAACCAATTAACTGTAGATGATAGAGTACATTTAGTTGGTCAGATTA
The DNA here is from genome assembly GCA_030220185.1 of Diploptera punctata. Classification (NCBI taxonomy): domain Eukaryota; kingdom Metazoa; phylum Arthropoda; class Insecta; order Blattodea; family Blaberidae; genus Diploptera; species Diploptera punctata. The sequence goes on along the minus strand of JASPKZ010009814.1, from coordinate 1,365,779 downwards.
GATTATGTTATAATTGCTTTTCAAAGGGGCATACAGCGAGATTTTGTAAAGAGAAACCTTGTTCCAAATGTCAACGCAAACACAATACTTTAATACATTTTGAAAGAAAGCCTAATGTTGAGCATCCAGCTATTGTGTCTCCCACTGCTATGAAGATAACCTCCGGGCTAGGCTCAAACGTACTTCTTAGCACTGCCTGTGTTAATGTGAAAGATAAAGTAGGGCGGTTAGTTAAGGTTAGAGCGTTACTGGACTCTGCCAGCCAGTTATCTTTTATGACTACAAATCTGTTGAGCAAGTTAGGTCTTGCAACCCAATCGTGCAAACTTCCTATTGTAGGTATTGGTGACTCAGATGTCTCTCCAGTCAGTCTTACTTGTAAGGTGCAATTGTTGTCCAGAGTGTCTAACTATAGGTTGAACTTGAATTGTGCTGTCGTAGAGAATATCACATCTCAATGTCCTGCCACCGAGATTGATCATTCAAACTGGAATATTCCGTCTAACATTGTGTTGAGTGATCCAAACTTTAATAAACCTGCCACGATTGAACTTCTTCTCGGCGCAGACGTGTACCATGATATTGTTTGTTCTGAGACGTTGAGAAGGAAGGGATACCCCACGTTGATCAAAACAGAGTTTGGTTACATATTTTCAGGTGCCTTTCCTGAACTTTGTATTAAGAAAAGAGTAGATCATCGTTCGGTAAATTTTGTGAAACTCGATTCTCTGGATAAAAAACTGGAAAGGTTCTGGCAGCTAGACGAACTGCAAAACCCTGTTCTTAGTCCAGAAGAGAAAGCGTGTGAACAACATTTCGTTGAAAACATCCAAAGAGATGAATCTGGTCGTTTTATTGTGAAGTTACCTATACGTCTTGATGTTCCTTCGGTCGCTGAATCTAAGCACACTGCTATTAAGAGATTTAAGCACATTGAGAGTAAGCTTGATAAACATTATCAATTAAAGGAACACTATGTCGGATTTATGAGAGAATACAGCGATCTGGGACACATGGAGCTTGCACCTCCCGTAGAAGGAAACAAGAGTACGTTCTACTTACCGCATCATTGCGTAATTAAAGAGTCTAGTACAACGACCAAATTACGAGTTGTTTTCGATGGAAGTTGCGAATCTTCTAATGGAGTTTCCTTGAATGCTACGCTCATGGTTGGACCGTCTATACAACCAGAACTATTGTCTACTGTCATGAGGTTTCGTACTTATCAGGTTGCGCTATCTGCCGACACAGCTAAAAATGTTGTGACTAAACTGTTAGTGAAGCATGAACATGAGATGTTGCTTCACTCCGGTGCTCAAGCAGTTCTGTGTTCACTGCGCACCCGTTATTGGATACCTCGTGGTAGAAATGCTATTCGTGGGGTAATTAGGTCCTGCTACAAATGTTTCAGAGTTAAACCACCCCGAACTAGTCAGATGATGGGACAACTTCCTGAGTATAGAGTAGAGCAAAGTCTTCCCTTTGTTAAGGTAGGTTTGGACTACGGAGGTCCAATTGTAATAAAGGGAGACAACCCAAGATCTAAGGTGAAATTCAAGGCTTACATAGCACTTTTTGTATGTTTAGTAACTAAGGCTATCCATTTAGAAGTTGCCAGGAGCCTTATTACTAAGGACTTTATTGCTGCCCTCTATAGATTTGTTGCCCGCAGAGGACGCCCTTGTCTCATATTGAGTGATAATGGTTCAAATTTTGTGGGTGCCAATAACGAGTTATTGAATTTTGTCAAGAATCATGCGAATGCTATTACCGAGAACATAGCAAATATGAATATTGAATGGAGATTTATTCCTCCTTCTAGTCCCCATTTTGGTGGACTTTGGGAGGCAGGAATAAAATCGGTTAAATCCCTTATGAAAAGGACTATAGGCAAAACTATTCTTAGTTTTGAAGAATTGTGTACTTTGTTGTGTCAGATCGAGTCTGTACTAAATTCTAGACCTATCTGCACGCCCAGTGAATCCCATGAAGAAATGTACCTAACTCCCAGTCACTTCCTGGTCGGTAGACTATTAACTAGCACTATCCCTCCCGATATAGCCAACTGTCCCCTTTCCTACGATACAAGGTGGAAGGTAGTTCAGGCTCTCTACAGTTTCTTTCTGGCAACAGTGGTCCAGACAATACCTGCAGTCTCTTCAGCAAAGGAGGAAATGGCTGTCTGCCGGAAGATGGTGCCCAGCTGTCGGTGATCTTGTGATCCTTCGGGACGACAACTTACCACCTCTGGTATGAAGACTGGTGTGATCCAACAGCTTCACCCTGGGATAGATGGTGTGGTGCGAGTGGTCACCCTTAAGACTAAAACTGGATTATTTCGACGAGCAATTGTGAAACTTGTTCCCTTACCCAGTTGTGTTGAGAGATTCACCGATGTATTAAATCGTGAGATCTCTCAAAGGGGGGAGCATGTTGACGCCTCAGGTTGGCTGCCTTGAGTGGTTGGCAGGAGTTGTCAATGTTGGCCAACCTGAGTCATCTCGTGGTTTGAACCGCGTGGCGTACGCACCCTCCCTTGTGGAGCTCCTAGCGAGCGGTCTTGTGTGTGTGTGTCTCGTAGATGGCGGACGTGTTTAGTGGTGCGCCGCTGCACATAGTGTTTAAGCATCTACCCGAGCACATAAATAACTGTGAGTGATAGATTAAGGCTGAAATCAATAGCCACACATTATAAGCATTATTAAGTGAATTAGAAGAGTGACGCTCTGTGTAAGTACTTTGTGAGAGAACTGAAAGCGACGAGAGCACGTGGTAAACTTACTGAACAAGACGTGAGCACGTGTAAATTACTTGTTTAAATATAGTCTTATCTTCATATGATTAATTATTTGTGTCACAGCATTTCCTAAAATACAGTCCACTTTCCAGAGAGAAGAACTTTATCGCTATTTACAGGTTAGAAATAAAGCTCAGTGAACAATTACCTGTATGTGTAGTAGGTATTTATTGTTATTCTGCTACAGCCATAACAAATTACATGATTTTATTAAATCAACAGGGTTCAATCCAATTGGACATAAATTGGCAGCTTTTAATAGTTTAACTCATAGATTGGTAAACTTACCCTTAAAAGAAGAAGATTTCTCAGGAGAAAAAACACATAAAGTAGCAAGAGAAAACGGGTTTGATGAAAAAATGGTACACAAAAAAAGGATAGAAAAGTATAAGAAACAAAAATTGATCAACAAAAGTACTCTTGAAAAAGAAAAACCACCTATGAAAAAATACAGGAAATTCACATATCACCCTTGGGCACACAATAAATTCCAAAAGATATCTGAGAAGCTTAATATTAAATTAGCACTGAAAAATAACCACAGTTTAAATAAACCAATAAAAACCAACAAAAATGAAAAACTTATAAAAATAAAAAATCAGGAATATATCAAATTGAATGTATGGGTTGTGAAAAGATATATATAGGGAAAACAAAAAGAAACCTACAAATAAGAACCAAAGAACACACAAGAAATATTAAAAATGGGGAAATAGAAAAATCTGCTGTTGCTGCTCATGTTTGGTCTGAAAAACATAATATAAATTTGGACACAATTATTAAAACAGTTAGAAAATACAAAAGAGCTGACTATTTGGGAAAAAATCTATATTCAGAAGAACAAAAACAGAGTTATGAATTTTGAAATACCGATGGAACGTGACCTTGTTTGGAGGATCTTTGGCCAACCACAGGAGAGAGCTGACATCGACATAGGTTAAAAGGCAAAATTCATGCTGGAGGTTAAAGGGTTTACAACATAAATCCAACCAGTCTGGGCAAGATGGTGAGGATGACTAGGATCTAATTGAAACATGTTGAAGAACAAATCAACATTAATACTGAAGTAAGATAAACAGACTCAAAATAATATAATCTATGAGGTGAGTTGTTAAAAAAATGTTCTCCAATGAATTTCAATGATTATACCTCATAATGTTTACTTCCCAACATTAATTTATTATAAAACCAATTCAATTTCTTCCATAAAACACCTCTAGTTTAAATTCATATCAATTTTGGGTTAAAAAATCCTGGGTATAACTTCCTTCAGAAGGGAAGTAAAGTAATAGGTCCTATGTTGCAGATTTATGGCACATAAAAGATTGAAATAAGAGGGCTTTAAGCAAAATTTGTTGGCCCTTTCATGCCCAGCTTTGTATTTCAATATTAATGACTTGAGCAGTTAAAGAGACTTGATAAAATTAAAATACTACCTACCTTAAATAATAAACTGTCTCTAATTAAGAATAGCAAAAATAAAAAAAAAATCTGTCAGAATGCTAAAAAAATTAAACAAATGAGACTAATGAAATATTATTCCACTACTAATGCATCAGAATTTAATGAGATATAATAAAATCAAATTATACCTGCATAATTTGATTCCCATGAAGTCCCATGATGTGATCAATGTGAGGTTTTGTTGATAAGAGATTCCTCAACAACCCTAGTGTCTTCATCAGCACTCCAACTTCTGGGTCTGATAATAGCCTAAATATCTGATCTGTGCCGAGAGCATTAAGAATCTGAGATTTTATTTTTTGTTCAGCTTGGAATGCCATATTCTGAAAAAATGAAATATTATTATTTAACTTTCACAGGAAAAATCACTATGAGGTTTAATTTAAGAATTAAATTAATATTTTTAATACCTCACCTCATATCCTTTATTCTTCTAGACTGCAGTTTCGGAGCTATATCTCCACCAGTAGCCTCTCGTCGACTGGTGTTATGTCATTTCTTGGCAGAAGAAGAAAACCACTAAGAAACAACATAACACTGGTTCAATGAGAGGCTACTGATGATGGAGACATAGCTCCAAAACTGCAGTCTAGAAGAATAAAGGATATGAGGTGAGGTATTAAAAATATTAATTAAATTTTTTAATTATTATTATTATTATTATTATTATTATTATTAAAGAAATACAAAACATTTACATATCATCCTTTGGAATACAGTTAGTTTTAAAATATTTTCAGCAAATTCAACATCAAATTGGCACCAAAAAATGATTACACCCTTAATACACTAATAAATCTAACAAAAATGAAGAGATATCAAAGGCCAAAAAAAAAAAAAAAAAAAAAAAACATAAAATGTGGAGATGGTGAAAAAAAAAATTATAGGTAAACAAATAAAAAAATAAATATACTAGGATGAAAGAACATCTTAGGAATGTAAAAAAGTGGGGAAGTAGGTAAATCTGCAGTAGCTACTCATGCTTGGTCAGAATGACATAAAAGATGATGATCTGATTACCATTAGAGCCCAAATTCCATTAAGTCTTAAAGCTGGATCTTGGCGTTTAGTTAGACCACACAGAAGGTCAACGGCACCAGATTCGAGGATAGGCTCTTTACTTGGAGAGAATTCTAACAGTAAATTGCAAAGAGTAGATGATGCTACAGTAAGAATATCATCTGAGGCTCCTTGTAGAAGTTGCATCAATGGTCTCCAAACAGAATGATCCTGAAATTTAGCACCAAATAATATTATATATTTCCATTTGTCATACATTTTTACAATTCTGCATACCCAGTTCTATAAGCTAAGACATAGCCATTCTGGCATCAAAAGTCTATTTTATGTATTGAGATATCATCTATATTTATATGAATATTAAAATGATTATTTTAGATCTACACTGTTTATGAATAATCACTTCTATATAATCAATGGGGGGCACGCCGTAGCGTAGTGGTTAAGGCATTGCGCTACAAGTCGGAAGGTCGAGGGTTCAAGTCCCGGTGGGGTCAGGATTTTTAAACTGACCAAAACCTTCTGGCGGCACTATGGCCCTGGGGTCGACTCAGCCTCTAACGGAAATGAGTACCAGACGCTTGTTCTGGGGGTAAAGGCGGCCGTCACGCAGGGCTGACAACCCGGCTGACATCAAGTGCCGATTGTCTAGAAAAAGTGGGAGCCTTAACCTCCTACTGCTCCAAGGGCCTCCCGAGGCCTGTAGTGGGATTACTTTACTTTACTTTTATATAATCAATGGTAAAGAGAAAAAATTTTGCTTGAACCGGGAACCGAGCCTCGAACCCTTAGCTTTATCTGCTGACGCTCTGACTACTTAGCTAATTTAAGCTTCCTTCCCATCCAAGCATAAACCCTCCCTTTACCTTACTCTCTCGGTCCAATATCCAATGCAATAAATCATTATTCATAAATACAATTTGAATGGCTCCTACACTAAGAAGACATGTTGGGACTCCACATAGCTGTAGCATTATTTATTAAATTAATATTAAGAAGCTAAAGCTGATATTATGATTGAAATAAGTAAATTAATGTACACAACTAAGCTATTGTAATCAATGATAAAGAGAAAATTTTTTGCTTGAACTAAGAATCGAACCCCGAAACTTCAGCTTTACATGCAGATGCTCTGACCACTGAGCTAATAAAGCTTCCTTCTCATCCATGCATAAAACCTCCCCTTACCATGTATTCCATTTTACCAAACTTTAAATACAAAACTGTCCATTTCCAATGTTAAATTTATTTAAAGAATTGTATAACTGCAGGGAAACGAGACATGCTGACCACACGTCATCCTTATATTGGCTGAATGATCATCCAACTCTGCTATTGATCCATGTGGAATGATATCAGTAGCTGATACGTGAAGTGCCTTCTAGGCCTGTGGTTCCATGGTAAAAAGTAAAGTGATCCCACAATAGGCCTTTGAGGTGGTACGAGGTAAAGGTTCCTACCTTTTTAGATAATCGGCTTGAGATACCAGCCCTCAGAATATACATCTGGTACTTACTTCTATTAGAGGGTGAGTCAACCCCAGGACAAAGATGCTGCCAGAAGGTTTAGGCAAGTTTAAAATTCCTGACCCCAATGGGAATCAAATCTAGAACCAGCTTGAAGCATATTGCCTCAACCACTTAATAACATTAACCATCACATGAAGTAAGGATATTCTTTGTCTTCGAGGCAGCCTGCTTTGAGCAGGAAGATATTTGAAATTTTAAAAAATTGTTCTATTCAATTGGAAGGATTTTGCTAACAAGTACCTGAAAAGTTGTTCGAAGTTGTTGAACTGATCTTGAAAGAGAATGAAGACAACGGACAGCTGCTAAACGAACACGAGGACTAGGATCCTGCAGTCCACTTACAATATGGTCCATTAAATTATCTGTTTCAATTATTTTCTTTCGTATATCTTCGTCGTTGGCTCCTAATGATGCAAAGGCCTGAAAAAAAAAATGTTCTCAGATGAGGTGAGGTGTATATATTTTAATTTTGATTTAGTATAGCCACTGGACTACTGGTACAAAAATTTAATTTTGGAAATAAGAGTAAAATGTAAGGTAAATATCTTCATAATAATAATGGCCAATTTCATCATCATAAGACAAAAATGACTTTATTTTCATCGAATTGAGAATACTTAAATGTTTGATTGATTGCTAAAACCCAATGTTTTAACAACGAAAGTCAAAGAAAAATACTGTCAATTTTGACTATTTCTCCTTTGCTACATGCAGTATTTAAGAAACCATGAATTAAATTGGCTGTAATGGGTATTATCATTGGTTAATACCAGTGATTCTTGTAAATGTCATGGAGTAACTAAATTACTCCATGAAAACATTTAGATGAAGGAATCTAAAGAACAGAAATAAAACTGTATAATTATATAACAGACTAAACAATATATTTAATTAATGTTGGGAAGTAAACATTATGAGGTATAATCATTAAAAATCATCGGAGAACATATTGTAATCTTCTAAGTACCAATAAGAAAGTCAAAGTTCCAGACAGTAAGAAATCTGGAATTTATCAAATAAATTGTGAAGATTGCAATAAAGTTTATATAGGTAAAACAAAAAGGAATTTGGAAATTCGGACAAAAACATTTCAGAAATATTAAAAATTGTGAAATTGAAAAATCTGCAATTGCTGCACATAGTTTATTAGAACATCATAAAATTGGAAGAGAAGCTAAACTTTTAAAACAAGTAGAGAAACCTTTGGAATTGACAGTTTGGGAAAAAATATATTCAGAAAAACAAAAATAGATCAATGAATTTTGATATCCCTAACGAAATTACATTGATTTCGAAGTTCATAAATTCAACCATAGATAGCAGCACTGAAGATGGCGACAATAGAATAGTTGACGGCCGAAGAATTTCAACAGTCGGAGTTATGGCTGACGATGAACATGATTATGTTTGAAATCGCGATATCATGGAAGCATGAATCCTATGAGGTGAGTTATTTAAACAATATGTTCTCCGATGATTTTTAAAGACTAAACAATCTTTTAACAATTCCAGTTCACAATTTTATTACATAACTTATTTTACGCAATACAAGTTGCCCTTTTTTTTTTTCAGCAAGTCTATGTTGCTTTGGAGATAATCAAATAAAATGTACAATTATTCACTAGAATAGTTGTCCATAGAATATAACGATAAAAAAAACACTTTTATAGATTAGTATTTTATTTAATGGTGCTCTTTAATAACTCAGGTGATTAGCATTGTAATTCAAAGATGGACGTGAAAGCATCAACAAATTTTGTTCTGAGGCCTCTTATTTTAAGCTTCATATTCTTTTATATGTTGTAAATTTACGAAATATAATTGAATAACAATGATATGATTGGAACATATTAGAATTGACGAGCTGTATGAATGTGGGTAGTTGATGTGAAAGCTGTATGTGGAGTAACAAAAGAAATTGATGTCACTTTCTCTAGCCATTGAGAATCAGTTTTTGTCTAAAGCTTGAGAGATGCTTGATTAGATTGTATTGTGCATCTATTTAATATTTCCTTTGGTTTTTAAAACTTTTTGACAGCATAATTTCAATAAAATGGAAAAACCAAAGCTCCAGCATGAAGTTTGGGGCGAAAAACATGGGAAATGGTGTATTAAAGTAAATCAGTTCTTTCATAAAAGAGTCTGCAAACTGAAGTATCATACATGTACTAAGAATAATAGAGGTCCCAGGAATAGCACATAGAGTTTCAACATGTGAGGTAAGACACTGCGCTGTTCAAAAAAAGAAAGACCACAAAAATAGCTCTATATTACTCTACAAAACATTCAAAAGGAACCACATTCATGCAGCTTGGCGACTCTTATGAAGCAATACTTCTTCCAAGTTATAAAAAAATTTAATGTTTTGCTTAAAAACTGAGATGTGTAAAATATTTAGGGCCATTAATTATGTGAATAAATAAGGTAATACAATTAATAGTGAGTGGAGAACATACGACTCACCTCATATAATTTCAAATTTCTTTGATACTGGCGGTTTCAGACAATATCTTGTCCCTCTTCAGTCATGGCTTCCATGAAGAGGGGCAAGATAGTCTGAAACCGCCGGTATCAAAGAAATTTGAAATTATATGAGGTGAGTCGTTAAAAATATGTTCTCCACTCACTATTAATGATATAACCTCATAATGTTTACTTCCCAATATTAATTTAAATATAAGGTAATACAATGATTAAATTTAAATGTTTCATACCTCTCCTCATATCCAGTCATCTAAGTAGGTCGCAATTTCAAAACCTTCATGGCTTCATCTTCAGTACTTTCTTGTCGACTGATGCTATATTGATCACAAGAACTACTTCTTCTTCTCTCTATTGTCTCTGGATCCAATCAGAATCCGTGGGAATTTCAAAGTTTGTAAGTTTTTCTTTCTTGTTTTTTTGAATGTGGATTTTTTCCCAAACTGTAAGTTCTTTTAGTTTTTCTGTTTGTTTAATTAGACTGGCTTTTGAGTCAATTATCGGTCCATAGAGGGAAGAAGAAGTAGTTCTTCTGATCGACATAACATCAGTCGACAAGAAAGTACTGAAGATGAAGCCGCAAAGGTTTTGAAATCGCGATCTACTTAGAAGACTGGATATGAGGAGAGGTATGAAACATTTTAATTTAATCGTAAATTAAACCTCATAGTTATTTATTAAAAAAAATTCAAGGTAATACAAAACAGGGAAGATCCCCCAACTCAAAGGTAAGGGTGAGTGCATTGGTTAGCTGTACAACAGACTTACTCTGAATGCTGCTTGCTTCATGTCCTGTGCTATTTTAACTTCTTGTTCTAATCTCTGTGCTGTCTGAGTAGGATTTATCTGCACAGACTGTGTATGAGAAGGTTCTGGTTGATAACGCAACAATTCAGCAAGAGTGGGAACAAGATGATTTGAAATGGAAGCTAGACGTTGCAATTCTGTATCAACCTCTGTAAGATATGCCAAAGTTTCAGCTGCAGTCACTCTCTCTTCACAGGGCCTATCTTTCTTACATAAACGAACCTAGTTAAAACAGCAGTAATAGCATAATTTATTATAGCATAAAACAATAAAAAATATATGAAGAGCTTATTTTCAAAATGTCTCTTGTCCACTTTCATAAATTTGTGGAAATAATGTAATGTAATTATTTTGCTATGCACTAGAGTTAGTTTGCTTTCAATGCAAATTTATAGTAATGTAAAGGATTTTCTTCTTGTCTTGTAAACCCATTTCCCTTAACAGAGATTTAGGCGCTCTCCCTCTACAGGGAAGAATTTGAACCATACTAATTTAGTTACACTTGTTTTTCGTATAGATGTCATTGGGGTGGTCCAGGCCAGCGTTCCACCTCATACTGACATCTAGTACTAGGATGGGAAAATTTGGTAAATTTTGCTTAGAGGCCTTTTCATTCAGGCTTAAGGATCTTTTATGAGCCTGAAAATCTTCAGACTCGGGACCCACAGCTTAAAGTCCCTCCCGGAGGACTTGCTCCTTGGATTTTTCCATCCTAAAAAAAAATCCATTGACCCCAGCCGGGTTTGAACCCGCGACCCTTGGGACCAGAGGCAAGGAGCATAACCACTAGTCCACTGCAGCTGACGTAAAGGATTTTTTTGAAGCCAAATGCTAATATTTGTACCTAAGGTAATCCAATAAGAATACAGACACACAAAACTTCAGTTTTAGTTCGAAATGGACAAGAGACGTTTTGAAAATGAGCTCCTTTTTTATATAAAATATATATCAGGTGTCTGGAACAAAAACTATCAATAAGAAAGTTTAATAACTCACTCAATAATGCAAAGGGAGAACTACTGCAACCAAAAAAGAAACAAAATTTAACTTGAAAATCCAAAGCATAAAAATTTAATTCAAATAAAAAAAACAAAAAGTAAATAAATAAATAGAAAGTTAGAAGGAAAGAGGTATGCAAATATCCACCTCCAGTCTCACATTCTAACAATGCCTAGTTCCATTCTGCCTCTTCACCAACCTCCATTGCTTATTTAATCAGTAATAATAGTGGAATTAATGATGATGCCAAATGCACAATATGCAATGAAACAAGACAAGTACTCAACAAAAAACATCTTGTGACATTTAAACACCAGGATAGGAACAAACATCTCAGAAAGGAAAGTAAGGAGAACATTTTATTATATTTGAAACACCAGGATAGGAACAAACATCTCAGAAAGGAAAGTAAGGAGAACATTTTATTATATTTGAAGAGAAAAATGCCTCTCAGGGGTCCTCATCTAGGGGATATGTGGATGGCGACCACAAGGTGCCCAAGCTGTGCAAAACATTTCTTCTACTTACTTGTGTTTTGCACGCTTTTAACTTTACTATCTAACCTCTCTTGGTTAACTCTTGTTTTTTCGACCCCGACGCTATTAGGGCATCCGAGGGCTAGGGAGTCCTTCCTTTTTTCCATTTCTTCTTTCCTTTATTATCTTTTCTTCTCTAGAAAAGCCTGACCAGAGGTTATAAGATGGCAGCCCCATTACTGGTCTTGCCTTCCTTTGGCCAGCAACCAATTGAAGGGACTATTATTATGCTTTCAAGTCTTATACGAGAATTTCCTATAAGGGAAAATTTTCTATAGGATCGTAACAGGCCTCGGCCTAATACTTGGAAGGAAGAAGAAGAAGAGAAAAATGATACACTCAGACTGGGATATTTCTCTTCAAATATAATTTATTCATCATTGAGATGTATGAAATGAATAATAAAAACATCTGAAAATGTGATGTTTATCACTTCTCACCAAATGACAAATTAAACTTAAAGAGGAAAATATATTTTTCTCTTGAAATTTAAAGGGAAAATATTTAGATGGTTCACAAATTGAAATTGACAATGTCACATAAATGTGATGAAACTATAGTCTGCAAGAATATTAAAAAAAAAATATGAGGTGAGTGAAAGTAACCCCATCATAATTAAAAGAAAGCTCATAGTGTTATTTCCTACAAATATTAAACTAAATTACATGTTTGCACAGTATGATCACTATTGACAGATTGTCAAAAATAATTAATGAAAATGCACATCTAGAAGTTTTATTAGTAGCCATGCAAAATACTGGAAATTACTCTGTCATGTACAGCAAACAACACTATCATCCCTTGATCTGGGATTACATCGGAAATGAATTGAGAATATGCATTTACAGAGTACAATAAAACATAAATACACATTGTTTTTAAATTATACAACAAGAACAAAATAAGATGATGTAAAAGCTTCTACTTTCCTAGACTATCAATATAAGATCAGCCATTAAGTTATGTTGATAGGAAATAACACTATAAGGTTTCTTAATATTAAATTAATATTGAGAAGCTAAAGCTATTACTATGATAGAAATAAGTAAATTAATGAACACAATTAAATTATTGTAAATCAATGGTAAAGAGAAAAATTTTTGCCTGAACCGGGAATCGAACCCCGAACCTTTAGCTTTCCGTGCTAATGCTCAGACCACTGAGCTAATCCAGGCTTCATTCCCATCCAAGAACCTTTAGCTTTCCGTGCTAATGCTCAGACCACTGAGCTAATCCAGGCTTCATTCCCATCCAAGCTTGGATGGGAATGAAGCCTGGATTAGCTCAGTGGTCTGAGCATTAGCACGGAAAGCTAAAGGTTCTTGGATGGGAATGAAGCCTGGATTAGCTCAGTGGTCTGAGCATTAGCACGGAAAGCTAAAGGTTCTTGGATGGGAATGAAGCCTGGATTAGCTCAGTGGTCTGAGCATTAGCACGGAAAGCTAAAGGTTCGGGGTTCGATTCCCAGTTCAGCAAAAATTTTTCTCTTTATCATTGATTTCTTAATATTGTTTATTTTTTCTTTCACTCACCTCATACTTCATAACTTCTCCCAGACCCGGGTTTCGTCACATCATTTGCGACATTTTCAATGCTGTGTCACGTTCACAACTGACGTCCAACGGCCTTCTATCCTGTAGACATCAGATGGCGCGGAGGTCAGTCTACAGGATAGAAGGCTGTTGGACGTCAGTTGTGAATGTGACACAGCATTGAGAATGTCGCAAATAATGTGACGAAACCCGGGTCTGGGAGAAGTTATGAAGTATGAGGTGAGTGAAAGAAAAAATAAACAATATAAGATCAGCCAGATTGTCGGCCTGTGTGATGGTCACCTTTACCACCAGAGCATATGTCTGGTAACAATTTCCATTAGAGACTGGGTCGACCTCAGGGGTATGGTGCCACACTGGGACTTGAACTCTTAACCTTTTGGCTTCTAGTATATTGTCTCGACCAACTTTGCTATGGTATGCCCCCAATACCAATTCAAAACATGCAGAATATATTGCTAAACTTTTTTTCACTTTATAAACTTTTACTTTTATTTCAAATAAAATATTCCACAGCAAGTTTAAAATTACTGATGCTAGACTACATTAATTCCAACTTGGTATTTATAATTATAGATAAATATTCTTAATTATATATTTTAATTTAATTATCATACATACCAAGCAAGGAAGAGTGCGATACAGGATTTTAGGATCTTCAGCACTGACTGCTCCAGCTCGATGCATGTAAGTGATGCATCTCGCTGCTGCCATTTGCATTTCACTGGGTTTATCTCTTGCCATGAGTCCAACTAATAAATCTGGCACAGATTTTCCACCAAAACTAATAAAATAATAAAATGTATTAAAACATTTCAAGAGTTATGAAATTTCATAACAATAATTATATTCATGTTGTCTTGTTTAAAATAATGTCAGTATTCATAGTTTTATGTTAGAAATACTTGTAAACTTTATGCACAGAATTCATGGTTCAAAAACATCATAACAATATCATTCTTTCATGTTGTAGTCTTAATAGGATTGGTTACAATCTACAAAATTTGCTACCTTCCATTCGTAGGTAGACTGAATGATCTTACCCTATGGCTGGTAATTTAAAACTGCTCTGGAAATCCTGGATTTGGATATACTGTTCACATACTGATGTCATTTCTGCTGACACTATGGATATTTTCAACTCCCAAAGAATGTTATCATTTCTTCTATGATCCCACTAAGTAAAAGACTGCAATCCAGCAAATTAACCATATCTCACTAGCTTTAATTCTCCTTTCATTGGATATTTGCACCCATAGCAAAAAGCAAGTTTCCCACAAAAAACAGCAAGTGTTATTACTTATTTTAGGAATTCACACTATGAGGTATATTCAGTTAGGTAGAATTTTTTTATCAGGTGAGTGATAAAAAATTCTACCTAAATAAAAGCAAGTGTTATGTTAAACAAACAATCCACAACAACAAACAAATTACAAATGAAAGTGAAATAGCCAACAAATTCAACAAACACTATGCTAACACCGATACTTTGTCCTCAGAGACCAAAAAGGAACAAAAAACAATAAAAGAGAACCTAAAAAATTGCATAAAATCAACAAGCAGTACAAAAGATAATATTTTTAATAAGAATTTCAACATTAAAGAGTTAAACATAGCCATTAATAGTTTAAAATCAAACAAATCTCCACGAGCAGATAATATACATGCAGAATTTCTCAAACACCTTAGCAATAAAGCCAAAACTCAATTACTCTCCCTTTATAATCTTTCTTGGAACACAAAAGTTCCTGATGATTGGAAAAAAGCTATTATAATACCTATTTTGAAAACAAAAAAATCAGCAAATACTTTTTCAAATTATCGTCCAATAGCACTAACTAGTGCAATTGTTAAAACTATGGAAACAATGTTTTCAAATCGATTAAATTGGTATTTAGAAACCAATAATTTACTTTCACCCAATCAAGCTGGATTTAGAGAATTACAATCAACAAATCAACAAATTGTACACCTAAGTCAAGCTATTAAAGACAGTTTCAACAGAAAAGAAGACACTCTGGCAATGTTTGTTGATTTCCAAGGAGCATATGACTCTATTTGGAGATATAAATTATTAGAAAAAGTGCAGACTTTAGGCATTCAAGGGAATATGCTACTCTGGATCAGCAATTTTCTCATCCAACGGTTCATCGCTACAAAGTATAATAATCACCTCTCTAAATACCAACAAACACATCGAGGTTTACCACAGGGTTCTGTACTCAGTACCATTCTCTTCAATATTTACATTAATGATCTACCTAAGCATATAGAAAAGCTCCAAACAAAAACCCTACTTTTTGCTGATGATGTTGTAATATGGGTCTCCAAACCAAAAAATCAAAGTCAACAATTAATAACCATAGCCCAACAATCACTAATACAATTAGAGAATTGGACATCCCAGAACTTAATGAAGATAAATATACAGAAGACAAATTATCAACTATTTACATTAAGAAAGAAACCACTACCCATCACTCTGAAATTGGAGGGTGAATTATTAACTCAAACACATGAAGCAAAATATTTAGGAATAACTCTGGACACAAAATTAACATGGAAGAAACACATAGAGAATATATGTACAAAGATAGAAACAAGATTACCATTATTAAAACGATTAGCAGGGAAAAAGTGGGGTTGCAACACACAAACCCTAAACACCTTCTACCAAATGTACATAAAACCTGTACTTCATTATTGTGAAGAAATCCTAGTAACTACTAAAGTGGAAAAACTTAATAAATTGCAGAACCAAATCCTCCGCCTGATAACAGGAGCCATTAAAACAACACCAATCACTGCCATGCAAATCTTAACAAATAACCCAAACATAGCATTTGAAATTGAGAAAACAGCAATCACACAGTATGAAAAATTTTTAAGGCTACCCCATAATAACTGGACCCAAAGAAAACCACAAGTATGTTTAAAATCTCAGCAAAGCTTCTTAAGCATAGTGTTGACGCCTCAGGTTAGCGGCCATTGAGTGGTTAGCGAGATATGTCAGTGTTGGCTAACCTGAGTCTTCTCATGGATTAAACGGCGTGGTGTGTACATCGGTCTTGTGTGTGTGTGGCTCGTAAGGAGCAGACGTGTCTTGTGGTGCGCTCTGTGTGAGTGAGTTGTGAGAGAACTGAACACGACGGGAGCACGTGTTAACTGAATGTATATCATTATCTAATTTAAATATAGTCTTATTTTCATATGTTTAATTCTTTGTGTCACCGTAATTCCTAAATATACAGTCCACTTCAGAGAGAAGAACTTTATAGCTACTTACAGGTTTAGAAATAAAGTTCCGTGATCAATTAACCTGTATGTGTAGTAAGTATATATTATCCCTGCTACATATTTTTGGTCCTCCGGGCCGGATATAACAGTCGCCTTGTGAAAAATCGTGATATTGTGACACAAAAAGTATTGCTTACGTGAAGAACTATATTAAACAAAGAACAGTGGAAGCGTTACCACGTGGTGTTCCCGTGATCATATAACAGTCGCCTTGTGAAAAGTCGTAATATGGTGACACAAAAGGTATTGCTTACGTGAAGAACTATATTAAACAAAGAACTGTGAAAGCGTTACCACGTGGTGTTCCCGTGATCATATAACAGTCGCCTTGTGAAAAGTCGTAATATTGTGACACAAAAGGTATTACGTACGTGAAGAACTATATTAAACAAAGAACAGTGAAAGCGTTACCACGTGGTGTTGCGGTGATCAACTAGTGGACCGCGACCCCCGTGCAGAACTTTGAGCTTCGAGAAGTCTAGTTCCAGTGCAAGGAAATATCATTTTGATAGTGAATTGTCTTCGAGTGAGCTATCCTTTGATATCAACGGTGCTGTGACCTTCTAGTAGCGTGGTGGCACATTCTAGAGTACCACAGATGTCTGGTCGATTGGAAATCCTGGTAGAGGCCTGAAAGATAAGTACTATTGCATGCTTGCATCTCCTATCTTAGAGTTGATGTCCCACCTCATTCCATAATCCCAGACTTGATATTTGAGAACAAATTGAGTAAATTGGTATAGAGTCGAGCTGACATTATATTTCAAATTGCCATATTATTTGTGTGATTTATATATATTTGGAGTAGCAAGTTTAAATGAAGATATCCAAAGATACCAACAAGAATGGAAAAATCATCTGAGAAGAATGGCAAGAAATAGACTTCCAAAATTGGCATTCCAATATACCCCAACTGGACATAGGGACCAAGGAAGACCGAAACATCGGTGGAAAGATCAAGACCATCTTCGCTAGGTTTACCGTACAGGCCACATGGCCTAAAACGAATTTGTTCATGATGATGATGATATATATTTTAATTATTTTATAAAATATTTGCTGTGTTATATTGTTCGGTAATTTGTTATTTATCAAAATGTCATTTGAAAGTGAGACAAAGGCTATCCAAAAGCGAGGCATTCTTAAAAGAAGCCTTACTAATTTGGAAAATTATATTAATAGTGAAGCCATTTCCCTAAACACATTAGTAGCTAGACAAAATAAACTAGGAGATATTTGGGAACAGTTTGAGGCAGTTAAGAATTTCTTAGAGCTTGAAGTAGATTCAAAGCCAGGTCAGGATCATGCAAGGGATCATGAGGATTTTGAAAATGAATATTATGAGTTGTGTGGCAAGGTTCAGGATTTAATAGAAAGTCTTCAAAAACCCACAGATAGTCATGGTTTTGATGATTCACGTGCATCTAGTAGATCGAGTTGTAGTTTTAAGTTACCGGCTATTCAGATTCCCCATTTCCAAGGAGAATTGACTGAATACCTCTCGTTTAAGAATACCTTTGAGTCCCTTGTAATTAACAATACTAACTTAGATAATGTTCAAAGGCTTCATTATTTATTATCGTCACTGGAAGGCGAACCTAGGCAATTACTCAGAAATTTAGCGATAACTGAAGGCAATTTTGGTACGGCCTGGAAGTTAATTCAGCAAAGGTACGACAACAGACGCATGATATTGTCTCAGCATGTTAAGTGCTTACTCAGCTTACCTTCTTGTAGTACAGGTACTGCTGCAGAGTATAGGAAGGTACTTAACCAAGTAAAGGGCAATATTAATGCCATAGAGAATCTTCAGAGTGATGTTCTGTTATCAGATCTAATGTTGCAGGAAATTATATCGAGTAAAATGAAAAGTATTCATAGGTCAGAGTGGGAAGCTAAACATGGTGCTACGGATATCCCTAGCTTAGTCGATTTTATGGAATTTTTGGAGAGAAAAGCTCAAACCTTGGAGCTCAGTGAATGTAAAAACATTGTAGTAAATGAGAAACCAGATGTAAAGCCTAAAGTCAAATCTTTCCATATTGCTAATGACAACAAATCAAGATATTGCCATAATTGCAAATCAAATAAACATAATTTACCAGATTGTGAGGAATTCAACCAATTAACAGTAGATGAAAGAGTACATTTAGTTGGTCAGATTAGATTATGTTATAATTGTTTTTCAAAGGGGCATACAGCGAGATTTTGTAAAGAGAAACCTTGTTCCAAATGTCAACGCAAACACAATACTCTAATACATTTTGAAAGAAAGCCTAATGTTGAGCATCCAGCTATTGTGTCTCCCACTGCTATGAAGATAACCTCCGGGCTAGGCTCAAACGTACTTCTTAGCACTGCCTGTGTTAATGTGAAAGATAAATTAGGACGGTTAGTTAAGGTTAGAGCGTTACTGGACTCTGCCAGCCAGTTATCTTTTATGACTACAAATCTGTTGAGCAAGTTAGGTCTTGCAACCCAATCGTGCAAACTTCCTATTGTAGGTATTGGAGACTCAGATGTCTCTCCAGTCAGTCTTACTTGTAAGGTGCAATTGTTGTCCAGAGTGTCTAACTATAGGTTGAATGTGAATTGTGCTGTCGTAGATAATATCACATCTCAATGTCCTGCCACCGAGATTGATCATTCAAACTGGAAGATTCCGTCTAACATTGTGTTGAGTGATCCAAACTTTAATAAACCTGCCACGATTGAACTTCTTCTCGGCGCAGACGTGTACCATGATATTGTTTGTTCTGAGACGTTGAGAAGGAAGGGATACCCCACGTTGATCAAAACAGAGTTTGGTTACATATTTTCAGGTGCCTTTCCTGAACTTTGTATTAAGAAAAGAGTAGATCCTCGTTCGGTAAACTTTGTGAAACTTGATTCTCTGGATAAAAAACTGGAAAGGTTCTGGCAGCTAGACGAACTGCAAAACCCTGTTCTTAGTCCAGAAGAGAAAGCGTGTGAAACAACATTTCGTTGAAAACGTCCAAAGAGATGAATCTGGTCGTTTTATTGTGAAGTTACCTATACGTCTTGATGTTCCTTCGGTCGCTGAATCTAAGCACACTGCTATTAAGAGATTTAAGCACATGGAGAGTAAGCTTGATAAACATTCTCAATTAAAAGAACACGATGTCGGATTTATGAGAGAGTACAGCGATCTAGGACACATGGAGCTTGCACCACCCTTAGAAGGAAACAAGAGTACTTTCTACTTACCGCATCATTGCGTAATTAAAGAGTCTAGTACAACGACCAACAATGAATCGCCACCTAGAGTGGACTCAGAATTGAAGACACAAATTCGGGTACTGATGTCTAAGGTACAAGTGCCTGAATTTGAGAAGTATTCTTCATTTCTCAAACTGAAACGAGTATATGGATATGTACTGAGATTTATCCATAATACTCGTAATAGAGAGAAATTATATTCCAGTTCCTTGTCTTCAATCGAGTTGAAACAAACGGAACTAATGATGGTGAATCGCATTCAAGCCGTTGAATACAAGAGAGAAATCCACGAGTTAACTTCCAAGAAACAAGTAGATTCTTCAAGTGACTTGAGACTCAACCCATTCCTGGATAAAAATGGACTTCTCAGAGTTGGTGGCCATCTTGAAAATTCTCAGTTGACATTTGATGAGAAGCATCCAATCATATTACCGGCTAAAAATGTTGTGACTAAACTGTTAGTGAAGCATGAACATGAGATGTTACTTCACTCCGGTGCTCAAGCAGTTCTGTGTTCACTGCGCACCGGTTATTGGATACCTCGTGGTAGAAATACTATTCGTGGGGTAATTAGGTCCTGCTACAAATGCTTCAGAGTTAAACCACCTCGAACTAGTCAGATGATGGGACAACTTCCTGAGTATAGAGTAGAGCAAAGTCTTCCCTTTGTTAAGGTAGGTTTGGACTACGGAGGTCCAATTGTAATAAAGGGAGACAACCCAAGATCTAAGGTGAAATTCAAGGCTTACATAGCACTTTTTGTATGTTTAGTAACTAAGGCTATCCATTTAGAAGTTGTCAAGAGCCTTACTACTAAGGACTTTATTGCTGCCCTCTATAGATTTGTTGCCCGCAGAGGACGCCCTTGTCTCATATTGAGTGATAATGGTTCAAATTTTGTTGGGGCCAATAACGAGTTATTAAATTTTGTAAAGAAACATGCGAATGCTATTACCGAGAACATAGCAAATATGAACATTGAATGGAGATTTATTCCTCCTTCTAGTCCCCATTTTGGTGGACTTTGGGAGGCAGGAATAAAATCGGTTAAATCCCTTATGAAAAAGACGATAGGTAAAACTATTCTTAGTTTTGAAGAATTGTGTACTTTGTTGTGTCAGATCGAGTCTGTACTAAATTCTAGACCTATCTGCACGCCCAGTGAATCCCATGAAGAAATGTACCTAACTCCAAGTCACTTCCTGGTAGGTAGACTATTAACTAGTACTATCTCTCCTGATATAGCCAACTGTCCCCTTTCCTACGATGCAAGGTGGAAGGTAGTTCAGGCTCTCTACAGGTCTTTCTGGCAACAGTGGTCCAGACAATACCTGCATTACCAGTCGCTTCAGAGTAAAGGAGGAGGAAAATGGGGGGGATGTATGCCGGGAGATGGTGCCCAGCTGTCGGTGATCTTGTGATCATACGGGGACGACAATTTACCACCTCTGGTATGGAAAACTGGTGGTGATCCAACAACTTAACCCTGGGGATCGACGGTGTGGTACGAGTGGTCACCATTAGGACTAAAACTGGATTATTTCAACGAGCAATTGTGAAACTTGTCCCCTTACCCAGTTGTGTAGAGAGATTCACCGATGTGTTAAATCGTGAGATCTCTCAAAGGGGGGAGTATGTTGACGCCTCAGGTTAGCGGCCATTGAGTGGTTAGCGAGATATGTCAGTGTTGGCTAACCTGAGTCTTCTCATGGATTAAACGGCGTGGTGTGTACATCGGTCTTGTGTGTGTGTGGCTCGTAAGGAGCAGACGTGTCTTGTGGTGCGCTCTGTGTGAGTGAGTTGTGAGAGAACTGAACACGACGGGAGCACGTGTTAACTGAATGTATATCATTATCTAATTTAAATATAGTCTTATTTTCATATGTTTAATTCTTTGTGTCACCGTAATTCCTAAATATACAGTCCACTTCAGAGAGAAGAACTTTATAGCTACTTACAGGTTTAGAAATAAAGTTCCGTGATCAATTAACCTGTATGTGTAGTAAGTATATATTATCCCTGCTACACATAGTACAAGAAATCAAACAGAAATTGCAACTTCCACATTCAAAAGAAAATATGCAGATGAGAAACAACCCTCTAGAATTTTTGGAAATTGAATATAACCTTCATTTAACAGAAGACATCAGGAAATCTGAAACTCCTCCATATATTTTAAAACAAATGTCACTGGAAATAATAAATCTAAGATACCCAGCTCCTGAATGGATACATATTTTTACAGATGGCTCCAGCCTACCAAATGACGGTGGCACTGGTGCTGGTGCAGTATGTCCACTTTTTTCCTTTTATCGTAAACTAAACACAAATTCAACAAACTTTGATGGCGAAATTCTAGCAATTTTCTTAAGTTTACAAAACTTTTTATACCACATCCAAAAATTTACAATAGTTATAATTCTATGTGACTCCAAAGCAGCCATTCTCGCTATAAAACGAGACACAACACCCAAAAGCATCAAAATTATCGAATGTCACAAAATGATAAAACAGTTATCCCATCTACATTAAAAAGTTGTACTTCAATGGATTCTGGCCCATTGTGGAGTGACAGGCAATGAAATAGCCGATTTTCTGGCCAAGAAGGGTAGCAAAATTGTTTCAAACCCAACTTCTACTCCAGTTTCCTTTCACTCTATCAAAAGAATTATCTCAAATAAATACATCAATAAACTTAGAGAAGAATACACCACCAAAACATCTGGAAAGGAATGGGAAAATCTACAAGCTTATGACATTACTACATTACAAAGAAAATCTGCAGTAGCAACATTCAGACTGCTAACGGGACATGACTGCTTGAATAAAGACCTACACAAAATTGGCATAACAGATTCACCTAAATGCCCTTTTTGCAATGTAAATGAAGATATGGAAAGAAACCATCTCCTCCGTTGTCCAGCTTTTGTAGAAGAGACCAGCCTTCCTGCTAAATATTGGAGTGCAAGAGAGCGAATGATTTCATTATCAAGTGCTCGACATTAGATACCAACCAACCAACCATGTTAAACAAACAAACAAACAAACAAACAAACAAAAAGCAAGTGAGAGCACAGAAGTCAATTTACAAGATATACGGAGTACAACCACAGGACGGCACTTGTGAACGTGGTGTTGCATCGAAAATATCACAAAGGCAATGACAAAACTTAAGTCTGCATAAACAAATATGAGGCGAGTCAAAATACAACTCAAATTAATTAAAAAGCAAGTGTATTTGAAAGTCAATAGAAAGTAACATTATGAGGTTTAACTTAGAAATTAGTTTGATCTGTGTTCTTCTTACATCATATAGTTGTTTCTATTAGACATATTTCAAATCATATTTGCTCCATCTTTCTTTGTATGAAGGAAAGAAGAACGCAGATCATACTCATTTATTAAGCAAGTGCATTGCTGAATCAATACCTTATTTATTAATTAATAAAAGAGTTAGATTTAACACCTCACCTCATAATTGTAGATTTCTCAAAAACTAGTTTTGATACTTCTGTGTATCATCTTCAGCTCTATCTAACTTGATAGAGTTAGTTAGAGATGAAGATGGTACACAGAAGTATCGAAACTAGTCTTTGAGACCCCTAGTGACACCATGAGGTTTATTTTAATTAATGGAGAGTTTGAATATTAATGACTCACCTCATATTGAACTTTTGTAGGAATAAATCACTATGAGGTTTAATATAAGATAAAATCAAATGTTTCATACTGCTCCTCATAATTAATCTTCTAAGTAGATAGTGATTTCGGATTCATGGCAAACCCATCCTCAGTACCATTTTGTCATGAACCCGAAATCACGATCTACTTAGAAGATTAATTATGAGGAGAGGTATGAAACATTTGATTTTAACTTGACTCACCTTATATTTGTAGATTTCTTGAAGACCAGGTTTCGCTATGTTGATAGATTATGTATGTAACATATCAAAACCGGGTCTTCAAGAAATCTGCAAATATGAGGTGAATTGTGAATATTCTAACTCTCTATTAATTATGTGATAGTATGTTTTGGTCACTCAGCTGTTACAGCTGGTTTTCTGAACCTGGAGAACATACTGTAGTGACTCAAATTCCAAGTTGAATGGGCATTGATCCCATACTGAAAAAAATGTCATGAGAAAATTTCTTTATGCGTGGGAACATGAACCAGCACAAGTCCCACAGTTCTGCATAGAAACAACTCAGCTATGGAGTGGAACACCTTATAGTGTTATTTCTTAACAGTAATGTGCTTATATTATGTGAGTACTCAACTCACAGAAACAGAAGTTGTAAGTTCTATTGTAGTTTTAACTAGATAAAATCCACGGACAAGTTCAATTTTGCATAACACCACAAATCATGATACCTTGAAGTTGCAACAGTTGCTGAGACTTTCTGATTCTGGAAACACATGTTAGCGAGGCAACGTAGACTTGGCATCTGCACTTTGTAGTGAGGTGAACACAGCATAGCTGCCAGAGCTGGTACTGCTCCTTGATTACACAGTAAATTCTGGTTGTCTACTGTCTGAAAATTAGAATTTCATTTTGTTGTAATGTTAATGAATATTTCAATATAAAGTAACAATTTAGGCGAAAATTTTTCTCTTCAAATATAATTTATCCTTCAATGAGAAGTGTTAAATGGATAATAAAATCGTCAATAGAAGCCCTACTGGCTATAAAGTAGTGTTAAATTCCCAATAAATGTCTTCTTAACTAAGAAGCCGCCATTTGCAAAGATAGAAGCTATGGTTTCAAGCATTTGGCGCGAGGGAATTACAACGTACATAAGAGAAAAATTTGCGTCTAGATCGTAACTCGCCTCGGTAGCTCAGTTGGTAGAGCACTTGGCCCGGAAAGCCAAGGGTCCCGGGTTCGAGTCCCGGTCTAGGCGAAAATTTTTCTCTTCAAATATAACAATTTAAGGTTCATTTTAATCAATTTTTGAGTCAATTAGACACCATACCTCATAATTCTACTAAGAACAAGCTAAAGATAGAATGCAGGCATTCTGAAATGTGTTCTCAAGAATTGTACTAAATTATAAAGTAAGATTTAAATTAAATTCTGTTCACCTCACCTCATACCCTGTCTTCTAATTAGACTGCTTTTAAAACCTAGACGGTTTCACGATCTTCGAATTGTAGAGCATTACTTTAATCAACAATGCTATGGCTTGCCAATTAATATGGCCTCATAGATTACTAGTATGGTTCAAATGATTTACAGTTTTCATTGGGTAATATGAGGGTGGATCAAATATAAACTGGAATTTGTATCTGGAGGCTCTGGTAGCGAACTGCAAAGGTTGCAGTTTGGAGGGGAAGTTGGTGGGGGTGTCTGGAGTAGGGATCTTGATGTGTCGCACTCCAAAGAGCGGCCGCTTGCTTCAGTACGCCATAAGCGAGCAAGAGGTACACACGTCTGTTGCACAACGCATTATTATTAAGTTTTTGGAAAGAAGGCACTAAACCTTCTGAAATTTTGAGAAGGCTCCATGCGCAGTTCGGGGAAGCAACCCTTTCGAAGATGCAGGTGTATGATTGGTGCAAACAAATTTTAGCGGGCCAGGATTCGGTGGAAAATGAGACCACCAAAGACGGTAACGAACAAGCATCACTCTGAAGGAGTTTTGCTAGTGGATTTCCTTCATGAACGACGAACAGTGAATGCAGAGTACTACTGCCGGCTTTTGGACGAGACAAAAGCAGCATATTGCAACAAGCGCTGCCGGAAACCGATCTGAAATGTGATTGTGCTGCATGACAATGCAAGGCCATACACTGCTCGGTTGACACAAGAAAAACTGTGAAAATGCATTGAACACCTCTGGAACATCCTCCTTACAGTCCAGACTGTGACTACCATTTGTTTGGGCCACTGAAAGAAGACCTGGGAGGAAGGCGGTTTGGTGACAATGCAGCGGTAGAGGAGTTCATGCGCAACTGGCTGACTACACATCATCCCTCATTCTTCAAGGACAGCATCAAAAAGTTGCCAACTCGATGGCAAAAGTGTGTTGGAAATGCAGGAGACTATGTAGAAAAATGAGGTGGTGGTTTTGTATTTTTTTTTAATTCAATAAAATTGTAAACAATAATTCCAGTTTATATTTGATTCACCCTCCTATTCCAGTGTCTATTAATAATTAATTGTTCCATTGCAAACTTCCTCAGTGGTGCATGGTTAAACAAGGAAAAGTATTTAATCAAAATTAAAGTGGGGGTAACACTACGAGGTATTTTCAATTTATGAATGAGTTGGCGAAAATGTTTTTTATATCTCAACTCATAAAGTTGCATGTTTTCAAGATACTAGTTTCAAAAGTAGATTTTATTTTCATACTTTTGGAGACCAAATTATTCTCATCGGGAATTTCAACATTTTGAATAATATACTACTTATATATATATATAAAACATAAAATCAGAGGAAAATGATACTTATGTGGTTTTTAAAGAAAAGTGATAACATTTTCTGTTTTAATTACCCAATTTTTTTATTATATTTTAACTTTTAAAGATGATATAAATAATCCATACCTTGCATCCTGCAGTGAGAATTGTAGCTACACACACTTGGTTGGAAACAGAATGTGGAATGAGACTTAAAAGATGTAATGGCAAATTTTCATCCTGGCAGATAAGATTAGTTGGTGCACATGGATACTCAAAAATAGTTCGTAGACATCTCAGACATGCTTCTATCAGTTTTGGTTCATCCGTTCCCAAACCTGACACAAATTAAAATAATACAATTTAGAAAAATAAAATGTTACAGAATGTGTGACTTCAGATTAATAGATAATACTAATGTTGGATGTGCCAACATTTCTGAGCTCTTGCTGACTCTTCCTTCTGGGCACAAGTGTCTTTGCAAGATGCATCTCTTATATATTATTGTCTCACTATGATGGTTGTCCATTTATATAAAAGCAGGTGCCACACGACAATGCTTGTCAATGATTAACATGCAGAATTATTATAGTGGTGGTAATCGGCATCTTTTTATTTAATTATATATAACAGCTGCGGGAAAACAAAGTGATCCGATGGGCAATCAT
Organism: Diploptera punctata; assembly: GCA_030220185.1. Classification (NCBI taxonomy): domain Eukaryota; kingdom Metazoa; phylum Arthropoda; class Insecta; order Blattodea; family Blaberidae; genus Diploptera; species Diploptera punctata. Next base: position 1,338,985 of record JASPKZ010009814.1, on the reverse strand, counting down.
CATAGTGAGGTGATAATACCTGCAGTTGAAGGAGGGAAAGGTAGGGGTAGGGGACTGCAAAGGGAATCTGAAAAAGCTCAGAACAGCAACACTGAAAAAAAAAATACAGGACTACTAATTTTTTCTGTGCATTAGATCCACTTTACTCTCTTTACAATATGGGTTTCAATACAATAAATAGAGGTATATATTTTCTGAAAGAGCACAAAAAATGAAGAATGTTGGTTAAACCATAAGTTTCTCTAACAAGAACTTATAAGAAAAAAAGAGCTCAAATATAGTTTCTCAAATCATTTTCATTGTAGCAGACAAGCCTAAATTTGTTATTCTTAATATATATTCTTTCTTCGTTACATGTTTCCAGCCGTAGCTGATGAATGATTCCATTGCATAGTTACACTACTTGAAAATGACTCCATACCATGTGTTTATTGCAATGGGGCTGCATTGGTGGATTTGCAGCTTATGTGCGCATTTCTTAAAATTTTGGTAACAACTTAAATCCTCTCATCCCATCAAGGTGAGTGCCCACGATGTTGCTACGAGTAGTTTTTAAAGAAAAGAATAGAGAAGAGAAAGTTGGAAAAGATCTCCTAGGCCTCGAATGCTCTAATACCATCAGAGTCAAAGAAAACGAGGGTTAGCCAAGAGAGGCTAAATAGGAAAGATGATAAGGAAGGGAGACTGATACTCATCATCATCATCATCAATGCAAGTATTAGGCCATGTGGCCTGTTACGGTCTCAAAGAGGAATTTTCCATCCAGCGCTTTTTTGGACGTCCCAGCGATCTTTTGCCTTGGGGCAGTAGCGAAGTATGGCTTTTGGAATTCTATGAGACAGCATTCGTTGAAGATGCGCTTTCCAGTTGTTCCGGTAGTTTTGTATATAGTGAAGAATAGGTTCTACATCCAACTCTTCCATAATTTCCTCATTTCTTTTATGGTCCCACTTTGTGTAGCCTGCTGTTCAGTGCATAAATCACATCTCATTTGCTGTTATTCAGCTTTCATCTCTTCTTCGTATTGTCCATGCTTCACTACCATATCTTAATACTGGTCTTGCAAGAACCTTATAAAGCCATAATCTTGTGTTCTTCTGAACTAAAGATGGTTTCATTATACTGTTAATTATCCCCGTTGTTTTTGTAAAATTTGTGATTTTCTTTGATATATCAGCTTCATCTTGAAATGTTAAATTATAACCCAAATAATTAAATTTGTTTACTCGTTCTAAAATTTCATCATCCAAAACAATTTTGCTAGGTATAGGGTATTTTCCACAAAAGGCCATCACTTTAGTTTTCTTTGTATTGATTTCCATATTGTACCTTTTTGCAATTATATTAAAATTGTGTATAGAATACTGTAAATCTGTTTCTGTTGGAGCTATTAATACCAGATCTGCAAAAAGCAAGGAGTCTATTTTACGGTTTCTATTAATTTGGATAGAACCGTGTCTCATCTGTCGCCAATCTTGGAGTATTCTATCCATGTATATGATAAAGAGCAAGGGCGAGAGGCCACATCCTTGTCTTATGCCCCTATTAATTTCGGTCCATTCTGTTTGTGTGTTATTGATTTTTACATTTCAAGTCTCAAACCAAGACTGATACTGAAAAGAAATTAATCAGTTTCGATCAATAACTCAACAAACTGACAGAGGAAGAAAAAACTCTCAAGTGCTCTAATATCATTAGGGCCAGAAGAAAACAAGAGTTTAGCCAAGGGAGGGTAGATAAGAACTTCGGGAGAGAGAACTGAAATAGAAATAGGAAGAAATATCATTATATTTGAAAAGAAAAATATACGCCTAGACTGGGGTTTGAACCCAGGACCTTTGACCCCAGTCTAGGGGTATATTTTTCTTTTCAAATATAATTTGTCCATCATTAAGGTGTTTAAAAACGAATAATATTAACAAGAAATATCATATTTGTCGAATACCACATTAAACACATTGATTTCATAGTTACCAGAACAGTCATAAACATAATGATATTAATAAAATAAAAAAAATATATATAAAATTATGTCTTTCTTCTAAATTATTGATCACTAATATTTCCATCAAATACAAAATAGGCCACAAAAACATTAATTTACCATTTATAAAATCTTCTGTACAATATGATGGATTTTATACAGTTGCTAAGGTAAACAAATTTTAAACTTCTAAATTTTTAGCTTACATTATTATGTAAAATAATCTATAAACTTTTTACTAGAATTTATATATCAAAATCTATCATAACACTTGTAAATCCAATAAAATATGGAGCAATTAGCAACACTATCATTTCAATTACCAACAATGGCCATTTGGGTGCCCTGTTCTTCTGAATAAATATATATATATATTTTTTTTTTCACAAACTGTCAATTACAAAGGTTTTTCCAAATGTTTTAAAAGTTTAGCATCTTTTTCAATTTTATGACTCTCCAGCAAATTATGTGCTGCAATAGCCGATTTTTCAATTTCACAATTTTTAATATTTCTAAAGTGTTCTTTTATGTGTCTAAATTCCTAAGAACCTCATAATGTTATTTCCCCACATTTAACTGTGAATCATTTTTCCATGTGTTACTCCTAGAAGAACTGTTACAATCTGAATGAAATGCTGGTGTTCTCAAAAGCCATCTCTTCCTTGAACACAATCTCTTGCCATGTGATTGATATCCTATGATTGCTTTAGGGGTCCATGGTCTAGACATTCTGTTAAGAAGTTCCAGCTAATTTTTCTGGTATTCATGAATGTAATAAATAAGTTAGGTGTGTATTCTTCTTACCTCTTAGACATATGTTTCAAAGAAACAAGAATAGAGACTAAACTTATTTATTAAGAAAATCCTCATAAGGTTATTTCCTATTGTATTTTCAAATAAATCATGAATGTACTTAGTAGACCAAGAATGAGGTGGGAGAGTAACATTAACCATGATTTGAGGGAAGTAGACTATACAGGGAATGATTGGAAAGCATTAGCTCAGGATAGGGATGTATGGAGAGCTTATGTCCGTGTGGCCATGAACCTACGGGTTCGATCGTGCCAGTGAGTAAGTAAGTATGTAGTTATTTAAATGATCCAAATAAAACAATTAATATGCTAATGTTTTATTTCACACTTACCATTAATAAGTACTGGCACAACACCTAAATCTACTAAACTCTTAACATGTTCTTCTGTTCCTTTTGCCAGAGAGCCCAAGGTGATAGTTGCTTCTATCTTAATCTGAACTGGCATCATATTATCACTAACAAGCTGAAGCAATCGTGGCACTACACCTTGTGCAATTACATTGCCTTTCTGACGATTACTTCCAATCACAGAATTCTTCAAACATCTGCAAACAATTTAAGTAAATTAGTAATGCATAAAAAATACTCTGGTAGAGCAGAGATGCAGGCATTTGAGGCAACACATATATAACAACAGATTTATTAATGCCAATTCCAATCAATTTCTGAAGAAGGCCATGACATGATGGCAGAAACATTAGTTAAAAATTTTTTGGTATGGCGATACTAACAACAAAATCTTTAACGAAGACAAGGACCAAAGTTTGCAAATATTTATTATCCTCCTGGTCCTTCTTAATGTCTTTTCCCAAGGATTTCTCTATAAAAATTTTGCAAGCATTTATACTGTCCCCCATTTGAAATACAAGATCTGCTCATCCTAATCCATTAGACTCAACCATGACAATTTTAGGACAAGAATATAAATGATGGAATATGTCATGAAGCTTTTTTTTCATTCTCATTCCTTATAGGACCAAATCTTCATATCAGGATCCTTCAAATACTAATAGTTTTTATTTTCTTCCTTTAATGTAAGTGGTCAGTTTCATATTTATAGAGTAAGACTATGATAGTCAAGATTATCTTTTTTTATATATTTTTATGAGGCGGCTCCATGGTGTAAGCGGTTTGACACTTGTCTCTCGCTGCTGGGATCCCGAGATTGAGTCTGTCACTCCATGTGGATTTTGTGGAGGACAAAAAGCCTCATGGGTCCTAATCTGAGGGATATGTGGATGGCGACCACAGGGTGCCCAAGCTGAGCAAAACATTGCTTCCACTTACTTATGTTTTGGTCCTTACTTTTATCTTTAACAGTTCAGGTATTTCTTCCTTTTCTAGTACCAGATCCCTCTTTTTACTTTCCTATCCAGTCTCCCTTGCCTGACCTCTTGTTTTCTTCGACCCTGTTGGTATTAGAGTATTCGAAGCCGAAGGGTTCATTTCTGTCTTTCCTATATCTCTTTCTTTTAACCTTGTGGACACTCACCTTGAATGCTCACATAAGCTGCAGCCCCATTGCAACTTATAGCATAAGTATGCAATGGATTTGTGTCATCAGCTATGGCTGGATACACGTAATGAAGAAGTTGTGGACAAAACAGAGCTTGGGCAGGTTTTTCTCCCATTTTCCCCTCCACAGCTTTATTCTAACTTTTCTCCATGCTCATTTCATTCATCTGATCCTGTGATGGTGAGTCAGGCGTGGTCTGCTGGCACCCTTGTCTTTCACAGACCTCTATATGGGAGGCTTCATCTCATTTCATCCCTTGACCCGATCTTGAGTTGGACATGGGTTGAGGATATTTATTTATATATTTTTATGAAAAAAAAAACAGTCACCTAAGATATTCTCATCAATCCCAAACTCTGGAAGATTGAGCAATTTTTCTAAGTGAACACTGTGTAATCAGCTTATGGCTGGACACACGCACTAAGAAGTATATATTTTTTTATATTTGGATTCTTAGACAAAAACCGAGAAGGCAGGACAACTTACATAATTGCTTCTAAACATTTTTCTCCATCAGGAGAATACAGCTCATCTATGTAAGAACGAGAGCTCTCCACATCCTGAAATAAAATAAATAAAGTATATTTTAGTACATTATAAATATATCTCTTGAACTGTATGTATGCATATAATCCAGGATTAATTCTTATAAAAACAACTTCAATAAATGTCAAGTCTAAAATTAAAAAATCACAGAAGAAATAACTTTATATCAAGTAAATTAAATCAATTTTCAGAATAAAATTAAAATAATCTACTCTGTTTTGGAGTTGCATTAAATATAAGTTACAAATTTCCTATAAAATAGTATCAATTAAAAATTATTTTTTCAACTTATATCCTCTTAAGAGTCTCCAAAAAGTTGATATTTCTCTCACTATTATTCCCTCCCAATTCTTACCTATTCCTAACATTTTTTAAAGAATTTCTGTTCCTACATTAAACTTTGAAGCTCGATAATTTCTCATAAAACACTATCTGCATAATATCAAAGTGACATTTCAAGTTAGTCATTAAAATTATGGAAAATTGCCAGTACCTTTACATTTATTATCACCATTAAACACAGGCAGTGAATCACTAACAATTACAACAATTTAAAATGTGAAATTAGTCATCTAGTTTCAATAACAGTGACATTCATTTTGTCAATTTTTATAGGAGAGAGAAAAAACTAATTTTACTTAAGTGTTTTCTAACAAATTTGTTACTTTATCTATAACACAAACAAACATATTCTGAAAATTTGAATTTTCTAACTTTAATAATTTTGGTGGGAAACTTTATTTTTTATTTAACAAAGAAAAACTAACACTCTAACCAGGACTTAAACCCCGGATCCCTGATTCTATGTATCAGTATGATACCAGTTACACCATTCAAGCACTGATACAAATGTTATCAATTTTTTCCTCTTATATAATTCTCGTTCATCTGAAGGCCGATAGCAGTCGCTATCAACAATGCCATGTGACAACTTCTATTCAGAAATATTTTTATTGAAAATTTATACATTACTTCTGAGCAATAAAGTTTCATATTTTTTATGTGTTATTTAAATTAATACTTTCCAATCATGGATAATTTTATTTAAGAAAGAAAAATTAATGTTTGAACCAGGAATCAAACCACGGCTCTCCGATTCTACGCATCAATATGATACTAGTTACACCATTCAAGCACCAATACAGATGTCAATAATTCTTTCCTATGGTTCGCTATCAACAATGCCATGTGACAACTTCTATTCAGAAGTATTTTTATTGAAAATTTATACATTACTTCTGAGTAATAAAGTTTCACATTTTTTATGTTTTATTTAAATTAATACTTTCCAATCATGGATAATTTTATTTAAGAAAGAAAAATTAATGTTTGAACCAGGAATCAAACCACGGCTCTCCGATTCTACGCATCAATATGATACTAGTTACACCATTCAAGCACCAATACAGATGTTAATAATTCTTTCCTATTATATAATTCTCGTTCATCCAAAGGTTGATAGCTGTACCTACCAACAACGCCATCTGAGGACTCCTATTCAAAAATATTTTTATTGAGAATTTATACAATACTTTTGAGCAGTTCGAGCATTAATTTTTGTTTCTTAAATAAATTCGCGTAATTATATAAACGTTTAAAGAATTGTTGCAAGATTTTTAAAATAGTATGAAACCTATTATAGATGGTAAAAGTGTGTAGTGCAACAGTGGCATAAGAATGTAGTATGGAAAATTGTGATCGACAAATACTAGACTTGAGCTGGCCTCTGTGCAGAATTACCGATCTTCTTCATTCTAATAATACCTTAATTGCCTACGAGATTTTTCATTAGGTCGGAATGTTAATCGAATATCGTTCAAGACATCTGTAGGAAAATAAGCATAACTAAATTAACTCCTAACAAAGGAGAGGCTAAGGCCCAACATTGAGTTGTTACGCCATTGTAATGTATATTAAGCTTTATTGATTATCATATTTGGAAAAAGTCGGTTATATGTCGGAGACGAATTCTTCTAAGTTCCATAGAATCGCAGTGCGCATGCGGGAGTTGCTGTAATGGTTAATATAGCCTCTCTGCAGTCGGCGTTACCAACTTTGGGTATAAATTTCCAAATTAAAAAAAAAAATGGACGTAAACTAATTTGCCATTTCCTAACCAAAGAAAACAATTTACATGCATATTATTTATTCCCAAATGCTTAAAAAAATGGACGCAAACCAACTTCCCATTTCCTAACCTAACAAAACAATTTACATGCATACTATTTAATAAACTATAAACTAATTTTACGTACACTAACACTAAATATGGTTTGAAATTATTTTCCAATGGTGGCAACATTGGAACATGGGAAAGTAGTAAGTACGTAATGTATCCACGATCATGTTTTACGTAAATATATAAATATAAAATATTGTAAAGAAAGCTTGAAGATCGTTGCAAAATGTTTAAAACAGTACAAAACGTGTTTACAAGTGTTTAGTGCTTCAGTGGCATAAGAATGTAAGTGTAGAATTGTGACCGGCATATAACTTACCTCACCCCCATATTTAATTTCTAAGAGAGAATGATCGCTTTGAAGTATTGCAAAATTGTACATCAAATAATAACTTGACAGGACAATGACTGTTCATACTAACTTACTATTAATTATAAAGCATTAAAATGTATCTTAATTCTTACCATGAAAGGCTGCATAACAGAAACCATTTTAAAAATAAGAGAATGCCTTTTCACTCAACAGAAAAATAAAGTAATTATGTTTTTAATACTTAATGCAACACTATAAATTAACTATTCGCCCTTAACAGTGCATTACCACAGATTCTCACTTGTTTTGTTTTTTTAAAATACAGGAACGGAAACATAACAACTTCAATATCAAGCAACTTCAAAAAAATATTTATTAATTGACATTTTATAAGTGTGTTTTAACGTTGAGAATTAATAGATAACCAAATTGAAAAAAAATCTAAGTTTTCAAAAATTAAAACTTAGCATCATCTAACAAGCAATTTCAACGTGTGACATCAAATTATTTATGATAAATAACAGCATTAGCATAGAGGAATATTTTGATCTATGGTGTTTGTGCGTTGGTAGTTTCGATCATTGTATCATGGTGTCTTTTGTAGTTGTGGTGCACGTTGTATTTTTGTGAATAATTATATTACTTTAATTAATTCTAGTAATGGCTAGGCTGGGTGCTTACTATAGCTTATGTCCATTAATTGACCAGAAAAGTTTGTTGGGCGTAGCAGAAGATTCTGCGACTGGCTGTGTTATTGTAACACTTGGGAAAAATATGGTTATACGATACAAGGTTAAGTATTAATAATTTACCTAGGAAAAATATTTGTTCAAAATAAAGTGGACGCAGGAATTTGTAGAATAAAGACTCAGGATTAACTAGTAACATTCAAGTTATATATAAACAAAAAAAAAAAAAAGAAACATAGCCGTAATTAGCGTGTCTTAAAAATATATAACCTTAAAAGCGCAGGGACCTACTTTTAAAAGTACTTGATGTAATTAAAAATACAATACCATGGCCTTCCCCCGAATAAATAATATAAGATTTTGACTTCTTGTACCGATAGTAATATAACTTTGCTGGTTTTGGGAGTGCGACTCTAAATTTTATTCTAGTGGTCAATTAATGAAAGTTGACTGATAAGCAGTTCTGATGATGCCTGGACTGCAAAGAAAAATGGGTTTGTTATTGAATGGGGAATAATAAGTTTTCTACATATATTTATAATGTAGTATTCGGAAAAACATTACTTCACCTTTCCCAATATATTTTCTAAGTCATACAGAATAACAGTGTGCAGGCACATGAGTTTATAGAGTTGTCGCTAAGGTGGAACAACATGTATTTCAAGTCTTACAGTTTATAGAGCTGTCGCTAGATGGCAGCATATGCGGTATGACGAAACTTCAAAATATATTCCCAAACATTTATTAGAAATGGATGTACACTAACTTCTCCCTTCCTTACGTAACAAAATAAATTGCATGCATATTATTTACTTAAGTGTACACTAATCTGATATACACTAACTCTAACCTAATAAAAATAGTACAAACCTAACAGAAATAGTGTAATTGAGTTGTTGATGGTAGCAACATTGGAAGAGGAGGGAAAATAGCTAGTATAACTAGTGATAGTATCACAATATTGTGTAAAAATGTCATAATGTTACCGTGTTTCTCGTAAATAAATAAAAATATAAAATTATGAAATATTTACGTAAAAGGTCCATCGACTGAGGTGTACAAACCGTCCCCACAATTTTCCATCTAATATTATTATGCCACTGGTGCACTAAACACTTTTCAGCCATTTATAATAACATTTGGTACTATTTTAAACATTTTATAAACATTTCTTACAATTTTTAAATATTTTAAAATTACGTTGTTGTACATCGAGTTCTACAGGTGCGGAAATACTTCATGTAACATCTTCTAGGTGACTCTCACATTGCAGTTACCAACATTTGAAAATAATTCCAAACCATATTTAGTGTTAGTGTACGTAAAATTAGTTTATAGTTTATTAAATAATATGCATGTAAATTGTTTTGTTAGGTTAGGAAATGGGAAGTTAATTTACGTCCTCTTTTTTTGTATTTGGAATAAATAATATGCATGTAAATTGTTTTGTTAGGTTAGGAAATGGGAAGTTAGTTTACGTCCATTTTTTTAGCATTTGGGAATTTATTCCCAAAGTTGGTAACACCGATTTCAGAGCCATCTACCGGAAACTACATTAACCATTACAGCAACTCGCGCATGCGCACTGCAGTTCTATAGAACTTAGAAGAATTCATGTGTGATGGTTTCTCCACTTTATCCGGTCCATCTCCTTAACTTTATTAGTTATTTATCTGTAGCGCTTTCCCAAACTAATAAAGTTGAAGAGATGGTAAATATTTCATAATTTTATATTTTAATTTTAAATACAAGGGTGAATCAAATATAAACTGGAATTATTGTTTACAATTTTATTGAATTAACAAAAAAATACAAAACCACCACCCCATTTTTCTACATAGTCTCCTACATTTCCAACACACTTTTGCCATCAAGTTGGCAACTTTTTGATGCCGTCCTTGAAGAATGAGGGATGATGTGTAGTCAGCCAGTTGCACACGAACTCCTCTACCGCTGCATTGTCACCAAACTGCCTTCCTCCCAGGTCTTCTTTCAATGGCCCAAACAAATGTTAGTCACAGGGTGACAAATCTGGACTGTAAGGAGGATGTTCCAGAGGTGTCCAATGCATTTTCATCAGTTTTTCTTGTGTCAACCGAGCAGTGTGTGGCCTTGCATTGTCATGCAGCACAATCGCATTTCGGATCGGTTTCTGGCGACGCTTTTTGCGATATGCTGCTTTTGTCTTGTCCAAAAGCCGGCAGTAGTACTCTGCATTCATTGTTTGTCGTTCATGAAGGAAATCCACTAGCAAAACTCCTTCAGAGTCCCAAAAAAGAGTCGCAAGGACCTTTCCAGCAGAAAGGCGTGTTTTGGCCTTAACTGGTCCAGCTGCACCTCGCTCTCGCCACTCTATGCTGGAATGTTTTGACTCTGGGGTATAATGATGAACCCAAGTTTCATCAGAGGTCACAATGTGATTCAGAAAATCATCTCCTTCCTCCTTGTAGCGACTCAGATGTCTCTGAGACACTTCCTGGCACAAATTTTTTTGTTCCTGGCTGAGGAACCGAGCAACCCACCTGGCAGACAATTTTCGGAATTTGAATTAATCACTGATGATGGCTTGAACACTTCCGAAGCTTATTCCAACGTGTGAAGCAATTTCAGAAATTGTTATGTGCCGATCCTCCTCAATAAGGTCCCGTACAGCACGAATGTTGTCTGCAGTGATGCTTGTTTGTTGCCGTCTTTGGTGGGGATCATTTTCCACTGAATCCCAGCCCACTAAAATTTTTTTGCACCAATCATACACCTGCGTCTACGAAAGGGTTGCTTCCCCGAACTGCGCATGGAGCCTTCTCAAAATTTCAGAAGGTTTAGTGCCTTCTTTTGCCAAAAACTTAATAATAGTGCGTTGTGCAACAGATGTGTGTACCTCTTGCTCGCTCATGGCGTACTGAAGCAAGCGGCCGCTCTTCGGAGTGCGACACATCAAGATCCCTACTCCAGACACCCCCACCAACTTCCCCTCCAAACCGCAACCTTTGCAGTTCACTACCAGAGCCTCCAGATACAATTCCGGTTTATATTTGATCCACCCTCGTAGTACCTCAATGGAACTTCATCATGAATCTTATTAATGTTGAAAAACATAAAATTGTAGGCTCAACTGCACTTCTACTAGCGCTTGATTTTTCAGTTATATTGTTGTAAACTATAGCTCTTCTTCTGTATTTACTAACATTATTTAATATTTTAAACTTTTTCAAACAATTTTTATAACATTATTAGACAATTTTGAAGTATTTATTTAAATATGCAAATCACAATATTATGACAATAGACAATATTGTGATGCTAACTGCTATTTTCGCCACAGAGTATATTACTTAGTCTATGATTTTTCTATCGCTGTTTTGGGTTATCGCTGGTTGGATCAGCGTTAGGGAGTGATAAGTAAGTGTACACCCATTTTTAATAAAGTTTGGTAATTTTAATATTATTAATATATTTTTTTAACATAGATTTGGGGATTTATTGCAAATATTGGTCATATAAATTTCATAGCGACAGATAGTAATAGAGGATGATAATCAATATTGTGGTTCGATTGTGGGTTATCGCTGGCTCTATAAATTCTGGCTCATGTGCACTGTTGTTCTATAGGACTTTGAAAATATTTCACACTAGTTTAAGTGCAGTTTTTCCAAATTGTAAAATAATATTATAATTATCGGTTGAAAAATGTTTAAAAAATTATAAAATGTTAGTAAAGACAGAAGAAGTACGTAGAGTAACAATATTACAAGAATATACTGTGGAAAATTAAGGGAAAGGTAATGTACTGTTGAGCCTGGTAATCTGAGTTTTTTTTTCTTCCAATCCTGATTTTCCATTATTTTATCTCAAATAGCTTTATTCATTCAATGGTGTTATGAAATATCGTGGGATTTAGGCTTAATGTAGTGCTGAATTATCAAGAGGTAGAAAGATGCAAACTAGCAAAGGTACTCACTCCACTAGTCATTCATACTCTTCTAAAATGTTTGTGAATGGCCACTGTCAAGCAATAAATATCTTCAGTTTTTTTTTCCTCTGTCACAACAGTACCCAAATGAACGTTAGAGAGTGACATTCTATGATTTTCCATACAATATTCTTATGCCATTGTTGTACTACATACTTTTAACATCTATAATATTTCATACTATTTTGAACATTTTGCAGCAATTCTTAAACAAATTTTTGAATTATTAATAAATACTTATTTATGTACTAATTGTGCTATTTATCAATGAATTTCTACAGAATTGCAGTGTGCATGTGCAAATTTTTAATGTAATTTCCACTTGATGGCAGGACATATCTGTATAAACTATGAACTAATATTGTGTACACTAACTTGTCCCATCAGAATCTAACAATATTACATTATTTTCTTGAAATATGGTGGCATAAGTGCTCATAGGTCATATGTTGCTGAATATATAATTGCTATAGATCCAAAATATCGAAGAATTAGAGGTGATAAATCTCGAGGGCTAAGTAATGGGTACTATTTTGAAGTACAAGGCAAGAGACTTAGGGTTTGTAATAAATTTGTCATGTCTATGCTTGATATAGGGGATAAAATTATATGGAATGTAATCAAGAAAATAGATGATGTTTTGTTGCACCAGATAGGAGAGGAAAACATTCCATTCACAAATTTTCAGATCCTGCCATCATGCAAGGTATAGTAAATCACATTAATGCAATACCTCAAATTGAATCCCATTATTTAAGGCAACAATAATCATGCGAATATATAAGTGGGTCAAAAACACTTGCAAATCTACTTAGGGATTATGTTTCAGAGTATAGAGAAAAAAACTTAAGAGTTTGGAAACTACACAGCTTATAGGAACAATTTTTAACAGAGTTCAATCTTAGTTTCTTTGTCCCTAAAAAGGACCAATGCTCTCTTTGTGAATCTCAGAAGAATTCAATTGATAAAGAAACCTTGCAAGAATGTTATGATTTATGATATACACAGGAGAGAATGTGAACTTAATAGACAGGCCAAAATAATAGATTCTAATCGAGCCAAGCAGAATGAGTGCAATATATAGCTTGCTATGACATACAAAATATTCTACTTACCCCATCTGGGGATATTTCTCAGTTTTATTATAAACGTAGGCTCTCTACTTTTAACTTCACCATTTACAACATGTGTCGTGGCACAAGTCAATGCTTTGTTTGGCATGAACATCAAGCCAAATGTGCTCCGAAAGAAATTGGCACCTGTTTAAATTTGTGTGTAAAGAGAAATAGTTTTGGAAAGCCCATTATTTTCTATTCTGATAAGTTCTGGCCAAAACAAAAACAAGTTTATAGTTTCATTATACATATATTAAATTATGTCATACAATATACCTTTGATTAGTCACAAGCTTTTAATAACTGGCCACACACAAAATTAGGGAGATAACATGAACTCCCTTATCGAAAAATAAAAGAACATGCACTAAGGGAGAGCCTAATCTATATCCCTTCTCAATGGATGACAGTGATACAGATATCGAAAAAAAAAAAACAGGTGAGCCATTTGAAATAAATGAAATGATTGCAATGGATATCTATGAGCTTAAAAATTTGACTAAATTTTCTAACTTCAATACAAACAAAAATAGTGAGGAAGTAATTTGGAATGAAATTAAGGAAATCTAAGTTGAAGAGGAAGCACCTTATTTATCTAAATATACTTATGAAGATAATGATTACAGTGTTATCAAAGTTAGGCTCTGACAAAGGGGAAGATTTGGATCACATGAACTCATTCCTGCCTATAAATGGGCTTCAGGAATCAGTGGTGCAAAGAAAAATGACCTTGTAGCACAGTGTGAAGCAAATCACATCATATCACAGTATCATGTCCTCTATAAAGTACCTTATAGTTTTTGCCAATGCAGATGATCCATCCATAGTAATTCTGCCTGGGGGCATCTTTCACTGCATTCATAGCATTTTCATGCTATGCTTTGCAGCTTTACTAGGGAATTATAGACATGGTAGCTTCCTGTAGCTTTCTACACTGGTGAAGGATGATGATAATGATGATAAGGATGATGATGTTGGGTGTAAATGATGTCAATGAATAATGATTGTAATCCATTATTTCTATTTTTAAGTAAAGATTAGTTATAGAAATTTTTGGAATTTTTTTAGGATGTAAGTTAAAGTAAATATCGTGCATAGATTTTTTATTAATGTCATCCTAATTATGATGTTGTAATGCAGTTTTCTGTTTGATTTCAATTAATTTTTTTTACAGTGAAATACACTTGGACTTAACAATTTTTATTTCTGTATGACCACAAGTGGTAAAATATTAAATAATACACAAAGAGGTAGTATCCATCATAAAGAACTCCTTTCACTGTGTCTACCCTGAAAAAACAAAAATTAATATATCCATCCATCCATAGTAATTCTGCCCGAGGGCAGGTCTTTCACTGCAATCATAGCATTCTCATGCTATGCTTTGCAGCTTTACTAGGGAATTGTAGGTGTGGTAGCTTCCTGTTGCTTTCCACACCGGTGAAGGAGGATGATGATGATGATGGCCACATGATTTCGGGGACAGTTTGGGCCATAAAGTTTTCCTGACATTTGTCTTACAGGTGAGGAAAAACCCCGATAAAAACCTCTCCCAGAAAAACTGTCCCGACCGGGGATCGAACCCGGGCCTGCTGCATGACAAGGCAGTATGCATCCTCGAGACCACAGCGGTGGACAATTAATATATAAAAAAATTGAATTTACTAGACCTTTTTAAAACTTTAATTGCAAATAACTTGGAACTATGGAGTATTTAATATTTGAAGGAAGTAACACTATGAGGTTTCTTTTAATTATAATCATAATAATTAACTTGGAACTAGACATTTTACACTTGTGGCCATCTTCTTCCCAAGGTGTGATATATATCCTGCCATGGAGATTACATTAAGCATTCACACATGCACACTACGATTCAGTAGAACTTAAAAGAATTCATTGAGTAGGTGAACATCAATTACT
The DNA here is from genome assembly GCA_030220185.1 of Diploptera punctata. Taxonomy (NCBI): domain Eukaryota; kingdom Metazoa; phylum Arthropoda; class Insecta; order Blattodea; family Blaberidae; genus Diploptera; species Diploptera punctata. The sequence continues at coordinate 1,323,936 of JASPKZ010009814.1, read as the reverse complement.
AAAGTTCCCCTTCTATAATGACTAGGATACATGCTTAAGACCAATTTTACATAAGTTTTGTTCAATCACAACTCTTTAATTCTCATAAGTCAAGTTCAGGAAAATTTTTGTTTTCCAATTAATTATATCATGTAATATACAACTTTTATGTAATTTCTTTCTTACAGCTTATGAATCAAAAACAGATTAATAGTTGGAGCAGTAAAGAAAAATTGTCATCACCTGTCATCTATGATAGTATTGGAAATCAGTATATTGCTATATTTAATAAAACCCAATTAAGGATATGGACAGAAAATGATGAAAATCTTGATAAAGTGAAGAAAATTAAGGTAAAAGCTATACCCCTTTTTTTTTGTTATTTTATAGTTTTTTGAGTGGAGAATGCTGAGTTTGCAGTAAAATATTGTCATTGGACAAAAACCTATGAATGGTTTGTTTTTGTCATATCATGACTTTTCTGTAGATTATGGATAATTTTTTTTGTGAAGCTCAGCCTTCTCCTCACCCTATCCAAGTGTTTGCGCAGTACCATAACATGTGATGTGGTGAATGGACATTTGTCTTTAGTGAGAAGTGTTCTCTGTACCTGTCGGTTCTGGCAGACAAGTGGGTACCATGCTCGCATCTGGTTTCAAAATGTGCGAGTTATGCAGAATTTTAATATCATAATGAATATAAAAGTTGAAGTTAATAATTTTGTATTTTAAAATTCTTTTAATATTTAAATATAACTTATATAAATAAAATCATCTAAATAATTCATTGTTGGTTATTGTTGAATAAAAATGTCTCAGTAACAATTAAAGAAATTGTATTACATAACAGTCTTTGGTAAAGAATGCTTTTAAAAATTGTTTTAAGTCATTGTTGTCAAAATTATAAAGTCTTCTGTTATAACTGTAATAAGAACACCTGCTTAACTTCATATTCTTAAATGAAAGTAAACTAAACTCTGATTGGATGTTAAAACAATTAACTTTTTGATTTAACAAATCAAATTTAAACCTTTTATTTAAAGGACTATTAACCAATAGAATTTAAAATTACCATCATGTGATGTAATAATGTTCTTTAAAATTATAAAAGAATTACGCTGTTCATTCTGCATATAACTTTCCACAAAGATAGAAGCAAGAAGAGTTCTCAGGATAAAATGTAATATTTAATACAAGAATAATTGATTCTAGAAAAGAAAAGAATTTATTTTAATTGATAGTGAAGAATAATACCACTTAAATTTACTTAATCTGCTGGGAACCAACAAAGTGAATAAATTAAAATTCATCGGAGAACATATTGTTTAAACAACTCACCTCATAGGATTCATGCTTCCATGATATCGCGATTTCAAACATAGTCATGTTCATCGTCAGCCATAACTCCGACTGATGAAATTCTTCGGCCGTCAACTATTCTATTGTCGCCATCTTCAGTGCTGCCATCTATGGTTGAATTTATGAACTTCGAAATCAATGTAATTTCGTTAGGGATATCAAAATTCATTGATCTATTTTTGTTTTTCTGAATGTATATTTTTTCCCAAACTGTCAATTCCAAAGGTTTCTCTACTTGTTTTAAAAGTTTAGCTTCTCTTTCAATTTTATGATGTTCTAATAAACTATGTGCAGCAATTGCAGATTTTTCAATTTCACAATTTTTAATATTTCTGAAATGTTCTTTTGTCCGAATTTCCAAATTCCTTTTTGTTTTTCCTATATAAACTTTATTTCAATCTTCACAATTTATTTGATAAATTTCAGATTTCTTACTGTCTGGACATTGACTTTTTTATTGGTACTTAGAAGATTACCCAGACTAAATTTATTTATTGGTGCCAAAGAAATGTTTACTTCCCAACATTAATTAAATATAAAGTGAATAAATTTGTAATTATTTGTACAAGAAACAGTTTTTAGTGATTTTGAAGTGTTTTCCTATCCAGTGTACCAACTTCCAACCTTGAGAAGAAAATCCGGCTCTACCGAAAATAAAACCCAACCTGAACCAGTAATTCTTTTTGGGACACCAATCCTTCTTCAAAATATTATTACAACATCGGGCATGAAGAGAATTACTGCTTCAAAATGTCACCACAACATGGGACAGAAAATTACTTCTTCAGAGTTCATCACAACCAGGGTTAATGAATTTTCAGGACGTAAAAATACTGAGCATGTCCTCCCCCGAAAGGAAATTAAAGCTGTGGGTCCTATATATAGATTTACAGCATATATAAGAACCACAAGCCTGAAATAAGAGGCTTCTGAGCAAAATTTACCAGCTCTTTAATGTCCTAATTTCAATTCTAGTTCTAATGACCTAATTTGTTAATGAGCATTGTTAAATAAAAATACTGTCATAGTACCTAGACTCTTAAACCTGTTGGAAATTCATGGTTCTATATTTGTTCTTCTGATTGTATATCTTTAGCCAAACTGTTAATTTCAAAGGCTTCTCTAAATGTTTTAAAAGTTTAGTTTCTCTTCCAATTTTGTGATTCTGTAGCAAACTGTGACCTATAATTGCCAATTTTTCAATTTCACCAGTTTTAATATTTCTAAAGTATTCTTTTACGAGTATCTAAATTCCTTTTAGTTTTCCCTATATATACTTCCTTGCAGTCATCACATACTAATTTGATAAATTCCAGATTTTTTACTGTCTGGACATTAACCTTTTTATTAGTTATTAGTAAATTACTCAGGCTAAATTTGTTAATCAGTGCCAATCTAATATTGAATTTGTTAAATACGTTTTTTAATTTTCTGTATCTTCCAGGATGGTAAGTAATTTTCTTGGAATTGTTTCCCTTCTTTTGAATCAGATTGTAGGTTGGTGTATTCTTTAAGTCTTTTTTGCAAGATAGTGCATTTTGTCATACCATTGGGCGGTCATGATTGAAACTTCAACTTCCTACATTTTGGAATCACCAACCTAAATAACTATACTGTAATATTAAATTTACACCCATATGTTGGAAGTAAAACCTCTGCCCTCTATGTATACTACGTACAATGTATATACAAAAAATATCCGAAAGGTGGTGTTAATATACATTATATGAAACAAATCACTGCATTTTAAATGAACTGAACTTTATTTGAAACAATATAAAACAATAAATACAAACTTGCGGCCATATTATCAATAATTTGTCTCAAGGCCTCTAGTTGTTTCAACTAATAAACATTTCCCACACAACAGTTAGTCAGTTGTTTATAATGAACACAAATATTTCTAACAAAGATGTTATTATTTTACTATTATTTATCATTTTGAAAACACCATCGCGCAAAAAATAATGTACAACACAGTTTATGAAGTGTTTTACAGAATCTCGAAAATTAAAAACCGAGCTTTCGCTCAGTTTTTAAGAATTTTCCTCGTTTCTGTAAAAAACACTTCCCAACCTTGCATCATAATATACTATTTTTGTTGTTTGAATTTCTTTAACTTATTTATTATTATCTTCTTTCCAAAATCATTTAACATAGCTATGTTTAATATGTGATTGTATTCTTTCTTACAATTTTTTCACTTAATGGAATGTTGATTAATCTGTATATTAAACTGTTGAATTTTGCATGTTTATTCGCAATATGATTAAAACTTGGAAGCTTTGCAAAGCTGACATATATTAAATGAAAAAATTGTAAAGTAATTTTTGATACATCCTAAATTATGTTTTATTCTCCATGATTTTACTTTCCATTGTTTTTCTGGCAATCCATTCTGTTTAATAGCAATATAACATAATTGTGATCTGCAGTTTCAGGAACAAGTTCATTGCATTTTGCCTCCGAAGAATGGGAATGGTGCATTAATAGTTTTTAATAATGGTGTTGTGGAACCTCTAAGTACTGCTCTAGAAACCCGGAAGACAAAGAATACTAAGGCAATATTGGCTTCTGATGAAGAAATAGAAGATTGCAAAGTGGTAGTTCATCAGAATTACACTTATGTAACTATCTTCTCTCGTAAATCGGAAGTAAGTATTTTTTTATTGCAATAAATGCTGTAAAAAAGATAGGTTCTATTTGTCCAACTTAAGGTTTCAGAAAATATAGTAGGAATGAGGAATGAATTGCCTCTTACTCTTCTGCACTGCCACCTCATAGTATAAACTGTCCAGCCTAACTGATCTAGATTTTAAAAATGACATATATTTTATTATCAACTATATCATTCTAACATGTACTATAGTTTATACAAAATAATATCGGTTTTTAAAATAAATACCATATGTACGAGGGTGAATCAAATATAAACCGGAATTATTGTTTACAATTTTATTGAATTAACAAAAAAATATAAAACCACCACCTCATTTTTCTATGTAATCTCCTGCATTTCCAACACACTTTTGCCATCGAGTTGGCAACTTTTTGATGCCGTCCTTGAAGAATGAGGGATGATGTGTAGTCAGCCAGTTGTGCACGAACTCCTCTACCGCTGCATTGTCACCAAACCGCCTTCCTCCCAGATCTTCTTTCAGTGGCCCAAACAAATGGTAATCACAGGGTGACAAATCAGGACTGTAAGGAGGATGTTCCAGAGGTGTCCAGTGCATTTTCGTCAAATGTTTTTTGTTCCTGGCTGAGGAGCCGAGGAACCCACCTGGCAGACAATTTTCGGAATTTGAGTTCATCACGGATGATAGCTTGAACCTTCCGAAGGTTATGCCAACATGTAAAGCAATTTCAGAAATTGTTACACGCCGATCCTCCTCAATAAGGTCCCATACAGCACGAATGTTGTCTGCAGTGAAGCTTGTTCGTTGCCGTCTTTGGTGGGCTCATTTTCCACTGAATCCTGGCCTGCTAAATTTGTTTTGCGCCAATCATACACCTGCGTCTTCGAAAGGGTTGCTTCCCCGAACTGCACATGGAGCCTTCTCAAAATTTCAGAAGATTTAGTGCCTTCTTTCGCCAAAAACTTAATAATAATGTATTGCGCAACAGACTTGTGTACCTCTGGCTTGCTCGTGGCGTACTGAAGCAAGTGGCCACTCTTCGGAGTGCGACACATCAAGATCCCTACTCCAGACACCCCCGCCAACTTCCCCTCCAAACCGCAATCTTTGCAGTTTGCTACCAGAGTCTCCAGATACAAATTCCGGTTTATATTTGATCCACCCTCGTATTAGTAAATTAATGAGTCTTTTTTACATCTTACCTCATATTTTATGTTTCTTTAAACACGATAACTAGTTTTCAAGAGAAAGATCTCTCTCATTTTCAACCGACATTATGACTACTGGATTTTCGTTGGAATCTCCATCAATAATGTTGCCATCTGGTGTTGATTTGATGAACTTTGAGATGAGATCACGTTCATCAGGAATCTCGAAATTCATGATTCTAAATTTGTTCTTCTGAATATACACTGCTCAAAACAATTAAAGGAACACTATGAAATATGCAAATATTTTTTCATTGGATAAAGGTACAAACATGAAATTAATAAAGTACATTATTTGTGGTTATTTATTTATTTATTGCTCATGTCAGTAAAAACAAATGAATAACGCTGACAATTAACTTTTCAAATAATTCTGCTATATAAGCAATTGAATCTTGTACTTATTTTTCAAACTTAAACACTCGTTATATAGAGTTAGTATCGTGTATGGCCTCCACGACATTCGATGACAGTTTGGCACCTTCGTGGCATGCCCCCAATAAGATTCAGGATTTCCTCTTGCGGGATATTCTCCCATTCCTCCTTCAGAGCATCTCCAAGTTGCTGCAGAGTTTGTGGAGCTTGATGTCGGTTCCTGATCTTCCTGTCTAGAAGATCCCACAAGTGTTCAATAGGGTTGAGGTCTGGGCTGACCGCTGGCCACTCCATTACCTCAATTTCATTCCTCCTCAGGAAATCCCTGGTGACAGCCGCAGAATGTGCCCTGGCATTATCCTGCATAAACAGAAATCCAGCGCCTACTCCAATGGCTGCAGGTACTACATGCTCTTCCAGAACGTGTTCGATATACCGGACAGCATTCAGTCGCTGGGGAACAAGTACAAGGTCCGTACGATTGTTGTACATAACTCCGGCCCACACCATTATGGAACCTCCTCCGAATCTATCAATTTCCTATACAGCCTCTGCAGAAAATCTTTCTCCTGGCCGTCCCCACACCCTCAATCGACCATCACAACGTGTAAGACGATACCTGGATTCGCCCGAGAAGAGCATGGACTCCCACTGGTTCAGGTTCCAATCACCATGGTTTTGAGCATACGTACGTCTTGCTGCCTTATGCCCATTTGTTAAGCGTGATTTTTTAACGGGCCTTTTTGGACGAATATTCTCTTTCCTTAATCTGTTCCTTATGGTTTGGTCTGAAACCCGGATTCCGGAAGCCATATGAAGGTCATTCTGCAGGTCTTTTGCAGTTTTTGTACGCTGTAGAAGAGCAGAAAGAACAACGTATCTGTCATCCTGGGGGCTTGTTTTAAATTTATGGCCCTTTCCACGTCTTCTACAATACTGACCTGTCTCTCTGTGCCTGTTGCGTAACCTGGACACCACAGAAGGAGAAACCCCAAGCTCTCTAGCCACTTGTCGCAGAGATTGACCTTGTCGTAAAAGATGTAGAGCATGATACACTTCAAACTCATTTAAATGCCTCATTTTGTCAGAGACTTCAATAAAAAGGCAATAATCAACATTCGTCACTATAGCAACATCAGGAAACTTACCAATTAGAAGTGGCCAGTGCCTTCCAAAATAAAAAAATTCTCTATATTTGTTATTTGAGGTAATTTCTCTGTATTTAGGCCATGGATCTTTAAAATTTGTATCCAATGATAAAATTAATAATTCAATTTACATATTGTCCAACTTTCAGCATCACAGCTTTAAAAAACAATTACTTATTCAATTTATTACAAGTGTTCCTCTAATTGTTTTGAGCAGTGTATATCTTCTCCCAAATTGTCAATTCTAAAGACACTCGCACTAAGGAATACTTTAGAATTATTAAAAATGGTGAAATTGAAAAATCAGCTATTGCAGCACATAGTTTATTGGAGAATCATAAAATTGAAAAAGAAGCCCAACTTTTGAAACATTTGGAAAAACCTTTAGAATTGACAATTTGGGAGAAGATATATATATTCAGAACAAATATAGATCCATGAATTTCGAGATTCCTGTTCAACGTGACCTCATCTCAAAGTTCAACAAATCAACACCAGATGGCAACATTATTGATGGAGATTCCAACGAAAATCTGGTAGTCATAATGTTGATTGAAAACGAGAGAGATCTTTCTCTTGAAAACTAGTTCCCATGTTTAAAGAAACATAAAATATGAGGTAAGATGTAAAAAATGACTAATTAATTTACAAATCAAGTACCTCATAATGTTATTTTAACTATGACCATATGTATTACTTTTCTATATACACATTACTTGGCAGACAATTTTACATAGATGTACAGAGAGGAATTTAGGATGAAGGTATGTTTAAGTGTTTGTGTAGTGTCAAGTGTGTTGTATGATGATAAAGAGAAGGGAGAAGATGGAACCTGATGCCAGCACATAGCCTATTCCTGTCGAAAAACACCAAAGGGAACGTTGTGGCTTAATGTCCCAATCTGACGGACAAATTGCTATAAAAAATACCACATATCTTCTCAACATACGTACTGTTGAGGAATTTGCAATTTAATGCAGGGATCTAATCACAATCCAGAGACTAAAAATTAAAAACTACTATCACTCCTAACCCCAAGATTCAAAATGTTATAATTACATTAATTTTACAATTAAAATTTTTAACCCTGCCTGGTATTGAAACTGGGCCTGTTAGTCAGAAAGAAGGCATGCTACAACCTGAGGCAGCACAGCAGACGATAATGCACTAATACAAAATATTAATTCCATAAAAACAAAATGGACCAAGTCCCTTTCTCTTTAGGTAGCAAAGTCCACCAGGATATAATCTTGAATATTACCTTGCTTGATTGAAAATGGAAACTTAAACAAAATTCGGCTAAGAGGATTATTGACTTTTTTAGGAATTAACACTATTGATGTTTTTATTATTAATTTAACACTTCTCACTGAACGATAAATTATATTTGAAGAGAAAAAAATTCTTGTCCAGACCGAGATTCAAACCCGGAACCTTTGGCTTGCGGGGCCAAATGCTCTACCAACTGAGCTACCGGGGCAAGTTCCAATCTTGAAACAAATTTCTCTCTTATATAAGTTGTAATTCCCAACACCAAATGCTATGAAGCCTTTGCTTCTATCTTTGCAAATGATGGCTTCTTAATTAAGAAGACATTTATTGGGAAACCCTACTGGCTTTGTAAAGTAGTGTTTAAATTCCCAATAAATGTCTTCTTAATTAAGAAGCCGCCATTTGCAGATAGAAGCAAAGGCTTCATAGCATTTGGTGTTGGGGAGTACAACATATATAAGAGAGATATTTGCGTCAAGATTGGAACTCACCCCAGTAGCTCAGTTGGTAGAGCATTTGGCCTGGCAAGCTAAAGGTCCAGGGTTTGAGTCTCAGTCTGGGCAAGAATTTTTTTCTTCAAATATAACTATGAGGTATTATTTATTTAAGAAAAATTGTATCACCTAGCCTCATATCCTTCTTTTTTTATTATATAATTATTTTTATTATATAAATAAGAAAAAGGATATGAGGTGAGAGGACTATATTTCAAGAGATTTAATCTGTATTATACATTATTTGTCCACCGCTGTGGTCTCGAGGTAGCATGCTGCCTTGTCCGCAGCAGGCCCGGGTTTGATCCCCGGTCAGGGCAGTTTTTCTGGGTGAGGTTTTAATCAGGGTTTTTCCTCACCCGTAAGACAAATGTCAGGAAAACTTTAAGGCCCAAACGGTCCCCGAAATTATATGGCCATCATCATCATCATCATCCTTCACTGGTGTGGAAAGCAATGGGAAGCTACCACACCTACAATTCCCTAGTAAAGCTGCAAAGCATAGAATGATAATGCTATGATTGTAGTGAAAGACCTACCCTCGGGCAGAATTACTATGGATGGATACATTATTTAAATAAAATTTTACTTAAATAAATAATACCTCATAGTGTATTTTTTTATTCAATGCCAGCACATTGCCATTCTGGTTTTCTCTCCTGGCATGGCGTTATTGTAACCCACTTCTGAGGTTAGGGCACCTGGAAGGTGGAATTACACTTCCCCAATGATATATAATTGGTGATGATGGTAATGATGCACCAGGAGAAGCCTTGATCCTAAACTTAATGAATATGTTAATGATGGCCAGATGATGTTCAGACCATTTCGATCTTAAAGTTTCCCGACATTTGTCTTGCAGGTGAGGAAAATACCTGTAAAAAAACACCCAGGAAACTTGTCCTGACCGGGGATTGAACCTGGGCCTGCTACATGACAAGGCAGTACGCTACCTCGAGACCACAGCAGTGGACGATTCCTCATTGTGTTAATTCCTAAAAAAAGTACTGTATTATACACTTCACCATATGTTTTGCTCTCTTACCTAGAACATGTTTCAGTGAAGATTTCCATCATTATTATTAGCCAGAAACTGTCTGCTGAGTTGACCATTGGAAATCTTGTATATTCTTTCTCTGATGCAGGGCAGATGAAAATCACAATTAAACCCTTTTCCCTAGGAACTTCAAAAAACATTTTTTTTTGTCACTATTTCTCTGGATATAATTTTTTCCTCCATATTGTGAGTTCTGTTTGTCTTCTTCTTCTTCCTTCCTATTAGGCCAAGGCCTGTTACGATCCTATAGAAAATTTTCCCTCCAGCGTTTCATAGGACGGCCCAGTGATCTTTGTCCTCTTGGTATATAATTATAAACAGCTTTGGGGATCCAATTTGAACTCATTCTTTCAAGATGGTGTTTCCAATTTAGTTGGTACTGTTTAATATATTCCAAAATTGGCGTAGTCTTCAATTCTTTTAAGATATCGGTGTTCCTTTTCCGATCTCATCTGGTGTAACCCGCTGTTCTGCGCATGAATCTCATTTCACAAGCTTCTGCTTTCATGTTTTCTTTTTAGTGTCCATGCTTCACTACCATAGGTCAACACTGGTCTAGCCAAAGTGTTATATAAATATAATCTGGTGTTTTTTTGTACAAGGGATGGTTTCATAACTTGATTATTAATTCCTAAACTTTTATTATAACTAGTAATTTTTTCAGGGATATCCTTTTCATCCCAGATAGATAATATCCAAGATATTTAAATTGATTAGATCTCTCTAAAATTTTATTCTGGAGACAGATTTTACTTTGTATGGGGTCCTTCCCATGAAATGCCATAATTTTAGTTTTGTTAATTGATATTTCCATATTAAATTTGGCACCTATTTTTTGTAAATTATAAATTGATCGTTGCAAATCATTTTTGGAAAGTGCCAGAAGAGCTAAATCGTCTGCAAAAAGAATAGCATTGAGTTGGAGGTTCCTATTGATGGGTATATATCCTCGTTGTGTTTTCCTCCATTCGTTTATTAATTTATTCATATATATAATGAAAAGCACCAGTGAAAGTCCACATCCCTGTCTTACTCCAGTGTTGATCTTTTCCCAAGAAGATAATTTGCCATCTTGTTTAACAGAGATTTCATTATCTTTATAGATGTTGAAGATATTAGTAATATATTGTTGTGGAACGTTATCATCAGCTAAAATTTGTAGTAATATATTTACTAGTTTTAAAATTAAAATGCTTTTCCTCAGGAACTTCAAAACTAAACAGCAGAATTCACAGTATGTAAAAACAGATATACAGAAAATAGAAACAAAATAATTAATTTTGAATTTCCCAGAGAATATGATTTAATTGTGAGCTTTGCCTGCTCAACGCTACAGGGAGAGAATATACAAGTCTTCAATGGTCCATTCAGCAATCAATTTCTGGCTGATATTAGTGGAAATGTCTGCCAAAAAGTGTCCCAGATGAGAGAGCAAAATATGAGATGTATATATTATTGATTCAATATTTTCATAAATTATCTCACAATATTACTTCTTATCAATTTTGAGAATAAAGGACTATAGTTGTTTTACAGATAGGAAGTAAGTGCTGTCAAATATTAATAATTTTTCTCTTTACAATTTGATTACGATAATTTAGTTGTGTACTTTAATATATGTATTTAAATCATAGTAACAGCTTTAGCTTCTTAATATTAATTTAATAAATAATGCTTTAGCTATGTGGAGTCCCTTCATGTCTTGTTAATGTAGAAGCCATTCATTGTGTATTTGTGAAAGATAATTCATTGTATTTGAATGTGGGACCAAGAGAGTAAGGTAAAGGAAGGATTTATGCTTGGATGGGAAGGAAACCTGAATTAGCTCAATGGTTAAGAGCATCAGCACAGAAAGCTGAAGGTTCAGGGTTCGATTCCCAGTTCAGGCATAAATTTTTCTCTTTACCATTTTATTACAATAATTTAGTTGTGTACATTAATATTTTTTTCTTTTTTTCCATTTCAGGAAGTACACTATCATGCAGTTCCAATTAAAGAAGAAACTTTACCTTTGAAATTAAAAATAGCAAGGGAACAAGTTAATCTAATAGGACATGCTACAGTAGAAGAGTCTTGTCAGCTTCTTACTCTGTGTGAGTAAAATGTCAAGTTAATTTTTTAATAATATGTTGCTGTACAATAATTAATTGTCTTCAGTGATCTAGGGGTTAATTTTATTTTCTCATGTCCTGAGGGTCATATGTTCAAATCTGGATGGGGTTGTTGGATTATTTAGAATTGTAAAATCCAAGGGATAAGTCCTCTAGGAAGACTTTAGCTGAGGGTGCCGAATTTGAGGATTTTCAGCCATGTAAAAGAACCCCAAACACAAAATTAGTGCCTCTGACTAAAATTTAATCAGCGTTAAGAATTAAATTAATGTTTTTATTACCTCACCTCATATTCTTTTTCTTCTAGACTACAGTTTCGGAGCTTATCTCCATCATTAGTAGCCTCTGGTCGACCGGTGTTATGTTGTTTCAGTGGACCGATGAACCTCTGGATCAGCTCAAAATTTGCAGTTTCGAAATTCATGAGGTTCATCGGTCCACTGATAGAAGAAAGAAGAAAACTGCCAAGAAACGACATAACACCGGTCGACCAGAAGCTACTGATGATGGAGATAAGCTCCGAAACTGCAGTCTAGAAGATAAAGGATATGAGGTGAGGTAATAAAAACATTAATGTAATTCTTAAATTAAACCTCAAAGTGTTCTTTCCCTATGAAAGTTAAATTAATCAGCATTTCCCATCCAAGTAATACCTTAGTTAAATTATGTAGGTAGGAAGTAACACTATTAGGTTTATTTTAATTTTGTTTAGTTGTTTCTTGACTCACCTCATACTTCTTAACTCCCTTGCATATCTAGATTTCGTCACTGTATTTGTGACATTCTCAATGCTGTTCATGTTCACAACTTGACAAATACAGTGACGAAATCTAGATATGCAAGGGTGTTAAGAAGTATGAGATGAGTCAAGAAACAACTAAACAAAATACCTTAGTTGCCTACTAGAAGTCTCTGAAATGATGAGCTAACCACATATCACTCGTTGACTCTATAGGGAAATAGGGGTAATAAATTAGTTAAGTTTCCGCTAGGGAGTACATGTGTCCCCACATGGGGATATATGGATATACACTACAAGACTGTACAATAATTACATAAATAAAATGACAATACTGAGTGTCTGTAATAAAAGTTATTTAATTATATTATTTTTGGTCTGGACATCTTACCTCAATATTAATGTTGATTTGTTCTTGAACATGTTTCAAAACAATTCTCTGTTTTATCTTCAGAGTCTGGGAAAGCTGAAGATAAAACAGAGAATTGTTTTGAAACATGTTCAAGAACAAATCAACATTAATATTGAGGTAAGATGTCCAGACCAAAAATAATATAATTAAAATAACCTCAAAATATAACTTCCTAAAATTAAATATTAAAAGTTATTTAATTCATGAAATATGTGATGAACAATAATATTGTTTATAGTGTATGACAGAGTAACTTCCAATGTTTCAGTATTTATGGAACATCTATGAATTTTGATGTTATATTTTAAATTAACACTTTCCAGAATTGGATACAGTTTTATTTTAGAAAAAAATCTTGAATAGAAGTTGTCAGATGGTGTTGTTGATAGCAATGGCTATCGGTCTTCAGATGAAAGGAGAATTGTATAAGTAGAAAGAAATTTGATGTTCCTATCGGAAGTTCGAATGGTATAACGATTATCGCACTGAAGTATAGAGTCAGAGATCCGGGGTTCAACTCCTGGTTCAAACATATTTTTAACGACTCACCTCATATATTTTCAAATTTCTTTGATACTGGCGGTTTCAGACAATATCTTGTCCCTCTTCAGTCATGGCTTCCACTGAAGAGGGACAAGATATAATCTGAAACTGCCGGTATCAAAGAAATTTGAAAATATATGAGGTGAGTCATTAAAAATATGTTCTCCACTCACCATTAATGATATAACCTCATAATGTTTACTTCCCAATATTAATTTAAATATAACATCTATGAACGTAGATCATTTCCTCATATATATATATAGGAAGCTAGATTTAATACCAAGCCATTATCTGATTTCTGTATTTCTAATTCTATCTCATCTCGTCTTACCTTCTATGCTTCTCAAAATTCTCATATTTGCTGCTTGCACTCTGCTTTTATCTTTCTTTTTAATACCTATGTTTCTGCTGCATACTTTTGTGTGTGCATTTTCTTTATCTATCTTTGACAGCATGACAATAGGCCTACTGAACTATTGTGCAGGCATGTTGTTTGATTCCAGTTTGTGCACCAACTGAATCTTGTATGTATGAACATGTATGCATCACATCATGAAGGCTGAGTTTGGTATCCTTAGTTCCCTGCTGGCATTGCAAACAAATTTAGTTGGGCTGCACTGAAAGCTTCTTGAATTGTATTTTTATTATTAATTTAACACATCTCATTGAAGGATAATTGTGTTCAATTGTTGCTCTAACACTTTTTTCGTGTGCAGTAGTTTTTCTACAAGAGAGTCAGTCTCAAGATCTTTTATGCAAACCTGTTATTATGTTTAAACTTTGTGGGAAGTAACACTACGAGGTATTGAAATTAAACTGCTGTTGTGTATCTGTGTGGTGGTTAATGTGAGGCCATGTTCTCTGAAGTCCTAGTGAAAACTTTGAATTCAGCAGCATTGAACTTTATGTTACATTGTGAAAACAATTTGGATTATCAAATATGTTAATCTTTTTCATTACTCCCTTTTTGAGGTTCAAGTCTTTTTTTTCCCCTAGTTTTTCCTGCAATAAATAAGGTGAATCTGAAGTAATCTTACCTTATAGCTTATTGTGTTCTATTTTAGAAAGAAAGGGTCCTCATCTAGGGGATATGTGGATGGCGACCACAAGGTGCCCAAGCTGAGCAAAACATTTCTTCCACTTACTTGTGTTTTGCACTCTTTTAACTTTACTATCTAACCTCTCTTGGTTAACTCTTGTTTTTTTCGACCCCGACGCTATTAGGGATCCGAGGGCTAGGGAGTCTTTCCTTTCTTCCATTTCTTCTTTCCTTTATTTTCTTTTCTTCTCCAGAAAAGCCTGACCAGAGGCTATAAGATGGCAGCCCCATCACTGGTCTTGCCTTCCTTTGGCCAGCAACCAATCGAAGGGACTATTATTATGCTTTCAAGTCTTATACGAGAATTTCCCGGGGAGGGAAAATTTTCTATAGGATCGTAACAGGCCTTGGCCTAATACTTGGAAGGAAGAAGAAGAAATTAACGCTTGGACCAAGATTTGAACCCTGGATCTCTGACTATGCACGTCAGTATGATACCGATTACACTATCTGAACTCCTATACGAACATCAACAATTCTTTCCACTTATACAATTCTCTTTCATCAGAAGGCCGGTAGCCGTCACTACTAACAGTGCCATCTGATGACTTTTATTCAAAGAATTTTTTATTGAGATTTTATACATGTCTTTTAAGCGGTGAAGTTTCATACTTTGATGTTATATTTTAAATTAACACTTTCCAGAATTGCACATAGTTTTATTTTAGAAAAAAAAAATTCATGCTTGGATTGGGATTCGAACTCCAGATCTCTGATTAGATTATATCGCCTCAAACAAGTAGTACTTTTCGTTGTAACCTGTATATTTCTTACCCCTGTAAGTTTCTCCGTAATTTTGAAATTGATATCTATGTCTGTAACAAATACCAACAACTGAACAGTATCAGATATTATTTAAGGTAGAATTTTTATCACTCACCTCATATTGTTCTTCTTATTTGACTTATAGAAGAACAATATGAGGTGAGTGATAAAAACTCTACCTTAATGAATACACCTCATAGTGAGAATTCCTAAAATAAGTAGTATCAGATATGTTTATACTTTTGTTGCATGCAATTGAGAAATGTTCAAATTGTTTGCCTTTTTCTACACACCTGCTTACAGTGTTTTTTGATAGTGACACTGAATTGAATAAATAAATTTTGTCAGGACACAACTTATAGGCAATAGCAATAAGACACTTTTTCATAAATTCGCCATCAGAAAACAGTGTTCTGTTCTCAGCAATTAGTTTTGAAACTTTGTAACTCACTTCAGTAACATTTATTTATCTTACACCAGAACCCAGAATTAATAACTGCTGTTGTGCTGCAAATTTTGAAAAGATCTCGTTTGCTTTCACAGTACACTCATCTCCATTAAATTTATCAAAGATGGCTATGTTTTGTTGGGCAATTTCTTTTAGTGTTATATTTTTTCATCAGTGCAGTAACATTGTTACAAATAACACATAATACTTTGTTTCCATGCTCCTTCACAAAGTACTTACTGGTCCAGAATTCTTACACTCAGAATCAACTTTGCGCTTTTTTGAAAGCATTTTCTCACTTTAACACTATTTTCACAACAATTCTGTGGCACAGGCTAATGCTTGACACAATGTGATAAGCAAAACAAGTTATGTTGAAAGTTTAGAGAGGAGAAAATGGTAAATAAGGGATGAATGACCTCTACTTCTTTGTTAAGAGGAATGGTGACACCTCAACCACACATTCCAGAGAGTGAATTTCAGACAAATGCTTTTATTATTAATTTAATACTTCTCACTGAAGGACAAATTATATTTGAAGAGAAAAATATACTCTCAGGCTGGGATTTGATCCCAGGACCTTTGGCTTTCTAAGTTCTACTGGCTTTATAAATTAATGTTTAAATTCCCAATAAAAGTCTCCTTAAAAAAGATGTAATTTGCGTGATCAAGTAACGATTCGTAGCATTTGGCGCTCAGGAATTAACAATTTATTAAAGAAAGATTTGCATTTAGATTGGAGTGCTCAGGTAGCTCAGTTGGTAGAGCATTGGCATAAAAAGCCAAAGATCCTGGGTTCAAACTTCAGTCTGATTGTATATTTTTCTCTTCAAATACTATTAGATGTTAGATTCTAAAATCTAAATTAAAATAAAAAATAAATTTGTTCATTTCAGTACTTAACAGTTACAGGCCATACAAAAAGCCATAGCAGGCCAGATGTGGCCTGTGGGCCATAGTTTGGATGGCTCTCGTTTAAGGTTTGTTTTATGCTTGGTTTTTTTACATTCAATGGTACAGAGTATATCCTAGTTCCATGACAAACTTTTTAATTATGTAGCCTAAATGAAAAATATCTAAATAAATTTGACCCTAAATTCACATCATGGGAGGTGGAGAATGCTCAAATAAGAGATAAGTTGTTAGAGCATAGTTCTGTTACTACTAAGGTAGCTGTGAAGGTCTGACTAGAACTCTGAAAATGAGTAGTTAAGGTCTTCAGTGAAATCTCGTTAGATCCAACAAGCCAGAAATGGATTTACATATTTCTTTCAAAGTAAAGAAAAGGAGAATACTGTATATGTTGTAATATCTTTTTTACTTGCAGGGTCAGATGGAAAGATGTTTTCGTTACCATTTCTTCAAGAACCTCCTCCTGAGTCACCAGGTACTCTAGTGAATGTAATTAGCATTGTTAGCACAAAACATCCCATTGCCATGGCCTCACTAAGTTCCAGCCATGTAGCAATTTATGGAGCTGATTCAAGTGAGGAAGGTTAGTAATCAAATAAAAATATTTTTAACTTTATTTTACTTGGCGGAATTTATATTGTACTTTAAGGTGGGAGTGTCCAAGTGGTTTAAAACATCTCTCTTTAGCAAAGAGCTACAGGATGTGTCAAGTCTCCATGAGGGAAAAATTTTCCTCATGCAATTTTCAGACAGTTACGTGATTGTGCTATCCAGTATTTTGAGGAATTTGGATAGTTACATTAATGTAGCAGCTCCAGGTTGAGAAAACAAACTAAAATTGCTGGCATCCTTATATATGCCAATCCTATATGGGCTCACAATCATGCATGTTGTGATTGACTTATATGGCTTTGAGGTCAATAACCAAGAGGCTTTTAGGCCTGTTGTGCTGCAAAGTAATATGACAATCTTTGGATAAGGCTTGGTAATGAAAATGAAGGCAAAATCTTCAAATTAAATATTACCACTCTTTTACATTTTTCAAGGGACCAGAGGGAAAGTGGTGTAAATTAGGGGAAACGAGGAGGAGCTAAAAAATGTTAATGCCCATATTCTGTAACCGTTATAGAACTTGCAAAAAATGCACTCACTGGGATAATATGCAGTATTGGCTAAATAATCTAATATTTCTTTTAATTTAAAGAAAAGAAAGCTAGCAAAAATGAAATGGCTACATGAGCCAAATGAGGTAAATTTAGAGCAATTGGGTAGTATTAAACGGGAAACCACCAAGTTACTAAAGAGTAAAAAGAGGGAATATTTGAGAGAGAAGATTAATGATCTTGAAATGAATGCAAAAAATAGGAACATTAGAGAATTATATCAGGGAATTAGTATAGAGAATAAAGGGTTTCAGGCTAGAACAAACATAATTCGGAATGAAAATGGGGATATGATTGCAGACTCCAGGAGTATATTAAATAGATGAAAAAGTTACTTTAATCAGCTATTAAATGTACATACAGAACAGAACATTGAGGAGGATAATTTACAGACAGCAGAAATGCTAGTCGCAGAGCCAAGTGCATTAGAGGTTGAAATGGTGATTGATAAATTGAAGATGTATAAAGCATCAGGTTCAGATGAAATCCCAGCAGAACTGATAAAATCAGGGGGAGAAAAATTGATGGACAAGATACGCTGGATGCTTAGTATGATTTGGGAAAAAGAAGCTCTTCCAGATGAATGGAAGGAGTCAATTATCGTACCAATTTATAAGAAAGGAGATAAAACTGATTGCAACAACTACAGGGGCATCTCATTACTTTCAACTTTCGTACAAAATTCTTACAAATATATTAGTAAGCAGACTTAGTCCCTATATTGATGACATCCTAGGAGATCATCAATGTGCATTTAGAAGAAACAGGTCTAACAGATCAGATTTTTAGTATAAGACAGATTTTAGAAAAGAAATGGGAATATAATGGTACTGTACATCAACTGTATGTACAGTAAAGTGATCCCACAACAGGCCCGGAGGCCCTTGGGGTAGTAGGAGGTTAAGGCTCCCACTTTTTCTAGACAATCGGCACTTTATATCAGCCGGGTTGTCAGCCCTGCTTGACAGCCGCCTTTACCCCAGAACAAGCGTCTGGTAATCATTTCCGTTAGAGGCTGAATCAACTGTATGTAGACTTCAAAAAAGCATATGATTCAATTAAGAGGGAGAAGTTATATAGTATCCTGCTGGAGTTCGGAATTCCTAAAAAGTTAGTTAGACTTATACGAATGTGTCTAAATGGCACAAAGAGTAGGGTGCGTGTAGGTAAACAGTTTTCGGACACTTTTGAAATCCAGAATGGGTTGAAGCAAGGAGATGCACTATCTCCTCTACTATTTAATTTTGTACTAGAGCATGCCATTAAATCTTTAGAGAATGAGGAAGGCTTACAACTGAATGGTATTAATAAGCTGTTAGTTTATGCTGATGATGTAGTATTATTGGCCGATAGCGAGGAGATACTAAAGAACAACACGCACACACTATTGAGTAATACTAAGAAATTAGGACTGGAAGTAAATATCAATAAAACTAAATATATGGTCACACGTAGAAATTCATTATATAATGGAAATGGACAGCTAATGACAAATGAGGGAAATTTTGAGAAAGTGGCTGAATTCAAATACCTAGGAACAATGATCACAAATAGGAATGAGATGCACAAAGAAATTAAACATAGGCTCAATTCTGGAAATGCATGCTATTATGCATTGCAGAGACTCTTGATGTCCCAACTCCTTTCAAAAAACGTTAAACTGAAAATATATATAACTATTATTCTACCAGTTATATTATATGGTGCGAAACATGGACTCTTACTTTAAGAGAGGAAAGGAGATTACAAGTATTTGAGAATAAAGTACTTAGGAAAATTTTTGGACCAAAGAGAGATGAACAGACAGGTGAATGGAGAAGACTACATAACAATGAACTACATGGTCTTTATAGGAAGCCAGATATAATAAGAACAGTTAAGTCTCGTAGACTGCGTTGGGCAGGACATGTTGCACGTATGGGAAATGAAAGACTTGCATGGAAGCTTCTTGTAGGAAAGCCAGAGGGAATACGCCCAGTTGGTAGACCAAGAATGAGGTGGGAGAATAACATTAACTATGATTTGAGGGAAGTAGATTATACAGGGAATGATTGGAAAGCATTAGCTCAGGATAGGGATGTATGGAGAGCTTATGTCCGTGCGGCCATGAACCTACGGGTTCGATAGTGCCAGTGAGTAAGTAAGTAATTTAAAATATAATATCCAGTATCTCACCTCATATCCTGTTTTTTATTTATTTAGAAGACAGGATATGAGGTGGGGTGTACTTACTTACTCACTGGCACTATCGAACCCGAAGGTTCATGACCGCGCGGACATAAGCTCTCCATACATCCCTATCCTGAGCCAATGCTTTCCAATCATTCCCTGCATAATCTGCTTCCCTCAAATCATAGTTAATGTTGTTCTCCCACCTCATTCTTGGCCTACCAACTGGGCGTTTTCCCTCTGGCTTTCCTACAAGAAGTTTCCATGCACGTCTTTCATTCCCCATACGCGCAACATGTCCTGCCCATCGCAGTCTACGAGACTTAACTGTTCTTATTATATCTGGCTTCCTATAAAGACCATGTAGTTCATTGTTATGAAGTCTTCTCCATTCACCTGTCTGTTCATCTCTCTTTGGTCCAAAAATTTTTCCTAAGAACTTTATTCTCAAATACTCGTAATCTCCTTTCCTCTCTTAAAGTAAGAGTCCATGTTTCGCACCCATATAATATAACTGGTAGAATAATAGTTTTATATATTTTCAGCTTAACGTTTTTTGAAAGGAGTTGGGACATCAAAAGTCTCTGCAATGCATAATAGCATGCATTTCCAGAATTGAGCCTATGTTTAATTTCTTTGTGCATCTCATTCCTATTTGTGATTATTGTTCCTAGGTATTTGAATTCAGCCACTTCCTCAAATTTCCCTCATTTGTCATTAGCTGTCCATTTCCATTATATACTGAATTTCTACGTGTGACCATATATTTAGTTTTACTGATATTTACCTCCAGTCCTAATTTCTTAGTGTTACTCAATAGTGTGTGTGTGTTGGCCTTTAGTATCTCCTCGCTATCGGCCAGTAGTACTACATCATCAGCATAAACTAACAGCTTATTAATACCATTGAGTTGCAAGCCTTCCTCATTCTCTAAAGATTTAATTGCATGCTCTAGTACAAAATTAAATAGTAGAGGAGATAGTGCATCTCCTTGCTTCAACCCATTCTGGATTTCAAAAGTGTCTGAAAACTGTTTGCCTACACGCACCCTACTCTTTGTGCCATTTAGACACATTCGTATAAGTCTAACTAACTTTTTAGGAATTCCGAACTCCAGCAGGATACTATATAACTTCTCCCTCTTAATTGAATCATATGCTTTTTTGAAGTCTACATATAGTTGATGTACAGTACCATTATATTCCCATTTCTTCTCTAAAATCTGTCTTATACTGAAAATCTGATCTGTTGTAGACCTGTTTCTTCTAAATGCACATTGATGATCTCCTAGAATGTCATCAATATAGGGAGTAAGTCTGCTGACTAATATTTTGTTAGAATTTTGTACGAAGTTGAAAGTAATGAGATGCCCCTGTAGTTGTTGCAATCAGTTTTATCTCCTTTCTTATAAATTGGTATGATAATTGATTCCTTCCATTCATCTGGAAGAGCTTCTTTTTCCCAAATTTTACTAAGCAACCAGCGTATCTTGTCCATCAATTTTTCTCCCCCTGATTTTATCAGTTCTGCTGGGATCTCATCTGAACCTGATGCTTTATACATCTTCAATTTTTCAATCGCCATTTCAACCTCTAATGCACTTGGCTCTGCGACTAGCATTTCTGCTGTCTGTAACTTATCCTCCTCAATGTCCTGTTCTGTATGTACATTTAATAGCTGATTAAAGTAACCTTTCCATCTATTTAATATACTCCTAGAATCTGCAATCATATCCCCTTTTTCATTCCGAATTATGTTTGTTCTAGCCTGAAACCCCTTCTTCTCTATACTAATTCCCTGATATAATTCTCTAATGTTCCTATTTTTTGCATTCATTTCAAGATCATTAATCTTCTCTCTCAAATATTCCCTCTTTTTACTCTTTAGTAACTTGGTGGTTTCACGTCTAACACTACCCAATTGCTCTAAATTAAACCTCATAATGATTAAATTATTTTCAGTCTGATCATCTTACCTCGATATTAATGTTTATTTGTTCTTGGACATGTTTCAAAACAATTCTGTCTTATCGTCGGCTAGTCCAGACTGGTTGGATTTATGTTGCACATCCAGGATGTCGATCTCAGCTCCATCCTGTGGTTGGCCAAAGAACCTCCAGACAAGGTCACACTCCGTCAGTATTTCAAAATTCGTAACTCTGTTTTTGTTCTTCTGAATATAGATTTTTTCCCAAATAGCTCTTTTGTATTTTCTAACTGTTTTAATAGTTTACTCTCCGAATATATATTATGTTTTTCAGACCAAACATGAGCAGCAATTGCAGATTTTTCTATTTCTCCATTTTTATGCGTTCTTTGATTCTAATTTTTAGGTTTCTTTTTGTTTTTCCTATATATATATATTTTCACAACCCGTGCATTCAATTTGATATATTTGATATGTCATAATGATATTCCTATAATAGTTCAGTGTAATGTGTGTTTTGAACTGCTGTGAACATAAAATTCTTTTTTTTAGTTTCTCCATTTCAAAAATAAATAACAAGGAGAGGGGTAACAAGCAGCACTATGAATGTTTATTGGGAGAATAAAATAATATTGGTTTGCCATATCGGTACATGGATTGAATTTCAAAAATGTTCAAAAGTTCTGAGCCAGCTTTGTTGGCTCGATAAACATGCTATCTTCTTTATCGATTGTACAAAAGCCAGCCTCGTTGGCTCATTAAACTGTGCTCTTTATCGATTGTATAGATAGCCAGCTTCGTTGGCTCAATGAACATGCTCTGCTATATATTGATTGTACAGAAGCGAAATAATCAATCGAATATCTTCGATCTTTAACACTGAAGATTGACGTGATGTGACGTAAATAGTGGGAAAATAAAATTGCAGAAACATAAAATCGAGAATTTTAATATATTGTTAATATAGGGAAACTGAAGGGACCTTTAAAGAATGTTGTAAAAGGTGGGAAAATGTTAAATGCAGGAACATAAAAGCGGGTAATACTATCTTTTGTATCGCAAAATTTTTGATTTTTTAAGCCATTTTTTCGAAAATTTTGTGCATTTTTTCGAATTTTCGTGTGCATCAAGATATCCTCCGCATTAAGCTTAAAATATCTATTTTTAATGAATCCATTCCAAACTCATTAAATGAACTCTAAAAAAAAATGGATTAGCTGAGTTTTGGAATGCGCACAGTTAATAATAATAATAAGAGTTTGAATTGGTAATGAATTACACACCTCAACCCGCATTTTACTCTCTCACCCGGAATATGTTTCAGAGGACGTATTCATCATTTGAAATGTCCTCTGAAGCATATATAGGAGGTAGTGGTGGTGATGGAAGAGGTAGAACTATTTTAATTAAATTTCACACCAGTTTACACAAAAATTCCAAATAGTGTTTATTTCAGTCACAGTAGTTACTGTACGAGCACAAATGATCATTGTGCTTGAGTCTCTCATCAGCATTGTTTCTTTTTTAGTTTATCTATTCACACTCATAGAAATAATATCTTGCGGCACTATTTTCACTCTTGAGATCACCTTCTTGGGTTGTCTTCCCGGCTATGACTAGTTGACTGTGGTCTCCATCCAGTCTTATATAACCGGCGAATGTCTAGAGGTTTCAAGATGGCCAACCATTATACCACTGGCTGCTACTCAAATAGTTGCAAAAGCAATCTTTCAAGAAAGCACATCTGGAGTGATTGCTGCATAAGGCGAGATTTGAGTCATACTGCTATCTGTAAAATTCAAAGGGGCTCATTTGAGCAATGGATTAACATTATGTCAGAATATTCTAGATGAGAGAGTAAAATATGAGGTGAGGTGTAAATAACTGATTCAATCTCTTGATAAATTATCTCATAGTGTTATTTCCTGTCAATTTTGAGAATGAAAATAAGGAGAGTTTTATAAAACGTAACCTCTTTAAGTTCACGGATGACAAAAGATGTCAGGCATCCATCAAACCAATTTTTTTATTAATTTTGAATTAAATGAGTTTTGGAAGCATACTGATTTGGGGGGGCACGCCATAGCGTTGTGGTTAAGGCAGTGCACTACAAGCCGAAAGGTCAAGGGTTCAAGTTGAAGTGGGGTCAGGATTTTTAAACTGACCCAAACCTTCTGGCGGCACTATGGCCCTGGGGTCGACTCAGCCTCTAACAGAAATGAGTACCAGACACATTTTCTGGGGGCAAAGGCGGCCGTCACGCAGGCCTGGCAACCTGACTGACATCAAGTGCCGATTGTCTAGAAAAAGTGGGAGCCTTAACCTCCTACTACCCAAGGGCCTCCTGAGGCCTGTAGTGGGATCACTTTACCTTTAATCTTCATTTGATTGGGTGATTTATTAGTTTGCACTTTTAAAAAAAAAGAATATAAAGCATAAACTAATCACTTTATCAAAAATCTCTCTATTGTGAAGTTAAACTAAACCCTCTGTGAGTATTCATAAAACATTAGTTTTCATTAATATCTGATAATTATTAATATATAGACATTAAAACTTCTAGTTTGAAATGACTAAAATGTGAAAACTTTTTCTTACTCTCAACCATTTATTAGGCTAAAACATTACTGAAAATTAAGAGATTGAATCAGAAATATGCACTTCACCTAATTTTTTTCCCCAACCTGGATAGTAAACATCTTGGCCATTCTCCACCAGAAACCAAGTTCTATGTTGACCATTGAAACTTTGCATATTATCCCTCTGGTGGTTGACAGATGAACTTCACATTTAAACCCTTTTCCCCAGGAACTTCAAAATTTATTATTTTGTCTTTATTTTTCTGAATATAGATTTTTTCCCATACTGTGAGTTTTTTTAGTTGTTTCAGGAGATTTTTATATTTCTCCATATTTTATATTTTATAAGATGTAACTTCATTCTGATGTTCAGATTTCTTTTAGCTTTTCGTATGTAGATTTTTTTCACATTCTCAGTATTTTATCTGATAAATTCCTCTTTTTATTTTCCTTTGTTTATTTTTTCAGTGTTATTTATTTAAATTAGTTTGCTTATTCAGTTTGTCCAAATATTTTCAGCTAATTTTTCTGTAATCTTGTTGTGATATTCATTCTGAAGTTGAAGGAGAAATGGGCTGCAAAATTCTTAAACATTTTTATTGCTGAAAATAACTAATCATGTGATTATAGAAAAATTGAATCATTTCTGGAGTTTGGTTGATATGCTGTAGCCAGTTACTTTGGTAGTCCAATATTGGTCCAATTTTGAGTTCTGTAGGATATCTACGGTTTTTTGTGTGTTCCTAATTAGTGTGGCCTGCAGACTGATGCATAAACTTTATCTCACTGGCTCTAATTCTACTCCTGTCTCCCTGTTTTATAGGCCATGCTTTACTTCCTTAACTTGAGACAGGTCTCACAAGGCATTTGTACAGACAGGTTCCCATGCATATTTTTATCAGATACGGTTTCATTATTGTTTTTTTTTTTTTTTCACTCACCTCATACTTCATTACTCCTCGCAGACCCGAGTTTCGTCACTTCATTTGTGACATTCTAAATGCTGTATCACGTTCACAACTGACATCCAACGGCCTTCTATCCTGCAGACTGACCTCTGTGCCATCTGATGACTGACCAACAATGGCACAGAGGTCAGTCTGTAGGATAGAAGGCCGTTGGAAGTCAGTTGTGAACGTGATAGAGCATTGAGAATGTCACAAATGAAGTGACGAAACTCCGGTCTGCGAGGAGTTATGAAGTATGGGGTGAGTAAAGAAAAAATAAACAATATTAAAAAATATTTTTATATTTGAAGAGAAAAATTTTCGCCTAGACCGGGACTCGAACCCGGGACCCTTGGCTTTCCGGGCCAAGTGCTCTACCAACTGAGCTACCGAGGCGAGTTACGATCTAGATGCAAATTTTTCTCTTATGTACGTTGTAATTCCCTCGCGCCAAATGCTTGAAACCATAGCTTCTATCTTTGCAAATGGCGGCTTCTTAGTTAAGAAGACATTTATTGGGAATTTAACACTACTTTATAGCCAGTAGGGCTTCTATTGACGATTTTATTATTAATTTAACACTTCTCATTGAAGGATAAATTATATTTGAAGAGAAAAATTTTCGCCTAGACCGGGACTCGAACCCGGGACCCTTGGCTTTCCAGGCCAAGTGCTCTACCAACTGAGCTACCGAGGCGAGTTACGATCTAGACGCAAATTTTTCTCTTATGTACGTTGTAATTCCCTCGCGCCAAATGCTTGAAACCATAGCTTCTATCTTTGCAAATGGCGGCTTCTTAGTTAAGAAGACATTTATTGGGAATTTAACACTACTTTATAGCCAGTAGGGCTTCTATTGACGATTTTATTATTAATTTAACACTTCTCATTGAAGGATATTTGAAGAGAAAAATTTTCGCCTAGACCGGGACTCGAACCCGGGACCCTTGGCTTTCCGGGCCAAGTGCTCTACCAACTGAGCTACCGAGGCGAGTTACGATCTAGATGCAAATTTTTCTCTTATGTACGTTGTAATTCCCTCGCGAAAATTTTTCTCTTCAAATATAATTTATCCTTCAATGAGAAGTGTTAAATTAATAATAAAATCGTCAATAGAAGCCCTACTGGCTATAAAGTAGTGTTAAATTCCCAATAAATGTCTTCTTAACTAAGAAGCCGCCATTTGCAAAGATAGAAGCTATGGTTTCAAGCATTTGGCGCGAGGGAATTACAACGTACATAAGAGAAAAATTTGCGTCTAGATCGTAACTCGCCTCGGTAGCTCAGTTGGTAGAGCACTTGGCCCGGAAAGCCAAGGGTCCTGGGTTCGAGTCCCGGTCTAGGCGAAAATTTTTCTCTTCAAATATAATTTATCCTTCAATGAGAAGTGTTAAATTAATAATAAAATCGTCAATATTAAAAAACCTCATAGTGTTATTTCCTATCTACATAACTTAGGTTTTGTTACTTTATTTCATCATCATCATCCATGCAAGTATTAGGCCATGTGGCCTGTTATGGTTTCAAAGAGGAATTTTCCATCCAGTGCATTTTTGGTTGTCCCAGCAATCTTTTGCCTAGAGGATAGTAACAAAGCATAGCTTCTGGAATTCTGTGAGATGAAATTTGTTGAAAATGGGCTTTCCAGTTGTTCTGGTAGTTTTGTATATATTGGAGAATGGGTTCTAAACCCAACTCTTCCATAATTCCCTCATTTCTTTCATGGTCCCACTTTGTATAGCCTGCTGTACAACACATAAATTGCATCTCATTTTCATTATACGGCAATAATTTCGTCTTCGTATTGTCCATGCTTCACTACTATATCTTAATACTGGTCTTGTAAGAACTTTATAAAATCAAGGGTTGCAAGGGAAATGACATGCATGCATTTCGTCACCTCTCCTATCCAAACCCCATCCTCATTATTTTATTTAATACACCCAATGGTTTATGAAACTTAAATATTGTTTCCTTGTTTGTATGACTCTGTTAAAAATTATAGCTTTTACCCAAGATAATTAAATGTGAGATGAGCTAAACACTTTTGTCTATCATAACAAATTTTCTAGGACTATAACCTGTATGGCTGATAATGATATTTAAATTCATTAACTTCAAACCAGAATATTGTTAATGATTTTAATAACTGCTCTTATTTCAATTATAGGTGCTGTTGTTGTAATTTATAACACATATTATGGAGTAGTACAGTCTCGGCATCATTTCAAGTTGTTTGCCTCTCCACCCCGGCTCTGGTGTACAAGTACCAGTCTGTTGATTGCAATGACACACAATCTAGTTGTTGTGCCTTTTGAACTTGAAGCACAATTGCTCTCTGCATTAGTAGGAGCACATTGTAACACAGCAGAAACGTCTGAATCAGACCCAGATTTGGAAGAACTACATTTGGTACAGGATGATGCTTGGGCAGTTAATGGTGAATTTATGGATACTTCTTCAGTGGATGAGGTTCCAGAATCAATAAAACAGCAGCTGGATGCTCTGAAAATTGACAGTTGTTCCCAGTCTATGTAAGTCTTCAGTTTATGCATTTTATTATAGAGTGGAAAAGAAGGTGAAGATACAGCTATAGACAAAGAATTTGACCAATCTCCTGGAGAATAATTTTTTCTGACAGGGGAACTATCACTGAGATCATATAAAATGTATCATGAAATCTTTCTGGCAGAACAGACATCCAATAAGGATAATAGATAATCAATGAATCATGAATATCTCACCCCATAAACTCCGGGTTCTTCAAAGCACAGAACTAGTTTCAGGAAAATCTATCCTATTTTCAGTCATCTTTAAGACTATATTTGAAGTGAAAAATTTTCTCCTAGACTGAGACTCGAACCCGGGACCCTTGGCTTTCCGGGCCAAGTGCTCTACCAACTGAGCTATCGAGGCGAGTTACGATCTAGACGCAAATTTTTCTCTTATATACGTTGTAATTCCCTATCGTCAAATGCTTTTGAAACCATTGCTTCTATCATTGCAAATGGCGGCTTCTTAGTTAAGAAGACATTTATTGGGAATTTAACATTACTTTATAAAGCTAGTAAGGCTTCTAATGATGTTTTTATTATTGATTTAACATAGTGCGAAATGTTAAATCAATAATAAAAACATCTTTAAGACGGTTGAAGTTTCATCTTCAAGGCTGCCATCTGGTGTTGATTTGCTCACTGAGAATTTCAAAATTTGTGGATTTAAAAATAGGTGAAGACAAAATTTCAACAGTCACGAAGATGACTGAAAATAGATAAGATTTTTCTTGAAACTGATCCTGTGCTTTGAAGAACACGGAGTTTGTGAAGTGAGATATTCACATTTCAATCCACCGCTGTGGTCTTGGGGTAGCGTGCTGCCTTGTCACGCAGTGGGCCTGGGTTCGATCCCCGGTCGGGACAGTTTTTCTAGGTGAGGTTTTTATCGGGGTTTTTCCTCACCTGTAAGACAAATGTCAGGAAAACTGTAAGGCCCAAACGGTCCCCGAAATCATATGGCCATCATCATCATCATTCATATTCATCTTAGGTTAAGCTTAGGATTAGGGACTCTCCTGGCGCACCATTATCATCATCACCACCCATCATATCATCGGGGCAATGTAACCCTGCCTTCCAGGCGCCCCAACCTCAGAAGTGGGTTACAAGTAAGCCATGCCAGCAGAGAAACCAGGAATGTCGAAAGACAAACCTGGGGCATTTGAAAAAAAATAAATAAATTTATTAACTTGAAAGCCTCATAATGTTATTTACCATAATCTATCTATAATGGTGTAGCCCATTGTTGAATCATAGCCTCTCCTTTGCAAGGAGTAACTAGACCAAGTTATTTTTAAGTTACCTTATTTGCTCGTAGATGTCATGGATGGCATGCAGTCAACACACTGATCCAATGAGAATAAATTTATGAAATCTAGTAAGGACCACATATACTATAACTCAACTTTAGGGTTTAACTTGGATACTGAAAAATTGAGGTCACAGTCTTTACGAATTAATTATATAAATGTATGATATTGTGGCGTACGCCGTTTGCAACTATTCTCACTTCTCACATCAGTGTAAGAGCGCAGTCAGGAAGTGATGTATTTGTTAATTATCCATCCATCCAATGGCTGATTGGCTCAAATTCGAGCTTTGGCCTCGCTTAACTTCTGCCTCCAATCATTTCTATTTTGCGCAGCAAGCCTCCAGTTGCAACACTTAAGTAGTTTTGCAGCATCTTCCTTAATACCATCCTCCCATTGTTTTTTCGGTCTTCCAACCCGTCTATTCCCCATAAAACTTGCTGTAAGCACCTTTTTTTTGTGCTCGGCCTGTTAAGAGCCTTTATCCATGGCCAGCCCATTCTAATTTCTTTAACTTAATATAATTGACAAGGTCAGGTTCATTGTATTTGTCATACAGTTCTTTGTTGTATCGTATTCTCCACTGACCATTAATATTTATTGGTCCAAATATTTTCCTGGGGTGCGATGTATCTTCCTTATTATTTTATTTTAAATTAAGTTTTATTTCATTTTTATTTGTTAGTACTTTTTTTTTCAAAATTATTTAGGGCTACCTCTGATCTTTTAGTGAGGCTCCATATCTCACTACCATAGGTCAAAACTGTTCTTATTAAAACTTTATATAGCCTTATTTTAGTTGCTGAGTGTATGTTATTACTCTTCATTATTTTATGAAGCTTTGTTGGCCAGTTTCAGTTTTCTTTGTACATCAATGTGTTGGTCGTTATTATCTGTAATACATGAGCCAAGATATTTAAAATTTTTCATAATGTTAAAACCTAATTCTTTTATGCTATTAGGTTGCTGTTCTGTCATTGGTTTAACACCTGTATGTATCATAACTTGTGTTTTCTGCATGTTAATTTGTAGGCCTATATCTTCTGTGGCTGCTTTAAATTCTGTATAAAATTCTTGAATGGCTTTGTTACTTCTGCTTAAGAGACATATGTCATCTAAAAAAAAACTCCAAGCGTGAAAGGCCTAGAAGGCCCTTGGCTTACCAGCAGGCTGCTCCCTCACGTCCACATGTGTTAATCACAGAGGTATGCGATCATCTAGCCAGTGTAGGGGTGACATGTGGTCAGCATGTTGGGTCCCCCAGCTTTTATAGCTGGTCTTCTCAACCTGGAGTTGCTACTTATTGTACCTACCTAAATGCCTCATGATGCTGGACCAGTCCCATACTGGTCGAAATTCCTTGAGAAAATTTCTTCCCCATGGAGACTCAAACCAGTGCAAGTCCCGTAGCTCTGTGCCAAGGCTTCTTGCCTTAACCACTCGGCTATGGCATGGGACACATATGTCATCTGCATACCCTATTATCTGTATAGTGTGATATTCTAGGGTTCCTTTAGTGTTCACTGATAGCTTTCTAGTGGCGTATTCAAGAACCAAATTAAACAAGCATGGTGCCAGCCCATCACCCTGTTTGAGTTCTTGCTTGATCTTAAAAGATTCTGTAAGTTGTGCCTGTATCTTAACATGACCCATTGTGTCAGTCGTGGTACCCTTAACCAACCTTATTAACTTTTTGGAGATGCTAAATTCATTCATGATTTCATACATTTTTTCTCATATACTATCATAGGCCTGTTTAAAATATATATATATATATATATATATATATATATATATATATATATATATTTGAAATACGCTGATGTTAAACTCCCAACATTTCTCAAGCAATTTGTTAATGATGATTGGTACAAAAATTGTATTTGTTTTCATCACTCAATCAACCCCAGTCACTTCTAGTTCAACTCCTTCCTTTAAAAAATATTACATTGTGTTTAATCAACAATGTTGACAAGCTGGCTCCAATATAACAGCCTGCATTACACCACGATTTTATTACCACTCAAGCTGCCCAACTACTGCAATTTCACTGCTTTATAGCTGGGTTTTCCAGCTTCAATTAAGAAATATTCATAAATTAATTATGGGAAATGACATTGAGGTTTTGAATTAATAATTAATAAAAATTAATAAAATGAGTCATATCTCACCTCATACTTTGTATTCTTCAAGCATGGAAACTGCAGTTTTCAAGAGGAATCCCTCCAAACTTCAGCCAACATTACGACTGTCGAGTTTTGGTCTACATCATCTTCAAAGTTGACATCTGGTGTTGATTTGATGAACTTTGAGATCAAATCTTGCCTGCCAGGAATTTCAAATGATGGCAACTTTGAAGATCAAGATGTAGACCAAAACTCGACAGTCATAGTTATGGTTGAATACTGCAATATTTCCGTGCTTGAAGAATATGAAATATGAGGTGAGATACGACTCATTTAATTAATTTTTATTAATTATTAAAAAAATATTCGCTTAACTCCCACAGCTGATATTTTTTTGTATATGGGGTCCTTACTAAACACTGTTCTGCCAGAAAAATTCCAAGATATATTTCAATATGATCTCATTAAAAGTTTTGATTATATGAATGCCTGATACAAACAAGTAAGACAGTTAATATAGATCAAAGCAGATATGTGGAAAACATTCAACACATGCCCACATGTGTTCACTGCTACATGAAACTAGCACAAAGAGGGACTCAGCTTTTAACAGCCAATCAAATTGTGTCTGAGGTTGTGCCTGTTCACAGGCTATAAAGATCCAGAGGAAGAAGCACACAAGATCCACAGCCTTTGTTTTTCTGAACTTTAAGGATGTTGGCTGAATGTTTTGATATAAGGAACCTACAAGTCTCATTATCTAAACATTGATCAACCAAATTGTCAAATATCAATTTATGTTTTATTCATTTGAATTATTTTAATTCCAATTATGTTTTTAGATGTAGATAATTTATCTGTAACATACACTAAGAAAAATTGCACATGACAGCATATTAGTATTATAATGAGATTTTAACAGAATGCAAACTTCCTTTATCTTACAAGACCCATTTGAAAATTCATTTTTATACTTAAACATCTATCTTCACTGAATCTTGATATCTTTTGTAGTGTTTTGCACGTGTCCTGATAGACTACTGATTAACATGCTTGCCCTTTGTTCTGAACGTTTGTGGATTCAAACCCACCTCTAATTGCAGGATATTTCTGGGCATAAAAATCCTGATTATGGGTTCTTTTGGAGGGTACTTAAGCCATGGGTTCCATGTAATAAATTTACAGCATATAAAAGTACCTCAAGCCTGAAAAAAAGAAGGCTTTGAATAAAATTTAT
Source organism: Diploptera punctata (assembly GCA_030220185.1). NCBI lineage: Eukaryota > Metazoa > Arthropoda > Insecta > Blattodea > Blaberidae > Diploptera > Diploptera punctata. The sequence continues at coordinate 1,291,362 of JASPKZ010009814.1, read as the reverse complement.
CAGTTCTTTCACATCCAGATTTTAATTGTGACATTACTGACCTTAGCTGTTAACACTTTGAGTCCGGCGGTGGTACTAGTACCACTGCAGGACTCAAAGTGTTAAAGAGTGTTGTTAAATAAAATATTATCTAACGTTTTCCTTTGTTGTTCACACTAAAACTTTCAACTACACTTAATATAATCTATTCAGAGAAAGAAAAAGTGATGTAAAGCCAGTGTAATAATCATGATTGCATTTTTTTGGAATCATTAAACCAATAAGACTGTGAATATCCTATTTCAAAGCATTGGATCTAGTGAAGCAGAGGCAGAAGTTTGGTCTCTTCTTCTTCTTCCTTCCAAGTATTAGGTCAAGGCCTGTTACGATCCTATAGAAAATTTTCCCTCCAGCGTTTCATAGGACGGCCCAGAGATCTTTGTCCTCTTGGTATATAATTATAAACAGCTTTGGGGATCCAATTTGAACTCATTCTTTCAAGATGGTGTTTCCAATTTAGTTGGTACTGTTTAATATATTCCAAAATTGGCATTGTCTTCAATTCTTTTAAGATATCGGTGTTCCTTTTCCAATCCCATCTGATGTAACCCGCTGTTCTGCGCATGAATCTCATTTCACAAGCCGTTATTCTGCTTATAATTAAAAAATAGATCCACACCCTAGTCAAAATTCTTCAAGGACTTAATAAAGGAATAGTTATACAATGGATACCAGCATTGCCAGAGTGCAGGAAATGAGCAGCTGATTTCCTTGCAAAAAAAGGAACAAATATGAAGCAAACAAACAACAATAGTATATCTCTCCAGAATACGAAAATCTGGATCAAGCACAAAGTCCATCAAGCCTGTAAAGAAAGACATATAGAAGAAAACACAAATAAAGCCTGGAAAATACTACTGGAGGACAAATCTTTCATTCCTGATCTACCTAGGAGGAAATCAGTGGCCCTTTTCAGATTATTAACGGGACATGACTGTCTGGTTTCTCATCTTCATAGAATCAGTATATTATATCCTTCACCACACTGTACCTTTTGTAAAGATGATGCTTCCATCAAGAATGAAGAACATTTGTTGAAATGTCCAGCAATTAAGAAGATTGATGCTGACCGACCATCTCAGCTCACATGCTATTATTGGGACGCCTGTAGGAGAATGAAGGAAGTCTAAGCATCTTTAAGTATTAATGACAGTATAATAAGATGGTATGACCATGTTGAAAGAATGGATAATGGGAGGTTACCAAAACAGGCACACTAGAATGTAAAATATAAGGGAAGAGACCAAGAGATCTCTTGGAGGAAAGGGAGATGTAGAATGATTGGGATAAGTCGAGGCTTTTTTCCAAGACTTAGGCTCGAATCTATGAATGCATTAGACCGTAAAAGGCGTTCTCTGCTGAGAAAGTTGTATCCTAATACGATTTTGCTTACTCAGAAATCTGTTCATGCGATAATAATTGTTGAAATTCGTAAGCTACCTGACAAGGTGACTTAAGAGAGAAACAAATCGTGAGAATCCCGATGGGAACCGATGTACTTTGAAACCTTGCTGCTTTATCCAAGATGTCGGACCTTGAAGACTTCGATCATGTTTTCGGTATACGCGGAGGAGAGGAATTTGATAGAGTCTACCAAATAATTCAACTGGAAGAACAGGAGAATCGGCGTAATATTGCGCGATGCAGATGTCATTGTATACAGTATAATTTGCAGGACGCAAGCGTAAATGCGTTCCTCTAGCAGACGAAAATAACGGAAGTGGTTTTATCGCTGAGAATTCTGGGTAATTTCTTGCCAATATTACGAAAACGATGACTTTCATGCATGGCCAGTTAGTGGGTAGCTAATTCGATCTTTGCACTTGCTCATGGTGAGTCAGCTCACCAGTGATTGGAAATAATTTGAGTAGAGACTAATGTATTTGCATGCGGCCCTTAATCCCCCCAAATGTGGATACAAGGAAAGGTGAAGAAAATTACTTTTTTGTTATATGTTTCACTGTTTCAATCAAATCCATTGGATTTAGGCTTGGATAATAGAGAAAAGTCAATGAAATTGAATTGGAATCATAATGGAAGTCTAAAACACAATTAGTGATTGCAGTGACTTCTTTCTTCAGCTTTACACATCCTGTTGCCAGTCTATCTCTTTATGTCTATGGATTATTCTAGTATCCAAAAAAAGCAATTACATTTGTTACACTGGTTTATGTCACTTTTTTTTCTTTCTACATATAGTCTGCTCTTGCAACCTCATGCTCAAGTAGGTTCCTTGACTTTCAGTATCCCTCATCAACCTTCAAAATTTTTAAGAGTTATTTTACATGCTGTATTGTTTAGAAGATTTTTTATGACATTTTATCTTAATTTGGTTAATAAAATAGCAAGAAATGCTAATGTCATTTTAAACACATACAAAGAAATTGGGTTATACGAGGGTGGATCGAAAGGTAACACACAATAATTTTTTTCTGCCTTGGTATTGCAGCTAGAATGCTGAAATTTCACAGAGATATAGTTTGAAGTTTTCACTACAGATGGTATTTTTTTCACAGGTGCACCTCTTGCGAGAGAAGCTTGAACTATGCAACAAAGATGGCGCGCATGCTACAGTCGTCCACCTGTGAGGATCGGAAAGTAACGCACAATAATTTTTTTTTTAAAGTTTAATAGTAAAAAAAATCACAAATGAACTTACATCTTTTACCTACTTTTCGACATAGTCACCAACTTTCTCAACACATTTTTCCCATCGTGTTGCGGGATTGCGCTGTTGTCGGCCGGCTGGAGCGTGGCGAATCACTAAGGTTCACGCGTCCCTCTTGGAAGAATGTGCACCACCTGGAGACATTGCTACGGTCCATACAATCATCCCCATACACGCCACGCATGTCCCTGTGAATTTCACTGGGTTTATGCCCTTTGGCCCACAAAAATCGAACAACACTTCTCTGTTCCTCACAGGTGGACGACTGTAGCATGCGCGCCATCTCTTTGTTGCATAGTTCAAGCTTCTCTCGCAAGAGGTGCACCTGAGAAAAAATACCATCTGTAGTGAAAACTTCAAGCTATATCTCTGTGAAATTTCAACATTCTAGCTGCAATACCAAGGCAGAAAAAAATTATTGTGCGTTACTTTCCGATCCGCCCTCGTATATAAACACAGAAAAAAAATAAGTATATGGGGGATGCACCAGGATTGAAATATAATAGATTATAACAAGGTAACTATAGGCAATAATTCTTATGAAAAGACAAAGACAATTCACATATCTAGGATCTTAGACAAGAATACACCACCAAAACATCTGGAAAGAAATGTGAAAACTTACGGTACTATATTACAATCCACTGCTGTGGTCTCGAGGTAGCATGCTGCCTTGTCATGCAGCGGGCCCGGTTTCGATTCCTGGTCGGGACAGGCTCCTGGGTGAGGTTTTTTCAGGGTTTTTTCCTCACTTGCAAGACAAATGTCAGGAAGCTTAGGACCCAATGGTCCCCAAAAATCATCTGGCCATCATAATCATCATTATCATCATCCATCGCAGATGTGGAAAGCAAAGGGAAGCTACCACATCTATAATTCCTTAGTAAAGCTGCAAAGATAGCATGAAAATGCTGTGATTGCAGTGAAAGACCTGCCTTTGGCAGAATTACTATGAATGGACTACATTACAAAGAAAACCCGCAATGGCAACATTCAGACTACTAATAAGTCACGACTGTCTAAATAAATACCTACACAGATTTGGCATAGCAAATTCACCTAAATGTTCTTTTTGCAATTTAAATGAAGATATGCAACGAAACCATCTCCTCCGTAGTGCAGCTTTTGTAGGAGAGACCAACCTTCCTGTTAAATATTGGAGTGCAAGAGAGCAAATGATTTCATTGTCAAGATACCAACCATATCTAGGATCATTGTTAATGCATTAAAATATAAATATATCATATAAGTAATATAATTAAGGTTAATATTATATTAAATATGACTTTTTAATACATTTATTTTTACACTTTTCAGCCTATTTAGTACTTTGGATTTGTAGAAGGTGGCTTAAAGGAGGAAAATAATGTTATTTTTCTGTTTTATGTCTAAGAATATAAATATTTAACTTTTTCAAATGATAATCTTGCTATGGTTTTTTATGGGTATGAAACATTATATTTTATATGCGTGAAATGACTTGGTTTGGAAATTTCTCATGCAACAGATGAATAGTCTCGTTGGATGTGTGGCATGTAGCGTCATCTTGCTGGAACCACAACTGTTCGTAATCAGTGTCATCCAAATAAGGCCACAAGAAATTCCTAACCATATTATGGTAACATTCTCCATTAATTGTTGTGGCATTACCATTGTCATCTTCGAAAAAGTAAGGTCCTATCACTTCACCGGCCCAAAGTCCACACCAAAGTCACTCTTGAGGGTGTAATCCCTTTTTTAATAAATTTTTTGAGGGTTTTCTGTTCTCAAATGCGACAGTTCTGTTTGTTTATGAAGCCTGAAAGATGAAAATGAGCCTCGTCACTAAAGATAATTTTGTTGGCAAAGTTGTGGTCTGCATGTTGCCTCTCAAGAATCCACTGAACGAACTTTCTTCGTTGCAAATGGTCTGTTGGTTTCAGTTCTTGGGTTAACTGCACTTTAAATGCATGTATGTGCAGATCTTTCACAAGAATCCTCTGCAGTGAGCTTTCTGAAATGCCTAACTGCTTTGAACGTCAACGAATGGATTTGTTCGGGCTCACTTGAACACTATCTCTCACAATGACGATGTTCTGAACAAACCGCGTACGACGAGTGCGTTCAGGTGTTGGAATTTTTGCAGTGTTCCCTGTTGCCTCGAATTTCGTCATCAGCCTCTGAACAGTTGACTCATTAGGTGCATTATTCCGGCCTAAGAGCGCACTAAGCCTTTGAACAGTTTGAGCATAACACTCACCATTCTGGATTGAGTTTTCACAATTAAAACTCATTGTTCAGCAGTGTAACGCTCCATATCCAGTAACTGCAACAAATATAGAAAACAAAAAGTGTAGGTAGAGTGCTGCCAACCTCATAGTAAAAAAATGGCGGCCAATTCAAATCCGGCATTCTTATTTGGACACTCTTTATTTTATGTTTCTTTAAACATGGGAACTAGTTTAAAGAGAAAGATCTCTCTCATTTTCAACCGACATTATGACTACCAGATTTTCATTGGAATCATTTTCAGTTGAAAAAGAAGCCCAACTTTTAGAACATTTGGAAAAACCTTTAGAATTGACAATTTGGGAGAATGTATATATTCAGAAGAACAAATTTAGATCCATGAATTTTGAGATTCCTGATGAATGTGACTTCATCTCTAAGTTAATCAAATCAACACCAAATGGCAACATTATTGATGGAGATTCCAACGAAAATCTGGTAGTCATAATGTCGGTTGATAATGAGAGAGATCTTTCTCTTGAAAAGTAGTTCCCATGTTTAAAGAGACATAAAATATGAGGTAAGATGTAAAAAAATACTCATTAATTTATGAATATAATTACTTCATTAATATTTAATTAATATTGTTAATTTATTAAATTTTATTTTTCAGAATGGTGGAAAAACTAATTCTACAGCTAATAGAGAAAGAATCCATATCAGAATTAATTTGGTGCTTAAAGCACTTTTCAGACGTTTCTGAAACACCATTAGTTCTAGTTCTTCAGTTTTGTTTGGACAAGAGTGATGTTATTGAAAAGGGAGGGAAGTATATTGAGTTGCTTAATACAGTGCTCAGTGCTTCTTTTAGTGACGTCAGTTTGTTGCCATTTTTAAGGAATCTTTCCTTTCCAAATGTTCTTAGTCTTCTTGAATATTTGGCAGATGGACTAGAATCAGATAATTTGGATGTGGAATTCAAGAAATTGTTAGATTGGACAAACTTGCTTCTTGATGCACATTACCAACGCTTTCTTCTCTCTGGAGATACTCATGTTAAGGAGTTATTTTCGAGGCTTCAACAAATTACTACAGAACAGGTAATGTTATGTACCTATTACACTAAGTTGAATATAAACAGAAATTTCAAATGTTAAGTAGCCGCTCAGTCACTTTACATTATTCAGGATCTTGATGCAAACGCTAATTTTTCTTCCTCATATTCAATTCTCTTTTTGTCAGAAGCAGATACCCATCACTACCAGTGCTATCTGGCAGCATTTCAAGAAGACATTTTAAATGAGAATGTACATCAGCATCTAATTCAAGAAGACATTTTAAATGAGAATTTACATAACTTTTATAGCAATTAAGCTTCATATTTCCATCCATCCATCCAATGGCTGATTGGCTCAAATTCGAGCTTGGCCTCCCTTAACTTCTGCCACCAATCATTTCTATTTTTCGCAGCAAGCCTTCAGTTGCAACACTTAAGTAGGTTTGCAGCATCTTCCTTAATACGATTCTCCCATCGTTTTTTCGGTCTTCCAACCCGTCTATTCCCCATAAAACTTGCTGTAAGCACCTTTTTTTGGTGCTCGGTCTGTTGAGAGCCTTTGTACATGGCCAGCCCATTCTAATTTCTTTAACTTAATAAAATTGACACGGTCAGGTTCATTGTATTTGTCATACAGTTCTTTGTTGTATCATATTCTCCACTGACCATTAATATTATATAATATTAATATAATCACTAAAAGATCAGAGGTAGCCCTAAATAATTTTGAAAAAAAAGTACTCAGAAAAATATTTGGACCAATAAATATTAATGGTCAGTGGAGAATATGATACAACAAAGAACTGTATGACAAATACAATGAACCTGACCGTGTCAATTTTTATTAAGTTAAAGAAATTAGAATGGGCTGGCCATGTACAAAGGCTCTCAACAGACCGAGCACCAAAAAAGGTGCTTACAGCAAGTTTTATGGGGAATAGACGGGTTGGAAGACCGAAAAAACGATGGGAGAATCGTATTAAGGAAGATGCTGCAAACCTACTTAAGTGTTGCAACTGAAGGAGTAATTAAATACATGCAAGAGAAAAATTCTTAAAATGCCTCTTCAAAATTAGGGGGTTGTCTTAAATTTGAATAAATATGGTATTTCCTTTCTGGAAGAAATCATACTCAAGAATTCTGAAATTTCACTCCAAGGAACAATCTTCATAAATATAACTTCTGTAATTGACTTTTTAAGAATTAATATCGTGAGGTATTATTTATTTAAGTAAAATTTTATCACCTCACCTCATATTCTTCTTCTTAAGAAGAAAAAGAATATGAGGTCAATCAAAGTTCCTTTCATTCCTGCATGGATCATAGGGCTCTTCGAAAACTTCTCCATCTGACATTCCTGGCCAACTCCTTGATCTCATTCCAAGTCTTCCCCATCTTTTTAGCTTCTGTGAGAGCAGTTTGTTTCCTTGCTTGGGTCTGCCAATTCCCCTACTGCCCTGTGGGTTCCAATCCAATGCCATCCTGGCGGGGTCATCTGGAGGTCAGCAAAGTCCCAGCCATCCCCACTTCCTATGCTGAATTTCAAGTTCAACTGATTCTTTATTAAATTAATATTAAGAAGCTAAAGCTGTTACTATGATTAAAATAAGTATGTTAAAGTAAACGACTAAATTATTGTAATTAAATGATAAAGAGAAAAATGTATGCCTGAACCGGGAATCGAACCCCGAACCTTCAGCTTTCCATACTGATGCTCTTAACCATTGAACTAAGTCAGGCTTCCTTCCCATCCAAGCATAAATCCTTCCTTTACCTTACTTCCTTGGTCCCACATTCAAATGCAATGAATCATCATGTGATACTAAGAAAGTAAGGTAAAGGAAGGATTTATGCTTGGATCGGATGGAAGCCTGAATTAGCTCAATGGTTAAGAGCATCAGCACAGAAAGCTGGGTTCGGGATTCGATTCCTGGTTCAGGCATAAATTTTTCTCTTTACCATTTAATTACAATAATCAACTGATTCTTGTTTGGTTTTTAACCATGTAGGTTTTCATTAGATATCTGGCCCAACCAGAATATTTTTAATATGTTCCGCAAACATTTATTAATGAAAACTTGTAGTTCATTAATAATGGTTTTTGAGGAATGTGATATAATTTTACTTAAATAACTTCTATAGTTATTAAAAAATTCATTACAATCATTATGGTTTTCGAAATATTTATTACACACAACTTCCATACTAACAACAGAACTGTCAATCAATATATGCTGAAACCTACCTTCAAATTTCTCCCAGAGAAACATTGTGATGTATCAAGGCCATGTCCAAAAATGTATATACTACTTTTAACTGCAAGGCACTAAAATCCAGTGCTAAATCTCTCATTTAAACTATGGGGAAGTAATACTAATTCATCCGCACTGCACTCCACACTGCTCTAATCCTAGCAGAGATGTTCAACGGCCATGCACAGTGAGTTGCCATTGCTGGATTCTGGCTTCAATTTCTGTGCCTTGCAATTTTTTTTTCAATGCCACCTGTTTGTCATTCGACATTTCAGGTATTCTCTCCTGGCATTGGCGTATTGTAACCACTTCTGAGGTTGAGGCGCCTGGAAGGCGGGGTTACGCTGCCCCAATGATATGATGGGTGATGGCTAAGGAGCGGATTTCTTTGACCTAAAAAATGGAAAATACGCATGCATTTATGACCTAAAAAAGGTTTAAATGTGTCCTGAAAGGATAAAAATATGACCTTAGAATTGAATGAATTTTTTACCCATACTATATTAATTGTTCATTCATATACATTTTCAATTGTATCATAAGAAAAAGGAAATCATCTTCTATTGTCCAGTGCAAACGTTTGCTACCTGTTAACAGAAACCTTCCAAACAAGTGACTGTGAAACTGACAATTTTTATACAGATACAATGTTGGTTATTTCCAATCACTTGATGACTAGGCTATTAAAAAAACCCAAAATATGACTTTATCATAGAAATAAGCAGAAGTATGACCAAAGATTTGAAAAAGGGAGAAATATGACTTTTAAGACCCAATAAAACCACTTAATCTTAATAATAAGGCATATATAAATGTATTTAATTTTAGGAAGTTATATTTTGAGGTTATTTTAATTATATTATTTTTGGTCTGGACATCTTACCTCAATATTAATGTTGATTTGTTCTTGGACATGTTTCAAAACAATTCTCTGTTTTATCTTCAGCTTTCCCAGTTGGGAAAGCTGAAGATAAAACAGAGAATTGTTTTGAAACATGTCCAAGAACAAATCAACATTAATATTGAGGTAAGATGTCCAGACCAAAAATAATATAATTAATATATAAATGTTTTTACTTACTTGATTGAAGCTTAGAATATAGGCTTTGGTAAAAATATGACATGTCATAGGAATCCGCCCCTTAGTGATGACGATGGGTAATGATGTGCCAGGAGAGGCGTTAAATCTAAACTTAATCTAATGAGGTGAATATGATATTGATGATAATAATGATGGCCAGATGATGTTCGGGGACTGTTTGAGCCTTAAAGTATCCTGGCATTTGTCCTACAGGTGAGGAAAAACCCCAAAAAAAACCTCACCCAGGAAACTTGTCCCAAGTGGAGATCAAACCCGGACCCGCTGCATGACAAGGCAGCATGCTACCTCGAGACCACAGCAGTGGATATGCCTTGCAGTTAAAATGGCAGATTTTTTTTGGACACAGCCTTCGTACATGACAATGCTTCTCTGGGAGAAATTTCAAGGTAGGTTTCAGCCTCCAATGGTTGACAGTACCCTTGTAAGTTTAAACTTTAAATTACTTTATTTCTTTTACAGGTTGTACATATGAATGAACTAAAAGAGTTACTCCCACTCTTACAATTGCTGGACAAAGGAAAGCTACCAGTGAAGAAATCTACCTTCACCAACAAACTTTATTCTGTAGAACTAATAAAATTGTACTAAGCTCAAATTATATTTGTATTGAAATAAATGTTTATAAAACGAGACTTTTAATAATTTATTTTTTAAACATTTTTTTTTCTTTTCCTTAGTTTAACATTTCCGTTAGAGATATTTTTATGTGCACCATGCCTCCATCACAAGATTTTCAAAAACTGTACATCACACATACATTTTTGACCATACAAGGACATGGAGGGAATTCCTAAATGAGTGATCAGCTCAGTACTAGGGCCTCCTCTAAGACAAGACACACTATTCACTCATAAATTCATACTCTCCCCATGGCCTGGCCTACAAGGCCCTTGGTCTATCAGCCGGCTGCTGGCCTCTACATATGTTAATCACATACATGGACGATCATCCTGCCAATGGTAGGGTGTGATATGTGGTCAGCATGTCGAGTCCCTCAGCCATTATAGCTGATTTTCTCAACCTGGAGACACTACTTATTGTTCCTACCCAAATTTCTTAAATGCTGGGTGGGAATCGGTCCCATGCTGATCAAAATTCCATGAGAAAATTTCTTCCTCATAGAAACTCAAACCAGCGCAAGTCCCATAGTTCTGTAACAAGGCATCTTGTCTTAAGCACTCAGCTATGGAATAAAACCGTAAATGCATACTAAACAAGGAAAATATGATGGCCAGATGGTATTCAAGGACTATTTGGGCATTAAAGTTTCCCGACATTTCTCTTATAGGTGAGGAAAATTCAAAAAAACTTCACCCAGAAACTTTTCCTGATTAGTGATCAAACTTGATCCTGCTGCATTTGAGATAAAGACATTACCCTGAGACCACAATGGTGGACTCTCTTTTTAAATACAATTTTAAAATCATAGCCAAGCAGTTTAAGGGTTGTTGCCTTAGTGCAGAGCTACAGGACTTACACTGGTCCGAGTCTCCATGGGGGAAGAAATTTTCTCATGGATTTCAACCAATATGGGACCAGTGTCCACGTAGCAGTGTGAGGAATTTTGGACAGCTACAATGAGTAGGGGCTCCAGATTGAGAAAACCACTAATCACTGGGAGACCCAACATGTTTACCACGTGTCACCCTATTTTGACTAGATGATCATTCACCTCTGTGATTAACACCTGTAATGTGATGATAACAGCTGGCTGGTAGGCCAAAGGCTTTTAATAGTCCTGTCACACCACGGAGTTTTAAAATTGTTAAAACAAGGTGAAATTATTGTTCGTACTTTTTAGGATGGTATAAGTATTTAAGTCTTATTGTTGTTATCCCTAATATAAGACTTAAGACTTTGGTGTCAACATCATCCTTTTATTGTGTCCTCCTTTTGGAAGGTCGATTCCAAATATGCTTCCAACCATCTCTATCATCCCATGCTTTGCTTCTTTTCAGTTCTTCCCAGTCGTATCCCCTCTCTTGTAGACTTTTCTTCACTTGATTAATCCATCTTTCTTGTGATCTATCTCATGGTCGTTTTCTTTTTATCTTGAGATTTAACAGTCTATCCTTTTCCATTCTTTTTTTTTAATGTGCAAACCATTTTAGTCTAATTTTTTCTATGTCTGTTGTTAATTTTTCTACACTTAATGTTTCCCTGATTTTGTCATTCCTTATTCTATCTCTCCTTGTTTTGTGTACCATTCCATGTAAGAATTTCATTTCTGAAGCTTGTATGATGAAATGCTTTCCAAAAAAAAAAACTTTGGTGTAATGATTAAAATATGACTTGTATCCTAGAGGTCGCAGGTTTCATTCCTGGCTAAGCCATTGAATTTTTCTTTGTGCACAGAGTCTGGAAAGGAGTTCACTCAACCTCATGATAATTGAATAGCTACTTGAAATGAGAATTGGACAAATAGGGTTAAGAAACCTGAAATTGAGATTGAGGGATTGTATCATGCTAATTTCATGACTCATACAGTCATCTGCTTGCAATAATAGAAACCAGTTCAGTTTATCTTGATTCTGTAGACCTGTTGGACCATGGATTTATTTTAATACAAGTCTTAAAATATTTATACCACCCAGAAGACCATTAATCGAGACTTATGCCATCTGCAAGGAAAGAACTTTGTATTATGTTCCGTCCGATATTGATGAAATACCTTCTACCTATATTGATTCATTGATTGGGATCGAGAGAGCTTTCTTCTCTTATGTTGCTCTATACAGGGCACAGCATTAAAAGTAATTGAACTCCTGGAAGGATACTCACTCTTTGCCTATAGAGACTGTGGTTTCTGGGCGGGTGACTATAAATTGTACAATATTTACTGTGATTCTCAGCATCAGGCAGAGCTCTTCTAGGGCCTACTGCAGTCAGTTTCATACTTTAACATCGAGACACCTTAAATAAATCAACATATGCTAAGGTAAGAGGAACAATGAAAAAACAGAGGCAATCGTTAATAATATTTCAAGAGAAAAATTATATGCTCAGACTGGGGCTTGAACCTAGGATCTTTTGCTTTCTAGGCCAATGCCGTACCAACTGAGCTACCTGAGCATTAAAAATTTTTATTTAGATTGGAACTTGCTCAGGTAGCTCAGTAGGGTATTGACTTAGAAAGCCAAAAGTCCTGGGTTCAAACCCCAGTCTGAGCATATAATTTTTCTCTTCAAATATGATTTATCCATCATTGAGATGTATGAAATGAATAATAAAGAATCCTTAATAACCTTCCTTATCCAAAAAAACCTATCTATCCTAACTTCCATCTGCCCCTACCCTTGCCCAAGGACAGGGTAAATATTGAGCCCATTTAACCTTTTCTCTCCAATAAATTATTATATATGCCTCTTCCGCCAGGTTCACCGTACCGAAGGACTCCTCCGCTGTATCTGCCGTTGAGGTCTCCACCGTAAACCTGGCAAGGGGCCTTCACAAGATACTATCAGCTGGGCAAGCTGAACCAAGTTTTTTTTTTTACGAGGTGTTACCTCATTTTATGTACGTCCTAAAAAGGAGTTCTGCTTCATCCAACAAGATTTCTACACAAATGTTATCTAATTTACAATACATCACCGAAGCCCATATTACACGACAATAAACACTTGACGTGAACAAACTAACAAAGACACGACAAATGTTAATCGCCAAGATTAAGCTTTCTTCTTCACACCTTCCCCCCCCCCCAAAAAAAACTTACCCTAAAACTAAATTAAGTAGTACAAAACAAAAAACAAACTAAACAAAAATTTCGAAAATATCTCTGTTCATCATGCGCGGCCTGAGTTGAAGTTTTGGCGATTTTTCTGCCTACACATACCAGACATTTTCAAAAGCAACCTCAATTCCAAATCAAAATCATTGATAATCTTATGAGAATCAGGGTAGCAAAGGGTATCAAATAAGATCCTCATCTATCGGGTATCGGCAAGGAACCCAAAATTAAGTCGGATTGGGTCCTCGTATGTTCTGCAAGTCTGATACTAACTGAAATAATTTTGTCACTACTAAAGCATCTCAAAACTGCATTCTTCTGCTATCTATTGCATTAACAACTATGTCCCGCGTAATCTGTATACAATAACTTAGGCAAAGACAAGACGTGTGTAGGCCTACCATTTTCTCCTCAATTTGTCAACCGATTTTTTTAGTAGCTATTGAGCTTTAATGTCATCAATAAAAATATCGGAAACAGTTTTTTTCCCCTTGCCTTTGACATAGAGTCGACGACTTTATTTAGAAGCCTATATTCGCCGTACTGCTCCTTGCGTATAATAAAATCTACAATAGGCCTACTCAATACAGTTTTTATCATTTAGAATTCGTTATATCTGTTAGGCTACATATAAAATGTATACATCCATAGTAATTCTGCCCGACGGTAGGTCTTTCACTGCAATTATAGTATTTGCATGCTATGCTATGCAGCTTTACTAGGGAATTATAGGTGTGGTAGCTTCCCGTTTCTTTCCATATAGCCTATAGGCCTCTATATATTAATCATTTAATTAATTTCAATAACATGCACATATCAAAATTGTAGCCTATTTAATTGTTTTTAGTGAGTCCATTTGTGTATTATTAATAACTAATTTTAAGTAATTTAAACTTTTTTTTTATAATTGAAATTGAAATTTTGTTTCAATAAATGAGTGTTTTTAAATTGTGATTTGTTATTATTTTTTATTTAATTGCAATGGTACTGAACTATTTATAAAAGTGTATGGTCTTTGATATACAATGAACGAATGTATAAGAGTAAAAAGATGTTGGAAACATACAAATTAAATTTTCAATAATGATTATGATGGACTTTCGAGTATATAGGCCTACTAGGCGAACAAAAGTAATAATTAAATATGTGCACACCTCCTCGTACATCATAACAGCTCAATACAATCTGGGGAAAATGTGTCACCTCCACCTCGGTTCTCAAATAAACATAGTCTGCCAAAATTGACAGTCGAGAAGGAAGACAACAAAAAACATTAGATAACATGGAGACGATACTTTTCAATTTGTACAGTAGGATACATAGGGCAAGATGAAGGGAGAATAAAAAATCAGGATTTGGACACTGACCATATAAAGTTAGATTTCTGAAATATTTGCCAGATCCGAGTTGCTTCAGCGTTGACTGCTTTTTTTTTACGTATTGTGTCTCTAGCGCCCACAAATAAATATTGTACGGAGATAATGTCTCTCTTTCAGGTGATTTGATCCTTGTAGTAAGGGATAGAGGGATAGTAGACTCGTAGTAGTAGCATTCTTATCCAAATTCACCTCATCTGGTTGTTTAAGCGCCTAGATTCAAAACGTATTGTAGAGTTGATGATGACAGTGGAATTTTTGGGTGTGATAACAATTATATCAATACGTGTTGAGCTTTTTTTAATCGAAGAGTTGCAGCGCACAGTGGTCCAGAATCCGATTGTAGGAGGACAAAATTAATTACTCACTACGTAACCAACCTCCATCGCTGAAGTTTTGCACAGATATTCATAATGACCTGTTATTTACTCTCATCATCATCATCATCACTGGCGCGACAACTCATTCCTGAGTCCTGACCTCCTCAAGGAGCCTCCTCCAGTTAGGTCGGTCCTGTGCCTCTCTCCACCAATTTCTCAATCCCAACTCTCTAGCGTCTCCATCCACCTCATCCTTCCATCGTAGTTTCGGTCTTCCTATTTTTCTTCTATCATCTGGTCGAGTAGACCATATTCTTTTACATATTTCTGACTCTTCCTTTCTTCTTACATGCCCTGCCCATCGTAGTCTGGTTAATTTAATGAATTTACTAATTTCCACATCTTTGAATAATGCATACAATTCCTGATTATAGCGTTTCCGCCAGACACCATTCTCACATATGGGGCCATACTCTCTCCTCAACATTTTTCTTTCAGAACATTGTAGAGTGCATTCATTGTTTTTCCCCTTATCCATGTTTCACATCCCTATGTCAAAACGGGCCTTACCCAAATTATATAAAATATGTCAATAATGAATGTCTCTCACATGGCATAGCCAAGTGTAATAGTTTACAACGAAATATAAGCTATAACTACAATATAGATATGAAACATCATTTTTACTCTACTTTTTTGCAGGAAATATAAATAAAAAAGCAAAATCAACAGAAGCATTCAATCGCAGACTTCTATAGGGCCTATCTGATACTGCCTCCTCTTATGAAGTACCCCCTTCTGATTCAAAGGAAGATAAATCCGTCAACAAGCCCTTCATTTCTTTCGGCAAATTTCGGGACTTTTTTTAAATGGCAATCATCTTTTACTGCTTATAATGGGATCTGAACTAATGAGTAGCATATGGAGCAGATTTTCTATTGTTTTCTGTCTAGAAAAATTTTTGCATGCCCTTCTCTGTATCGCCTGCGTCTTTGTTGCATGTTTCTAAAGTCTCCTCGGATATTTGATATGTAGACACTGAGACCGACTGGATGATGAATCCGCCATGAACTAGGCCTAGTATTTTATGTGGGCCTATACTAGATGGCACGTAATAATAATCATAGAGTTGTGTATAGAGTTTTTCAGTTTCATTGGTATAATTTCTCAAATTTTCGATATTAATGCCCAAATTGCAGAAAATTGTTTGCAAAATGATTGAGAATCGTTTGATTAGACCCTCATCAATGCCAGTAACGGGAGACGGTAGAGGAGTATTAGCAAAAAAATCTGCATGCTGTGTTTCCATCATTTGTATTATCCTACCACTGTCTGGTTTTGGCCTACTTCCCAAATTTCCGGATGCCATTTTCTAAGAATACCACAATTTTCAAAATCTTGAAACTCACAGAAACGCATTCTACAGAGTGTGTCTCGGATATTTAATGTAAAAAAATGGCTGTTCAGTGATAGAAGTCCATCTATACTCATTTTACTTCGGTATGTAGGCGTAATTAAAATAGGAAAGTTATTATACACCAGATTAGACTTCTTTACAATTTACTGAATATTCTGGCGGCACCATTAAGGAAAGATTGGGTATTCTGTTTGAACAGTGACTAATGTAGGTGGATTCCTGCCATATAATCTCCAAAATTTGTCAACATCCAATATTTACCGACCACATTTTCCAAAAATGTTAAATTTTCAAAATCTTGAAAACCGTAAAAATGCAGTTTACATTGTGATTCAAGGATTCCTAATGCAAAAAAAATCGGCCTAGGTTAATCTATATCCCAAATTTCCGGACCCGATTTTTAAATGCTTATTGTTTTGATAAAAAAAAGAGGCAAACACTTGAAAACAGCAAAGTTCCAACATAGAGATCGCTCATTGCCTAGGATTTAAAAAAAAAAAAAAAACTCTGCTTAGATCTAATTACATAGCAAATTTCATGACTTCTCCAAGTGTGTGCGAGTTTTTTTTTTTTCACCATAACGTCAAAATTTTCTAAATCTCGAAAACTCCACAGTCCATATGCCCACAAGATGTGTTTTCTCATGCAAAAAGTTGGTATTTTGACCAAAAAATACAAATTTTGAATATTTGAAAACCGCAAAAATGGAGTTTAGAGAGTTTGGTCCAAAATTTATAATGTGAAAAATTCATGGTTATGAGTTATACATATGGACTTTTTTTTTTATGAATACGAATAATCTCTAAAAACGTGATGCTTACTCCCAACTACGTAAGTATGAATATGTACTCTTTTCTAGATTTATGATTAATAATAAATATTTTTCATACATGAATGATTCAATACTTTTAACCAAATTTTAATGAAGGTGTTGTCATGTTTGTTCGCTAGCTCAGTTATTAACGTTCTGGGTTACTGATTGAGAAATATAAGTTTTGAGGGTTCGAGTCTATCTAGGCCTATGTCTTTTTTTTTTTTTTTTTTTTTAGTGTGATAGATCTTTTATAATAAAAATATTATATTAGTGTTTAAAATTATTGTGTTTACTGATTGCTATATTTCTACTTTTGGGTGGGAGTATAGACGAAATGTTTGTGTTAATATCTAGCTAATTTATATAGGCCTAGTATTCTATAGTAATTCTGGCCGAGGGCAGGTCTTTCACTGCAATCTTAGCATTTTTTCATGCTATGTTTTGCAGGAATTATAGATGATGATGATAATGATAAGAATGATGATGATGATGGCCGGATGATTATCGGGGACCGTTGGGCCCTAAGCTTCCTGACATTTGTCTTACAGGTGAGGAAAACCCCGAAAAAAGCCGCACCCAGGAGCCTGTCCCGACCGGGAATCGAATCCGGGCCCGCTGTATGACAAGGCAGCTCGCTACCTCGAGACCACAGCGGTGGGCACCTAGCTAATAATTCCTCTAATTTTAAAACGTGCATTTTTACCAAATATGCTTTTATTGCATTTAATTAATGAAGGAAGTCATAAATATAAAATCGTGAGCAAACATAGCAATAATTATAAATTATATTTTTACTGGGGTTCCATTTATACTCCACACTTCTGTCAACTAACTTATAGGCCCAAACTATTATCTACTTTCTAATATCCTTATTATTTTTATTAATAAAGACTTGTTCTATACGTCTGCAGGGCGAATTATATATGTTTTAAATTTTTATCGGTCCCACCATTTTGTTTTTATGACACTTTTATTATTCTCTCCTGCCATTGGCGGAATTGTAACTCTCTCTTTTTAAGATGGGGCGGGGTTATGTTATCCCTATGATATGATTGGTGATAAAAAAAATCTGTATGACAAATTTAATTGGTTGTTTTCATTAATGGACACTTGTGACATCTGCCGTGGGAACTTTGTATTATGCTCTGCGGGATAGTAATAAAATACCTCCTACCTCCTTATATATTCTGCTAGCCGGATACTAACTGGGAGAATTTCGTAACTATTATAGCATCATAATCTGCATTCTTCTGCCATCTATTGCGTAACTCTATAAACTATGTTCCGCGTGGCCTAATACTATATGGGAATCTTCTGCATTCTTCTACCACCTATTGCGTAATTATGTAACTACGTACTGTCAAATATAATAATGAAATACCTCCTACCTCCTCATACATCCTAACAACCTAATATAAACTTCGAAAAATGTGTCATTCCTACCTCGGTTCTTAAACAGTGGACCGTGCTTAAAATAATATTTTGCATGATTTTATTTATTTTTAACAAACTTACCCAAATAGGATCTGCCAAAATTGACAAATATACTTGACAATAGAGTAGGAAAACACTAAAAACATTAAATAATAAACAGACAAGATATTTTTTTTATAATTTGTATAATATGCATCATTAGAGGTTCAAATGGCGATTGAAAAATTGAAGATGTATAAAGCATCAGGTTCAGATGAGATCCCAGCAGAACTGATAAAATCAGGGGGAGAAAAATTGATGGACAAGGTACGCTGGTTGCTTAGTATGATTTGGGAAAAAGAAGCTCTTCCAGATGAATGGAAGGAGTAAATTATCGTACCAATTTATAAGAAAGGAGATAAAACTGATTGCAACAACTACAGGGGTATCTCATTACTTTCAACTTCGTACAAAATTCTAACAAATATATTAGTAAGCAGACTTACTCCCTGTATTGATGACATTCTAGGAGATCATCAATGTGCATTTAGAAGAAACAGGTCTACAACAGATCAGATTTTTAGTAGCCTATAAGACAGATTTTAGAAAAGAAATGGGAATATAATGGTACTGTACATCAACTATATGTAGACTTCAAAAAAGCATATGATTCAATTAAGAGGGAGAAGTTATATAGTATCCTGCTGGAGTTCGGAATTCCTAAAAAGTTAGTTAGACTTATACGAATGTGTCTAAATGGCACAAAGAGTAGGGTGCGTGTAGGCAAACAGTTTTCGGACACTTTTGAAATCCAGAATGGGTTGAAGCAAGGAGATGCACTATCTCCTCTACTATTTAATTTTGTACTAGAGCATGCAATTAAATCTTTAGAGAATGAGGAAGGCTTGCAACTCAATGGTATTAATAGTTTATGCTGATGATGTAGTACTACTGGCCGATAGCGAGGAGATACTAAAGGCCAACACGCACACACTATTGAGTAACACTAAGAAATTAGGACTGGAAGTAAATATCAATAAAACTAAATATATGGCCACACGTAGAAATTCATTATATAATGGAAATGGACAGCTAATGACAAATGAGGGAAATTTTGAGGAAGTGGCTGAATTCAAATACCTAGGAACAATAATCACAAATAGGAATGAGATGCACAAAGAAATTAAACATAGGCTCAATTCTGGAAATGCATGCTATTATGCATTGCAGAGACTCTTGAGGTCCCAACTCCTTTCAAAAAACCTTAAACTGAAAATATATAAAACTATTATTCTACCAGTTATATTATATGGGTGCGAAACATGGACTCTTACTTTAAGAGAGGAAAGGAGATTACGAGTATTTGAGAATAAAGTACTTAGGAAAATTTTTGGACCAAAGATAGATGAACAGACAGGTGAATGGAGAAGACTACATAACAACGAACTACATGGTCTTTATAGGAAGCCAGATATAATAAGAACAGTTAAGTCTCGTAGACTGCGTTGGGCAGGACATGTTGCACGTATGGGAAATGAAAGACGTGCATGGAAGCTTCTTGTAGGAAAGCCAGAGGGAAAACGCCCAGTTGGTAGACCAAGAATGAGGTGGGAGAATAACATTAACTATGATTTGAGGGAAGTAGATTATACAGGGAATGATTGGAAAGAATTAGCTCAGGATAGGGATGTATGGAGAGCTTATGTCCGTGCGGCCATGAACCTACGGGTTCGATAGTGCCAGTGAGTAAGTAAGTACAATATGCATAGAATAAAATATAATATAAAGGGAAATGTCCAAATACCAGGGTTGGAGACTGAAAATATAGGTAATTTCTTAAGATGGATATATAGCGCTTCATTGTGGTTATTACAATGTGTGATAGGCCTATGAGATCTTTGTCAGTTCCTAGTTGCTTCAGGGGATGAGTATTCTTTTTTTTTTTCTTTTTTTTTTAAGATATCGTGCCTCTAGCGGCGGAGATAGTGTGCAGGTGGTATTTATCCTTAATAAGGCTCGTATATTGCTTTCTTCTGGAAGATCACCTCATCTGGTTGTTTAAGGTTGGATTCAAAAGCCGATGATGAGAGCGGAATTGGTGAGTGTAATAACAATCATGAATAACATTAACCATTATTTGAGGGAAGTAGATTATACAGGGAATGATTGGAAAACATTAGCTCAGGATAGGGATGAATGGAGAACTTATGTCCGCGCTGTCATGAACCTACTGGTTCGATAGTGCCAGTGAGTTAGTTAATAACAATCATACCAATACGACGTCCCATGATTTTTCTTGTGGACCGTGAGGAGTTCTGATCGAAGAGATGCAAGCGATACGATTTCTTACCCTGTTGTGCCTAGCGATACGCAAGATTTCTCCGAAGGAACAAGATCCCAAAAAGTTTCAAGCTCGTTGGGGCAGCGTTTACCATGGTTATTTATTTACCGTGGGATCTACTTGGTACGGTTCGAACCGCGCGCACATTTACCTGCATTTTGATGACATCTCTCTATTCAGAAGACGTTAGATTGGTCCTATTTCTAATTACATGGTTTGTTGGAGTAGACCTATATTCTTTATATAGAACAACCCCTTTCCGTTATGGAAAGATTACACCATTTTTTTAAAATTCCTGTTGCCTGAATTGTTCTCTGGCTTCCTTTGGTGTCATTGGAGAATCTTCATGATAGTTGAATACAGGCTTTCACGGCCGGTAATCATAATGTTGAGTGATACCGGGCTATGAATATACAAATGGAAACCAATATGCACCATAACAGCTGGACACCCAAAAAACAGATGGCAGGATGATGTTATAAAAGTAGCCTACTTTTGTAAGGGATAGGCCTATAGGCCTAGCAATTTTGAAAATATGGCATATTTGACCAAAACTTAAATTTTCGGAAATTGCACAATCTGATCAGTACATGGGCCTATAAGTATCGGGAATTTACTGTATAATTAACTAGAACTAAAAAAATCCATCATCAACATTTCATGGTTTCGGACTATTTCGGCATCAGAAAGTTTTAAAGCAAACCTCCCATTTTCTTACTGGGTTTTTATGTTGTGTTTTCTTAATTTGTATGTGTTTTGAACATATCCAAAATTTCACACTTTTCAAATTTATTAAGCTAATTTTAGAGCTACCAATTAGACCTAAAATAATGAAGTATATGCGGACTAGATATACCAATATATTATAATTATCTCATTAACATCCCTGTACGAGCAAGAGCCTCCTGTTACAAGGTGCCTCGGGCCAGCCATTTCCATGGCACTAAATGTACACTAAAGAAGCCTGAAAAAAACTACAGGAAATGGATTGTAGGATCCGAACGAATAAAACAGCAGGAATACATTCTGACAGCTCCATAGCCCTAGATCTTCTCATAAACTACAACAAACACAATAAATTAATCCAACAACAAAAATGGATCATACACTTCACATGGTTCAAGGCCAACTTATGAAACGAGGTAAATTATATGGCAGACCTACTAGCCAAAGAAGCGCCAACCAACCCCGACATCGAATTGGTAGGCCTATACAAAGTAATACCAAGAATTTTAATCAAAGGATATTTGGAGAGAAGAAAGTCTCGAGTAGTGGGAAAATGAGTGGTAGTCCACATTAAATGGACAAATGACAAAGAACTTCTTTTCTGCTGTGAAAGTAAGGATGAAAACAAAACTCTTTCTTTCGCAATATTTAACATCAGTAGTTGCAGGACACGGCAAGTTTGGAGCATAGACCTACTTCCAAAGATTCAGAATTAGAGATGATCCGACATGTGTGTGTAAAGTAGCAACACAAACAGTAGACCATATTCTGTAGGAGTGTGATACACAAAAATGAAAGAGAAACATTCTGAAAACATGTAATAAGTTCAGGCGGGCACTGGTTCTTAAATAATTACGAAATAATGGACAAATACACAAAAGGTTTCCAAATATACACCAATAAAATAGATTTCGAAAAAAAAACTTTAAAAAATCTGAACATAAAGAGTGACATGGAATAAAAAGATAATAAATCTTGTGTAGCCTATAAATAAAAAATGATCTAATTTATTAATTTCGTTCTTTACCGTGCAATATTACAAATATTGTAATGGAGCATACTGGAAATAAATGAGTTAAAAAATATCTCAGTATTTAAGAATTTCTTCCACTTTTGCCTCTTTGCTGCTATTCTAGACCACACGCTCTCTAGTTGACACGAAAACATCATACCATCGTATCCTTTGCCTCCCCACGCTCCTATTTCCTGACCTAGGTCCCACATGGTCACTGCGTATGTTCATTTTTTTGGGGTCATTCTGAGCACATGTCCTCCCCAACTCCTGAATATATTGCTGTGTTCACTGTGTCTTTCAGATTCGTTGACCTATAGATGTCTTCGTTTCTTATCCAGTCTCTTCGCGTTATGTTGAGTAGCTTCCGCTCCATTATCTGGCATTCTCTGGTTAGTGATCATGGCTGGGATCCATACAGTAGCATCGGCAATATACACACTTTCATGACACCCTTCTTAACCTTCGTATTAATCGATTTGTCTAATAAAATAAATGACCTACCAATATATAAATGCTGGCAATTTAATAACAGGAGGGAATTTTATCCTTGTGGATGTAAGAATATTTGTTTACCTAGAATTTTCCAGAAGTGTTTTTTTTTTTCCTTAGGGTGTTGACGATTTGGAATTAATGCTTAGAAGTTTATACAAACAATTTAATTGTTTTAGAATGGAAATAATTGTTAATAGAACAGAGAATTTTAGTAATATTTTGAGACTTTCAATATTACAGATTTACACAACAAAGACTAGTCAACAACATATCCTACTACAAGATTGCAATTGTCACCACAAGGATCGCTGATTTACAACAGCGTTGCCATTACTTATTGAATGCTCTAGAATTAGGCTGTATCATACCTAATACCATTTTTTAATGTACTGTTGTGTGTCTGGTGGAATTTTGAAGTTATGATTCACTGGGAGTTTGTTCCAAATGGACATGCAAACGGTGGATCTTTATTCTCAACAACCGCAATGATTTCATGACATTTTAAGGGTCGCGGGTTGAAATCCGAACAGACCACATACTGCACAAATAACCATGCCAAAAAATTAGGAATTTAGAATAATCGAACTGCTACCACACCTAGCAATAGCCCTGATGTAGCGCCTTCAGATCTATTTCGATCCAAGGCCCAATTCTTGCGTGAAATTTCGAAAACATTGAAGCTGTAGAAGTGAGTTTCAAACGAATTCTTCGCATTAAAAACCAGAGACTCATTACCGCCACGGCATAAATTAATGAACATAACTAAAAGATGGTTCAAAACCGTAGAATCTGATGGTCCCTACTTTGAAAGAGTACTTCAGTTTTGTTTAAAAGGCAACTTTAGGCCTATTTATCAGACAGTTTCTATAGCCTATTACCATACTTGGTTAAATAGGCCTATTTAGCATAATTGCGCAGGCCACTTATCCTCCATTATTTTTTAACTGCAGCTGCATCTCTACATCGAACATCCCACTGTTCCTCGGCCTCCTTGTTTCAGCTGCTCGTCTCTGGAATTCGCTTCCCTCTTAGCCTATAGCCTATCAAGGACTGCCCGATTCAAAAACAATTTAATATCCCCTTAGACAATATAATATACTGCACAAACAAGTAGTATATTTATTATTCCTACTTTATATTTTATACTTTCATCACCAAAGCAGTGATTTAATCAAGTTACAGTAATTACTGCTATTATTATTATTATTATTATTATTATTATTATTATTATTATTATTATTATTATTATTATTATTATTATTGTTGTTGTTGTTTGTTGTTGTTACTCAGAAAAACATTGGAATGGTGTTAACATGGAAGAAGAAGGAATTTGCTTCCCTCTTAGCCTCGTGGATGCAAAAAATAAGAAATAGAATGAGAACAAGGGGACTGGAGGACATGGAATGGATGGATAGAGACGAGTGGAGAGGAAAATAAAACTTTAGGCACAGAAAGATGTGTAAACATTGAAAATCTGTATGTAAATAAAATTGTTTTTAAAACTGTCTAACACTCTGGCACGATGGAACCCGGAAATTCACGGTCATGCGGACATAAGCTCTCCATACATCCCTACCCTTTGCTAAAGTTTTACAATCATTCCCTGTAAAACTTAACTCCCTCAAATCATGGTTAATGTTATTCTCCCATCTCTTTCTTGGCCTACCTTCTGACCGTTTTCCCTCTGAATTTCCTATAAGAAGTTTCAATGTCATCATTCGTGCCCATCGCAATCTACGAGACCTCTCCTGAATATGCCCATATTTTTTTAGTCCAAGAACTTTATTCTCAAATATTGGTAATCTTTTCTCCTCCCTTATTATATTATTATTGTTATTATTATTATTATTATTATTATTATTATTATTATTATTATTATTATTATTATTATTATTATTATTATTATTATTATTATTATTATTATTACTTACTTACTTACTTACTCACTCACTGGCACTATCGAACCCGTAGGTTCATGGCCGCGCGGACATAAGCTCATGGGTTCCCTGAGGTAGTCCCCGCCCGGAGATCCGAATGGGGGACTATTTGACCTCCGGAAAATTTTACCCCAGTTGAACCCATGTCCGCATTTCTTGACAGTTGTATTTTTACGGTGAAAGATCGTCACTCTTTCGCCCAAGGTACTTTTTTCGTCTGGCTTATCACCTTCGACCAGTCCGGCATGGGTAACCCTATCGGCAGCAATGCTACCGCCGGCATAGCTCTCAGGATCATTTAAGCACGCAAGCCACTTCACCACGACAAGGTAAAGATACCATGGAGGGATTATTATTATTATTATTATTATTATTATTATTATTATTATTATTATTATTATTATTATTATTATTATTATTATTGTTGTTTGTTGATATCAGGTCTCGGTATAGGGTCACAAAGTTACAAGACTAACGTTTGAAATGCACGGAGTATAGCTAAGCTTACATGACGTGGGAATGGGATAACATTGCGAACGTACAGTTATTTTCATAACAAAGTTTGTAATGACAAGCAAGATAGTATATAGTGTATAGGCCTAGGCTATGTTTATATCTGTAAGTGTGAACATTTTATTTTGTGCCCTACTGTGATTGAACGTTCAACTTCAGTCACAGAGGTTCGGGCCCTATACATAGCACCGATTATTATATTTTTACTTTCCTTATCAGCTCTGTATTTTGTATTGTTTGTAGATAAATTAATTATAGGCCTAGATAATTCATAGTTGTTAATTTCTGTATAAGACAACCTTGTATAAGCGGAAGAGAAGACCTTACGACCATAACTTCACCAGGTAAAATAAAATATTATTATTAGGGCAAGGCAATTAGGTAATGATTTTGCATCTTTTTCTCATGAAGGTTGAAACATTGCTTGCATATATGAAAATGTACGGCATTAAAAAACGGATTAAATAAGAGCAATTCATTAGGAATTTTTTTTTCCATTTTGTTAACTTTTTTTAGGAATAGGTCATTTTTTGGCAATTTTTAGGTCATTTTGAGCATTTTTTACATTTTTCCAGAAGGCTGTGACATTATTTGTATTTGATTTAATATTTTTATTATAATTCAGTATTTTTCCTTGTCAATACAATTTCTTGGAATTAAGTAGTTGTTTTGCTAACTACTACTCCTATTTTTCAAGGTATGTGCATAATGAACTTGCCCACTTCTAGGAATTTTATTCAATTTCTTAGAGCTTATGCTAGCTTCTATCCTTATTCTGATTGTTAACTGCAATTTAAAATTGCTGTAAAAGTTCACTGTGTAATTGAAATGGATTTTCTGCAATAAAAGGTACTGTAATATGTATTTTTTAACTACTTTTCTTTTAATATTTTGATGTTAAGTTAAATTTTATGTAATCCAGTAATCAAGTGAGTAAATTGTATTTTTATTGGCAATTCTTAACTTTTTATTCGTCACTTTTTATTTTATTGGTCTTTTTTTTCATTTTTTATGTCATAAATGCATTTTTTATTTTGCATTTTTTACCAACTTATAGGTCATTAATGCGGACATGGGTTCAACTGGGGTAAAATTATCCGGAAGTCAAATAGTCCCCCATTCGGTTCTCCGGGCGGGGACTACTTCAGGGAACCCATGCCAAAGGCTCAAACACAGGACTACATGGTATTTATAGGAAGCCAGATATAATAAGAACAGTCAAGTCTCGTAGACTGCGATGGGCAGGACATATTGCACGTATGGGGAATGAAAGACATGCATGGAAGCTTCTTGTAGGAAAGCCAGAGGGAAAATGCCCAGTTGGTAGACCAAGAATGAGGTGGGAGAATAACATTAACTATGATTTGAGGGAAGTAAATTATACAGGGAATGATTGGAAAGGATTAGCTCAGGATAGGGATGTATGGAGAGCTTATGTCCGCGCGGCCATGAACCTACGGATTCGATAGTGCCAGTGAGTAAGTATAGGTCATTAAATGCTTTGCCCTAATTATTATCATTATTATGTTTATTTTTATTCGTATTTCTATGTACAGTATTTGTACTCTGTCCTATTGATATACTTATCGCCAAAACATAAGAACTTCGTTCCACCGTCTTCAGGTAATTTACACTTAAAGAATGATTGTCCAGTATGTACAGTTGCCATATTCGCTTCTTATTAGACCCCCAATAGATATGAAATTTTTATTATTTTTTTATTTATTTCCTGTAATCCCTAAATGGAACATAGGGCAGCAGTAAAGTTTCTCCAGCGTACTCTGCTTCCAGCCAGTCATTTCACTTGTTTTCAACTTTTCCGTCTTTCCTTTGCTTCCTTCTCTACTGATCGCTTCCAAGTTTTCCTAGGTCGTCCCCTGTTTCTTACTCCTTGCGGATTCCAATCTAGTGCAGTCTTCTCGATGGCTCCGTCTGGTTTTCTCAATGTGTGGCCTATCCAATTTCATTTTCTTTGTTTTATTTGGTGACATATTGGAGATTAGTTGGTTTTTCTCCACAGTTCTTCATATGAAATACTAGTAGAGTTTTAACTATACACTGCAGAAAATAAATTGCCAATGCGGTTTTCAACCAACCAGAAGACATGTGTGGTGTTCTTCTGGTATTAGAATAAAAGGATAGGGGTTGTTTGTTAACTACTTTCTGGAATTGAGATTTTTATGTTTCGACAAGAAGTAGGTTATATATTAGGTGGTGAACTGTTCGATATATATATATATATATATTTATTTATTTATTTATTTATTTATTTATTTATTTATTTATTTATTTATTTATTCTACCCTATTCAGTGAAAAAAGCGGCCAGATTTGGTGGAATTTGAATTTTTAATTTTAATCTTTCTGTGAGTGAGTTAGCAGTAAGAATTTCTTTGCATTGTGATGCTGTGACATAAGCACTCTTACCCCTGTAGTGCCACAAATTCCAAGCACAGGTACACAAAAGTGGAAGAGTGTTTGGTAAAGAAACACAACAGGTTAGTGGTAAGGGTTTATAGGCCACGTGTATCTCGTAAACACGAGGGAAGAGATTTATTCATACTTAATATGTACAACCAGCCTAGCTAACCCAGATGGACACAACATTATAGAATAAATTGCATCTTTAAGAGTAAATTATATAAACACAATATGTTTTGATTTCACTGATAGTAGCCTATATTCCTGCCTGCTTATCGGAACCATTGCTGCATGACTTACAATAGTCAAGTTACATCAATCTATGCCTAATGCAACACTCAACTTGGTGAATTTTTGGCAGAATCCCGGGCCCTACTGATGTCAACCTCGCGATTTCCAACAAAATATTTTTTTAATTTTAATTCTAGTGGAAGTTGTGGAATTGCAACTATGGAGAAGACATGGATTTTTTAAATGATAAAATTAACGAGTTAATACCTGACCCACGCTGTCACGTCTAAATAAATGAAATATGAAGATTTAATTAAATCAAATGTTAAGTAGGTTCATTGCGATGAACCAAATACGGCGATCGCTAGAGTCAATTTTTTAATTTCGGATTTCAGGTAAACTCTCACTTCCAATATTCGACTTTCGTTGATTTGAGTAATATTTACCTCTGTTTATTTGAGTGGGAGATAGATATCCACTTTTGTTGTGAAACATCGAAAATTGCGACCTCTAGAGATATTTTTAATTTTTCGTTTCAAGTGAACTCCTACACCTAATTGTTTTAGAACAAAATAAATAGCGGCTATACACTTGTCATACCTGAAAACCTGTAGGCCTATGTACACATTATCATGAAGTTTAAAAGTCTATAAATGGCAAACATACGTCTACATTCGTTTTTATATACATTTATGTTTTATTTATCGATGTATTTTTGGCCAGCCGTATCTATGGCAATAATTGTCATAATTTACTATTATTGTATTTGGCAACCTTGTGACTTTCAAACGGATATTTTAAATTTCTATTCTAGTGGAATTGGTGGATCTAACAACTCTGGAGACGACATGGTTTTTTTATAAACTTCTTATTTCTTTTAAGAACGAATTCTTTACTAGACTCCGCTGTCTGACGTAGGCCCTAATTGGCAACCTGGTTATTTTCATCCTGGAATTACAAATTTTTATTCTAGTGGAACTGGAGAAATACATAACTACATAGGCCCCTACATGGCGTGTTTTTAATTTAAAAATATATATATATATATATATAGTTTAATTTGTAAAGTATTTCTTCTTCATCTAAGCATGAAAGCTAGCAGCTTGTTGCGTGTTCATTCACTTCAGGTCCGGGGAATGGTGACGTCCTTACATTGTAGTTGTGGTCTTCGTAAAGGCCTTTTGTGCTGAGGTGTCCAATCACGTACTTTCTTCACTAATATACTATTCTCCATTCTATTTATGTGATCGTGTATAAGTATGATATTTAAAGTTATTTATTCAATGATTTTGTGTATAATTTTCTGTAGGCCTATAGGCCTATATATATTTTTTTTTGTGCGGAAGAGAAGGTCTCTGCCGGAGTAAATAAATTATTATTATTATTATTATTATTATTATTATTATTATTATTATTATTATTATTATTATTATTATTATATTTAACGATTTTTTTCTAAACTCGTGGGCCTTAATAATGACAATCGTATTGTTAGTATTTTTAATTTTAGTTCTTATGGAAGTTCAAAGTTACTAAAAAAGGCCATGATATTGTACAGATGAATGTAATTTTTTTTCTTTCTTGAAATACGTTTAACGTTTTCCCCCTAAAAAAGCTTTTCCCCAACAACAACAAAAAAAAGTTTGATTGCGAAAAAATCATGGCCGCTAGAGCGTTAGCATATTACTGTAGGATGTAGGCTATATATATATATATATATATATATATGCCTACTTTTTTTCGCCGTAATTTTCGGTACCTTGTTAAGTAGGATCGAAGGAAAATTTATAAAATACTTTTTTTTATGGATACAACCTCAGCAGCTGCATTCTTTCGGAATTCGCTAAAACTAGTGTTCGAGAAGGAGAAACAATGGATTTGCAATAATATAATTTGACCAAGAAACATTTATTTGTGTTGGAATGTAGTCAGGTGACATGACACCCCTTTTACAAGTAAGTCAGGATAAATCTATTAGTATACGTCAATGGGAGAGAAGTTGACGCATTTCTTGTAAAAAGAAGAGTGCCTGTATACAAATATATAAAATTTCAGTTCAAGTAAATCAGATAGGGCATACGCATTAATCTTAAGAAATAACAGACGTATATCTAAATTTAATTTAATTTTAATTTAAAAATAGAGAAACTCTCATTGTATCTATTAATATTTACTTAATAAATACATTAGGAAACAGAATAGGGCCCACAGGTTAAGACTTATGACAGAACTTTTATAGCTTATTCCACAAGTTTACGAAGTGAGTGGAAAACAAAACAGCATTGATTCTACTTCTAGCTCATGAAAATTGGCACGTAGGCCTATACCAAGTATTTTAATACTATTTAGAGTAAGAATCACAAACAATGTAATTTTAGGATGTAAACACCGATTTCAAGGAAATGCTAAGTTATGAAGGAATCCCTAGGACCCATAAAACATACAAACATTGATTGTAAACAAATAACGTGATACAATTCAATTTATTTACATTTTGTGTCGTATAGGCCTACATTTGGTTTCGTCGATTAAAATAACAATAAACATTCATATTATTTAGGAAAATTATAAAAAAAACACTTGTAAAAAATAGACAAAATTTAATTAGAGCCAATTTTTGATTTTGGTTTTAAAAATACGAAAAAGAAAGTTCTTTACGTCATTTTTGTAAGAAATATAGGCTACTAATCTGATGAATTAATGTTATGATTTCTACAAATTCAGTATCAAAATTATAGTTTTGAACATTATTTTTGGTGTACAACAACATCAATAATAATAATAATAATAATAATAATAATAATAATAATAATAATAATAATAATAATAATAATAATAATAATAATAATAATAATAATAATTAATAAATATGGAGAAGACTACATAACAATGAACTATATGGTCTTTATAGGAAGCCAGATATAATAAGAACAGTTAAGTCTCGTAGACTGCGATGGGCAGGACATGTTGCGCGTATGGGGAATGAAAGACGTGCATGGAAACTTCTTGTAGGAAAGCCAGAAGGAAAACGCCCAGTTGGTAGACCAAGAATGAGGTGGGAGAACAACATTAACTATGATTTGAGGGAAGTAGATTATACAGGGAATGATTGGAAAGCATTAGCTCAGGACAGGGATGTATGGAGAGCTTATGTCCGCGCGGCCATGAACCTACGGGTTCGATAGTGCCAGTGAGTAAGTAAGTATAATTAATAAATAATAATAATAACAATAACAACAACAACAACAATAATAATAATAATAATAATAATAATAATAATAATAATAATAATAATAATAATAAGGAAGTGCGTAAACTGAGTAAATTCCTTAGCAAGTTAAATGTATAGTCTGATTTTGATGGTTTACAGAATATATCCTTCTTTTGATAACTCTTAAATTGGCGATACACTAATTTCTCTTGTCAGTTATTTAAATGTGTCGGATCGCAGTGAAAATAAAGAGGGGTTATGTTTTTATTTAAGGTGTCAGATTTCTCTGATTTTTTTTAGCAAACTTTAATGGTTAATTTCAATAGCATATACTGAGTTTCGTTTTGTAAACTCAAAAATTGCGGGCACTAGAGCTATTTTTAAATTTTCATTTGAGATGAACTCATAAGTTACTTGTAATGGTACAATTTTGCTGGTTAACGAACTCGACCCAACTTTTTAATTGATTCCTATAAGTTATGCCGAATATAATTACAAAAATTGCTGTCAATAGAGTGGTAACATATATATGTGTGTGTGTATGTGTGAGTGTGTGTGTGCGTGCGTGCGTGGGGAACTCGACCCAACTTTTTAATTGATTCCTATAAGTTATGCCGAATATAATTACAAAAATTGCTGTCAATAGAGTGGTAACATATATATGTGTGTGTATGTGTGAGTGTGTGTGTGCGTGCGTGCGTATGCGCGCGTGTACGAGTGTGCATGTGTTTGCATGCATCTGTGTATGTGTGTGTGTTTGTTTGTCTACTAGTTAGGATCGATGGAGATATGTAACATTTTTCAATTCAAGAATCTTTTCATGAGAACAAATAGCTTAAGTTCTTCGGAGTTCTCTAATATCTATAGGATATTGAGACCCTCATGCGAATGTAAAATGATAATTTAAACAATCAGTGTTGGATATTTTTTACACGCTTTATATTAGCTTGACCTGTATCTATCTATGTAACTGAATCTTTTAACGCGATTTTCACCCATTTAAAATCATTGGATCGATTTGAAACTTTGTATACTTGTGAAAGACCCGTGACAATATAATAATTTCATATTTTGTTTCTAAAATCCTGGCCAGAATCATCAGAAAATAAAAAAAAGTGTCTTTGTATCTATGTAACGGAATCTTTGAACACGATTTTCATCCACTTAGGAACATTGGATCGACTTGAAACTTTGTGTACTTGTAAAGGACCCATGACAATACAATAAGTTCATATTTTGTTTCTAGAATCCTGGCCAGAATCATCAGAAAATTAAAAAAATGAAAACTGGTATTATAGGTTGCGGACTTGTCGACTTTCAGTCAATCATTGAAAGAGCTCAGTTGGTAGAGCGGTACGCTTTAGTGGTAGGGCTATATGATTTCTGTAATCCATAGGTCGCTGGTTCAAATCCGGCTGGGAGTTTTTTTAGAAGAGTATTACTTTCAGCTCATAGGCTACTACAATAGAATCGAATTTAAAGATATTTACTGTTTTATCTTATTCTGTAAAA
This sequence comes from Diploptera punctata, assembly GCA_030220185.1. Classification (NCBI taxonomy): domain Eukaryota; kingdom Metazoa; phylum Arthropoda; class Insecta; order Blattodea; family Blaberidae; genus Diploptera; species Diploptera punctata. Next base: position 1,258,568 of record JASPKZ010009814.1, on the reverse strand, counting down.
TATTAAAACTAAAAAATAAATAATAGTTTTAAAAAAACTAAAACAACACGCTTTATTATAAAACCGAACTAAAAAAAATTTAAATAATTTTAATTTCCAACATGCTTGGATAAATAGCCTAATTTTACCATCAAAAGCGTGGGGTGCTTTTTATGATGTTTACATTTTCTTCTTAGAGACTTTACTTTTACCAATATCTGTTTAATATCAAATATATTAATTGATAAAGAGCACCCCACGCTTTTGATGGTAAAATTATTTATCCCAAGCATGTTGGAAATTAAAATTATTTTTCATTTTTTTAGTTCGGTTTTCTAATGAAGCGTGTTGTTTTAGTTTTTTTAAAACAATTTTTATATAATATTAATACAGTAATCAAATTGTAACATTATGGATCGTATTCAGGAAATCCAAGATCAAACCAGGTTCCGGGCAATTCCATCGATATTTGTTCCTGGTTTAACCCGGCTGACATAAAGTGCCGATTGTCTAGGAAAAGTGGGAGCCTTAACCTCCTACTACCCCAAGGGCTTCCGGGCCTGTTGTGGGATCACTTTACTTACTTTATTTGTTCCTGGTTTTCCTCAGACGCCAAGGGAAATTCTGGTTGGAATTTTATTACCATGGCCCATTTCATCATGTTTACCATTTCTTATCATAATAAGTAAATGTACGCGTTACGACCCTAGATATTAAAGTGTCTATAAAGATAAAAAAATAACAAATGAAGATCAATATTTTTTTAAAACAGAACACATTCCAATTTTTAAAAATAATCTTATTTATTGATTGGTTGTGATAGATCTTTTCATTTTTTTGACAATTGTGGATATAAAATGTTAGGTGTTCACAATAAACAAGTTAATATAAAAAATAGGATACAATTATGATTTTTTTTGGCTTCTTATGAAATATTAATGAAAAGGACATGCTCATTTATGAAAAAAGCTTCTCAAATGATATCGACTGATAAAATCCGGAGAATTGAGCGGACATGAGGCGGCTAATAATAAACGAATAATAAGTTGATTTGGAGGGAAAAAAGTGAACTAAACCAGTGCAACGATAGTCATGACCTTCTTCGAAAATTTGATAGATGTTAGAATAACCCTGGTTTCCACGAATATTAAAAGGTTGACGTCAGTTTTTTTCTTTAACTAAACTTATAGAATAGGCCTATGTCTTATTCTTATTTATTGAAATACCCATATTATTCAATTGGTGAACTTTTAAATTTATTTATTTCATGTATCATAATTTAAATTCATTTTTACATTCTCAATTACCTACATGTGCTTAAAGAAAATAAAATAATCTTCGCTGCGTATTTTTTAGGGTGCATTCTGAAAATTGCTCCAATTCATTAACAAGTTTTTAAGTAAAAAAAAAATCTGATGTGTATGACCATAATTTTACAAATTTCTAATAATTTAAGTGAAATGCTAATAGTTATAATAATAAAATAATGTCAGAGTTGATATAATAGGGTGCTATTTAGCGTGGTAAAAGACTTCCTTTCGTACGAAAACAAATTTCGCGAGTTATTAGTTTTAACATTAACTAGAAGTTGGCAACATGGACTTCTATTGCTCATTTACAATGTTTGGTGGTTTAGACACGAGCAGTCCGTTCAGTCTGAGTCAAAATCGTAACGTCGTAAGATGATTTTGTGGCTGTGTAGGTATGTATCTACGTACATAATTCTTATTTAAAAGGGGGTTCGACAAATTAAAAAAAAATAATCATATGTAATTGTGAAATTCATTAAATAATATTAAAACATAACTTTTTACAAAAAAAAAAATATATATAATGACATTAGTGAAAATTAATATTGCGCATTATAATAATTGGTTCAGATTTAAGCATATTCTGCAAATTCGTTTTCCAGTTCTATCAAAAATATAAAAATTAAATTAGGATATCTTGCAGGATATCCTTGCTAATTGCAGGGTAGGTCTGTAATTTCTATATTTTTAATTCCGAAAAAAATTAAATCGTAAGCTAGAATTACTAATCTTGTTCAGTTGTCAAATTGATCACGTATCCCTTTTGGAGGCAGACCTGAATTGTTTCAAGTTTGGTTTTAGCTTTTTTTTTTTTTCCTGGTTATCTGGCGTACGAAATGTAAGAAAAATTTACTCTTGGAAAAAGAAGTAAATTGGAATTTCAAAATGAAATTCTTCTAAAAAAATTAAAGTTAAAATATTTCCTGTATTTAAAAAAAAAATGTTTTCTTCATATTTAGTTTTTTCTCTTCTGTGCCATCGTGTCACCAGTGAATATTCAATCTAATAAAAAGTGGCTTTTAGCGTCGTGTTGGCCAATGTGATAACTAGGGCTCGGAAGTTGAGGAAAAATCCCTTTCATTTTATATATGAAGACGAGGTCCAACTTATTATACAACTTTTTTTGGATCATTGTAGGCCAGAAAATGGTGGATTTTATTTCGTCCTTTTTTTTCTTATTGGCCTTTTTTCTACTACATTTACACCATTTGTATAATTGAATAGTTACCCCGAAAACCGATCTAATTCATAAACTGCTATTCATGACTAACTTCATCAGCCATTTTGTTATATATAGATCACTAATAGCTTGAATACAACATTTTAAAAATAAATAAAACTGCTTTGGAAGAGAGCAGGGATAGTTTTACATGCGCGCCATGCTGTGATATTCTCCGGATATACGAGTATATCACTAATTCACTGAAAACTCAATTTTCGAATTGTTGTGGGTTAGATCTCTTTTCGGGGCAACTAATCAAGAATCCGCGGTCTAGTTTCAATTCCAACCTTTTTTAAAAATCTTATTTTACTTTCCAAACACTTTTCGCAAGACAAACATTTTTGTTCCGCGAGAAATTATTGAACCCTCACAAAATATCCCTTTATTTTTAACCAGCCTACTGACCGCCTGATATCCATTGCGGGTCCGCTGAATTCATTCTAGATAAAAAAAAATGTTCGTTTTACGTAAATTCTCCAAGAAATTTCATTTCAATTAATACAGAATTCCTGTTTCAAACTGTGTTGAATTAAGATGAAAGGAGATGCATTTTCAGTAATCAATTTTTTTCGCAATGTGTGTTGTTTCACTAGATTTTTAATTTTTAAATATATTTCATTATATTCATTAAATGCAGATGAAACTAAAATTATTTATTTTTATTTGCTTTTTTGCGTCCTTTTTTTTAGTTTTAGGTCGTCTTTTAGGATATGTTTAAGTCTTTTTTAAAAGTATTTTATAGGCTTTTGTAGGTCCTCAACTTCCGAGCCCTTGTGATAACATATGTTCCCGCTAGAACCAATTGCCAACATATTTCCTCACATATAAGGGATACTATCCCAGGAGTCCACCTATGTTAATGGGTAGGTTAGTGAGAAAATGGACAAGTTAGATGGGCAAGTTAGGCTGAGAAAATGTGAGTTAGTAAACCAGATTAGTTTTCAGTTGTTTCTTTATGTTCCATCCATTCATAGTAATTCTGTCCGAGGACAGGTCTTTCCTGCAATCATAGCATTTTTCATGCTATGCTTTGCAGCTTTACTAGAAAATTATAGGTGTGGTAGCTTCCCGTTGTTTTCCACATCGGTATAGGATGATAATGATGGTGGCCGGATGATTTTCAGTGGCCGTTGGGCCCTAAGCTTCCTGACATTTGTCTTGTAGGTGAGGAAAAACCCCGGAAAAAAACTCGCCCAGGAGCCTATCCCGACCGGGAATCGAACCTGGGCTCGCTGCGTGAGAAGGCAGCACGTTACCTCTAAAAAATAGCGGTGGACGAATTTATATTGGTGGCATAGAATCCCGATTTTTTTATTATAAACGAAAACTTCAGAAACTATTTTTGTAATTTCGAAAATCAATTTTTATTTAAACATAATTATTGAAGTTAAAAATTGTGCTGTAATGTTAAAATTTGTATTCAATAATTTTTAATTTAACTATATGCTTTAGGCCTATTGATATAAAAGTTAGCTTTGATAGGTAGGAGATACAAGGTAGCAGAAAATTGCTAAAATTGATTAGGTGAGCAGTTTATGCCTGATGAATTGTGCTGCTGGTATCAGATCTAATTTTTTTTCTCAACCAAATGCCAATTTTCTTAATTCTAAAAATTGGCCCTTGCGCTCTAGTGATTAACATGGCTTCTTTGGAAGGGAAGTAAAGCCATGGGTCTTGTGTGGTACAGTTGGCTCAGTAATTTAGTTTACAGGTGCTTTGTGGTTACATATATCTATTTTGCACGTATAAGTATTTAGCATATCAAGCGTCACATTTTATCTATTAAAAACTTTACTAATTTTATTTTATTTACTAAAATAAATTGTTACCAACTAAAGATACTGTAAAAGACAAAATTTGTAACGCTAAGATAATTATATCCATGTGGAGTAGACATGGAAATGTCATTTAAAATTGAGAAGACATAATTGGCCGAGAACTGTTTTCAGTTTTTGGAGATTGGAGCATCTTAGAAGCACCTAAGAACTTCCCGGCTCTACCTGGCAGTAATAGTGTATTTTTTAAACCAGAGGGAAACAGTTGCCTTTGATGCTGCCTGTAAACTAAATGATTGAGCCGACTATACATTTATGGCATGTGAAAGAACTTTGGCCTCTGAGCAAAATTTGTTGGTCCTTTCATGTCCATTACATTTGCATTGTAATGCTAATGAGCTGGGCTATAACAGAGAGGTGAATAAAACATTCTAATACTTAATTATTTAAAAATGTTATAAAAGATTCTTTTGTAGTTCCCAAACCATTCTCATAATGTAAAAAAAAGTTATACTATGTGAGCTAAGTTCCAGTTGTACTTTAAACAAACTTGCGTAGGGCACTACTCCATCTATTGGGAGAAGTGTGGTACTCCTTTTACCTGCCATATAAGTGAACTGTCTAGAAGTGTCAATGATTGAAATATTTAGTTTTAGGCTACATTCATTTTATGGGAAATAAGACTGAAATCAAGATGGTATTGTCTGTCCAACAGATCTGTGCCCTGTAAGATATGTGAACTAAAGACTACTTCCTTTTCTGCCTCAGCAAATCATTTCCCTCCCTGCATTCCCACGTCTCTTTTCTCTCTCTTGCACTTGCAACTCCAGTGTTGTCAACTTGACTCCAATCTTGCATTATTCAATATTCAAGAGCCATGCCACTGGGGGAAGTTTGGCAACATCCTTACTTGATAAGTTACTGTGGCTGTTTGACGTAGTGGGAGGGGAGTACAGTGAAATGGTGATAGTATAGACGTATACTTTTCTAAGAACAATGCCAGTGCTATAGAGGCACAGATCCGTTGGTCGGAGTATACCAATAATTAGGAACTTCCATTTCTTATTTATGACATAAAATTGTATATGGGCTTACCTAATAAGACATTTATACTTTTTCAATGATGTCGATAGATATCCTTTATTTGCAATTTCATTAAATCTAGACGAGCAGAATATATGCTCAACGATGACTTGCTTATAAAATCTATTATTTTCACCATATATTAATGACCAATGTAGGATATTTTTCTTTATATTGTTTGAAAACATTCAAATTAATTTTTCTCTCCACTTATCAAAGAATTTCTTTTTTGATGCTTCAAAAATTGTACAGGAGAAAAACCCATTTGAAACAATTCAAATTCTAATGTATTCTGTATTGCTCATGCATAGAAATTAAACAATGCAATGCTTTTATTTTGTCTTGTGCCGTGGCCAAGTAGTTAAGGCAGGAAGCCTTGGTGCAGAGCTATGGGACTTGCACTGGTTCAAGTCTCCATGGGGGAAGAAATTTTATCTTGGTATTTTGGCCGGTATGGGACTGGTGCCCACCCAGCATCGTGAGGCATTTGGATAGCTACAATAAGTAGTGATTCCATGTGGAGAAAACTAGCTATAATGGCTGGGAGACTTGACATGCTGACCATGTCACCCCTACACTGGGTATATCTACCTCTGATTGACACATGTGGATGTTAGCCAGCAGCTGGCTGGTAGGCTAAGGGTCTTCTAGGCCTGTTGTGCCATGGAGTAATTATTTTATTTTACAAAGAAAAATTAATGCTTCGACCGATAATTTTTTCTAAAATAAAAACAGTCCAATTCTGGAAAATGTTAATTTAAAACACGGTAGCATCAAAATGCATTGCTTGTTTAACTTATTACAATTATAATAATGTATTTTAAAATTCACCCACATCATTTATATAGACATGCTAGATAATACATATTTTTTTTTAGAGTGTCAGAAATCAAACTGTTTTCTTACATGCTTAAAGTTAAAACTGTTATTTGACTAATGAAAATCTAATACACATGTCTGATTTGTTTGTTACAACTTGAACTTAGCTCAGAAGAGGTATAGGCATGCACAGTAACTCATCTTCTTATTACCCGTTTGCCCTAGTTTATTAAGAATGAACTGGTAAACGAGATTAGTTCCAGTGACTGGTTCTTTCTAGAATCTAGAAAATTTACATTTAGATTCAAGCTTGCTCAGGTAGCTCACTTGGTAGAGCATTTGACTAGAGTTCAAAAGGTCCTGGGTTCAAGTACCAGTCTGAGTGCATTGTTTTTCTCTTCAAATATAATTTGACTGTAGAACTTGGAAGGAGATTGTTCTGTCAAAGTAGTTGCTTGATGAACTTCTCATTAAAGATTTAATCAAAATATTTGAAGGAAAATTATGAAATTTTAGTGAAATAGGAAATTCAAAATAATTTAAGTGTTAGTTTAGGTGATAGCATGCCTGCACCCTTAATAGTGGATCTGGGTTTGAAATTTTATTGTAACATTTTCAATGTTGAGGTTAGGAGACTTGTATAAATACCTTGGTTAGGAAAACCATACTGTATGATGTTTTATATCATTGCTTAAGGAACACAACAAAAGTGACTTTTTTTTTAAGTTATATAGGTAGGAAATAACGCTGAGGTTTCTTTAATTTAAGTTGAGTTTTGACTTGCCTCATACTTAAAGTGTGAGGTGAGTGAAAAACAACTCAATATAAAAAATATTTTTTTTTAAATGTAATATATTTACAGGGAAACAAAAGTTTCTATAAAGGTTCAGTTTTGTTGTGGGGTGTTTCTTAAGCAATGATGTATATACATCAATGTTGTGGTTGAAGTGTTTTGTTTATTTCAGATTGAATGGCAGGAGCAGATGTCTTCAGCATTTTATATACTTGACATTTTTTAAAATGTGTAAACTTTGTATGAACTTTTTAGTGTGAAATAAATTCATTTTTTTCTTAAGAAACTTTTCATTCAATGTATGCACCACTTTAATTATCAAAATCCTTTCAACACTAGACTGCTACTTTTGTTTTTAGGTGTGGGACTTAGGGTATATTTTTAAGCCATGTTTTGCCTATATTTGGTTTCATTTTACTTTTTTTTTTAGTATTTAATCTTAAAAATTTCAATAAAATCTTGAAAGTTAAATTTCAAGCTATAATTTGGAAACTTTAAAGAAAAGGACATTAATATTGAAAAAAAAAGCTATTAAACAAATTTTAGGCAAAAAAGTGCCCTAAAAAAATTGATCTAAGTCCAACATGATAAAAACTCACTCCGGAAGAAAGGTTATATGAACCTGCTTACGTTACATTTAAGAACAAAGTCAGAAATCTTACACAACTTTTTTATTTCATTCTTTGAAGAAAAATTACACATTGTACATAACTTCAAAATACAATACAATTTTTTAATTAATCAGAAATTACTTTTTGAAAACTCACTTTATAAATTTAATGTTTTTCACAATACTGCAGTTTCAGATGACATTCACAACTCTGAGTCAAAGTTATGACCAAGGATAGACAAGATGTCATCTACAACTAAAATATCATGAAAAGCAAAAAATGTATAAGGTGAGTTTTTTAAAAACTTATCTCAATGTTTACTTCCCAACAATTTTAATACAATATAATTTACTGAAGTTCACAATGATATGAATTAATAAAAGCAGGTTTGTTCAAACTGTACTGGGTACCATCCTGAGCTCAGTCCTCCAAACAGCTGCACCTATAACAAAGAAATAAAGTTATAATATTCACAATCACAAATCAGAAAATCATGAAAAAAAAACATGGCTACAAAGAATGGATTTGAAGAAAAAATGATGCACAAGGAAATAAGCATGTTCAAAAGACAAACATTGATTAATCAAAGCACTCTTTTAAAAGAAAAAACTTTTAATTTAAGAAATTGAAGTTTCAAAACATCCTTAAAAACGTGAACATAAAATTGTCACTGAAAAAAAAACTATAGCATCATTAGATTAATTAGATCCAACAAAAAAAAAGAGAAAATGGAAGAAAACTCAGGGATTTATCAGATTAAACACAGAGAATGCGAGAAAGTATAGAGTGAAGACTAAAAAAATTTGAAAACCAACTAAAATAACATTTCAGGAATGTCAAGAAAGGGGAAGTAGACAAATTTACAGTGGATGCCCATGCATGGTAAGAAAGACATCAAAAGGAAGGCCAAAGTATTAAAACAAATACAAAAACACAAAGAACTCTGGAAAAAATCTACAATAAAACGAAAAAGGAGGAATGAATAAACTTTGAAATTCCCAGGAAAAATTACTTGATTTCGAGGTTTTCCAGTCTAACAACAGAGGGAGCAAGATGCAGCTCTTCAAGACAACATAACGATGGTCACAAAATTATTGAAGTAGAAAGTTCCAAAACTAGTTTAAAAAGAAGAATTTGCAGCAAGTGATAAAAGTTTAAAAAGCTTATTCCTCAGCAAATCAACTAGTTTACAGAATATATGTGTTAATATATTCAATGCACCATGATGTCTTTTCAACATTGTCATTGGATTATTGTAACCCACTTCTTAGGTTGGGATACCTGGAAGGCAGAGTTACACTACCCTATGATACAGGCTATGATGTGATGATGATAATAATGCACCAGAAGAGACCTTATCCTAAACTTAATGTTAATTTAATGATGGCCAGATTATATTTGCAAACCATTTGGGCCTTAAAGTTTCCTGACATTTATCTTACAGATGAGGAAAACCCCCAAAAAAAAAACCATCACCCAGGAAACTTGTCCCAACTGGGGATTGAACCCATGCCCACTGCATGACAAGGCAGCACACTACCTCAAGACCACAGCAGTCTATATATTATGTAGCAAACAAACATGCACTCTTGTCATAGATGGATTTTTAAATTACAGCTTTCTTTCATGTAAATCCCCAGTAATCATGATTGAATTTTGCTGATTTCTAGAGAACCTCTCATTTTACTTTAATGGTATATACTGATGTTCAGTAGATAATTATAGACTAACGAATATGAAACATTAAAAATTATGAAAATATCCCTACCATTATCCTAAATGACAAAAAAAAAATCCCTATAGCTCTGTAGTAAAAAATCTAGATATTTCTATGGACCTGCATTTTAACAGGAAAATCCAGGTGAACAATACCTGCAAGAAAGTGTTCTCAATTCTTCAATCCCTAAATAGATTTAAAAACTTCCTTCCCATGAAATTAAATACTTGTAAACTCTTATAATGCCACACTTCGGTTGCTGCAATATATTACTGACTAATCTAATAATATTGCATGCTGATAATGCATACTTCTAATTTATATATCTGTATGTCAGAGGTAAAAGACATGTCACAAAACTGTAGTTTTACAAGAGAGCAAGTTTAATATTATTTTCTTAAATTAATATTGAAAGCTAAAGCTATTACTATGATAGAAATAAGTAAATTAATGAACAATTAAATAATTGTAAATCAATGGCAAAGAGAAAATTTTTTGCCTGAACTGGGAATCGAACCCCGAACCTTTAGCTTTCAGTGCTAATGCTCTGTCCACTGAGCTAATCCAGGCTTCCCTATATCTTTAGTGGAACATGGTGTTTTCAACTGCCTTATTTAGCCAATTATTGTCCCAGGACATAGTGTTCTATATCATTACAAAGAGCACAAAATGCACCTAAGGGACATGTTAACTCAATTTTTGTAAAATGTGGACATGGTGTATTTTACCTCCGACATACACATATAATCTCCGACATTATGACTATCTCCATTTTAGGATTTATCATGGCTATGTCTAAACAAACTAGGGACTCTTCACACATTAAGCTATTCCAAATTCTGCACTCATGGCACAACTCGCCTTTAAGCTATTCCAAATTTTGCACTCATGGCACAACTCGCCTATAAGGCCCTTGGATTACCATCCGACTGCTGGCCTCACATCCACATGTGTTAATCACAGAGGTAGATGATCATGTAGCCAACGTAGGGGTAACATGTGGTCAATATGTCAGGTCACCCAGCTGGTTTTCTCAACCTGGAGCTGCTACTTATTGTAGCTACCCAAATGCATCACAGTGCTAGGTGGGCACCAGTCTCATGCTGTCTAAAATTCCATGAGAAAATTTCTTCCTGCATGGTGACGAACCAGCACAAGTCCTGTAGCTCTGTGACAAGGCATCTTGCCTTAATCACTCAGCTACGGCACGGGACACACACACATTTATCAAGTTATTTATCAATGTGTTTTGATAATTTATCGGTTCATCACATTAAGAAACAAGAAACAACTTTACTTTTGATACCACAACATAGGACATGTTTATATTCTGAATCTTTCACAATATCCATGACTAGAGAATGAACTCTTCCCATTCATGTCATCACTCTCATTATTTAAATTTAAATTAATTGATATTTTAAGTTCCACATAATGAAAATACTATATTTCAGCATTTTGTATGTGCCTATAAATATTCATCTAGGAAGCTTTTCCTATTTTATTCTATGTTTTTGTTAGTGTTAATATTGACTATAATTACATTGTACTTTGTTTAGATTATACTTTAATAATGTCTTCAAATTGTAATAACTGTATAAAATTTTGTACTATTTTATTACTTGCTGGTTGAGTGGAAGAAAGGGCCATATTAACTCTGGGCTAGTGGTCAGAGCTTCTGACTACAGTTCATGCAGTCATGAATTTGATTCCCAGTAACATCACAGGATTTATTTTTAAAGGGAATTATTCCTGTGGTCTCCCATGGTTTGGATTTATATTAACTTGGTTTAAGGGCTCACCTGGTGCTTCATCATCATTTGACACATCGTTGGGGTAATGTAACTCCACCTTCCAGGTAACCCCAAATTATGGAGTTACAATCCTGTCATGCCATTTAAGTGCTTATAAATATATACACTTTTAAATACTCGTAAATAAATTTACACTAGAATTCATCTCTTTCCTAATTGAAGATTGGGATAAGTAATACAGTGGGCAATCAGCTATTATCTCTCCAAAATAAGTCCACCTCTTAAACAAAAATGCATTATTCAGTTCAACATTTGTTACTTCTGCTCTAACAAACTTTCATATTTTGTTGGCATTTTATTTTATTACGATAAAGAATATAGCTAGATCAATTTGATCCCCTAAACAGGGAAACAAGTCGACAAAGAAAGCTATGCATTTTTTCTTTATAAAAAACACACACAAATTACTTGTAAAGTAGTGCCAAATGTTACAATTTAATTGAAATCCTGTTGTGGATACACTACTGGATTATAAAAAAGTGTTAAATCTATAATAATTTTTGGTGCTAAAACAGACAGTAACAAAGAACAATTTAAGTAGAATTCAAGGAAAAAAATACTTTTTAAGAAGCAAACTTGGAAAAACCATATATAGAATTCAGAACAATAAAATGAAAGAGACTTTTGAAGTTGTATAAAATACAAATTGAAATGGCAGATAATAGAGTAAGATGATATATGGCCATGTTCAAAGAACAAATGCTGGAAGGATACTAAGACAAGCAGTGAAATTAAATTAGGAGGAAAGAGACCAAGAGGTCAGCTCTAATACAGGTGGGAGGAATAAATTTAGAGTAACATCAAGAAAAGAGTCCACCGCTGTGGTCTCGAGGTAGCGTGCTGCTTGTCACGCAGCGGGGCCGGGTTCGATCCCCGGTCGGGGCAGTTTTTCTGGGTGATGTTTTTATCGGGGTTTTTCCTCACCTGTAAGACAAATGTTAGGAAAACTTTAAGGCCCAAACGGTCCCCGAAATCATATGGCCATCATCCTTATCATTATCATCATCCTTCACCGGTGTGGAAAGCAACGGGAAGCTACCACACCTACAATTCCCTAGTAAAGCTGCAAGCATAGCATGGAAATGCTATGATTGCAGTGAAGGACCTGCCTTCGGTCAGAATTACTATGGATGGATCAAGAAAAGAGGAGATACATGAAATTTATGGAAAAGGAAACATGGAATGACAGATTTAAATGCAGCCTTTTACCAAAACTTTACCATTGGAATAGGGGCAAAACTAAATTAACTTGCTATCAGTAGTGAGTGATTTACTTCAATGAATATTTACTACAGAATGTTTTATTTTTTAGATATATTAGATCGTCTCACAAGTAAGGTCAGTTTTTAATGTACCGTAATGTTGTGTGTCTGGTGGAATTTGATTCCCTGCAAAATTATTCCAAAAGCGCATGAGTCAATGCAAATCTTTATTCTCATCAACTGGAATGAGTTCATGTAATTTTGAGAGTAGTGGTTCAAACGTGACCAAACACCATACTGAATGAATAACTATCACAAAAATTCAGAAACTGGGAGGAATCTAACTGCTACCACACCCAACACAGCTCTGATTTTGTACTTTCAGATTACTATCCGTTTCAATCCATGGACTATTTCGTCCATTTCTTCCGTGAAATTTTGAAAACATTAAAGGTGTGGAAGTGAGTCCCAATGAATTCTTTGCATAAAAAACCGGATATTTGTATTGTCGCAGGAAAATAAACCTCGCTGAAAGGTGCCTCAAAATCATAGAATCTATGTTATAGTGTTCTGCCCTAGGGAAGGTCTTTCGCTGCAATCATAGCATTTTTATGCCATGCTTTGCAGCTTTACTAGGCAGTGGCGTGTATTCAATGGACGCAAGGTAAGCATTGCAACCCAGGACAAAAAATTAAAAAAATGAGGATCATTACTGGAATAATCAGTTTGATTAACATAAATGTTCAATGCAATTTAAAAATAATTTTCATCATCTGGTCCGTATTTGCGTTGTCAATTTGTTCCATCCAGCTCCCCAGCTATAAACCACTCTTGCGCTACACGAAGAGCTAGGAGCTGCTCGGATATGATCGTTTGCCGTCGTAAGTCTTCGTTATTTGTGGTCCTGCAATTTTGAAAGTGCGGGTCTTGATGTGTAGTAAAATCTTATTTTAAGTCAGTTATTCGATTTTAAATAAAACTTGTGGTCCTACATTTCTCAGTCGTAATTTTAGTGTCAATACTGAAGTATTTTTATAGTTAAGATAGTTTTATTACAGTTTAAGTGTATGAACATATTTTAATATTGGAGTGTATGAATGTGATATATCTGTAAGGTAAGCACTTCAGCTCCTTGCGTACAGCAGTCAGTTTGAAACTATGTAAGCTCAGAGTGAGTCAGCGCAAGACAGTGGGCAAAGCGCATGTGACTGTGTAATATGTGATGTTCTAAAATGTAACATTGCCTCGCGCACATTCGAAGATAAGAAATGTATAATACAAAGTGGTAGGCTTACTCCTGAGTTAAATATCGCAACTAAAGCGAAATCTTGTGTAAGGCGTTTCAATTCGCAACTTTACAATAGCAACGAATGGTTAACAGGGTGTCCTCGTACGCAAAAATTGTACTGTTGGTCATGTCTTCTATTAATTAATGAAATATCTGTTTGGAACAGTGCGGATTATTGCGACATGGGAAACATACACAAAGCCATTAAAAAGCATAGCCTACCTCAAAATCATTTGCTCTCCATTATAAATGAGAAAAATTTTGGTAAGACGAGATTTGAGCATATGATAGACAATCAGAAAAAAATTAGGGATGTGCAACAATAATCTTGTGTGAAAAAATAGAGACACAATGAGACGCTTCATTCATGAAGTTTGGTTTTTTGTCAGGGCAAGAGATGGCATTCAGAGGGCACGACGAATCACGGGACTCTCTCAATAAAGGGAATTACGTTGAACTCTTAAAATTACTCAGTGAATATGACGAGAAATTAAAGTACCATTTAGAACATTTTACGACATTTACAGGAATGTCAAATTTAATCCAGAATGACCTAATTGCATCCATATCAAACATATGAATGGGAAGAATAAAGAGGGAGATCAATGAATCAAATTTTATTTCCATTGTTCTAGATGAGGCAACAGACGTAAGTAATTTTTCTCAGCTGTCTCCTGTGTTTCTGTACATGAACGGCCAAGTACATGAACGATTTTTAGGATTCATTAACGTTTCTAATGATAGAACAGCCGAGGCATTATACGAGATAGTGGTTCAACTGATTCATAATTTCGGATGTGAGAAGAAACATATTGCACAAAGTTATGATGGAGCAGCTGTCATGGCAATCGAAGGTGAAAAACACATTTCCAAATGCTATTTTCGTTCATTGCTTCGCCCATCGACTGAATTTAGTATTATCCCAATCCGTGGCCATCATAAAATAATGCAACATTTTTTTCCTTACTTTGAATGTACTAGCTGCTTTCTTTTCAAAATCAACCAAAAGAACACGGATTCTCGATGAAGAAATAAAGAAGCGGTTGCCAAGAGTGTCTTCGACGCGGTGGAATTATGGTTCTCGTTTGGTTGGAACAGTACATGAGCATCGGAATGAGCTAATCACTGTCTTTAGAAGAATTACAGATCCAGATGAGAATTGGGATCAGGAAGCCTATATTGCTGCCCGTGGATTTTTAATCACAATGCAAGATTTTGATTTCAATTTTATTCTAAATACGTTTGTTAATATTTTCCCTCTAACAGACAGTTTATTTGATATATTGCAGACAAAAATTCATGATATAGGTTACTGCATAAACCAAATGAAGGAATTGAAAGAAATCTTATAAAACAAACGCGAGGAATTTGAACAAATATGGGAAAAAACGAAACGAACTTCAGATTCCAACAAACCATTGTCCAAACGTTCAAGACATTATGAAACCTTTGACACCAAAGCAAAGTATAGACAAATTTACGTACAGATTTTTTGACACTATAGGCCTACTGGGTCAATTGAATTATAGATTCAGTAATTTAGACTCATTATTTTTGGAACTTTTGAATGTAAAAAATTTCGACATGTATAAACATTGTTTTCCGGAAATAGCATTTCAGTCGTTAAAAGACAGCTATGGAAATGTTTTCGAATTTTCTTCATTGAGATCACAGCTTGTCGTTACATTTATTTCAGAAGACATGCGCCACAAGAGTGTTAGTGATCTACTCAAGTTCATTAGATCAAATGATCTACAAACAGCATATTGTGAAGTAGTAAAACTGTGTGAACTAACTTTGACAATCCCTGCAACAAGTGCGTCAGTTGAGCGAAGTTTTTCTACTTTAAAAAGGATTAAAAACTACGTGCGTAATTCTCAAGGTCAAGAGAGACTTACAAACTTAGCAGTAGGCTACTATCCATTGAAAGAGGACTTCTGAAACAGTTGAAGCAAGAGTCTACATTTTATGATCTTGTAATTGACGATTTTGCCAAGAAGGATAGGAGGATTCAGTTTCATTACATATAAGGTAATTATATATTTAGAGATAATATTTTATAATTAATTGATTAATTAAATTGAAAAGGGACTAAGCGCCAAAATTGAAAAGGAACTCATTTCCTTTTCATGACATTGGAAACGGAACATAGCATCTTTCAGTAGAGAGAGAGAAAAAAAAAAACTGGCACCTATTCCCAAATTGCTTACCCTAAAAAAATGTTCAATACACGTCACTGTTACTAGGGAATTATAGATGTGATAGCTTCCCGTTGCTTTCCACACCAGTGAAATGACAAGGATGATGATGATGGTCAATGATTTTCGGGGACTGTTGGACCCTAGACTTGATATTTGTCTTACAGGTGAGGAAAAAACCCTAAAAAAAAAGCCTCATCCAGGAACCTGTCCCAGCTGAGAATCGAACCCGTGCCCGCTGTGTGACAAGGCAGCACACTACCTCGAGACCACAGCATTGGACTATCATAGAATCTGATATCTAATTTGAAAGATTAGTTTAATTTCTTGTCAGAATAAAACATTCAAATACATTTTTTAAAAAAAGACGTTACTTATGAGAGTAGCTACCTATAGAATAGAACAGTAAAGTTATAACAGTAATATTGCTTACTTTAGGATAAAGATGCTCGTGACAAAAATACAGATGACAAAGACTAAGACCGACTGCTCCAAGAATTGCCACTGGTGTGTGAGTAGTTGAGAGTAGACTATCTTACTGCTGAATTAATGTCTCCATCCTCCAACTCAACACAATCCTTCCATGTAAAATCTAAGAATGGTGAAGTCCATAGCAAGCCCTGTGAAGTAAGGGAATCATTAACACATCACACCTACTGTACCTTTTCCAAGCTAAGTTCCAGTTGTAATGTAAACAAACCTGTTGTACGACTACATTTTCATTGTTTGAATAATTCTTTTTTTTTATTTTCAAGCATGTAAGAAAATATATGCTTGCTCTCTGACACTCAAAATAAAGGAAATAAAAAAAGGTATATAATTTAGTACATGTCTATATGTTACATGGGAGGATCATAAAATATATAATTACAATTTTAATAGATTAAATAAGAATTGTTTTATTCATACTCATGTGCAATGCTGAATAAGTTGGAATTTAAGTGGTTTCAAAAGTCTGTAGAATTTCTTAAAAATTGGAGAGCAAAGGATTTGAAAAGCAGAGAAAAACAAATTATTTTGAATGTTATCAGTTTAGTGAAAAATATTCTACATTAGCTATTGAGGACATGGTGAAAATAATTTACAGATGAGTCAGCATGGAGCATATATTCTGTTTGCAATAAAATTGTAAATAAAGGATATCTATCGATAAGAATTAAATAAATCCGTGATTATTTCTTACCTCATACTTATATTATTAAATAATCACAATTTATTTCATTCTTATGAATTGAACCCTCATAATGTTAAAAATTCCCAAATTTAATATATAAATATAGATATCTATCGACATCATTGAGAAAGCATAAAGGTCCATATTTCATTTTTGGTGCTAAATAAATAAGAAATGAAG
This sequence comes from Diploptera punctata, assembly GCA_030220185.1. NCBI lineage: Eukaryota > Metazoa > Arthropoda > Insecta > Blattodea > Blaberidae > Diploptera > Diploptera punctata. The sequence continues at coordinate 1,241,403 of JASPKZ010009814.1, read as the reverse complement.
TTTCCTAATTATGGTACCATCTTACCTCGTAGGCTTATTCAGTCTTGTTTCCTGTAAAATATGAGGTTGCCTAAGATCAACGTTTCTATTGATGATAGTTTTGTACATAGTTTAGTCATGACAGGTAAAAGTAACACCTCATTTCCCCCAATAGATGGAGTAATATCTTATGCAAGTTCGTTTACAGTACAACTGGAACTTAGCTCTGAATTAGTTTTAGAAGGTCCGGCTCAACTGCACTTCTACTAGTGCTTGATTTTTTCAGTTATATTGTTGTAAACTATAGATTTTCTTCTGTATTTACTAACATTATTTAATATTTTAAACTTTTTCAAACAATTTTATAACAGTATTAGACAATTTTAAAATATTTATTTAAATATACAAATCACAATATTATGAAACTGTTAGACAATATTATGATGTTAACTGCTATATTTCTCCACAGAGTATATTCGTACTTAGTCTATGATTTTTCTATCGCTGTTTTGGGTTATCACTGGTTGGATCAGCGTTAGGGAGTGATAAGCAACTCTACACCCATTTTTAATAAACGTTTGGTAATTTTAATATTATTAATATATTTTTTAACATAGATTTGGGGATTTATTGCAAATATTGGTCATTTAAATGTCATAGCGACGGATAGTAATCGAGGATGGTAATCGATATATGGTTCGATTGCGGGTTATCGCAGGCTCAAACTCTGGCGCATACGCAATGTTGTTCCATAGGACTTTGAAAATATTTCACGCTAGTTTAAGTGCAGTTTTTCCGAAGGTCCTTTCCCTACCTGTGGGAATCTAGATTTACATCCATATTACCGACAATGTCATATTATAAGCAACTTTCAAACATGTAGATTGTAGGTGTGAAGATTTTAGCTAGAGGAAACAACCTCTTCCCTTACAATACACAATCTAGCAGTTAAAGGCATAAAATCTTTGTGCAGTGTTACATGACATGAACTTGTTTGAGTCCCAATGGGGAACAAAATTTCACATGGAACTTCAAGCCAGTATGGAACGAGTGTCCACCCGTATCATGAGGAATTTCCGCAGCTACAATAAGTAACAGCTCCTGGTTGTTAAAACCAGCTATGACTCGGGACCTGACATCCATACATGTCATCCCTAAACTGGCAGATCATCCAGTTCTTTGATTAACATGTAGATGTGAGGTCAGCAACCAGCTGGTAGACCAAGAGTGTTCTAGGCTTATTGCCCTATAATTTCTTTTAAGTTAGTTATCAGTACATGTAAAATGATTAGGTGGAGACAAAATCCAAGTTAGAATAATCCAAAGTGCCTTAAAATGTTCATTTGAGATCCTATGGAATCATCTGCATTTTTGTGTTAATATGAGGGAAATTTTGAAGAAACATTTGAATTCAAATACATAGGAACAATAATTACAAATAGCATTTAAATGTAGAAATAAATTAAACATAGGTTCAATTCTGGAAATGTATCCTATTATGCATTACAGGGACTCTTGTCCCAATTTCTCTCAAAAAATGTTATACGGTACTGAAAATATATAAAACATACTCCCAGTTATATTATATGAATGCTAAACATAATCTTACTTTAAGGGAAGAAAAAAGTTTACGAGTATTTGAGAATAAATAATCTAAGAAAATGTTTAGACTGAAGAGAGACGAACAGACAAGTGAATGGAAAAGACTACATAATAGAGAGCTACACTATCTTTATGGGAAACCAGATCTAATAAGAACAAGGAGACTTGTAGCCTTCGATGGGCAGGGCATGTGGTACAAATGGGAAATGAAGTAATGAATTCAGGCCAGGGTTAGCTTTTTAAAATGCCTTGTACTGGAAATGTGACAATTTAAAACATTTATTAAAACTTGACGTCACTTGTAACAACCAATTGACATCACTATAATTATCACTGATATCAAGATGATTCATTTTGAATTTAGGTGAATATGATTTTCATGTATATAAGGAATCTCTCCTTAAGGGCAATGGTCAGGGTTTGGGATAACTCACATGTAACCATCTATGTCTTAAACTGAAACATTAATTCATTGAAATAATCAGATTGAACTAAAAACAGCTGGAGGGTGCATTGCTTTAATTACTGCAAAAGTTTGATCATATTTAAACAAAAAAAAAACACTATTCAAGAAATTACTTACAGCATTCACTGGTGGAGATTGTGAGATGAAGAAATGATCACCCGCACCATAGAGGAAACATCACCCAGAATAGCAGTAGTCGAGACAGATCTTGAAGATGTTGCAATTAATAGTCCAACCCATAATGACTGGTTAACTCCTCTGAAAACAAATTTCACTTCCTTCAATTACAGAATTGTACCAGAGATGGATATTTGTTGTGATTTTAAATGAAACGGAAAAAAAAGGACAAATTAGTGTTTTAGAATGTTATTGGTTTTGAATGTTTTAGTGACCTCAGAGGAATGTACAATATATTGGTCAGAATGAAGTATGAAAAATAACAAAAAATAAATTAGGATTTTTGACAATTTCTGTTAGAGGCTGCATCAAACCCAGAGCCATAGTTTCCATCTAGCCATTTCTTTTTATTCCAGTGGATTATATACAGAGTTTTATTGCAAAAAAAAAACTAGAATTGTTGCATGTAGAGCAATTTTTAAATATTCATTTCAGATTAACCCCAAATATTGTTCCACCTTACTTTTCTTAATTCACATGTATGTCGAGTTTGGTTTCGGAAAAAAATAGCTGCCACTAGAGCGTTATTGGACGTATATTATGTCATTTTTAGTGTCCAGTAGGTAGGATCCACGAAGATCTATAAAAGAAAAATGTTTTATGGGGACCAGACTCATGGACTAGTGGTCAGCATTTCTGACTACAGTTCATGTGGTCCCGGGTTCGTTCCCGGTCAGACCATAGGAATTTTTTCTAAAATTTAATTATTCTTGTGGTCGCCCATGGTTTGAAATTTAGGTTGACTTTCCAGGCGCTTCATTATCATTTATCACCCATCATATCATCGGGGTAATTTAACTCCACCTTCCAGTGCCCCAATCTGCCAATGTCAGGGGAGAAAGTCAGAAATGTGTTTAAAGACAACCTGGTGGCATTGGGGAAAAATTCTTTCCTTTTGTAATCGCTAAAAACGAAGTCCAAAATAGGTTATATTTAAACATCAACTCACTAGCACTATCGAACCCATAGATTCATGGCGGCGCAGATATAAGCTCTTCATACATCCCTATCCTGAGCTAATGTTTTCAATTCATCTCCTATATAATGTACTTCCCTCAAATCATGCTTAATGTTCTCTCATCTACCTACCGAGCATTTTCCTTCTAGTTTTTCTACAACAAGTTTTCATGCCTCTTTCAATCCCCATTCATGTCACTTAGGCTATCCTGCTCATCGCACTTTACACGACTTAAGTCTTTTTTACCTAACATTCCATGTTCTTAGAAACTTGTCCGTGTTTGAACCTTTGACATAGATTCCCTGAAGTAGTCCCCGCCCAGTGAACCGAATGGGAGACTATTTTACCTCTGGAACATTTTACCCCAGTTGTATTTTTACGGTGGAAGATCGTGACTCTTTCGACCAAGGTACTTTATTTGTCTGGATATTGCCTTCGACCAGTCCGGCATCTGTAACCCTTTCGGCAGCAATACTACCGCCTGCATTAGCTCTCTGGATCTCTTTCTACTACCCTCAAAACATAGTTAATGTTATTCTCCCAACTCATTCTTCGTCTACATACTGGATGTTTTCTTTCTAGTTTCCCTACAAGGAAGTTTTCATGCCCCTCTTTCAACTTAAGCGCGTAAGCCATTCTACCACGACACAATAAAAATACCATATTTAAACATAACACGGTAAGTAATACGCTGAGGGGCAATCTAATCTTAGACTGAAAACTAAAAATTAAGTCTGAAGAAAGATCCAGATCATCAAACTAGTTTAAAATTTATCCTGAATACTTTCCCTTTTTTAAACATTTTTTTTTAAATCCAGAACTTAAGTAAATTTACTGCCGCAGCCAACAAAGTTACGGAATCGCATGAGGTCGTGACTAACGTAGATAATGGTAATTCGCTATTTCAAAATCAGAGAGATATTTTTTTTATCTCAACAACCATCCCTCAAAATTTATTAAAAATGAACTTTAATAATACAGATAGATTTAACAAAGTTTTAATACACCGGTAATTTTAAGTTAAAGATTATTACAAAATATACGACCGACAACTAAAGCCCCAATTTATTTCATTGGAGAAAAAATAATATTACTGATTTTTATCCTGGCAATCATCTAGAATTTCAAAATTTCCCCAATTTCACACAACGATCGTCAGAATCCCCAACAATTAAATTAAATATTTTAATATAATCAAATTTACACTTTTATATTATAATTTCTCTTTGAGCAAGTTTATTTCCTGAATCACAATGTAAAAAAAATTGTTATTATTTAATTACGAAACAATATGATCACAATAAATCAGAACAATTAGGGCCTATATCAGTCGAACCGTAGTTGTTACCTCCGGATGCGCCGTCATGGATCTGCAATGCCGTTGAAGACCGCTCTAGCTCTAAACCGAGATTCTTCCTGTATCTTCTATTTATGTCATATCAAGCAACCCGGCCAACCTAACAAATCATAAAAGAGTTTATTAGTGAATTTCTCAATCGTTAAATTAACTATTTATCTAAATTTGTGTTACAAGAATGAGTAAAGAAAATTAGGATCATCTGTTACAATATAGGCCTATAGCAGGGAAATTAAAGAAATTACATTGCAAAAATTCTGATAGTAAATTTTATTAATTGTACGTTTACAAATCTTTATATTATACCAGAGAAGGATATTTGTCACCCTAAATAATATCCATTCGGGGTACACATATGAAAATATTTGTCCAATTTTGTTGGTTTACGGAATAGGCTATATAGGCCCTATGTGTAAAATTCACTTTTCCGTTAACTAATTCACAGGCATTAACGAACCTGGGGAATCATGTCCGCGGGACATAAGCTCTCCATACAACCATATAATGTTTTTTATCATCCTGTGCGTAATACACCTCTTTCAAACAATGATTTAATGTTATTATCCCATTTCATTCTAATCTACGTACTGATTTACCAACAAGGAGTTTCCATGCATCTCTTTCATTTTCCATTCGAACCACTAACTCGTAGTTTAACTCAATGGCACTATCGAACCCGTAGGTTTTTGGCCGCGCGGACATAAGTTCTCCATACATCCCTATCCTGAGCTAATATTTTATAATTATATATATATCCATAGTAATTCTGCCCGAGGGCAGGTCCATCACTGCAATCATAGCATTTTCATGCTATGTTTTGCAGCTTTACTAGGGAATTTTAGGGTGGTAGCTTCCCGTTGCTTTCCACACCGATGAAGGATGATGATGATAATGATGGCTGGATGATTTTTCGGGGACCATTGGGCCCTAAGCTTCCTGACATTTGTCTTACAGGTGAGGAAAAACCTCGAAAAAATCTTACCCAGGAGCCGTCCCGACCGGGATTCGAACTCGGGCCCGCTGCGTGACAAGGCATATATATATATATATATATATATACTTACTTACTCACTGGCACTATCAAACCCGTAGGTTCATGGCCGCGCGGACATAAGCTCTCCATACATCCCTATCCTGAGCTAATCCTTTCCAATCATTCCCTGTATAATCCACTTCCCTCAAATCATAGTTAATGTTATTCTCCCACCTCATTCTTGGTCTACCAACTGGGCGTTTTCCCTCTGGCTTTCCTACAAGAAGCTTCCATGCAAGTCTTTCATTCCCCATACGTGTGTGTATATATATATATATATATATATACATTGTCATTTTCGGTGTATACTAGATAGGATCGATGAAGATCTATAGAAATGTTACAAAAGTATTTTCATGAGAACAACCTCAATAGGGCCTAATTTCATTCCTTCGGAATTCGATAAAAGTAGCATTGTACTAATCAATATATGAAACAAAACGATATATAAATAAAATAATTTTAAACAACATTTCATGATATTCATAACAATATACTTAGAAATAAAAATAAACTTTGAAAACATCATAAATATGATGGAATTTACAGCCCTGTATTGATTGTAAAATTATGAGATTATGGAAATGCATCACTGCAGAAAGCATATATATTTGATTTACTTTATTGAAGCCAGTGGAGAGTATACCTAAGTATTCCCGTTACATCCCTCTTACCTTCATCAACATATTGCGCACAATCAAACATTTAAACGTAAACATTGTAGGCCTATTTGTGCTTAATGAAGTGGAAAATTGTCTTTATGGTCTGAGCTTCATCATGTAAAATACATAAACAAGTCAATAATTACGTAAAATGTTTATTATATTTCATTACATTAACTTAGTAGATATAGACATCTATATTAGGTTTTAATAATAGTAAAATAGGTTCTAAAGTAATACTATTTTTGACTTTTAAAATGTGTGATAGTATGCACTCTTTTGTAATATTGGTCTCGGGGGATTAATGCTTTTTTTTTTTTCACTTTCCAATAATATTGATTTGATTAATTTAGATTATTTGGAGCTGAAGTTTGGAAATTCAACAAAAACTTACCCGTAGAACAAAAACTTATGTCGATGGAAATGGATTTCTTGAGGAGAGCAGCAAGATGTTCAAAATTAGACAAAATAAGAAATACTGTCATAAGAGAAAAAATGAATATTGGTTATTCAATAGAAGATTATATACGGTATAAGCAATTAAATTGGTATGGGCACGTACGACGAATGCAAGAAGAAAGATTACCCAGGAAAACATTGGAATGGTGTCCAACTGGAAGAAGGAGGAGAGGAAGACCTCGAAACTCGTGGATGCAGGAAATAAGAACTGGAATGAGAGCAAGAGGAATGGAGGACATGGATTGGATGGAGAGAGACGAGTGGAGAAGAAAAATAAAACTTTAGGCACAGAAAGATGTGTAAACATTAAAATATAAATATGTATATAAATAAATTAATTTTAGTCCAGTTACTAAAGAGTAAAAAGAGGGAATATCTGAGAGAGAAGATTAATGATCTTGAAATGGATGTCAAAAATAGGAACATTAGAGAATTATATCAGGGAATCAGGATAGAGAAGAAAGGGTTTCAGGCTAGAACAAACATAATTAGGAATGAAAATGGGGATATGATTGCAGATTCCAGGAGTATATTAAATAGATGGGAAAGTTACTTTAATCAATTATTAAATTACATACAGAACAGGATATTGAAGAGGATAATTTTCAGACAGCAGAAATGTTAATCGTAGAACCAAGTGCATTAGAGGTTGAAATGGCGATAGAAAAATTGAAGATGTATAAAGCATCAGGTTCAGATGAGATCCCAGCAGAACTGATAAAATCAGGTGGAGAAAAATTGATGGACAAGATACGCCAGTTGCTTAGTATGATTTGGGATAAAGAAGCTCTGCCAGATGAATGGAAAGAATCAATTATCATATCAATTTATAAGAAAGGAGATAAAACTGATTGCAACAACTATAGGGGCATCTCATTACTTTCAACTTCGTACAAAATTCTAACAAATATATTAGTAAGCAGACTTACTCCTTATATTGATGAGATTCTAGGTCATCAATATGGATTTAGAAGAAACAGGTCTACAACAGATCAGATTTTTAGCTTAAGACAGATTTTAGAAAAGAAATGGGAATATAATGGTAATGGTACTGTACACCAACTATACGTAGACTTCCAAAAGGCATACGATTCAATTAAGAGGGAGAAGTTATATAGTATCCTGCTAGAGTTCGGAATTCCTAAAAAGTTAGTGTCTAAATGGCACAAAGAGTAGGCTGCTTGTAGGCAAACAGTTTTCGGATACTTTTGAAATTCACAATGGGTTGAAGCAAGGAGATGCACTATCTCCTCTACTATTTAATTTTGTACTAGAGCATGCCATCAATTCTTTAGAGGATGAAGAAGGCCTACAACTCAATGGTATTAATAAGCTGTTATTTTATGCTGATGATGTAGTATTTCTGGCCGATAGCGAGGAGATACTAAAGGCCAACACGCACACACTACTGAGTAACACTAAGAAATTGGCACTGGAAGTAAATATCAATAAAACTAAATATATGGTCACACATAAAAATACATTATATAATGGAAATGGACAGCTAATGACAAATGAGGGAAATTTTGAGGAAGTGGCTGAATTCAAATACCTAGGAACAATAATCACAAACAGGAATGAGATGCACAAGGAAATTAAACATGGCTCAATTCTGAAAATGCATGATATTATGCATTACAGAGACTCTTGACTTCCCAACTCCTTTCAAAAAACGTTAAATTGAAAATATATACAACTATTATTCTACCAGTGATATTATATGGATGCGAAACATGGACTCTTACTTTAAGGCAGGAAGGGATATTACGAGTATTTGAGAATAAAGTACTTAGGAAAATTTTTGGACCAAAAGAGATGAACAGACAGGTGAATGGAGAAGACTGCATAACAGTGAATACATGGTCTTTATAGGAAGCCTGATATAATGAGAACAGTTAAGTCTCGTAGACTGCAATGGGCAGGACATGTGGCACGAATGGGGAATGAAAGACGTGCATGGAAGATTCTTGTAGGAAAACCAGAGGGAAAACGCCCAGTTGGTAGACCAAGAATGAGGTGGGAGAATAACATCAACTATGATTTGAGGGAAGTAGATTATACAGGGGATGATTGGAAAACATTGGCTCAGGATAGGGGTGTATGGATAACTTATGTCCGCGCGGCCATGAACCTGCGGGTTCGATAGTGCCAGTTAGTTAGTGAGTTAGTTCTGTATAAATTACTTATAATTATTTATTCTACGTTAAGATTATTTTATTGCATTCCACTAACTCAGCTTAACCTCTCACCTTATAGGTATTTTTACGTGCCACAACGCCACCCGCTTCTTACTGTGGCACGATCTGTCGGGAGAGGGATTCTATCTATGGATCAAACACATACTTTTTTGAACAAAAGAACATGGGGGGTCTCCCTGATCGGCTCAATGCTGAGGCCTCCGATACGCAACATTAAGATGAAACACACACACACACACATTCATATTAAACATGGCGAATATGATAATGAGGCCAGATGATGTTCGGGGACCGATTTGGTCTTAACGTTTCCTGACATTTATCTGAAGAAAACCCCCGAAAAAACAATCACTCAGGAAACTTGTCCCGACCAGGAAACAAACCTGGGTCTATTGCGCACGAAGCAGCAACGCTACCCCGAAACCACAGCGGTGAACACGTAATATATTTATCATATTCTATTCTATAGTGTTCTGCTCTTGGGTAAGTCCTTCACTGCAATCAGAGGATTTTCATGCCATACTTTGCGGTTTTACTAGGGAATTATAGGCGTGATAACTTCCCGTTACTTTCACACCGGGGATGATGATGATGTTCGGGGAACTTTTGGGCCTCAGAGCTATCTGACATTTGTCTTACAGGTGAGGAAAAACCACGGAAAAGAAACCTCACCCAGGAAGCCCGTCCCGACCGGGTAATCGAACCCGGGCCCGCTGCGTGATAAGGCACAGCGGTTGACCATTTATCATATAAATATTATTAATAATAAAAACAATATATATAATACAATTATTATATTCTTATATTATATTTCCAAGCCTAGAAGGTCTTTGACATATCAGCTGGCTGCCAGCCTCACATCCATATGTTAATCACAGAAGTGGACGATCAACCAGCCTATTAGGTGTGACGTGGTTATGTCCTAGTCATTATCAGTCATTATAGCTGGTTCTCTCAACCAGGAATCTACCTATTATTGCTACCCGAATTCTCCAAGTTGTAGTTGGGCATCGGTTCAATACTGGCCGAAATTTTACGAGAAAAATTAAACCAATCGGCTACAGAACAGGACTATTATTATTATTTAGGATCAAAGACAGATGAATAGACAGGCGAATGGAGAATACTGCATAACAATGAGCTACATGATCTTTATGGCCAACCAGATACAATAAGAACTGTTAAATCTCATAGGCAGCGACGGGCAGGATTTGCAGCATTAATGAATAAAATAAGGGTATGGAAACTTCTTATAGGAAAATGAGAAAGAAATCGCTCAGTAGGTAGACAAGAATGGGTGGAAGAATAACATTAACCATCATTTGAGAGAGATGAATTATATAGAGAATGATTGTAAAAAATATATTAGGATAGGGATGTATGGAGAGCTTAAGATTGTGCGGCCAAATAGTACTACTAGTTTTATGCTTATTAATAATATTATTTTATTTTACCTGATGAATATAAGACCATAAGGTGTCTTCTCCCAATTCACCAGTATTAACAATAATTATTATGAATGATCTGTAATTAATTTAAACATAATACATAATCCATCCATAGTAATTCTGCCCGAAGGCAGGTCCTTCACTGCAATCATAGCATTTTCATGCTATGCTTGCAGCTTTACTAGGGAATTGTAGGTATGGTAGCTTCCCGTTGCTTTCCACACCGGTGAAGGATGATGGTGATGATGATGGCCATATGATTTCGGAGACCGTTTGGACCTTAAAGTTTTCCTGAAATTTGTCTTACAGGTGAGGAAAAACCCCGATAAAAACCTCATCCAGAAAAACTGTCCCGACCGGGGATCGAACCCGGGCCTGCTGCGTGACATGGCAGCACGCTACCTCGAGACCACAGCAGTGGACATTAATACATAACTGAAAATAAATTACAAAATATATTAAAATAATAATAATTATCATGAGGTCCTGGATTTAATTCCTGATCAGAACACAAGAACTTTTCCATACAGGGAATAACTTTTTAAAGATAAATTTATTTTGCCTGAGCCAGGATTCTACCCAGGACCTTCAGTTTCATGTGCTATTGCGCTAACCAATTATGCTACCTAGGAATCCTATTCAGATACAAACTTTTTTTCTTTCTCTTATAATCCCACTTCCCCATAGAGATGGCCATAATTTGCAATGCAATTGGGTTGCTTCTAATTCAAGAAGACACTATGATGGGATTATAAACTCTACTATTATAGCTGTAAAGCTATCATTATGATGTTATATGTAAATTTATACACTCAAGTCGATCATCTTAATATTTTTTAAAATTATTTTGATGCTTAACCCCTGAATGTATAAATTTACATTTAACATCATAAAATATTTTTCTTCGTATGTATGATTTTTAAAATAATAGTTTGTAGCTGAAATAATTAAATTCAGCTCACTCATGGTGTAGTAAAATAAATAAATAAATAAAAGTTCTGTGTGACAACAAATGAATTCAAACATCTGATATATATTAATATAGTTAGATTAAACACCTCACGGTATATTTATCAACGAACCCTCGAAATATATATGAATCCCGACAAATCTACAAAAGACATCATCGAAAAACTATTAACTGCACTGTCAAAATTAAAGGAAGACACAAATACAATAATTGCCGGAGATTTTAATTTCAGAATCGATAAACCTAATCAGAAAACAGAAATAGTAATAGAGACCATATTGGAAGAAGGATACTCGCTACTCAACCAAAAGGACGAGAAAACATACTTCGGACACAATGGATCCAGCACAATTGATTTAATATTTTACAAAGGAAAAGGAATAACCATCAAGAGGCATGGAGGGCTCTTGAACTCTGGTGCCTCCATCATCAGGAAACACATAACAATAGCAACGGACATACAAATCTCAGAAACATTGCAATCATAGCCGATTCCCAGCAACAAAAAACTATCACGAAGTCTGGACATGGAGAAATTAACGAACTGGAATACTACAGAAGCTGAACAACTTGCCTTGAAAGGTAAAACGGATGAAGCCCTCGAACTCGCCACCAAAATTATACTAGAAACAGCTATAACACAAAAGAACAGAAGATCACAAAGATGGTTTGATTCAGAGTGTTATAAGAAAAGAAAAGAAACTCTAGCAGCTCTACACAGGGTAAGGAAGAAGCAAACAGAGAGCGAACACTACATGTATGCACAATGTAAAAAGGAATATAAGCTACTTCTAAAACGGAAGAAAGACAACTTCGTAGAACAAGAAGCTAAGAAGATGGCGGAAGACGCGAGGAAAGACCCTTTCATAGCACTGAGGAGAAAAACTATTAAAGAGCCAAAGAAATACCAATGGGTAAATGGGAGGTACACATTCAAAACTTACTAAACAAAAACAACACAGACATCGCTTACACCAGAAACGAAAACGAATCAGAGGAACCGACAACGAACCACAAAAACATCAAAATCACGACAACTCAAGAGGAAATAGAGAACATTATAAGACAGGCAAAAAATAAAAAAACACCGGGACCAGATCGAATGTACATAGAATACATCAAAGAGTCCCTCGGGAAACTACTACCACTATGGACCAACATTTTCAACAACTGTCTAAACTCAGGTATACCAAACAGCTGGAGAAAATCTCTCATTAAAGTGCTATACAAGAGAAAAGCAGACACAAGCCACCCCAATGCTTATAGAGGCGTGGCACTTGAGAACAACCTCTTCAAAATATATATGAAGATCGTAACAAACAGACTAGAAGAAGTGGTCTCAATCCCTGAATGTCAATTTGGCTTCACACGAGGTAGAAGCACTCTACAAGCCGTCAGGTGCCTAATGGGCGAAATAGAAGAAGCCTTACGAAAACCCAAAGGAAAATACTATACTGTATTCATAGACTACAGCAAAGCATTCGACTACCTGAACAAAAAACTCTTGATCCAAAAAATAAAACACATGATCGGCACTGAACATCCACTAGTCAACATAATAAAAGACGCTCTCCAATACAACTACATCGAAATAGAAGATGGTGTCACCAGATCAAAGATCATCACGCAGACAAATGGAGTCCTCCAGGTCGACCCCATAAGCCCGCTACTGTTTAACATAGCGACGGCAGACATAGTGGAGATACTCGAAGGAAAGACTGCAACCACATTAATAATGTATGCAGACGATATGGCCTTAGGATCGCCCAACTGAGAAGAACTACAAGAAACACTTTTAGAATTAGAAAGCTGGGTAATGAAAAACCAACTGAGCATCAATATGCAAAAGACCTGTCTGATGACATTCAGAAAAGGAGGACGGACATAAAAAAAAGACATAATGACGCTATACAATGAACCTATAACAACAGTCAACAAATTCAGATATCTAGGCGTAACCCTGCAAACAACAGGGAACTCGTTCAGATATCACATACAAGAAAGGACAGCAGAAGCCACGAAAGCGATGTATAGAATAAAGAACATTTTGCATCCTTATCACTAACGTCAGCCACTACACTTTTCAACACGACAATATCCCCAATAATCACGTATGGGCACACAATCAGTGTATGATCTACTTCCCTCAAATCATAGTTAATGTTGTTCTCCCACCTCATTCTTGGTCTACCAACTGGGCGTTTTCCCTCTGGCTTTCCTACAAGAAGCTTCCATGCACGTCTTTCATTCCCCATACGTGCAAATGTCCTGCCCATCGCAGTCTACGAGACTTAACTGTTCTTATTATATCTGGCTTCCTATAAAGACCATGTAGTTCATTGTTATGTCAGCTTAACGTTTTTTGAAAGGAGTTGGGACATCAAAAGTCTCTGCAATGCATAATAGCATGCATTTCCAGAATTGAGCCTATGTTTAATTTCTTTGTGCATCTCATTCCTATTTGTGATTATTGTTATTAAGTATTTGAATTCAGCTACTTCCTCAAAATTTCCCTCATTTGTCATTAGCTGTACATTTCCATTATATACTGAATTTCTACGTGTGACCATATATTTAGTTTTACTGATATTTACTTTCAGTCCCAATTTCTTAGTGTTATTCAATAGTGTGTGCATGTTGGCCTTTAGTATCTCCTCGCTATCGGCCAGTAATACTACATCATCAGCATAAACTAACAGCTTATTAATACCATTCAGTTGTAAGCCTTCCTCATTCTCTAAAGATTTAATGGCATGCTCTAGTACAAAATTAAATAGTAGAGGAGATAGTGCATCTCCTTGCTTCAACCCATTCTGGATTTCAAAAGTGTCTGAAAACTGTTTGCCTACACGCACCCTACTCTGTGAGCCATATAGACACATTCGTATAAGTCTAACTAACTTTTTAGGAATTCCGAACTCCAGCAGGATACTATATAACTTCTCCCTCTTAATTGAATCATATGCTTTTTTGAAGTCTACATATAGTTGATGTACAGTACCATTATATTCCCATTTCTTTTCTAAAATCTGTCTTATACTAAAAATCTGATCTGTTGTAGACCTGTTTCTTCTAAATGCACATTGATGATCTCCTAGAATGTCATCAATATAGGGACTAGGTCTGCTTACTAATATATTTGTTAGAATTTTGTACGAAGTTGAAAGTAATGAGATGCCCCTGTAGTTGTTGCAATCAGTTTTATCTCCTTTCTTATAAATTGATATGATAGTTGATTCCTTCCATTCATCTGGAAGAGCTTCTTTTTCCCAAATCATACTAAGCAACCAACGTATGTTGCCCATCAATTTTTCTCCCCCTGATTTTATCAGTTCTGCTGGGATCTCATCTGAACCTGATGCTTTATACATCTTCAATTTTTCAATCGCCATTTCAACCTCTAATGAACTTCTAATGCTTGTTAAAATTCTTAATATTTTTCCTGCGCATAATACAAGATTCTTACGCGACTGTTCCATTACTTACGTGATCTAGTGGAAAATCTTCCTATGTATGATTGTTAGTCTATATAGTGCGTACAGAAATTTTAGGGAGAAAACATGCTTCTGTATAATGTTAGAAATAATATTATTTTAAGTAACTTTTTTTTTAGTGATACATACATAGATGCCATATCTTTGATGTAATTATGTTGAATTATTAATCTTCATCTAGCCACCTGTCATTGTTCTGGGGTCAACTTTTGGATAAGATTCTCTATCTATCTTGGTTATTCCATAATTCCCATCCATTGAATTACCCTTTTCTAGACATTCTCCTTAACTTGTTCTACAGACTTTGTCTATATCTTGGTCAACCTCTGAAAAGACGGTGTTAATAGAGCAAGTAAAGTTACGTAAGACATAGCAAGCCATAATAGATAACTGCTATCGAAGGATAACAATATATTGAATTTATATATATATATATTATAACTTGAACCCCAGAATGTGTACTTGAAACTGAAAACATTAATTAAAACTTAAAAAAAAAACAAAAAACAATGAAGGAATATTTAATTATAAGTATGGTACTTGTTTTATAATTTTTTTATTTCAGCAAGAGAACTGGTATTTTTAGATAGGAGTATGTTTATTTTCTACCAGTTCTTTTATAACTTACTTTATGGTTATCCTGTTGAAATAATATGTAGGATTTCTGTATTTTTTCATGTTCATATAACTGTAGTATGTTTATAAAGATTCAAAAAGCTATGTAGTGTCCATTACAGTACATACTTTGTATAACTTTTTTTTTTCTATTCAGATCTGCAAATGTCCAGTAGTGCTGCTCTTGACCTCCATCTGGAAAGGTGTCATTGATAACTGAATTCACCACCAATACAGTGAAATGAATGGTTTATTGTGATTTAATGCATTGTTTGATTGAGATTGTTATATATTAAGAACAGTAAGATAGTAAAATACCTGTAATTTTGAATTACCTTTTTTGTAAGGGACCAAATTTTGTTGGCAAAATATGTAGGGAAAGAAATTAAAAAATCTCAATGTATTAATTCTTCATAATTACTTAAACTCTCTTATTGTTTATTATTATTATTTTTGTTCATATGTCTAAAATAAATAAATTATTATTAAATTATATTTCTATTTTTATTTGAACCTTTCCTTGAAAATCAGGGCCATCCTCTCTTCAATTCTAAGAAAATGTAATGCAAAAAATATTTCTAAGAAAATTTTGAACAAAAAACCAGTTTAAATGAATACTTTAGATTAATTGAATTATAAAATATTTTTCCAGTTTTTTTAAACTAATCAACTGTTTTTCTGATGTATTGAATAAAGAGTAAGTTGAGGGTCTTGGAAATTGAGATGAAGAAGTTCTGAATTGATACATTCATAACACTGTGAGGTTTTATTTAATAATAATTAAATTAATCAAATTTTACAGCTTGCCTCATACTTTTGTAAAACAGAGGACTGGTTTCGAAAGAAGTTTTCCTTTCGAAATCAGTCCTTAATTTTTCAATAATATGAGGTGAGCTGTAAAATCTGATTGATTAATATTATTCCAGGAATTATTTTAAATGTGGTATTACAAACGCCGAAAGTGACGACTGAGCCATCGGGGTCAGCACTGATTAGTTATACTTTTACCAATAGATGGCACAAATTGTTTTGCCAATAATACAGTAAGCTGTAATCGGTTAGTGTTTTCTGCCAATGCTTGAGGTCTCTGGAGTCTAGGCATCACTGAATAACATTGTCGCTGGTCATCTCTGAACACACCATTACAAGACTAGCCATTCACGGCTTCCACCACAAATTATGCAAGAACAAGATAGTCCACACCCCGAATGGCCAATGTGTATGTGAATTGTGCAGACAGAGATGCAACCAATATCATATCACCGAGTGCCATGAAAGAACAAAATCGATCTCCGAATATAGTAAAGAATAATACCCATTCGGGTGAACTTTCCATATTTATTTATTTATTAACACCTCACCTAAACCTCATAGTTACACTTCCTTTAAATATTAATGAAAAATCTGTTATAAATTTCATTTCAAGAGAAAAATGTCTGAATTGGGATTTGAACCCAATGTCTCTGGGACTTGATATAAAATTTCTAAATATATCTATAAAATTAGGGGACACGCTGTAGATAGATGCTAATATATCCTACATGCTGGAAATTTGTGGGTTCAATTCTAAATGCAGACAAGATTTTTAAACTGACCTAAAACATTCTGACAGCACTATGCCATTGTAGTTCAATCAGTCTTTAATGAAATAAATACCAGACACATGTTCTAGGTAAAGGAGCTAACATTAATATCTCAATTTTGTGTAGAAAAGTGACAGCCTTAATCTGCCACTACCCCAAGAGCCTTCTATGGTCTATAGTGTGATTACTTTATTTTAATTTTCATATATAATGGGTAGAAGGTCAGGGGTTCAAGTCCTGGTGGGTTAGGATTTTTAAACTGATCCAAACTTTCTGGCGGCACTATGACCCTGGGGTCGACTCCGCCTCTAACGGAAATGAGTAGCAGATGCTTGTTCTGGGGGTAAAGGCGGCCGTCACGCAGGGCTGACATCAAGTGCCGATTGTCTAGAAAAAAGTGGGAGCCTAATTTCTCACTACCCCAAGGGCCTCCTGAGATCACTTTACTTTACTTTAATTGGTGGAGATATTTCAATATTTGAATTGCTTCTTTCAGGCAGAAAGGATCTTGGTTCATTTTTTAATGAAATTGAGATTTTTGTCTTCTGCACTCTTATACACATTTTTCCAAATCCCATGTGTATGTTTTTATATGGCTACGTCTTATAATCACACTAGTGAAGGCGAACTAAAGTATTTTTATTGTAAAAATGTGTATATATGCGAATGACGTAATGCCACCCACTGGACTTTTTGTGATTTGGTTTCTGTGCTGGGCAGATAGATGGTCTATTTTCAATTTGCACATCACATGACAGACCTCTGTACATAGGTGATGTATTCTTGTATTGTGTACAGAGAGGAATTCAGGATGAAGGTAGCATGTTTAAGTGTTTGTATAGTGTAAAGTGTGTTGTATGAGGGACGATGATGAAGAGAAGGGTGAAACCTAGTATCAGCATATAGACTACTTCTGTTGAAAAGTACCAAAGGGACTGCCAGGCTTAATATCCCCATCTGATGGACAAATTGCTATCAGCAGTACATGCCTTCTCAACACATGTACTGCAAAGGAATTTGCAATTTAATGCTAGGATCTGTTGCACAATACAGTAATTCATTATTTATCGTGAACCACCACCTGTTCTGGCCCCAAAATTTTACAATTAAGATTTCAAACCCTGCCGGGTATTGGATCTGGCCTGCTAGTCAGGAAACAGGCATCACAGAATATAAAATCTATTTCTTCTTTCTTATCCCAAGGTCCTTAAACCAAGTCCATGATGTTGAACTATTACAAGAGGTTGTATTGCTTCAGTGCATGTATCACTGTCTTTGTGTCTGAATGTATGAAATTTATACATATTGGGAATATCTACTGAGAAGCTATTATCTTCATATGCTTTAGTGTGTATGCAATCTTGCTATTGTAGTCTGCGATTCTCAATTGTATTTGCAATTTATGGCTATTCCAGTTTGTTGTTCTTGTTCATGTTGTGGTGGCTGTTTCCAGATTTAATTTACTTGGTTTTGCATACAAAATCTCAATACCATAAAAACAAAATGAATTGCACCCCTCCTGCTCCTCTGAAAATGAATAGCTAATGGTCTCCAGCAGAGTCATTAGATCCAACAAGCCAGAAATGGATTTACATTATTTCTTTCAAGGTAAAGATAAGGAGAATACTGTAATATTCTTTTTTACTTGCAGGGTCAGATGGAAAGATGTTTTCGTAACCATTTCTTAAAGAGCCTCTCCTGAGTCACCAGGCACTCTGGTGAATGTAATTAGCAATGTTGCACAAAACATCCTGTTGCCATGGCCTCACTGAGTTTCAGTCATGTAGCAATTTATGGAGCCGATCAGTTAAGGAAAACTCCATGGTACGACAGGTCTAGAAGGCCCTTGACCTACCAGCCGGCCGCTGACCTCACATCCACGTGTTAATCACAGTGGTAGACTATCATCTTGCCAATGTAGGGGTGGCATATCAGGTTCCTCAGCCATTATAGCTGGTTTTCTTAACCTGGAGCTGCTACTTAATGTAACTACTCAAATGCCTCATGATGTTGGTCGAAATTCCACGAGAAAATGTTTTCTCCCTGTGGAGACCCAAACTAGCGTAAGTCCCATAGCTCTGTGCCAAGGCATTCTTGCCTTAACCACTCGGCTTCAGTGCAGGACAAAGGTTAGTAGTAATCAAATAAAAATATTTTTAACTATACTTTCCTTGCCGGAATTTATATTGAACTTTAAGATTTAAGACATCTCACTTTAGCAAAGATCTACAGAATGTCCCCAAGAGAAAAAAAAAAATTCTCTTGCAATTTTCAAACAGTGTATGTGATTGTACTATTCGTATTTTCAGGAATTTGGGTAGTTATATTAATGTAGACCATAAGTGACTCATATACTGGCTCACAATCATGCATGTTATGATTGACTCAAATGACTATAAGGTCAGCAACCAAGGGCCTTTTAGGCCTGTAAAGTAATAAAACAATCTTTGGATAAGACTAGATAATAAAAATGAAGGCAAGAACTTCAAATTATATTGTTAAGGATAATTGAGAAATAGATTAGATGAAATTTAAATTTGAAGAGAAAAATTTTCGCCTAGACCGGGACTCGAACCCGGGACCCTTGGCTTTCCGGGCCAAGTGCTCTACCAACTGAGCTACCGAGGCGAGTTACGATCTAGACGCAAATTTTTCTCTTATATACGTTGTAATTCCCTATCGCCAAATGCTTTTGAAACCATTGTTTCTATCTTTGCAAATGGCGGCTTCTTAGTTAAGAAGACATTTATTGGAAATTTAACATTACTTTAAAGCCAGTAAGGCCTCTAATGATGTTTTTTATTATTAATTTAACATTTCTCAATGAAAGATAAATTAAATTTGAAGAGAAAAATTTTCGCCTAGACCGGGACTCGAACCCGGGACCCTTGGCTTTCCGGGCCAAGTGCTCTACCAACTGAGCTACCGAGGCGAGTTTCTCTTCAAATTTAATTTATCTTTCATTGAGAAATGTTAAATTAATAATAAAAAACATCATTAGAGGCCTTACTGGCTTTAAAGTAATGTTAAATTTCCAATAAATGTCTTCTTAACTAAGAAGCCGCCATTTGCAAAGATAGAAACAATGGTTTCAAAAGCATTTGGCGATAGGGAATTACAACGTATATAAGAGAAAAATTTGCGTCTAGATCGTAACTCGCCTCGGTAGCTCAGTTGGTAGAGCACTTGGCCCGGAAAGCCAAGGGTCCCGGGTTCGAGTCCCGGTCTAGGCGAAAATTTTTCTCTTCAAATTTAATTTATCTTTCATTGAGAAATGTTAAATTAATAATAAAAAACATAGATTAGATGAGTTTTGGAATGTACACAATTAAGAATAAGGAGGGTTTGAATTGGTAATGAGTTACCTCAACTTGTATTTTACTATATTTAATTAATGTTGGGAAGTAAACATTATGAGGTATAATCATTAAAAATCATCGGAGAACATATTGTTTAAATAACTCACCTCATAGGATTCATGCTTCCATGATATCGCGATTTCAAACATAATCATGTTCATCGTCAGCCATAACTCCGACTGTTGAAATTCTTCGGCCGTCAACTATTCTATTGTCGCCATCTTCAGTGCTGCTATCTATGGTTGAATTTATGAACTTCGAAATTAATGTAATTTCGTTAGGGATATCAAAATTCATTGATCTATTTTTGTTTTTCTGAATGTATATTTTTTCCCAAACTGTCAATTCCAAAGGTTTCTCTACTTGTTTTAAAAGTTTAGCTTCTCTTCCAATTTTATGATGTTCTAATAAACTATGTGCAGCATAGTTTGAAGAAATTCAAACACAATAAAAGACTTAATGAATATACTACTTTACAAAATTGCAAAGAAAAGAAAAAATACAAGAAAATTACTTACCATCCTGAAATGCATAGGAAATTTAAAAAAAAATTTTTGACAAATACAACATTTTTTTGGCACCAATAAATAAATTTAGTCTGGGTAATCTTCTAAGTACCAATAAAAAAGTCAAAGTTCCAGACAGTAAGAAATCTGGAATTTATCAAATAAATTGTGAAGATTGCAATAAAGTTTATATAGGAAAAACAAAAAGGAATTTGGAAATTCGGACAAAAGAACATTTCAGAAATATTAAAAATTGTGAAATTGAAAAATCTGCAATTGCTGCACATAGTTTATTAGAACATCATAAAATTGGAAGAGAAGCTAAACTTTTAAAACAAGTAGAGAAACCTTTGGAATTGACAGTTTGGGAAAAAATATACATTCAGAAAAACAAAAATAGATCAATGAATTTTGATATCCCTAACGAAATTACATTAATTTCGAAGTTCATAAATTCAACCATAGATAGTGGTGGCATTGGAAGAGGTAGAACTATCTTGATTAAATTTTACAACAGTATACACAAAAATTCCAAATAATCTTTATTTTATATTTGAAGAGAAAAATTATACGCTCAGACCGGGACCGTTGGTTTTCTAGTCCAAGTGCTCTACCATTTGAGCTACCTGAGCAAGTACCGATCTAAATGCAAATTCTTCTCTACATACGTTGTAATTCCCGCCCACCAAATGCTTTGAAGCCTTTGCTTCTATCTTTGCAAATGGCAGCTCCTATATTAAGAAGACATATTTGGGAATTATACATTACATTATAAATGCCAAGGGTCACGGGTTCAAGTCCTGGTCTGAGCGTATAATTTTTCTCTTCAAATATGATTTATCCATCATTGAGATGTATGAAATTAATAATAAAAACATCGAATCTTTATTTTATTCACAACAGTTCACTCTTCAGATCATCTTCATGGCCACAACTAGTTGACTGTGGACTCCATCCAATCTTATATAACTGGATTATATCTAGAGTTTCAAAATGACCAAAAAGTATACCAATGGTTGCAGACCCACCTTATTTATCAAATATATTAGACTGGGAGTCTCAAGGAAATGGAGGAAGAAGAAAATCAAAATACGCTTGAAGAATATGGTTTATGATCAAATTGCAAAGGAAAGAAAATTTTGTAAGGAGATGAAGATGGCACAGAATAGAAAACGGATATAGGTTTTTTTATATATCCAGAGAGTGAATCAGAATTATACATTTCACCTCAAATGAAATGTTTATAGTGGAAAATTACCTCCATAGCAAGTTCATGTGAGAAAATTTAACTCTTTAGATCTAATTTTCATTTTATATTTCCCAGATGTCAGTATGAGGCAGGACGCTGACCACGGACCACTCAAATGCCATCTAAACGAAAACAAGTGTAACTAAATTAGTATGATTCAAATTCTTCCCTGTAGGGGGAGAGCATCTAAATCTCTGTTAAGGGAAACATGGGCTTACAAAAAGATATTGAAAAAAAAAATCACTTTTAATTTAAATTGATACTTCAGAATACATTTTTATAGTATCTAAAAAAATGGGTATTTTGGGGGCCCCAAAGATTAACTACTTATAAATGGAATTGAAACATTTAACAGTAATAACTGCAGAAAACATTTTTTTTTTAATTTGATTCAACAGAATTTTCAAGTACAAGTAAATTATAAGAAGAAATTTATTTTTTGAATTATGTTTCCTTTAATACACACTGAGTATGAAAGGGTTATAATAGGTGAGGAGTGTAATTCTGTCTAATTTTCTTGATAATATTACCTCATAATGTTACTTCCTAACAATTATTGATAACTATGGCTCGGAAGTTGAGGACCTATAAAATGCCTATTAAAGACCTTTAAAAAAGACCTAAAAACTTGAAAAAAGGAGGTAAAGTGTTATAGTTGCTACCTTCACCTTCTACTCGAGGTAATTTTTCTCAAAATGAAACTTCTTAGAAAATTTGAAGTCAAAATACAATAGTTCAAACAGGCAGTCAGTAGGCTGATGGTTAAAAATAACGGGATATTTTGTGAGGGTTCAATAGTTTCTCACGGAACAAAAGTGTTTGGAATGTAAAAAGTCTTTAGAACATAAAAGTAGACTGTTTTTAAAAGAAGTTGGAATTGAGACTAGACTCTGAGGATTCTTGAATTATACAAATGATATAGATGTATCAAAAGAAGGTAAAGTTGAAAAAAAAAGCCATTAAGGGTCGTATGTAGAACATTACTCTCTACTCAAATTACTTCCAATCACTAGTGAGCTGATTCTAACTAACTAACTAACTAACTCACTGGCACTATCGAACCCGAAGGTTCATGGCCGCGCGGACATAAGCTCTCCATACATCCCTATCCTGAGCTAATGCTTTCCAATCATTCCCTGTATAATCTACTTCCCTCAAATCATAGTTAATGTTGTTCTCCCACCTCATTCTTGGTCTACCAACTGGGCGTTTTCCCTCTGGCTTTCCTACAAGAAGTTTCCATGCACGTCTTTCATTCCCCATACGCGCAACATGTCCTGCCCATCGCAGTCTACGAGACTTAACTGTTCTTATTATATCTGGCTTCCTATAAAGACCATGTAGTTCATTGTTATGTAGTCTTCTCCATTCACCTGTCTGTTCATCTCTCTTTGATCCAAAAATTTTCCTAAGAACTTTATTCTCAAATACTCGTAATCTCCTTTCCTCCCTTAAAGTAAGAGTCCAGGTTTCGCATCCATATAATATAACTGGTAGAATAATAGTTTTATATATTTTCAGCTTAACGTTTTTTGAAAGGAGTTGGGACATCAAAAGTCTCTGCAATGCATAATAGCATGCATTTCCAGAATTGAGCCTATGTTTAATTTCTTTTTGCATCTCATTCCTATTTGTGATTATTGTTCCTAGGTATTTGAATTCAGCCACTTCCTCAAAATTTCCCTCATTTGTCATTAGCTGTCCACTTCCATTATATACTGAATTTCTACGTGTGACCATATATTTAGTTTTACTGATATTTATTTCCAGTCCTAATTTCTTAGTGTTACTCAATAGTGTGTGCGTGTTGGCCTTTAGTATCTCTCGCTATCGGCCAGTAGTACTACATCATCAGCATAAACTAACAGCTTATTAATACCATTGAGTTGTAAGCCTTCCTCATTCTCTAAAGATTTAATGGCATGCTCTAGTACAAAATTAAATAGTAAAGGAGATAGTGCATCTCCTTGCTTCAACCCATTCTGGATTTCAAAAGTGTCTGAAAACTGTTTGCCTACACGCACCCTACTCTTTGAGCCATTTAGACACATTCGTATAAGTCTAACTAACTTTTTAGGAATTCCGAACTCCAGCAGGATACTATATAACTTCTCCCTCTTAATTGAATCATATGCTTTTTTGAAGTCTACATATAGTTGATGTACAGTACCATTATATTCCCATTTCTTCTCTAAAATCTGTCTTAAACTGAAAATCTGATCTGTTGTAGACCTGTTTCTTCTAAATGCACATTGATGATCTCCTAGAATGTCATCAATATAGGGAGTAAGTCTGCTTACTAATATATTTGTTAGAATTTTGTACGAAGTTGAAAGTAATGAGATGCCCCTGTAGTTGTTGCAATCTGTTTTATCTCCTTTCTTATAAATTGGTATGATAATTGATTCCTTCCATTCATCTGGAAGAGCTTCTTTTTCCCAAATCTTACTAAGCAACCAGCGTATCTTGTCCATCAATTTTTCTCCCCCTGATTTTATCAGTTCTGCTGGGATCTCATCTGAACCTGATGCTTTATACATCTTCAATTTTTCAATCGCCATTTCAACCTCTAATGCACTTGGCTCTGCGACTAGCATTTCTGCTGTCTGTAAATTATCCTCCTCAATGTCCTGTTCTGTATGTACATTTAATAGCTGATTAAAGTAACCTTTCCATCTATTTAATATACTCCTAGAATCTGCAATCATATCCCCATTTTCATTCCGAATTATGTTTGTTCTAGCCTGAAACCCTTTCTTCTCTATACTAATTCCCTGATATAATTCTCTAATGTTCCTATTTTTTGCATTCATTTCAAGATCATTAATCTTCTCTCTCAAATATTCCCTCTTTTTACTCTTTAGTAACTTGGTGGTTTCCCGTCTAACACTACCCAATTGCTCTAAATTTACCTCATTTGGCTCGTGTAACCATTTCATTTTTGCTAGCTTTCTTTTCTTTACAATGTCGGCACATTCCTCATCAAACCATTTCTTGTTTTGCCTCTTTTTTAAACAACCAATGCTTTCTGATGCTGACAATTTAATAGTATCTCTTATAGCCTCCCATTCTTTATTTATATCAGTTTCTTCTTCGTTTGCCACATTGTCATCTGAAGATTCCAGTACTTCAAATCTATTAGCAATTTTGATTTGGTATTCTTGTCGCATTTCATCATTTTTCAAGTTTTTTAATTCATATTTTACAGAATCATCATTAGCGTTCGTTCCTCTCATAAGCGATAGCCGTTGTCTGATTTTCACTCTGACCAGATGATGATCCGAATTGCAGTCTGTCCCTCTAACTGATCTAACATCAATGATGCTACTGTGCCAGCGTTTATCCACTAATACATGATCTATCTGGTTCCAAGTTTCTCCATCTGGGGACGTCCAGGTGTATTTATGAATATCCTTATGCTGAAATGTTGTGCTCTTAACAATGAGATTCTTCGATGTGGCAAATGTGACTAATCTAACGCCATTGTCGTTACTATCTTCATGAAGACTGAATTTGCCTATTGTTGGTTTGAATATATCTTCCCGCCCCACTTTTGCATTAAAATCTCCTAAGACAATTTTCATATGATATCGTGAAAGGCTATCAAATAAGCATTCTAATTCTTCATAGAACTCATCCTTGATCTTGTCATCTTTATCTTCTGTGGGGGCATGTACATTTACAATTATAAAATCATGTCGTTTACCCTTTAGAATTATGTATGATATCCTATCACTAACAAACTTAATATCTCGGATAGCGGATAGGATCCTCCTTCTGACTAAAAAACCCGTTCCAAATGCAGGTCTTTCTGCACCCCCGTAGTATAACGCAAAGCTTCCTGATTCCTGACTACCTTCTCCTGGCCACCTAACTTCCTGTAAAGCGACTATATCCAAGGGCGATTTATCCAATTCCCGCGTTAATATCTCTAGTGCCCCGCTATTGTATAAAGTCCTAACATTCCATGTTCCTAGGAACATGTCCCTGTGTTTGAGCCTTTGGCATGGGTTCCCTGAAGTAGTCCCCGCCCGGAGAACCGAATGGGGGACTATTTGACCTCCGGAAAATTTTACCCCAGATGAACCCATGTCCGCATTTCTTGACTGTTGTATTTTTACGGTGAAAGATCGTCAGTCTTTCGCCAAGGTACTTTTTTCGTCTGGCTTATCACCTTCGACCAGTCCGGCATGGGTAACCCTATCGGCAGCAATGCTACCGCCGGCATAGCTCTCAGTGAGCTGATTCACCGTGAGCAATTGCTGAGAACGAATTAACGGCCGACTTAATGGTCATGCACGAGAGTCGACGTTTTCGTAATATTGGCAACGAATTATCCAGAATTCTCAGCGATAAAACCACTTCCGTTATTTTCGTCTGCTATAGAGGAATGCATTTATGCTTGCATCCCGCAAATAATACCGTATACAAACACGTCTGCGACACGCAATATTATGCCGATTCTCCTGTTCTTCCAGTTGAATTCTTTGGTAGACTCTATCAAATTCCTCTTCTCCGTGTATACCGAAAACATGATTGAAGTCTTCAAGGTCCGACATCTTGGATAAATGTTGGATAAAGCAGCAAAGTACATCGATTACCATCGGTTCCCGTTCGGTACCCTTCGGGATTTTAATTTGAGTTGCTCATGTAAGGTACCTCCGCAGGTAGCTTACAAATTTAACCAATTATTATCGCATGAACAGATTTCTGAGTAAGCAAAATCGTATTACCATACAACTTGCTCAGCAGAGAAGGCATTTTACTGTCTAATGCGTCCAAACATGCGACCCTAAGACTTGAAAAAAAAAGGCTAAAAAAGTACAATAAGTCAAGAAACATAAAAAAAAAGGACAAATAAAACCTACCATTTTCTGGCCTTCAATGCCCCAAAATGTATATATACATATATTATGTTGGGCCTTGCCTTCAGACACAAAATTTTTTCCCCCCATCAATTTCCAAGCACTATCTATAACTCTTTGTAGATTTTCTATGTTCTGGCTTGAAGATTAAATACATATAAATCACAAAGAAGATGGGAAAATTGTTTAAGGATGTAATTGTTGTTGATCCCAAATGCACCGAAACAGGACAAGTACTCTACAAGAAACATTTGATATCTAAACAGCTGGACAGAAACCAACAACTCAGAAATGAAATTCAAGGTCTCAATTGGGAAGCATGAGAAAAAGTCTCACCACTGGACAACAAAAACAGGATGTGAGGAATGGGAGAAAATATTAAATTCGTCACAAACATTAAAGGACAAATTAATATTATAATATATTAAATTGCCCTTTAATGTATGTGACAAATTTTATATTAAAACAGCAAAAATATAAACTTTAATTATTATGAGTAAGTTATTTTAACTCACCTCATATTTTTTTGATATTCTGCAAAATAATAATAATAATAATTATTATTATTATTCCATGGCACGACAGGCCTAGAAGACCCTTAGCATACCAGCCGGCTGCTGGCCTCACATCCACATGTGACAATCAGATAGGTAGATGATCAGGGGTGACATGTGGTCAGCATGTCAAGTCCCCCATCCATTATAGCTGGTTTTCTCAACCTGGAACTGCTACTTATAGTAGCTACCCATATGCCTCACGATGCTGGGTGGGCACCGGTCCCATACTGGCCAAAATACCATGAGAAAATTTCTTCCCTACCAATAAAGTAAAAATTGCGAGAACCAAAAATATGTCCATTATAAACTACTAGAAAATAAATATTTACTCAGATCATGTAAATGATTTTTGTTTAAAAAAAGGAAAATATCCTTATTTATTCATATAAATAGCGATCATTGTGATCGTACTAATCCCTGTTATAATAAAACTACTCAAAACATACCAACTAAACCAGCGCAAGTCCCGTAGCTCTGTGCCAAGGCTTCTTGCCTTAACCACTCGGCTACGGCGCAAGACATTCTGCAAAATAACTAACTCATAATAATTAAAAGAAACCTCATTGCATTATTTCCTACAAATATTAAATATAAACTTTGCTAGCAAAAAAAAAAAGTTAAAAAAGAAAATAACGTTAAAAATGGGAGAAAATATCAAGACCTTGATGTACTATAGTCTGTGATAATTTAGTCGTCCAGTTGTTTTAAGAGAGAGAAGTAGTTCTGGTTGGTTTAAGAAAGAGACAGGTACTCATCTCGTAAATTAATGAGTCATTTTTACACATCTTACCTCATATTTTATGTTTCTTTAAACACGGGAACTAGTTTTCAAGAGATGGATCTCTCTCATTTTCAACCAACATATCATAATGTCGGTTGAAAATGAAAGACATCCATCTCTTGAAAACTAGTTTCCGTGTTTAAAGAAACATAAAATATGAGGTAATATGTGAAAAAATGACTTATTAATTTACGAATTAAGAACCTCATAATGTTATTTCCCATATTTAACTGTGAAGGTACTCATCTTTCCATTTGTCACCATAATATGCCTGAGGGAAACGTCATACTTAACTAAATAACCACGCGCTGGAATGTGTTAGGAGGGTGGAGGTGAAAACACAAGTGTTTCCAAGAATTTTGACAAAATAAGACCATTGACAATAAATGTTACTGTAAATATTGTTAGGAAAGGATGGCACTCAAGGTTAAAAGAGGATAGTAGAAATCATGACAACTAAATTCTCACAACATATAAATATAATAATTCTCAACTAAATATTTTTTCTTTTCACAAGAACAAAATTAACTGAATACCATTGCCTTTATCATGATGAGTTCAAACATGTTTTCAATCAAAGCTTTTATCCGGGACACATCATGAAAAAAAAAACTTAATTTTGTGAGCACGAGTTTGAATGTAGGAATGCCCAAATATGTATCTAAAATGCTACTGCTTGAGACAACTCACTGTAATGAAATTTTGGACTGATAATTCAACAGTGAGTGCTTAATAGATCAAAGGCTTATTATTTGATCAGCAAGGAGAAGTAAAAATTAAAAGAAGTAAAAAGAAAACCTCATAATGTAAAAATTCCCAACTTTATTATATGAAGGAGAATAAATGTTAAATATACATTACTTTTTTAGGAATCAACACTATGAGGTATTATATTTGAAGAGAAAAATGTATCCTTCAGTGAGAAGTGTTAAATCAATAATAAAAACACCATCACTATGAGATATTATCTAAGTAAAATTTTAGCACCTCACATTCTGCTTCTTCATCTTAGACCAGTTTTGGAACTTTCTTCTTCAGTTCCATCCTCAGAATTTAAATGACCTCTGTTTTATATTTGAAAAGAAAAATATACGCCTAGACTGGGGTTTGAACCCAGGACCTTTGACTCTCTATGTCAATGCTCTTCCATCCGAGCTACCTAGGCCTCTGTTTTGTTGTCTTGAAGGAGGCAGCTATTCAAGATGACAAAACAGTCGTGAAAATACCGAGGATGGAACTAAAGAAGAAAGTTCCGAAATCAGTCTAAGAAGAAGAAGAAGAAGAAGAAGAATATGAAGTGAGGTAATAAAATTTTACTTAAGTAAAAAAAATGATAAATATACACCTCATTTTGACTTATTTAAAAAAAATATATATGATTTTTGACAATATTTGACCAATTTACCATTTGTGATCCAGCAGTAGTCTGCTAACATACTGGAACTCTATCTTTTCCATCATAGAAATCCTCTGGTGAAAAAACTTATTATGTTCATCATTGACAGCCCTAAATTTTTTGGAAGGAAGTTTAGGTGGATGTCCAGACACTCAACATTTCAATTTTTATAACTTACAATAGTTATAAACAAACAAAGTCTAATGTATGGAATCACATTACAAAAAAAAGGGGGGGGGGAAATCATAATTTTATTTTAATTCTATATAATACTATAAAAAAGTTGATTAGTGCAATTAGAAGATGTAAAACCATTATAACAATCAATCACTTTCTTAGGAATTTTATATGTGGTACATATGGACCAGAATTCCAAAAAAATATCTTATAATGAAATGCTGAAGGCAAAAGAAAAGAAAATTATGAGAGCGATGGATGGAGTCAGAAGGCATATAAACTCAAAGAATTTGACAGAAGATACTGATGATTGACATTTTTTGGAGGAGGAGTGAAATTACCTTGGGTTGAAGGTAGATATGTTCTTAAATAAAATAAAATTAAAAGAAAACCTAGGAACCTTAAGGATGTAAATATCAAATGATAAAGCAATTAATTATTTACACTTAATTTTTAAATAGAAGTTTTGTCTTAATTTACTTTTATTCTTAAATAAATGCAAATAATTATTTACTCACATTTATTCTTAAAAAGAAATGCAAGTATAATTTTTAAAATTTTAACACTTACAAGATTAACATCCAAAAGTGTTTCAATATATTTTCTATTTACATTAATTTACCTACATCACAAGTTTTATAACAAACTTATATTTGGTATCACATCATCTAATTCAGTTGATCAGAATATGGTACATTTCCTAAGTTACCAACTGCAGCCACTGACAGTTTTCCAGACTTCACTTTACTTGCAGCCTGTAATTAAATACATTTTCTATAAGAAAATACAACAGTAGATATGAAAACACTATAAAAATCAATTTGAATTGTGTATTATACAGTTTAATAAATATTTCACTAAATGAAGAGGATTTTGAGAATGAATACAATCATATTGTACACATAGCTAACTTAATTTTTTTTTGGAGAAATGATAAAAAAAACCAACAAAAAATATTAGATTAATACACCATCCTGCAATATAATTCCAAAAAAGATGGAAAATTCAAGAAAATTACTTGCCATCCAGGAGCTCAT
This sequence comes from Diploptera punctata, assembly GCA_030220185.1. Taxonomy (NCBI): domain Eukaryota; kingdom Metazoa; phylum Arthropoda; class Insecta; order Blattodea; family Blaberidae; genus Diploptera; species Diploptera punctata. The sequence continues at coordinate 1,210,475 of JASPKZ010009814.1, read as the reverse complement.
AACAATTTTCAAACAATTTAATATAAAGCTCTGATTAACAAATTCAGCCTGAATAATCTTCTGATAACTAATGAAAAAGTTAACACCCCAGATAATAAAAAATCTGAAATTTATCAAATTAATTGCAAAGATTGTAATAAAGTATATATATATATATATATATATATATATATATATAGGAAAAACAAAAAGGAATTTGGACATTCGCACAAAAGAACACTTTAGAAATATAAAAAATGGAGAAATTGAAAATTCGGAAATAGCAGAACATAGTTTGTCAGAGAATCAGAGAATTGAAAAAGAAGCTAAACTTTTGAAACATCTATTTAAGCCTTTAAAATTAAGAGTATGAGAGAAGATATACATTTAGAAAAACGTGTTAGATCCATGAATTTTGAATTTCCAGACAAACAAAATTTTATTATGAAGTTCTTCAAAACAACACTAGATGGCAGTTTGGAAGATGATGGCATGATGAATCGACAGTCGTGGTAACAGTTGAGAATGGGAGCAATGGATCTCAATGCTGCGGTTCTGTGTTAAAGAACATAGATATATGAGGCAAGAATACACACGATTCAAATTTATTTTTATAATTGAAAACCTCATAATGTAAAATCATCATCATCATAGTACATTCACAAATTTAGGCCATTTGTTGACCTGTTTCGGCCTCAAGAGAAACACCATCCAGAAGTCTTTTGAGTGGACGTCCTGGTCTTCTTCTTCCTGCAGGTTGATATCTTAACATTAGTTTGGGTATTCTGTGATCTTCCATTAATGTAAAATTCTCAACATTAATATATGAATGAAAACACTAGTTTTGCATATAGACTGTAAACACCCCCACATGTAAGGTAGAGTGACAGTCCTCAGGAGGCCCTTGGGGCTAGTAGGTTAAGGCTCCCATCTCTTTAGACAATCAGCACAGGATGTCAGCACTGCATGACGGCTGACTTTACTCCCAGAATATGAGGCTTAGTAAATCCTATGGCCATAGTGTTGCTACAAGGTTTAGGACAGTTTTAAAATCCTGACCCCACTGGACTCAAACCCTCGACCTTCCAGCTTGTGGCATATTGCTTTAACCAGTTATGCTATGGCATACATGAAACATCCCATAGACAAAGAAAATTATAAGAGAGAAAGAATATGTAATAAACATAGCAATATAGAATGAATTCACAAAAACCTGATAGATAAAAAAGATAAATTAAAAAAAAACATAAATTAATTAAGAAATAAAAAAGAAGATAAAAGGTTTAAGAAATTTACATATCATTCTTTGGCACACAAATTTGTAAAAGTATTCTACAAATTCAATATCCAACTTCGACAAAAAAATATGTAAGAATCAAATGAATCGTGAATTCTTATTACCTCAAACATCTATGTTTTTTTAAACACAGCACCGCAGTATTGAAGAACCATCTTCTTCATCGTCAGGAAAACAGCTGACGATGGAGAAGATGGTTCTCCGATACTGCGGTGCTGTGTTTAAAAAACGTAGATGTATGAGTTAAGAAGAATTCACTATTCATTTGATTCTTATTAATGAAACCTCAATGTTAAAATTCCCAAATTCATTATATTAAACAAAAAAATATGTTTAACTTTTATAGGAATTAATCACTATGAGGTTTAATTTCACCATAAAAAAATATGTATCTAACTAACACACTGTAGCTATCGAACCCGAAGGTTCATGGGCACCAGACAAGCTATCCATACATCCCTATCCTGAACTAATGTTTTCCAATCATCCTTCAAATCATGGTTAATATTATTTTCCCACCTCATTCTTGACCTACCTACTGGGTGCGCTCCCTTTCATTTTCCTCTTTCTTGGCTTACCTAATGGGTGCTTTCCCTCTGGTTTTCCTAGAGATTCCATGTCCCTCTTTCATTCCCAATTTTTGATACATATCTTGCCCATCATTGTCTATGGGATTTAAGCATTCTAATTAAATCTGGTTTCTCATAAAGATCATATAACTCACTGTTATGTAGCCTTCTCCATTCACCATCTCTTTGTCTCTCTTTAGTAAAAAAATTTCCCCTCATTTGTCATTAGCTGTCCATTTCCATCATTTAATGAATATCTATGCATGACCATAGGTTGAGAAAACCAGCTGTAACAGCTGGAGGACCTGAGCTTTTTAACCACATGTACTGGATGGATCATCATCCACCTCTTTGTATGTGAGGCCAGCAGATTGATAAACAAAGGATCTTCTAGGTCTGTTATGTCATGGGGTTAGGTATTTTTTATGTAATTATGCTAACAACTCAAATCATTAGTCGTAATTCAAATCTGAGTATGATAGGTCCAACACATTCTAGTCAGAGGCCTCTTATTTTAGGTTCGATGTTTTTTTCATGTGTCAGAAATTTACGTCATGAGACCCATGGCTATACTTCTCTTCTATAGGAAGATAATTTTTACACACCTAGAAGTACACTAAACCCAGAAGCCACAGAACCATAGGGAAGCATAGTAATCATGAGTCCACCAAGACTGACTCATCATGCAATGGAGTTATAAAAACATGAAGATGCATACAGTGCAATGATATGTAGTTTTCTTGTTTCTATTAATTTACATTATTAGATAACTCTTTTTAACTGGGACATTATATAATGAATTGAGACTTACAGCATTAACTTCTGCATCTGTAATGCTATCAACTGCAGCAGCGGCTGCAGATCCGGAAAGAACATTTCCAAGTAGCACAGCCTGTGTTCCTACATCTTCAACTACAGTTGCACTACCTTCTTGAGCAAGCAAGATTGCAGCTTTAAGCTGAGCTTTTCCACGTGCTACATCAGCAGAAGATAAATTACCACTCCTCATAAGTTTAACTGCATTTTCAACAACCTGCAAGTATAATAGTATAATTACAATAATTCACAATTAATTAATAATAAACCTGGATTCAAACCCTGGTATGAGTGTATAATTTTTCTCTTCAAATATAATTTGTCCTTCAACGAGAAGTATTAAATTAATAATAAAAACATGAAAAGAAGCCCTATTGGCTTTATAAAGATAATGTTTAAATTCCCAATAAATTTCTTAAATAAGAAGCAGCCATTTGCATGATCGAGCAAAGGTTCATAGCATTTGGCGCTTGGGAACTAACAATGTATAAAAGAAAAATTTGCAACTAGATTGGAGTGCTCAGGTAGCTCAGGAGTAGAGCATTAGCCTAGAAAACCAAAGGTCCTGGGTTCAAACCCTGGTCTGAGTATATAATTTTTCTCTTCAATTATAATTAATAATACGAGGTGTGATCAATAAGTTTCTGGAATGGCTTCAAAACAATTATTCCATTGAGGAGTTTTTAATTTTCACCCAGGCTGTACACTCAGAATTTCCTTGTGATGAATTTGAGGGGTCGTGCGACCTTCTCTGACCTTGCAGTATACTCTTAGAAGCTCTGAAGTGAAGACATGTTTTGTGCGTGCGGCGATTTCTCTGTGTAGCAACAATGCAGGATTACGAGGAACAAAGAACATGCATCAAATTTTGCTTTAAACTTGGTAAAACTGCAACAGAAACATATCAAATGTTAAGAACAGCTTATGGGGAGGAAGCAATGGGCAAATCTCAAGCATTTGAGTGGTTTTCGAAATTTAAAAGGGGCGTGACATCGGTTAAGGATGAAAATCGTCTGGGACGACCAACTTCCAGCAAAACCAATAAAAATATCGATCGAGTGAGGGAAATGGTATTAAATGATAGGTGCATTACAATACGAGAACTGTCTGATGCACTAGCACTCTCGTTTGGAAGTGTTCAAAGCATTTTGAAAGACGATTTGAACATGTGAAGAATTGCTGCGAAGTTCGTGCCCTGCCTCCTTTCAAATGACCAAAAGGAAAGTCGTGTGATTGCCTGCACAGATCTTAAAGAACAGCTTAAAAATGACCCACGGTTCATGGAAAAGGTTATTACTGGTGATGAAACATGGATTTATGGCTACGATCCAGAAACTAAACAGTCTTCGCAATGGAAGAGTCCTGCATCTCAACGCCCCAAGAAAGCCAGACAAGTTCGAACGAATGTGAAGTCAATGATGATTGTTTTTTTTGACATTAATGGAATTGTGCATAAGGAATTTGTACCACGGGGTCAAACAGTGAATCAAGTGTACTACAAACTAGTGTTGCAAAGATTGAGGGAGAATGTGCAACGCAAACGGCCAGAGAAATGGAGGACTGGTGACTGGTTCCTACATCACGACAATGCGCCCGCGCACAAAGCAATTTCTGTCTGCCAGCTTTTGGACAAAAATAGGATGAGTACTGTTCCCCATCCAGCCTATTCTCCAGATCTGGTTCCAGCAGACTTTTTCCTGTTCCCACGGCTAAAAATTCGGCTCTGCAGACATTGTTTTGAGGACATTGATGTCATCCAGCGGGAATCGCAGAAGGCATTGGACACATTTAAAGAAGACGACTTCCAGAAGTGCTTCCAGCATTGGCAGAAGCGCTGGGACAAGTGTATCAACTCCCAAGGTGACTACTTCGAGGGTGACAGTGCTAAATAGAAACTTTGAAGTGTTGTGTTGTGTTTATGGCCTCATTCCGGAAACTTATTGATCACACCTCGTAGATTTATAATTTACCATCTCACATCATAATTTTAGATTTCTCGAAGACTAGTATTGATATTTCTTTGTATTATCTTCAGCTGTATCTGTATTTAGATATTAATGAAAATTCACAATTATTTGAACTCAATTAATATGGCACGGAAGTTCTAAATCAGCTACGTGCCACAATAATTCTTTTAAGTTATTTTAGGATTTTGATTTTGTGTGGAGGACATATATGGAGTACAATTATTGGACAGGAGTATAAACTGCATATAGGACACCTTACGTTTAAGCCGGGAATGGTATACATTTTCCTTGGTACATAGATTACTTTGAGGTCATCATCATCGTCTTATGGCATCCTTTTTGAAGCTGAATTCAAAATATTGTCTCCATTCATCTCCATCCCCCTCCATGGTATCTTTACCTTGTCGTGGTGGAGTGGCTTGCGTGCTTAAATGATCCTGAGAGCTATGCCGGCAGTAGCATTGCTGCCAATAGGGTTACCCATGCCGGACTGGTCGAAGGTGATAAGCCAGACGAAAAAAGTACCTTGGGCGAAAGAGTGACGATCTTTCACCGTAAAAATACCACTGTCAAGAAATGCGGACATGGGTTCATCTGGGGTAAAATTTTCCGGAGGTCAAATAGTCCCCCATTCGGTTCTCCGGGCGGGGACTACTTCAGGGAACCCATGCCAAAGGCTCAAACACAGGGACATGTTCCTAGGAACATGGAATGTTAGGACTTTATACAATAGCGGGGCACTAGAGATATTAATGCGGGAATTAGATAAATCGCCCTTGGATATAGTCGCTTTACAGGAAGTTAGGTGGCCAGGAGAAGGTAGTCAGGAATCAGGAAGCTTTGCATTATACTATGGGGGTGCAGAAAGACCTGCATTTGGAACGGGTTTTTTAGTCAGAAGGAGGATCCTATCCGCTATCCGAGATATTAAGTTTGTTAGTGATAGGATATCATACATAATTCTAAAGGGTAAACGACATGATTTTATAATTGTAAATGTACATGCCCCCACAGAAGATAAAGATGACAAGATCAAGGATGAGTTCTATGAAGAATTAGAATGCTTATTTGATAGCCTTTCACGATATCATATGAAAATTGTCTTAGGAGATTTTAATGCAAAAGTGGGACGGGAAGATATATTCAAACCAACAATAGGCAAATTCAGTCTTCATGAAGATAGTAACGACAACGGGGTTAGATTAGTCACATTTGCCACATCAAAGAATCTCATTGTTAAGAGCACAACATTTCAGCATAAGGATATTCATAAATACACCTGGACGTCTCCAGATGGAGAAACTCGGAACCAGATAGATCATGTATTAGTGGATAAACGCTGGCACAGTAGCATCATTGATGTTAGATCAGTTAGAGGGACAGACTGCAATTCGGATCATCATCTGGTCAGAGTGAAAATCAGACAATGGCTATCGCTTATGAGAGGAACAAACGCTAAAGATGATTCTGTAAAATATGAATTAAAAAACTTGAAAAATGATGAAATGCGGCAAGAATACCAAATCAAAATTGCTAATAGATTTGAAGTACTGGAATCTTCAGATGACAATGTGGCAAACGAAGAAGAAACTGATATAAATAAAGAATGGGAGGCTATAAGAGATACTATTAAATTGTCAGCATCAGAAAGCATTGGTTGTTTAAAAAAGAGGCAAAACAAGAAATGGTTTGATGAGGAATGTGCCGACATTGTAAAGAAAAGAAAGCTAGCAAAAATGAAATGGTTACACGAGCCAAATGAGGTAAATTTAGAGCAATTGGGTAGTATTAGACGGGAAACCACTAAGTTACTAAAGAGTAAAAAGAGGGAATATTTGAGAGAGAAGATTAATGATCTTGAAATGAATGCAAAAAATAGGAACATTAGAGAATTATATCAGGGAATTAGTATAGAGAAGAAAGGGTTTCAGGCTAGAACAAACATAATTCGGAATGAAAATGGGGATATGATTGCAGATTCTAGGAGTATATTAAATAGATGGAAAAGTTACTTTAATCAGCTATTAAATGTACATACAGAACAGGACATTGAGGAGGATAATTTACAGACAGCAGAAATGCTAGTCGCAGAACCAAGTGCATTAGAGGTTGAAATGGCGATTGAAAAATTGAAGATGTATAAAGCATCAGGTTCAGATGAGATCCCAGCAGAACTGATAAAATCAGGGGGAGAAAAATTGATGGACAAGATACGCTGGTTGCTTAGTATGATTTGGGAAAAGAAGCTCTTCCAGATGAATGGAAAGAATCAATTATCGTACCAATTTATAAGAAAGGAGATAAAACTGATTGCAACAACTACAGGGGCATCTCATTACTTTCAACTTCGTACAAAATTCTAACAAATATATTAGTAAGCAGACTTACTCCCTATATTGATGACATTCTAGGAGATCATCAATGTGCATTTAGAAGAAACAGGTCTACAACAGATCAGATTTTTAGTATAAGACAGATTTTAGAAAAGAAATGGGAATATAATGGTACTGTACATCAACTATATGTAGACTTCAAAAAAGCATATGATTCAATTAAGAGGGAGAAGTTATATAGTATCCTGCTGGAGTTCGGAATTCCTAAAAAGTTAGTTAGACTTATACGAATGTGTCTAAATGGCACAAAGAGTAGGGTGCGTGTAGGCAAACAGTTTTCGGACACTTTTGAAATCCAGAATGGGTTGAAGCAAGGAGATGCACTATCTCCTCTACTATTTAATTTTGTACTAGAGCATGCCATTAAATCTTTAGAGAATGAGGAAGGCTTACAACTCAATGGTATTAATAAGCTGTTAGTTTATGCTGATGATGTAGTATTGTTGGCCGATAGCGAGGAGATACTAAAGGACAATACGCACACACTATTGAGTAACACTAAGAAATTAGGACTGGAAGTAAATATCAATAAAACTAAATATATGGTCACACGTAGAAATTCATTATATAATGGAAATGGACGGCTAATGACAAATGAGGGAAATTTTGAGGAAGTGGCTGAATTCAAATACCTAGGAACAATAATCACAAATAGGAATGAGATGCACAAAGAAATTAAACATAGGCTCAATTCTGGAAATGCGTGCTATTATGCATTGCAGAGACTTTTGATGTCCCAACTCCTTTCAAAAAACGTTAAGCTGAAAATATATAAAACTATTATTCTACCAGTTATATTATATGGGTGCGAAACATGGACTCTTACTTTAAGGGAGGAAAGGAGATTACAAGTATTTGAGAATAAAGTACTTAGGAAAATTTTTGGACCAAAGAGAGATGAACAGACAGGTGAATGGAGAAGACTACATAACAATGAACTACATGGTCTTTATAGGAAGCCAGATATAATAAGAACAGTTAAGTCTCGTAGACTGCGATGGGCAGGACATGTTGCACATATGGGGAATGAAAGACTTGCATGGAAGCTTCTTGTAGGAAAGCCAGAGGGAAAACGCCCAGTTGGTAGACCAAGAATGAGGTGGGAGAATAACATTAACTATGATTTGAGGGAAGTAGATTATACAGGGAATGATTGGAAAGCATTAGCTCAGGATAGGGATGTATGGAGAGCTTATGTCCGCGCGGCCATGAACCTATGGGTTCGATAGTGCCAGTGAGTGAGTGAGTAAGTAAGTAAGTAAGTAAGTAAGTATTCATCTCCATCCTCTCATGCTTTTTTTACTCTCAATTCTTCTCATTTTTATCAAAATTTTTTTTTCTCTATTTGATTAATCCATTTTTCCTATGGTAATTTTCCTTATATATTGAGATTAAACATTCTCTGTGATAGTCTTCCTTTTCCATTATTTTCTCTATTCTGTTGTTAATATTTCTCCCCTTAATGTCACTCTAATTTTGTAATTTCATATCCTATCTCTTTTTGTATTATGTATCATTCGGTATAGGAATTTCATTTCTGTAGCTTTATTCTGCTAAATTCTTTCTTTATATATCTTCAAGTCCATCCATCCATAGTAGTTCTGCCCGAGGGAGGTCTTTCACTGCAATCATAGTATTTTCATACTATGTTTTGCAGCTTTACTAGGGAATTATAGGTGTGGTAGCTTCCTGTTGCTTTCAACACCATGAAGGATGGTAATGATGATGGCCAGATGATTTTTGGGGACCGTTCGGCCCTAAGCTTCCTGACATTTGTGTTACAGGTGAGGAAAAACCCCAAAAAAACCTCATCCAGGAGCCTGTCCCGACCAGGAATCGAACCCGGGTCCACTGTATGACAAGGCAGCACACTACCTCGAGACCATAGCATCTCAGATCCATATATTAAAACTGGTTTGAAATATTTTACATATTTCCATTTTACTTTTGTACTTAAAATGAATTGTTTAGTTAAATTATAAACTTTTACACTTCTCACATTTATATACTAATTTCAGTCTGCTTTTTTTCCATCTAAATTTATTACTGTTCTTAGTTATGCAAATTTTTCCATTTTTTGTAAACTTATGCCTAATAATAATTAAAACATTTTGTCTGTTCATTCTTACCTCTTGGAGTTATTTTTGTCGAACGTATGTTTCAGAGCTTCTTAGCCCCATTGGCAGCGATTACAGACTGAATTTTCTCATGTTGTCGGCTCTGATTCTTGATTCCTGCTCAGTCTGTAATTGCTGACAATGGGGCTAAGAAGCTCTGAAACATATGTTCGACAAAAACAACTCTTAAAGAGGTAAGAATGAACAGACAAAATGTTTTAATTACACACAACAACAAATTTGAACTTTTTGTCGCTTGCTGAAATGAAAATAGATGATTTTAGTTAATTGGTATGCGCTGATTTCGAATTTGAAGTCCGTTTTTCTCTATCACGTAACAGTTTTTTTGCGAGGACGTGTTGAACGTTTTTCGTTATATTTTGCATATGATTGCTTATTTGCACTTAGTTTCATTTTTTTTTGCAATAATATTGCTAGAAGTAATTGATCTATGTAAAACCAAATCATGTAAGATCCAAAAAATTAAAATATTTTTTTCTAAGGAGGACAAATAAGTAGTTACATTACAACATATGCTTAAATTGTAGCAAAAATCTCACCTTTCAAAACTTCTTCCTGGATGACTTACGCCGATAAGATGGCTCCAAAACGTCTGTGATAAGTTTCCAGCAGTAATCAGCAAGCATGTTGGTCACTGATTTCCTTTTATAACGCCTTTCCATTTCTAAAATGTATTTGTGGAACATTTCGTCATGTTCATCAGGGACGTCACCCAAGTTCGGTGAAGAATCACTATATAACAGGTCGCATGGCTGACTGCAAATTTGGATACTGAAGAGAATGCTTATTTTTTTAAGTGAAACCAGATATATTGACCATACAGAAATAAGTCAGTAATGTGGTCCGTAGGTTCCCTCCACAACATTGGAATGGCAAATGGCATGCACCAATGCGAACCTTTTAACCACCCTATTAAAATCTGGCAGTTTGTAAAAATTGGGGGCCCAATATTTATCAGTATCTCCAAATTTACTATAGTTCCCGAAATATAAATTGTACGCTTTTATAACTAGTTCTGCGCTGAGATTTTGTACAATACTCTCCACATACGTAACAGAATAAATTAGGAGAATTCTTACAGCGGCGAGACATTGCAAAATTATAAAAACACTAAATCCTACGCATTAAAATATATTATAGTAGATTGTTTTAATTCAATTTCTTTATAATGATACACAATGATGCATATATCGACACTTCACAATCACAATGTTGTAATGTAAGACGAACTGCACAGAACGAGGTATTACAAGCCATTACTTTACGTATTTGACAGTAGCAATAAGGAATTTTTTTATACCTGTGTATTCCTGAGGGTTTAACAATCCCTAAGAGTAATAAAACTGCGCAAAAGAAAAAGAAAGTTGACCAGTTTGAAAGACAATAGCGCCTGCGACTCTCATGTAAACGATCACTTCTGCTAAAGATTGTCGTCGAAATATCTGACTCCGGTTAGGTGATAGGAAAAAAACTAATATAATTTTTGTCTTTTGCGAGTCCAAAAACATAGTTATTGATACATTTCGAGCCTGCGAGTAATTCTTTGTTGTTGTGTGTTATTAAACAAACCTCTTAATGTTACTTCCTAATAATTGCCTAATAATTTGATGTTATATTCAATTGTTTAAATTCCACCACCATCAGAAGCACAAAGAACAGCTGATGTTGAAAGTAAACTTACCTTTCCAGCAATACTTGCTGGGCTTGAGGCAACAATGCCAAAAATGCCAGAATCAGAATAACTAGCATTGAGTCCTGATACTGCAAATGGCTCATTTCCAACAGCACCACCTACAGCTTTCACTAGAGGAGATGCTCCTGATCCCCATTTCACTGAAGGACCCACTCCCAAGACATATCGTAGAACTGCAAATGCAAGTGCTTCCTTTGTATTTTTCAGGCTGAAAATAAAATAATTCTTACAATAAAATAAATCCTTAGCATAACACCCACCTCTAATGATATCTTATCTTTTTCATGGTGGCAGAGTTTGCATGCTTAACCCTTAAATTGGCAAAATAGTAATTTCTGGTATGTTATTTTTTCAAATTATTTCCCACCATTTACAATGGTTTTACACGTTTTCTAATGATTATTTGGATATATTTCTTCACGATATTGAACTACCTGAAGATCTGGCAGCCGTATTGATTGTAATGAATATTCTGTGTTCCAATGCAGTCAATATAGAATCTGTACCAATTAATTTACACTAAATAAAATAGCGTGCATTCTTTCACAAGTTAGAGTACCTGAATTGCATTAGGTTATCTTTTAGGTACGTTGACAATGCAAGTTCAAATATCGTGTATATGTTGGCTGCATCCCGTCATTCCATAGAATAAACTGCTTTGTGTCTGTTGTGTTGCGCACGGTGTATGATTGGAACTTAGAAAAATTTTTCGCATCACATGTTGTAAAGTATTTCCATCTTTTATATATATATATCCAACCAAGTCTTAGGTTTATATGAGAGAGGAACGAGGAAATATATATCTATAGCGTTCTGCCCTAGGGCAGATCCTTCACTGCAATCATAGCATTTTCATGCTATGCTTTGCAGCTTTACTAGGGAATTATAGGTGTGGTAGCATCGTGTTGATTTCCATACCGGGTATGATGATGATGGCTAGATGATGTTTAGGGACTGTTTGGGCCTCAAAGCTTCCTGACATTTGTCTTACAGGTGAGGAAAAACCCCGAAAAAACCATGAAGCTTGTCCTGACCGGGAATCAAATCCAGGCCCACTGTGTGATAAGGCAGCATGCTACCTCGAAACCACAGCGGTAGACATATATATAATTTCAAATGAAAGCCCTATTCGTAAGTTTAAAATGAACCTTTCCCATGACTGTAGCTATCATGATTCTCTGGTAAATTTAGAATAAAATATATGGCAATCAGCAAAATCTGTGATTTTTTTTACATTTTGTAAATTAAAAAAAAAAGAGTGATTAAAAAAATTCTGAAAATAAATGTCTTAAAACATCTTGTATTAAGGTATAAATGTAAAGAAAATTAACCATATTCATGATAATAAGGTTTTATGTATTGGTTGATTTTATACGGTCTTCCCTAAAGAAGTATGAAACTTTCCACACATATTTTTATTTATATATTTTTTGTTCAACTATTACAAGTAAATTTTGCACGGGCAGAGGGGAAGAGTTTTAGCGCTGGTGTCGCCAATCTACTGAATCTGTGGAAGGGATGTAGAAGACTGTATATCCAATCACGTACTGAAATTTTTCAACTTCAAATGTGGGAGGAAAATCTCTAAACACATGTGAAAGATCTCAACATGGTTGTCAAATTAGTCATTTAAGCACGGAACGCTGAAGCGGTTGGATCATTCAAAATCACAGTATTTGTCATCTCTCCGTTACCAGCCTGACAATAAATCACAAGTGGCAACATTCAATGAGAAGGGCAAGGAAGGGACAGCTCATTCGTAGACGTAACCCCAAAAGTAACAGGGTTGTCAAGTTAGTCATTCTGCCACTGACTGCGCAGAACGATAGATCATTAAAATACATAGTATTTGTCAGCTCTCTACCTGCCAATCAAACAACATAATACAGAGGACAGGAAGTGGCAACATAGTAAGGAAGAGAAAGACAGTTTGTTAGTTAACATATTTTCCGCCTGCACAAAACACTTGGAAGAGTAATATGTATTATAGAAAAATATTACATTATAATTATTAGTTCCATTTCAAACAAAGAAACTGCTGTTAAAATTTACACACTCAACCCCTCACACCTGGTATATATAAATCAGTTTTATTCTTTGTCTAATAATTTAATTTTTAATCTATCCCCTAAAAAACTGAATAGAATAGATGTTAATAAGAATAGAATGACTTACCTTGCACCTTCAACGACAACAGCTACATGTGCTAAATCTCCTGCAGTTTCCACTCTCACATCCCCTCCATAATACTTAGCTGCTGTTTCTGCTGGACCCGCCCCACTTTCCAAAGGCAAGTTCTGAGCAAAGCACACTAATTCACCATGCTCCACTCCTACACCCACGACGGCAGCACGATTTGTTGTGAAATGCGACTTCACATAATGTTGAAGCTGTAATGCAATACATCCAGAGACTGAACCGAGAATATACACCTCACACGTTTCAAGGATCATTGTTACCATTCTCAAAAAGATTCCACAAATTAGTGTTTGAACAGAAATGCCTGAATAGCACTATGGTTAGTGTGCCAGTGTGTAAAACCAGTGGTCTTGAATTCAAATCTCTGTTTGCACAAATAAAAAATTCTCTTGAACCATCTCAATCTTTGTCTTCCCAATGGTCGCTTCCTAATTTTTTGTTCTTGTTTTGAATGTTCTTATTGGTAGTCTCTCTAATGCAATTTGTTTAAAATGCCTGACCCATCAAAATTTCCATCTCTGCTGCTTGCACTCTGCTTTTATCCTTTTTGTTAATACCCATCAACATGGAAATATCCTCATAAAAATAAAAAAACAATGGCCTTCAAGGGCGCTCATCCAGTTTGGGCAAAGATAATATTAGAAAATAAACCAATAGAACAAGTGGTAATATATATAACTTCCTAGGTTGCAAAATATCATACACAGCAGAAACAGATATAAATAACAAACTAAATAAGTTTAATTATATAACAGGAATAATAAAAAGAACTTTGAAAAATAAAGCCAGGAAAGACTCTATAATGAAATCGTACAAGACAATGGCAGAGTCTATTATTACTTATGGATCCGAAACATGGACAGTGACAACACAACAATTAGCCAGAATACAAGCTGCTGAAATGAGATTCCTCAGACCAATAGCAGGATATCAAAGAACAGACAAAAAACATAACCCGGAAATAAAACAACTAAAAGTAAAGGAATTAAATACAACAATAGAGAAATACAGAACAAACTGGAAAGAACACTTGGCAAGGATGACAGAGTAGAATACCAAAAGCAGCATACAGCTATTCACCATGAGGAAGAAGTTTGAGAAGACCAAAGAAAAGATGGAAAGAGCAGCAATTTGGAGCCAGAACATGCTAGTAAATAAGCCTAAACTGTGAAGAAGAAGTTAATACCCATGTTTCTGCTACATAACTTAATAAAATGTAAGCAACTATTTCAGATTATTCTATTTTTCCAAATATTTCTTCTCAGACATTCCTCTGTTATAATGTTCAGAATTCTTTTTTTTGTTTTCCTTATATAAACTTTTTCACATTCCCTACCAGTTGTTGGTTCTAATAAATTCCTAATTTTTTTACCTATATCTCCTAATAGTCAGTTTTGTTTTAATTAGACTGAACATCTATATAAAAAAAGTAAAGTAATCCCACTACAGGCCTCAGGAGACCCTTGGGGTGCTAGGAGGTTAAGGCTCCCACTTTTTCTACACAATCGGCACTTTATGTCAGCCGGGTTGTCAGCCCTGCGTGATGGCCGCCTTTACCCCCAGAACAAGCGTCTGGTACTCATTTCAGTTAGAGGATGAGTTGACCCCAGGTCCATAATGCTGCCAGAAGGTTTGGGTCAGTTTAAAAATTCTGACCCCAACAGGACTTGAACCCTCGACCTTCCGGTTTGTAGTGCAGTGCCTTAACCACTACGCTACGGCGTGCCCCCGAACATCTATATACCCATATCAATAAATGCATGTTATGTTTGTATTTGAGTACAATAAACTAGTTGTAACCGTTTAGCGGTAGGCACCACATGTGGTGGTTACGTCACCCATAGAGAGAAAGTAGGTATAGGAAGGAAGGAGAAATGAACCCCTAGGCCTCGAATACTCTAATACCATCAGGGTCGAAAGAAACAAAGAGGTCAGTCAAGGGAGACTGGATAGAAAAGTTGAAAGAAGGAATTGGTATGGGAAGAAGAAGTAATACCAATTTGGTCAAAAAAGAAAAAACTCACCAAGCTGACCAGTGCTTGTTGGTGAGTAGCCCTTCCCTTTCGTTCATCATGCATAAGCATGATTACTAACAGCTGCACCACGAGAAGGTGAGGGATTGGACACTAGGTTACTGTCCAGGTCGGTTCCTTTAAGCCTTCGATGGGAGGAATTAAAGGGTCTCCTCCCTGTTAAAGACAGTAGCCTTTCTGCACCCAAAAGCATCAAAATTATCGAATGTCACAAAATGATAAAATAGTTATCCCATCTACATAAAGAAGTTGTACTTCAATGGATTCCGGCCCATTGTTGAGTGACAGGCAATGAAATAGCCGATTTTCTGGCCAAGAAGGGTAGCAAAATTGTTTCAAACCCAACTTCTACTCCAGTTTCCTTTCACGCTATCAAAAGAATTATCTCAAATAAATATATCAATAAACTTAGAGAAGAATACACCACCAAAACATCTGGAAAGGAATGGGAAAATCTACAAGCTTATGACATTACTACATTACAAAGAAAATCTGCAGTAGCAACATTCAGATTGCTAACGGGACATGACTGCCTGAATAAACACCTACACAGAATTGGCATAACAGATTCACCTAAATGCCCTTTTTGCAATTTAAATGAAGATATGGAAAGAAACCATCTCCTCTGTTGTCCAGCTTTTGTAGAAGAGACCAGCCTTTCTGCTAAATATTGGAGTGCAAGAGAGCGAATGATTTCATTATCAAGTGCTCAACATTAGATACCAACCAACCATAAACTATAGAACATGACAAGAATAAGTTGGAGAAGATGACTTTTATTGGGAGATTCAAGAGAAATATGGAAATAATCCAATCCTCATGTTATTTAAGAATAACAACAATACATTTTATGCAGATGATCAGGTAAGCATCCCACACTGTAGCTAAACAGTTTAAGACATCATGCCTTGTTATAGAGGTATAGAACTTTTTGCACTGGTTCGAATCTCCATGGGAAGAAATTTTATCGTGGAATTTTGGTCAGTATGTGACTCAACATGCTGATCATATGTCATCATCTTAAGGCGCAACAACTTCAAAAGTGAAAGTTTTGGCCTTCTCAACAATCCTCCTCCATGCCAATCTGTCTCTTGCCATAATCAAACTAGTCACTTTCATTTTCCTTAATCGTTCATTGTGTCATCCTCCCATCTGATCTTCGGTCTTCCAACAGCTCTGCCTCCTATAGGTTTCCACTTGTAGAGTTTTTTGATCAGTCTCTGATCATTCATCTTATCAAATGTCCAAGCCAACCAATTCTGAGAGATCTTATATGGTTTACTACTCGTATATTTTGATTTTTGATTAATTTGTTTAGTTTGTTATTTGTTTTGATTCTCCAACAGTTATCAGTTCCTCTATTTGGTCCAAATATTCTTAAAATGTTTCTTTCAAAAATTGCTGACCATATGTCACACATTTTTATTTTTAAGGGGGGTAGAATTTAAATTGGAATATATCTGATTTGCAATTGTCGATAATTGATACTGACTGATGATCATCTACGTATGTTTTTTGAAGAGAAAAATATACACCTAAATCAGGATTTGAACCCAATGTATCTGATTCTGTACACCAGTGCTCTTGAATCTATTTATTCACAAATTTTTTCTCTATATTAATATTATTTAAACACAGAGAGAGTAGTCACTGCAAATAAATTGGAAGCCTAATAAATCAGATGGAAGAGCACTGGTGTACAGAACTAGAGACATTGAGTTAAAATACCGATTTAGACATACATATATTTTATTAATATTTAAAGGAAGTGACACTATGAGGTTTATTTTAATTAATAAAATGAGATAGATTTGACAGCTCACCTCATAATTGTAGATTTATAATTACATAAAATTATGAGATAAATTGTCAAATCTAACTCAATGTACTAAGTATATTGTATATTTTTTCTTCAAATATAATTTGTCATTTGGTGAGAAATAATAAATTCAATATTAAACAATGAATCTACATCTGTGTTTAATACACATGGTTGTGAAATCAGCAGCCACCTGGTAAGCTAAAGCTCTTCTAGGCATGCTGCACCATGGAGTTTAAGTCAGGTAAGGAATAGTGACCAGTCAAGAGGTGTTTATCCAACTACAGCAGACTTTCTTGTCATTGTCAGGATGAAAACTGGAGATGGATATTTGCACACTTTTTTCTTTTGATTTTGTATTTATTATTTTTTGAGTTTTTTTATTTTGATTCAATTTAACACTTCCTTTAAATATTAATGAAATTTAGAAATTAAATGATAGTTATTAATTTTTTGGTGAGCATGTTTGCTTTTTGTCCTGTGCCGTAGCCGAGTAGTTAAGGCAAGAAGCCTTGGCGCAGAGCTATGGGACTTGTGTTGGTTCGGGTCCCCATGGGGGAAGAAATTTTCTCATGGAATTTCGGCCAGTATGGGACCGGTGCCCACCCAGCATCGTGAGGTGTTTCAGTAGCTATAATAATTAGCGACTCCAGGTTGAGAAGACAAACTATAAAGGCTGGGGGACCACATGTCACCCCTATACTAACTAGATGATCGTCTACCTCTGATTAACACATGTGGATGTGAGCCAGCAGCCGCTAGTAGGCCAAGGGCCTTCTAGGCCTCTCGTGCTTGGAGAGAGAGAATGTTTGCCTTTCATTACCGACAACGCTAATAAGATGGTGATCTATTGCAGGAAAATTTACTATAGCCTTGGTCTACATTAAATGGGTTTTAGTTTTACGTGCTGATGCTCCAGACCATTGAGCTAATTCAGGCGTTTGGGAACAAAAATGTTGTAATCAAGTTTTGTGAGACTGGAAACATCTTACCTCAAATTAATGTGGTTCAGTTTGAACATGTTTTGATATTCACAAAAACTTGATTAAAAGAACCTCAAAATGTTACTTCCTAAAATAAACCAATAAAAATGTTGTACTATTTTCTGTTCAGCCTAAGAAAGACACTTGAGGAAAATAAATGGGTGGGTAATCCATGAAGCACATGACTGCTGCAGTTACTGCAATTCGTTCATGACCAAAGCACAGTTCAGCAGAAGCAAAAAAATAGATTATGTACTCGATTAATATAATTATGTATTTAAAGCTATATATGTTATCTATAGTTGATTAGAATACAGTATATACCTACATATTTCTTCAAAGGTCGGAGACTAACTAAAAATTCACATTTGTTTCAAATTGAACGATTCTTGAGAAGAGGTTGAATATCAGTTACAAATATGGCGGCTGTTGGGTAGTTTGTTAACTTAACTCGGTTATTTTAATTTAAATGTTTGATTTGAATTAATTCTTTTAATATTAACAATTATAATTTAATTAGTTTTCGACATATCATTGTAAATGTTAAAACAGCCTG
This sequence comes from Diploptera punctata, assembly GCA_030220185.1. Lineage (NCBI taxonomy): Eukaryota > Metazoa > Arthropoda > Insecta > Blattodea > Blaberidae > Diploptera > Diploptera punctata. The sequence goes on along the minus strand of JASPKZ010009814.1, from coordinate 1,192,033 downwards.
CAACATTAAAAATTAAAACGATTGTTGTGCATTAATTTATCGGTTTGTAACAAATAGCTGACAGAGTTCTCCTGCACTCTTGCACATGCTACATGGAGTAATACATTCAGAAGTTAAATGTCAAAGTGTACTTCTTATGTTGGACAGAGAATATAATTTTATCATTTTAGGGTATCCCCTGAATACTTATTAATATAAAGGCTTGAACTGAATTGAATTTGTAGGTCCAGCAATGGTTACAATTTCATTGTTGATGAAAATGACTTAAATTGCAGTAACTTTAACCCATCAAAAAGTTACTACAAAAGAAGCAATACTGACAAAATGCCAATGGTAACTTTCAAAGCACAAAATTATTCTGCAAGAGCAATATTATTTTTTTTAAAAGGTGCAACAGGTCTTGAAAGCCCTTGGCCTACCAGCCGGCTGCTGGCCTCACATTTACATGTGTTAATCACAGAAGTAGATGATCATTCTGCCAATGAAGGTGTTGACATGTGGTCAGCATGTCGGGTCCCCAGCCATTATAGCTGGTACGAATAATATTAAACAATTTATTTTTTACAACTTACCGATTCAGTGCTATGTTTACCAACAAGGTAATCAGGACAATACAGCGAATTTCCAAGTCCACTTCTATAGGCTGCTTTGTGAACTGCATCCATCAATTTTGAGTAAGGTGAGACACCTCCAAGTTCATATTTCAGACGTGGAATGCTGTCAGATAATTCCCATGGTTTGAACACTTGCTTAGTAGTAACATCTTGAAGGAACTTCAAACCTGTATCCCTAAGATTAAGCAATATTATTAATGCAAAAATATTAAAATAATACAGTATACTCAGACTTGAAATTTTTTTTCCTACTATATGTATGAATTTAATGTTCGGAATTTATGTTTTATTACTCACCTCATATATTTCTTCTTCTTTAACTAATTTCAGAATGTCTTCTGTTCCATCGTCAGTATTTCACAACTGTTGTTTTGTCGTCTTATGCTCGACTGAAAAACTTCAAAATCAAATCCCTACGAGAATTTCAAAGTTCATTAACTTGATTTTGTTTTTCAGTCTACCAACAGAGGGAGCAAAAGACAGCTCTACAAGGCAACAAAACAGTGGTCGTGAAATACTGACAATGGAACAGAAGATAGTTCCAAAACTAGTTTAAGAAGAAGAAAAAATATGAGGTGAGTGATAAAATTGTATTTTTGTATTGTATTGTAAGTCTATGTTTTCCCTTTACAGAGATTTAGGCGCTCTCCCCCTACAGGGAAGAATTTGAACCATACTAATTTAGTTACACTTGTTTTCATATAGATGTCATTTTTGAGTGGCCCGTGGTCAGCGTTCCGCCTCATACTGACATCTAGGAAACCAAGGTAGTACTAGGACGGGAAAATACGTTAATTTTGCTTAGAGGCCTTTTCATTCAGGCTTAAGGATTTTTTACGAGCCTGAAAATATTCAGACTCGGGACTACGGCTTAAAGTCCCTCCCGGAGAACTCGCTCCTTGGATTTTTCCATCCTAAAAAATCCATCGACCCTGGCCGGGTTTGAACCCGCGACCCTCGGGACAAGAGGCAAGGAGCATAACCACTAGTCCACCGCGGCTGATATAATTGTACATAAATAAATAATACCTCATAGTGATGATTCCTAAAGAAAGTAATTTAATGTTCAGAATTTGACAAAACCATTTCCCTTCTACCTTTCCAATATTTAGTAACTATACATAATGCATATTCGAAGCTTGGCATTATTTAAGTGTTCCATTATAAAATTACATAACATTATGAGGTTCTTCTTAACAAATAAGATCTCTTCTCATCATACCACATACTTCATCCTTCATACTCACTATGAGAATCATGGGAATTCTCATTCCCAAGCTCGTGTTACCGGTACATGAGACTTTTGTGGCAGCACTCCCTTTCAGCCACTCTTGCTTATGAGAGTATGACTGTCTTTATTTAGCAGCAGATTTTTATGTCATCATGTAGAGTATATTAAGCACCTCTGTCTGGTACATGCAGTTTTACTCTTTTTTACATTTAAACAAAAGAACATAATGCCTTATATTTCTTTGAATTTTTTTAATGAAATACAGAACAAACTGGAAAGAACACTTGGCAAGGATAACTGAGAATAGAATACCAAAAGCAGCATACAACTATTTAGCATGAGGAAGAAGAAGTTTGGGAAGACCAAGGAAAAGATGGAAAAGGCAGCAATTTGGAGCCAGAACAGGCTAGAAAATAAGCCTAAACCGTGAATAAGAAGGAGAAGAAGAATTTTTTTAAAATATGAAAATTAAATTTCCAAGATAATTTGTAGAAAATGTTGTTCAGAATATTTTTTTTAATTAAATAAAACATTTTGAGACCAGATATTAGAAACACTGTGCATCATATCACCCATATTGTGGTTGCATCAGCTAGCATTCCAAAAGCTTTATGGCTTCTTTTAATCACCACAACATGCTATGGAGTAATATCATAAAATTCACGACACAAATTTCTTTTTACAGTCTTTTTGAATTAGACACAACACATTTTGGCTGTTTTTATAAGTGCCATAACAAGAATAATGCATTCTGGATTCATTGTGGCCAGTTTTTTCATTCAATGATCACATTCGTTCTTTGAGCCTAACATATATAAATAAAAAATATTTTAAAAATACTTACAATTTATCTGAAGTGCTCTGGAGTGTGTAAGCAATGGCTTCTCTATCAGTATCACAACACAGACTGGCTCCTATTTCTTGCAGATTGCGAGTTATGCCAAAATATGTGGAATCCTTTGTAGTCAAACCAGCAGCAATACGTAGCATATGTGTGGTTCCCAAACTTTCTTGTTTTTCATATCGTGAACCAGCCCTAGAGCAGAAAAGAAATTGTTATGAGTTAGTTATTTTGACTCACCTCATATTTTTTTTATATTCTGCAAACTATAGTTTTGTCGCATCTATGCAACATTGTTGATGCATTCAATTAGAATATATTCAGTTTCTATCTTGTTCATATAAGTATCTCAATAATCTTTTATTTATCTTATTTTGGCCATTTTCAACTCCTGAGATTACATACTGCCCTTTCAGTCCCCTCTCCCCTTTAAATACGATGGGAGGGCAATGTACGAACAGATTTAACATCTATGAAAATAAAAATTAGAGGACTGTACTTAGGACAGAAAGAAATCAAAAGCAATAGTTGAGAAGGCCAAAACATCCACAAAATGTTATAGTGCCTGAAGAAGAAGATATGAGAAGACGGGACTTACATGGTCTTATAAAACAGATATACAGAATGATTCGAAACCAAATGAGAAATGCAAGAATATTTTACTATCTCCACAATAAAAAAAAAATTGAAAAAATCATAGCAAAGAGGCTTGAAGGCACTATATCTACATGTAATAAATAGAGATCCATGAAATTCACGACTCACAATAACGCAAAATGCTCTAATTTTGTCATTTTGTACCATTTTCTAAACTCCACTTCCCATAACCTCAAAAAAAGCATTTATGAATTGCGAAATAACACCGAAATTCAAAACTTTCAACGAATTCCGGAGATTTTTTTGTTCTATTCGCAAAATTTTCATAATGCATTTTTAAATACTGTTTTTGGATTCCACCTTCTTTTGAACTACTATCTGCTTCCTCCATGCACTCTTGCAAAGGGAAATGGTTGCAACACAGTTCATAACATAGAGGTAATATTTTCTGTCCTCTCATGCTCAAATAAGGTCTCTCCACAGATTTTAAATTCTATGGCCAATATGAATTCCAAGAAATAAGAATTATATTAATGTGTAAGATAAGTTTTTTCCCCCCTAAATTTTTGCAGACATAATTATCAATTTTATATCCCTTAAACTCCCCACCTAGGGAGTGCAAGACCTTATAGTTGGTGGTGGGGTTTGAATACCTCGATGACCCTGAGAGCTATGCCGGCGGTAGCGTAGCTACTGACAGGGTTTCCCATGCCGGACAGGTCAAAGGAGAGAGGTCAGACGAAGAAGCACTCCAGAAGAGGATATCCAATGGCTTCTTATGCGGATGAAGAGTTTGGAATCTCAACGGCGAAGAAGGTAGAAGAGATTACCTCAGGATAGGGAGCTGCTGCCTTGCAGGATGGGAGTTTCCTCCAAAGGCTAGGGGAAGACATCCTCGATTACAAATTACCTGGTCCTCCAGGATGGGAGTTAGGCAGAGGGCTAGCACCCCGATCCTATAAAACAAAGCTTGCTACGTTTCCCAAGAAATTAGCCGGACGGTTAATAGGCATCGACTTTGGCTACATAAACGGACTTTGGTATGCGGAACTTGGAATATACAAGGAATTAGTGGAAAACTAGTAGAAATAGTTAAAGAACTAGATACTCTGGTAATGGATATAGTAGTTTTAAATGAGACAAAAAAGAAAGGACAAGGACAAGAAGTGGTTGGGGATTATATACATTTCTGGAGTGGAGAGCCAAAATCAGAAAGAGCAAAATCAGGAGTGGCTATCCTCATAAAGAGGAAATGGAAATCTGGAATAGTTAATTGGAAAGAAATAAGTGACAGGATAATTAAGATAACTATACGCATTCATGAAATTACTGTGGAAGTAATAGGGGTATATGCCCCCAACAATGATGCTTCAGTTGATGAGAAAAGGGCTTTTTATGAAGATTTGAGAGAAGTAACTGATGATTGTGTGAATGGACATGAGCTCTTGCTATTGGGAGATTTTAATGGACATGTCGGTAGAAAAATTAATAGTAACATTGTTGGAGCCTGGGGAGAAGATACAGAAAATGATAATGGCAGGAGGTTGATTGAATTCTGTAAGGAGCAGGAATGTGTTATCATGAATACAAAGTTTAAACACAAGGATATACATAAATATACCTGGGTAAATCACTCCAGGAATTTGAAGTCTATTACAGACTACGTAATAGTAAGACAGCAACGATTGATTAAGTACAAGATGTTAGAGTACGGAGGAAGATAGAATGTGGATCGGATCATCATATTGTTGTATCAAAAATTGCGTTCCCAATGAAAACTAAATTAACAACAACTAAATAATATTTAATTTTAGGAAGTTATATTTTGAGGTTATTTTAATTATATTATTTTTGGTCTGGACATCTTACCTCAATATTAATGTTGATTTGTTCTTGGACATGTTTCAAAACAATTCTCTGTTTTATCTTCAGCTTTCCCAGACTGGTTTTATTTATGTTGCATTATGTTGCACCACCTGGATGTCGATGTCAGCTCCATCCTGTGGTTGGCCAAAGAACCTCCAAACAAGGTCACCCTCCATCGGAATATCAAAATTCATAACTCTGTTTCTGTTCTTCTGAATATAAATTTTTTCCCAAATAGTCAGCTCGTTTGTATTTTCTAACTGTTTTAATAATTTAGTGTCTGAATTTATATTATGTTTTTCAGACCAAACATGAGCAGCAACTGCAGATTTTTCAATTTCTCCATTTTTAATATTTCTTATGTGTTCTTTGGTTCTAATTTTTAGGTTTCTTTTTGTTTTCCCTATATATATCTTTTCACAACCCATGCATTCAATTTGATATATTCCTGACTTTTTATTTTTATCAGTTTTTTCATTTTTGTTGGTTTTTATTAGTTTATTTAAACTGTAGTTATTTTTTGGTGCTAATTTAATATTAAACTTCTCAAATATATTTTGAAATTTATTATGTACCCAGGGGTGATATGTGAATTTCCTATATTTTTTCATAGGTGGTTCTTCTTTTTCAAGATTACTTCTGTTTATCATTTTTTGTTTTTTATACTTTTCTATCCTTTTATGTACCATTTTTTCATCAAACCCATTTTCTCTTGCTACTTTGATTATGTGTTTTTTCTCATGTTTGAAATCTTCTTCGTTTAAGGGTAACGAAGAAGATTTCAAACATGAGAAAAAACACATAATCAAAGTAGCAAGAGAAAATGGGTTTGATGAAAAAATGGTACATAAAAGGATAGAAAAGTATAAAAAACAAAAAATGATAAACAGAAGTAATCTTGAAAAAGAAGAACCACCTATGAAAAAATATAGGAAATTCACATATCACCCCTGGGTACATAATAAATTTCAAAATATATTTGAGAAGTTTAATATTAAATTAGCACCAAAAATAACTACAGTTTAAATAAACTAATAAAAACCAACAAAAATGAAAAAACTGATAAAATAAAAAGTCAGGAATATATCAATTGAATGCATGGGTTGTGAAAAGATATATATAGGGAAAACAAAAAGAAACCTAAAAATTAGAACCAAAGAACACATAAGAAATATTAAAAATGGAGAAATTGAAAAATCTGCAGTTGCTGCTCATGTTTGGTCTGAAAAACATAATAAAATTCAGACACTAAATTATTAAAACAGTTAGAAAATACAAACGAGCTGACTATTTGGGAAAAAATTTATATTCAGAAGAACAGAAACAGAGTTATGAATTTTGATATTCCGATGGAGGGTGACCTTGTTTGGAGGTTCTTTGGCCAACCACAGGATGGAGCTGACATCGACATCCAGGTGGTGCAACATAATGCAACATAAATAAAACCAGTCTGGGAAAGCTGAAGATAAAACAGAGAATTGTTTTGAAACATGTCCAAGAACAAATCAACATTAATATTGAGGTAAGATGTCCAGACCAAAAATAATATAACAACAACTAAAACTCAGAAAAATAAAGAAATGACTATTATAGATGACCCCAGATATTTGGTGCATCTATTACAGGAAGATAGTGTACGCTACCTATATCAGGAAAGGCTGAACAATAGACTGAAAGTAGTAGAGGAGGATTTGAATGCTGAAGGCCTGTATGTTTTTTTAAAACATTGTGTTAATGGAGTAGCTGAGGAAGTGTTGGGAAGGGAGAGGAAAAGTGGAGGAAGGACAGAATGGATGACTATGGAAGCACTGGAAATTATTAATGAAAAAAGAAATTGTACTATAAGTGGTTGAGCTCTAAGAGTGAAGAAGACCTACAGAAGTATAGAGAATGCAAGAGAAAGGTAAAGAAGGTTATAATAAAATATAAAGAAGAATCATGGGAAAAAGTATGTGCTGAAATTGATCATTCATTAGGATACAGAAGATCTGCAGAGGCATGGAGAGTTATAAGGAGGATGAGGGCAGTTAATAATCCATCACCAGCCTTGAATCTTGTGAATATGGAACAATGGGAGAAGCACTTTAAAAATCTGCTTGTTGAGAAAAGGAAGGGACAAAAATGTGAAAATTTGGAGTATATGGACAATATATCGTCACGTATGGAACCTATTTTGGAGGAAGAAATAAATCAGGCACTGAAAAAAGCAAAGAATGGTAAAGCCAGTGGACCCAGTGGAATAATGACAGAATTATGGAAATATGGATCCCCCTTATTAAAAAGACTTATCTGTAAAATGTTTAATCAGATTTTGGAGGGTGATGAAATACCAAAGGATTGGTGTATGTCATATATAACATCTATTCATAAAAAGGGAAATCGTAAAGACCCTGGAAATTACAGAGGAACCAGTGTGATATCATCCATGAGTAGAATTTTTAGCAGTATCATCACAAACAGACTTGAACACACTATCGAAGGAAAAATGTTGTGTTGGAAGACCAAGCAGGATTTACCAGAGGGAAATCATGCATGGATCACATTTTTAGTCTGAGACAGATAACAGAAAAATCATATGCTAAGGGCCAGGAAATTCATTTGATATTTGTTGATTTAGAAAAGGCCTATGACTCAGTGCCAATCAACCAACTTTGGGATGCAATGGTTGATGTTGGTATTGATTTACCAACGATTTCACTTGTCCGACGGTTGTACCAGCAGTGTCAGGCTTCGGTTAAAGTGGGTAAGATGATATCCTCTCCATTCAGAACTACTAAAGGCCTGCGACAGGGCTGTAGTATGTCCCCTACTCTGTTCAAAATATACATCCAGCATATATTGGAGCAGTGGAATCGATATTGTGGAGGCATGGGAGTACCAGTCCAAGGTGGCACAATACATTCCTTATTATTTGCAGATGATCAAGTGTTGATAGCTCAGAGTCGTGAGGATGTGAAATACATGATGAGAAAACTTCTAAATGCTTTTGAAATAGGAGGATTAAGAGTAAACATGGAAAAAACTGAATATCTTGTAGTAGTAGAAAGTGGATGAGATATATCCCTATCCCAAGGAATTATTAGAGCTGTTAAAAAATTTAAATATTTGGGATCACTTATTGATGAATCAGGGAGTTGTAAAGCTGAAGTAGATAGCAGGTTAGTACAAGCACGAAGAGCCATAAAAATGTTGAATGGAGTACTGTGGAGTAGGACCATGTCAAACCATACAAAGAAGAGGATTTTGAAGTCTGTTGTGGAAAACATAATGACTTATGGTGCTGAGGGATGGACTTTGGTAGAGGGACAAAAAACTAAGATCTTGGCAGTGGAGATGGATGGAATAAGACGCAGTGCCAGGGTGTCCAGGTTGGAAAGAAGAAGAAATGAAGAAGTGAGGCAGATGATGGATATGGAGGAGACAGTGGTGGAAAGGATCGAAAGACGAGCTCTTCAGTGGTATGGCCATGTCAGGAGAATGGAGGATGATAGGTGGCCCAAAACTCTTTTGGAATGGTCACCTTCTGGTAGAAGGAAACGGGGCAGGCCAAGAACAACTTGGAGAGGAGAGATCCATAGATTGATGAACGACCGAGGTATGAATGGCATGATTGGCAAGAATGGCGAATGGGAATACAGGGTAACCGCTGAAAAGTGGAGAGACCCTCAAAAGTAAAAGTAAGTAATATCCCTTAAACTACTGGATATATCATTCTTATTGGGCTTAATATACTAAACTAGGATTAAAGGACTCAAATTTACATTTTTTAGAATAATATCATCAAACTCCCAATAACATCGAAATCTTGAAATTTTAAACAAATTTTCCCTAAAAATAAAACCACTTTCACGGATCTCTAGTAATAAATATCCATCTAATGGATCTTACAGTTCAAGTCGAGGCGTCACCTCCCCATTGGGGATTCTTAACCAATATGATTTGTTACTTATTATGAGTTGGTTATTTTTCTATATATATTAAATCATTTACTTAAGCTTAATTCAACTAAATGTGTTTGGCAATTGTCATTGCAATTCAAATCTGGTTGTGAAAGAGCCAACAAATTTTGCTCACAGACCTGTTTCTCAGGTTTGACATAAATCTATGACATAGGACCCACACTTTACTCTCCTTCTACACCAAGTATGAACCTGTGAGTCTTCGAATCAAAGGCAAGCAGGTTAACCACTAGTTCACCAGAACTGACTTGTATCTAGAAATTTCATAAATTTCAATTATAAAAACTTACTTGAATAAAACAGAAACTGTAGAGACAGGTAATAATGAATCAACTGATGCTACCACCAGTTTATTAGGTAATACAGTTGTTTTCACTTGACCCAGTCCTGCTGGAGATGATGCTGGACTTGCTGCTGCTTGTGCTGACACACCACGTTTCTAAAAAATAAAACTGGTTCATTAATATTTCATGTAATTTATTTTTTTAGGTTACGAAGGGAGAAGTTAGTGTACATCCATTTCTAATAAATGTTTGGGAATTTATTTCGAAGGTTGGTCATACTGCACATGCTGCCATCTAGTGACAGCTCTATAAACTTTCTATAGGACTTCAAAGATATATGGTTCCACCTAGTGACAGCTCTATAAACTCATGTGCATGCACACCGTTATTCTGTAGGACAAAGAAAATATATTCCTAATTTAACTTTTGCACTATTGACAAGTTAGCCCTAAAATAATAATAATAATAAATGAGCAGAAACATTAATTTTGAACAGAAAAATGATATCGAAAATATAGTGAAAAAAGAATGCAAAATTATAAGAAAAGTTTTAGGTCCACAAGTCATAGGTGAAGCATTTAGACTCAGAAGTAAAAAGGAAATAAAAATATATACAGACATTCATAGTGATATTAGAAAAAAAGGTTAAAATTTTATGGCCATATTAAACGAATGAACTAAAATAGGCTTACAAAACTGATAATGGAATTCTACGAAAACAGAAGTAAAGCTCCAGTGGATACTATGAAGTGGATTAAGTCAAAAAGGACTTAAAATTGGTAGGAATTACTAAAGAAGATATCCCAAACAGAGATATATTTAGAATTAAGGTGAATAAGTGGCAAGTTGACCAAGAGGACAAACCGAAGAAAAAACTGGAACAACTTGGACAGATGGTAGAAAACAAGCTCATAACAAAAGAACGAAAGAAATTTAGGCTCAAAGGAAACGCCTCTAAGTACTTTGCATAGTCCTACATGGGCTCATCTGCAATCAAAAATAAATAATTATAACACTAATAATAAAATGATCAATAATACTTCACTTTTTTAGTCTATATCTCTATGAAAATGCAAGAAGTATCTTAATTCTCAAATTATAAATAACTACCTATTAAAACTAATTTTCCATATTCTTTAACATTTTGTTGTGTAAGTGGCGTATAATGTTAAAATGGGATATGTGACATAAGGAATGTTCACAAATTAAACATAATGTTTTTCATCATACAAAAAAAAAACAGCCTTAGTCCCAAGCTCTTCATCATTTAGAGGGGTATGGATGAAACCCTCAAAATAGTTAAAGCAAGGACAAATAGCCTATAGGATATTGGAAGATGCGGACGATAAAGGTAGAATCTCTAATATACGCTGATATTGTATTAATTGCAGACACCAAAGAAAAGATTGAACAAGCAATCACAGAATGAACTGAGACGTTAAAAGATACCATGCACATGCACGAGCAGAAAAAAGTGGATACAATTTAGAATCATATAATGCTGCCAACATGTACAATGCTCATTGCCAATACTGAAGTCTTAAAATTAAAAAGCTAACCAAAATATAAATACTCACTCTAACGATATTTGTCCTAGGTAGGAGTTTGATCACATTCAGTATAGAAAATAGAAACTTAAAAATTATATGTTGGCTGCAGGAATATACGTCATTATATAAACTGGAAATATACGTTGGTTCATTGAATAACAATATGGCTACCGCATTCTGAACAGTAGTTGCCATATATTAAGAATATAAAAATTGTAATTACCGTTAAAATACACTTAAAATAATGTTATTAAAAACGATACCAGCAGTAGCTAACCTATTTTTTTTTTTTGCTTTTATGACCCAAGAAAATAATATTAGGCATTACTATGTTTAAGATGGAATATATTTAGCCTAGTCCAAACAATTTTTAAATTACTGAACAGTTCCATTTATGAATTAAAATATAGAATCATTTTCCAACTATAAAATTACGATTAACTATATTTCTGTAGTCCACTGCTGTGTCTCAAGGCAGCATGCTGCTTTGTCACGCAGCAGACCCGGGTTCGATCCCTGGTTGGGGCAGTTTTTCTGGGTGAGGTTTTTCCTCACCTGTAAGACAAATGTCAGGAAAACACTAAGGCCTAAACGGTCCCCAAAATCATATGGCTGCCATCATCATCATGCTTCACCGGTGTGGAAAGCAACGGGAAGCTACCACACTTACAATTCGCTAGTAAAACTGCAAAGCATAGCATGAAAATGCTATGACTGCAGTGAAAGACCTGTCCTCAGGCAGAATTACTATGGATGGATGGATATTTCTGTACATCTAAGAATTCAATTTACTACTGAGGTTTTCTATGACAGCCCGATATATAAATTTTGGGGATTCCATACCAGGAGTAAACCTACATTAGTAGTGTAAATGCAGAATAGCCAACTTTTCTAGCATTTGGTGTATTTATACACCCCCACTTCTTATTGTGCACCGGATTATCCAATAATTGTAAACTAATCGGGTAATTTGCCTATTTTCACATCTAACGAAATAAAATGAGTATAGGTGGACTCTTGGCATAAAATACCCTTAATTTTTATCCCAGAGATTTTTTTTCTTTGATTCTAAGGGTAAGACTAGAAAAACAAGGAGAATAAAAATAATACGGTTAACGCTAGACGCGTATATGTAAATAAGGCCTTGCTTAATATATGAAACTGTTATTAATTTCAGCAACGAAAGATAACTACAATGTTTGAGGTCATTTCTCATACACATCAAGCAAATTGAAAATCCTTGCTATCTTTATCTAAAATGCCTATGCCAGAAGAAATTATGTAATATACAAAACACGTCTATTAACTCACAGTAATAGCTCGAAAAATAGGAGACTTAACAGCGTTCGAGGCCATTTCTTTATATAATTTTAGCAGACCAAAAAATCTTATTCTTCTTTCCTAAAATACAAATGCCAGGAGAGCCAGAGATAATAGGAATTAAAATGTAAACATAGAGAACGATGTGAAAGAGTATAGTATTTAGAAAGTTAATTGATGCGTGAGTATAGAGAACCATATCGCTATAGAGCATAGAGAACCGAACTGTAGAGAACATAGAGAAACCGTACGATCCAAGAGGCTGTGATAAATCGGTGATAAATGGTGGGAATCTCCGAGTATGTCCAGGGATTACACCTGGTATGTCTCTGAGTGGGAAAGAAAACTCATATTGTCATATGGTCATAGATGGGAAAAATCAACTGAAATCAGAAAACGTGTAAAATTGGTAATGCTGTATGTTTTATCTTTCCAAGTACGTTAATGTTAATACTGTGATGTGAAAATAATTTATTAATATGTATAAGTAACTTTTGCGAAAGTAGTAATTTGATGATAAACATTTTAAAATTGGAGAGTCTGATATTTCAGTATTTAATTGATATAGATAGTTTAGTGTTAACTGCACAAATATGGCACAAGCAAACCAGTCAAAGAAAAAGAAACAACCAAAGAACGCCTTTTATTTTTTTATGGTTGATTATAAAAGTAAGCAAGAAAATAAAGGAAAAAGGTTTCCTGGAGGATTGAAAGAAGTGGCTGATAAGGCAGCACCAATTTGGAAAGCACTAGGGCCCGATGATAAATTTATATATGAAGAAGAAGCAAGAAGGGAGAAAGAAAGGGATAAATCAAATCTAGAAAATAAATTTACTACACAGGGTAAAAGTTATGCTCAAGTCGAGCGAGAAAAAAATGAACAATTAGAACAGTATTCAAAAATGATGAATGAAATACAGTCTACTGTAAATTCTTTGGATGCTGAGACAACATTGACCACTTACCCATTTCACATAATTCATGTGAATTATTATTGTAGACAAGAAAATGGAGTCTACACGCCATGTGAAATAGCACTTGCAGAATTTAATTTTGCTGAAGGTGTCAGAAGAACTTATCATACATTAATAAATCCAGGTCAGATTCCACTTGGATATAAGTATGAGGCAGTCAGTCTGTCAAAAGAAACTCATCAAATTCCTGTACCACCAGATGAATTTGGAGGAGAGACTGATTATTATAAAGTCTTCACTAATGTTAAGCGCTTTGTTATGGGAAAGAAGGGAAAATATTTGTTTCCTTATTATACTCGCCAAGATTCCGTTGATGCAGTTAAAAGTGTTCTTTCAAAGCTTCAAGAAGATTTTTCAGAAAAAATAGAATTTAGAATTTATCCATTGACAACACTATTCTTTGAATTAAGAAATGCTTGTGTTAGTGTTCAAGATGGTCAAGGATTTCCTGCTTATAGTCTTGCTGAAAGAGAATTGGATAGAGATGTATTCAATTTTACAAGAGGTATATCATGTGAATTTCATGAAGAAACTGATGCATTACCATATTGTAGCCTCTCATGTGTCAAACGATGGAGTTATTTAATAATGGATCATTGCTGTATGGATCTAGGTATAGATCTTAAACCTGGACAACATTGTCCAATGCAGGCTGACGTATCTCACCATCGGAAGTTAGCATCTCGCCCTACAAGTGTGGCTGGAGATAGAATTATTTCAAATGATGATTGTTCTGATTCAAATTCAGAATCAGGATGGATAAAGCACACTGATTCAGGAAGTACAACTACAGTCAAGGAGGAGAAACCGTTAGCACCTTGTCGGCTTCCCAAGACAAGACCAGAGGCTTTTACAGTGGTGGGTGATGGCAAAAACTACGAAGATGATTTTCCTGCTATAGGTGTCTCAAAACGCAGACCATTAGAAGGAGAACCAGTTCCTGTAGCTGGACGTGGAAGAATGATGCAGCCTAGGCTCACCAATCCAATCACTCTTGGACGGGGCCGATCTCTTGTAGTAAATTTAAAAGAAGAGGACTTGAAAAATCTGAACTTAGAGTAATATTTATGACCTATAAAACTGAATTTGCCTTGGAGCAGATTTTCATAAAATTACATTGGTTATTTATGCTGAAATTAAGGTTTTAGTTAATTTGCATATTAACACAATGAAAATACTTTTTGTTGTTTGAATTTTTTTTTTCAAATTTATTTTCTTTCTTGTATTTGTTCATGTGTTAGAAAAACGCCAAACTAAAATTTTGGGCTCAACTTTAGAATACTTCATTCTATGATTTCACATACAACATTCTTATGATTCTGTTAATCTACTTACTTTTTTTTCCCTTTACTAACATTTTGTACCATTTTAAACTTTTTATGATGATACTTAAAACAACTTTGTACAGTAATTAAATATGTATGCATATTGTTACGTTTATCTCAATGGTTTTTTTTATAAGTTCTACGGTATCATAGTGTGCATACATGAACACTTACAAAATTGCTGCCAGGTAATTAATACTAAAACATATTTTAAGAAATGGTTGTTCACTCACTTCATTTTGTCTTAGGTTCCGATGGTACAAAGTTAGTGTACACCAGATTAGTTTATAGTTTATTAAATGATATGTATGTAAAATATTTCATTATGAAAGGATAGGTTAGTATACACCCATTCCTCATAAACATATTTGGGATTATTGTGAAGGTAGTACACATGCATGAATGTTTATATGAAATGGATGTACACTAACCTGTCTTTTCATAACCTAACAAAATAAATTACATATTATTAAATAAACTAGTGTGATGTGCACTAACTTGTCCTATAGCAACCTAACAAAATGAAGTGAGTGAACACCCATTTCTTAAAATATGTTTTGGAATTAACTACAAATATTGGTCATTCCAGTTCCAGATATGTCATGCCATCTGGTGGCAATTTTTTAAGCATTTACTATGATTCTGTAGAACTTTGAAAAAATAATTAGATTGATGCAACTATTGCATACCTATATAAATGTTTAATAATTATAAAAAAATGTTTTACATATGACTGCAAAACATTAAAAATAGTACAAAGTGTTAGTAAAGATGGAAAAAAGTATGTAGAGCAAGTATTATAACAATGTTGCATGGAAAATCATAGAACAAATTATTCTAAAGTTCAGTAGATATTATTTTGTGAAAGTTTGCTATTCTTTTAAAATGTTAGGCATTTTTACTTAAAATTTTATCCTTACTCAATTTAATTTACTAAGATTTCAAAATCCTTAGTTATTTATACACCGTGTCCACAAATATAGTATCATACTTTAAACTACTATTATGTCGCTTTGGACAATCGTATCTAAATGAAATTGGTGACAATCAAAAGAGAAGCTCAAAAAGTTTTGTACATGTTAACAATGGACAATACAGAAACTAAACTAAATTTAATCATTTTTTTGTGGTCAACATGGATTCATTGTTGAATATTTAGCAGACAGGTTAAATGTAAATGTCTGCAACGTCACTCGTGGGGACCACATTCAAGATCTATGAGGTATAGCAAAAACTTTTTGAGTTTCTCTTTTGATTGTCACAAATTTCATTTAGATACAATTATCCAAAACGACGTAGTAGTAGTTTAAAGTATGATACTATATTTGTGGACACAGTGTATATTGGTTGTCATACAATTTTTATAATACTAGGTAAATGATTGCTGTGTAAAGCAAAATAAATTACTGAAATAATGTTTGACAACTCTTATTCTTACTTGACCTAATATACTGAGATTTAAAATATTTAGTTGTTTGTAATGGGTACACATCAACACTTGCAGCCTGTATCGGGTCTTAGCTTCCTTCACAAGCTTCCGTCTTCATCTTCTATCCACCAACTCTTAACACCAAGTTTCCTGATAAAATTTATTATGTGGTGGATCCAATGAAGCTTGGGTCTTCCTATTATCCTTTTTCTGTCTTAATTTGTATTTTATGATTCTTTTCGGTCGATCATTTGGTTTCATCTTCTTAACAGGAACCCCCCCCATCTCCATCTGGAGATGTTAATTGCTCACATTATATCTGGAGATTTATATAGTTAATTCTTGATTTGTCTTACTCAACAAATTTCAAATTAATTACCAGTATTGAAATAAAATTATGTTTTCAAGTTAATAACTAATGAGGATGGGAGGGTTGCCTCCGAAATTGCAGTTCCATGCTTGAAGATCACGGAGTATGAGGTGATATATGATTCAATAATGTATTAGTTATTAAATTTCCTCTTCCTTGACAAGTCCATATATTTTTGCATATCTTCCTTTCAAAAACACCTTATAGTGGCATATCTTCTGTCAAAGTCTACGTATCAGATGCATACATAAATAGACATTTTATTAGAGTTTTGATTAGATAGGCATATCATTTTATAATATAATTGAAGAGTTAAGGTGGGAAAAAAAAAAATTGGATTTTATGTTTCACCTCCATGTGAATTGAATATATATATATAAAGATTTATTAAACACACTGTATACATTATAATACAATTACTGAAAATTGTCTACATAGAATTTTAGAGGCTTTCTTCTTGCTATACAGTCAATAAGGTGGTATTGTTGACATTTTTGGTCACATAGCTTGCAGAGGCACTGGTTCGATGCGAGGTGGAACCCTTTTTTTGGTACATACTCTGTAGTGGAATCCATGTGTGGTGGTCCTCGTGAACACGTGTCTTAGGGAGAAGTTCAGTTCCTTCCATTCTTCAGTGTTCATCGCTGGGGTCAGGAAGAATCTGCCGTCTATATCCTGTGCTTTTAACGCTATTTCTCTGATGAAGAAGTCAGTCTTGTGAATAAGATACAGGCTTGATATTTTGCACTATATGTTACTGGGGAAAATGGGAAAGCAAGCTATTGTAACACAGTTGTATGTTACGAAACTGAAGCATGCGAATTTATCATGTAAATTTTATTAATCTAAACACATTTCTTTGTTTCCCTGAATTCAATTGTTGTACTGTACCGATAAAGATTTTAAATACTTTTTGTTACCAGATATATGAAGAGGTAATTGCAAAAAAAATGTTAATTCATTGATTTATAGTTTTGATAAAAATAAAATTAAAGTTGTGAACTACCACTCTATTTGTAGTGATGGATGAAAAAGAGTTACACAATTGTCACTATTTACTATTGTAAAAGCAGTGAGGATGAGAATATAAAGCATTGCTCTCTCATGAACTCGGGATTCAGAACAAGTTACAGAATGAGATGTGACGTTAAAATAGCAAGAAAATCATATTAATTTTGAATTCTCTTGTTATGAAAAGAAAAGAAAAAACCTTTGCATGCTTATATAATAAGCTATTAATGCATATCAGTCAGTAGAGTGATAGTTTTGCTTTTATAAATGTTGATGTAATACATAATAGATTGATTTTCCCCGCTTTTTTCTCATTGCTTGATTTTTTTACTTTATTATACAGTGTTTTTTTTTTCATTTATTATGTATTGTTTTAAATAATAGATTGTAAGCATTTAAACAAACACATTTATTAAATTGGCTACTTTAGACAAGTGTACAAAGCCTTTAGGTCTTATTCACACTAACAAACAAGCATTCAACTGTTGAATACTTTTTCTAAAATAAATATCTTTATTTTCTGTTTTTCTTCTGAAATGGAAAACAAGTTTAATTGCACTAAAAATAAATGTGTGTTTACAGGCAAATGTTCAATCATAGTTTTTCTCTAGAATTAAATTTATATGCCAGTAGATAGCATTTTCCAAATTTAATTATGTTTTAATGGAATATAGCCACATTATCAAACTCCTCAAAGTTATGAGTATGAAACTCTTATCTACAATCATTATTTCAAAAGTATTGGTGTAATTCTAATTTAATTTTAATTTTTTTTAGAAACATTTTAACATATTCTGAACAACATAGCAAAAATGTAAATGCCTACCAATATATGTTCATTTTTAAAAACATGAAAAATTATATAACTAGCACATTGTCTGAGCATTCTAAGGCAAAATGCAGTGGAGTAGTGGTAGGTGACATACTGGTTCAGGTCACCTTGAGGGGAAAAAAAATTCTCATAATTTTTTAGCCAATATGGGTCCATTGCTCATCCAGAATTGGAGATATTGGGTAGCTATATGGTAAGTAGCACCTCCAGGTTGAGAACACCAGCTATAACTGTTGAAGGACCAACATGAGCAGCTGGTAGGTCAAGGGTCTTCTCATGCCATGGGGTTAATGATGTTTTGATCATCTAGTCTTGTACTCATTCCAGGGTTTGAGTTTGGACAAACATCTATATTGGTCATTCCATGTCTCCCTTTCCATAATTTCCATCCATTCCAACTTCTCTTCTCAATATTATTCTTAACTTGTTCTTCCCATCTATATATTGGCCGATGTCTTGGTCTCTTTCTTCCTAATCTGAATTCCAGTGCTTATCTTGGTATCTTTCAATTATTCATTCTTTTAATGTGGCAATACCATCTTATTCTATTATCTTCCATTTTATCTTTATCTTCAAAATTGTTATTAATATTTAAAGGAAATGACTTTGAGGTTTATTTTAAATTAATAATAAATGGAGTTAGATTAAACAAGTCACCTCATAATTGTAGTTGGCATCGCCATATTGTTAATTGTTATTCAAAAGTTAACTTTTTTTTTTTACTGCAGCTATGAGGTGAGTTGTTAAATCTAACTCAATTTATTAATTCAAAAAATTTCTCTACCTTAGTGTTCTGTTTTCTAACTCTTCTGGTTTTTTTAAGCATTTTTCTTAAAAACTTAATCTCTGTTCCTTGAATTCTATAAATCCTCCTTTGATACTGTCCATGTTTCGGATCCATAAATAAGTCCATTAGATCCTCTACAGGATAAGTTTAATGATGATCGTAAGGTAAGCTAGTCCCTTTGATTGGATTTGCATTCTTTGGCTAATCCTAGTAAATGAGATACTCTTTTTCCTCTTATGTCTTTATTGCAGGTCTGAGCATTTTCTTCCATTACCCCTAACCCACTGTGCCCCCTTTAGTTTAGGCCTACACTTGCTTCTTTCTACCTCTGTATGTCTCTTGCTATTCTAGTCCACTGCACTAAATTCTTGAGACTATTTATGTCATGGGCATTCTTTGTCTTGGGCCCCTTTCCTGGTTAATCAAATATAATATAAGTTTAAAATATATTTTATACAATAAATGTCTGCAGTTTTTTTTTAAACATAGATAAGTTTTCAACCAATTTTTTTTATATACACATGCTTTCAACAAATATGTTGTCATGTAAGACTCCATAAAAATTTCAGAAACAAGAAAAACTTTTTTTTAGGCAAGTTGAAGAAAGTTTCGAGCATTTTATTTACAGATATTGCTATGTAAGTGTGAATTAGGTTTTAACATGTTATATATTATTTAAGTTAATGTTTTGAACATGACTTGTTTGATGAACCAACCTTAGATGTAAGTAATTGCCAGTATTATTCAAGTTGTCCTTTGACTCACCTCATATCTCTTGACTGCTTTTGTGACATTCTCGATGCAAAAACAAGTTGAGGTGAGTCAAAGAACTCAGAATAATTCAAATAAACCTTATAGTATTATTTCCTACTACATAACTTAATTGCCAGTATACTTTACAGGTAAATAATAAGTGTAAGTTTTACATGGAAACTTTTCCTCTGTAAAGCTTACATACATTATTTCAATTTTCCCCAATTAGTGAAAATATAAAGCATATGTAACACATTTATAAGGAAATTTAGGGGGAAAGTACAAATTTTTAAAATTGTAAATTAAACTAAAACAAACTATAAAAAGTTGATAACCTTGTAATTATGTGATAACATTATAATATACTTTAATTTTCTCTTAATTATTAATCCTCATAGTACAGTAAGTAAGTTCATTGTCATTTACGAGCAGTATATGAATCCACTAATAATGATGAACCCAGTCAGAGCATCAAATCTCCTTTAAAAGGAAAGTAAAGCTGTGGGTCCATTATCATATATTTAAGGCATGTAAAAGAACATCTAGCCAGAAAAAAGAAGTCTCCATGCAAAATTTGTTCGTTTTTTCACATTTGAATGTTGACACTAATGACTTTTCCTGCTAAAGAATATTGTCCATTAAGATAAAATCATACCTCTCATGGACCTGAAATCGCGATCTACTTAGAAGATTAATTATGAGGAGAGGTATGAAACATTTGATTTTATCTTAAATTAAACCTCATAGTGATTTATTCCTATAAAAGTTCAATATTGTCCATTATTGGAAAGTATTAATATTTAAATATAACATCTGAAAAAAAAATATATATATATATATTAGCATATAAATGTACCTTTACATGCTTAATGGTTACAGGGTATGTACCAAGTTTTATATATATATGTTAATTTGAATAAAATATGAGATCTTGTGCATTATATAATAATTTATTAGTTTTTTTTATCTGGGTGTTGCTGCATAAGACTTTTTAACTAACATATTGACTATCATGTTATGGCCTTCTTCAGAGCTAGGGTAGAATCAATGACGTTTGTTATACACGTGATGCCTCAAATGACTATATGATTAAAAACATTCATTGCGTTTGCTGACCAATTCTAAACCTTACGGAAAACTGCAAATTAAAAAAAAATTCCAAGTGTTTTCTAGAATAAAGCTTCGTATCTATTGAAAGTGTTAGAGATTTTTGCAATTACTATCTTCTTCTTAAACTTAATTTGTAGGATTTTCATCCTGTTTATTTCCAAAATCACTCCTTGGAGGAAGACATATTTGGATTAGCATTCACTGCCTATCCATCTCTTGGCTGGTCTTCCTCTTGTTCTTCTCCCGTCCATTGGTCTATCTTCTTTAGCTCTTTTTGCAAGTTGGTTTTCTTCCATTCTTTCCATATGACTCAATATTTTCGTCTATCTATAATAAATTTGGTTATGTCTTGAATATGGCATTTGTCCCTAATTTGCAATTTCTATCACTTTCCTAATCCAGTGACAATTTTTTTTTCACTTTGGCAAGGGCTAATGTTTCATCAAATAAAATATTGTGAACATATGTAGCAATTTCTGGACAACAAAAACTAATAATATCAAGGATTAAATAAGTTTTATTATCCCTTTTGTTTTCATATGGAACTATTTAGTAGATTAAGTTGTAACTATACTGCAGGAACAGTAATATATTGTCAAAACTTCATTACAACTTACTTTCCTAATATATTTTGTGTCATTAATTATGAAAGGAAAGTAATCTATATAATAAGTAGGTAACCTAAATGTAGCATACAAATCATCCTTGGTATTTTTGTCAAAATAAACAATTTATGTTATTTGGTATAAAATAGTAATGAGGTATTGAAATGAAGATAATGATTAGAGTCTGGATTTTTATGTAATAAAAGGTAAGTTTGCAATACAGATAGTATATATTATTCAACTGTTAAACAAAAGACAGAAGTCTTGCTTCTCATTATACTATTCAACTGTTTGTGTGTGCAACCAAAACAAACAACAGTCATAAGTTTAACTTCTCGTATGGGAATAATCCTAAAAATTGTTGAAAATAAATGTTCTTCCTTTACTAATGCTTTTATATCCAAATAGTGTTTTAAACTCTTTGTTATACTATGTTGCAATCTTACCTTTTAGTACATAAAAATCCACACTCTAGTAATGATATATTGAATAAAATAAATGTTAAAAATTGGACAAATAATATGAGGCTGGAATTTTGTTAAATTTCTTTGTGACATTAAAATGAGCTTACTTTTATGGGGAGATTTGATCATCTTTACATAATACATAAGAATTTTTTTTACATATTTAGTGCTGACAATTACTTAATAAAATTTATTTTGTTTTCTTGTAAAAGAATGAGTAGTTTATGTTCCTAAAATATAATAAATGTTACTTGTGTTTTTATAATGTAATATGTTTAATAAAGTGGTTTTACAATTATGATTTTGTTTCTATTTACAATCCTCCTGTCTTGCATTGAGTCGAACAATCTGTAGGGTGTTTAAAAAGTGATGGTCCAAATGTAGGGGGAACTAAGTGGATAAAAGCAAAAATATTTCCAATAAGCACAGGCCCAGAAACTAAATGGTTATAAGTTTTTTTTGGGGGGGGGGGATTTACTGAATAAGAACTACTTTTCCAAAAATAGTGAATATTTAATTTTCAATTATGAGGCAAGCATATCTTTCAAATGCAAATAGAAATGATAAAATCTCCCAAAAACTTTAAACTACAAATTAACTATTGATGGAATCCACTACTACAAACATCTAAAAGTTGTATAAAAGTGTATATCAGCTGAAAAATTTTTTGTTTGAATCTTGATTTATTCATGTACGTGCAATAACCTTTTTCCCCTCTTGCAGTGATCTGTGCTGTACAGTAAAATAAAATGTTGCTTTTGTTGGAATTAGAAGTGTGCCCCAACCACCCAGCGGAAATAACTGAAGCACTGATTTGGTAACTATGCATGTCCTAATATCACCTTTGCACTTTTAGTGCTTTGGGTTCCACACTGGGTAGATAGATGGCATTAATGTGAT
The DNA here is from genome assembly GCA_030220185.1 of Diploptera punctata. Classification (NCBI taxonomy): domain Eukaryota; kingdom Metazoa; phylum Arthropoda; class Insecta; order Blattodea; family Blaberidae; genus Diploptera; species Diploptera punctata. The sequence goes on along the minus strand of JASPKZ010009814.1, from coordinate 1,169,211 downwards.
TTATTTTTAATTTACATACAACTTAGACAGATGGCTTTATATAGGTAATGCACCGTCAACCGGGGTGACTTTGTCTCACAGCACGGAAAAACATGAAACTGGCTCCATCTGCTTCATTTTTCAATGAAACAAATAATTAATAGTGTTATCCAACAGACAATAACATGGGTTTCAATAAAGAAATTTTATAATGGACTTTGTGTTTGCATAGTTTGTGGTTTTAGGGCCTTTCTTTGGTGGTACTTCTTTCTTGAATTTCGTAACTTCCAAACTTCCTGTTCTAACAATAGAATGTGCATATTATATTAAATTACTGAGTATTTATTTATAATCTTTAATATATCTACTTCAAATATCAAATCTGAAAGTATTTAGACTAAATTGTAGATTATATTGTTGAATTTTAAAAATGTGTTATTTTTGACACAATTATGGGGTGTCTTTGTCCCATCCAAGATTCCTCACATTTTTGATTGAAAATAAATTCAGGTTAAGTTTCTTTGTTTTGCATATGAATAATATACTGTATATGCTGAAGGTAGATTATTACCTCCATATGTGGTGTTTGAAGCTGATCACATGTGGACCTTCTGGATTAAAAATGGTTCAAAGGATTTAAGATACAGTCGTGCAAAGAGTGGTTAGTTTTTGAGGACTGGTTCAGATGTTCAATGTCTCTTTCTTCCTGCTATATCCCGTTTAGGTGGGGACATTGTCCTGATTGAAGATAACCTGTCGTCTTATTAACTTGGATTTCATAAGAACTCATGAGAAGAAAGAAAAAAAAAAGAAAAATATCAAATTTATTTGTCTGCCTCCCAATACCACAAAGTTACTCCAGCTATTGGATGTAAGTTTCTTTGCACCCTTGAAGGAAGCTTGGTGATCAATTATTTCAACTTGGAGAGAGACTTCTGAAGGCTCCAAATATTCAACAGTTCTCAAGGAAAAATTTCCTGCTTCGCTGAAGGAATTTTTGTGCAAAATTAAATCAAACCAGAAACGAAATCTGATATCCGGTTTCAGGAAATGTGGGGTTGTACCTGTAGACAAACATGTGATATTGGCAAGACTTCCCAATGAATATATAAATTCTACTCTTGTCAGAGAAGGTTTCATGGACTCTCTACATGCTAAAAGAAATGCTGTCCTTGGAAGAAATCAGCCAAGACAATGGAGAAAGAAAATCAATGTTCCTGCGGGGAAAAGAACCTGTGTGACAAATATTCTCCAGGCACCAGAAAAGCCTACTGGCCCGTGTCAGTCTCAGCAAGTTTGCACTGGACTTAGGATGTCCCTTCAAATTATTGTGATGATAGTGAAGACATAGTCCTGGAGTCAGACAGTGACTTGGAAAAATCTTCAGATTCAAGTGATACAGCAGTTAACAACAACCGTGCCTCCGTGAATGATTCGTGTGACGTGAATGAATTTGTGATTGTTGTTTACAGTGGCTCAAAGTATCCAGGCATCATTACTGAAATTAATGAAGATGGCCCCATTGTAGATTGCATAAAGATGTAGAAACAATACTGGCACTGGCCTCAGAAGAGAGATAAAATGCAATATGAGTGGGAGAGCATCCTGAGGAAAATTGATCCATCGATACCTGTCTCAGTGAAGAAGAATAACTATTTCTCAGTACCAGAGTTGAATGGCTATTGCAACAAATAATTGTGTGTAATTAATTTTTCTGTGTTATAATTACTTGTTTTTGTTGTCAGCTGATTGTAGCTGGATACACTATCGTAAGAAGATAGAAATTTGCAAATAATAATTGAACATCTTTCATGAAATTCTACTATTTTTGAATACTAAAACCATGTTTCCTTAAACTTAAATATTGTATTTTTTATTGTGGTTCAGTATCCTGTGATGCTACAGGGGTGACATTGTCTCATATACTCCTGTCATCTATTAATCAGTGGTTTTGAAGGATCGAGACAAAGTCACCCCCAGTCGAGGTGAGATTGTCCCATATTTTTCTTGAAAAAAAATTAGGCTTAGACATCATCTTTGAAAATTGCTACAATTATTCACTGGACATTAAACAATTTTTTTAACATATTTTGAATAGTGTTGAATATAATTTTGATGCTACAAAACAGTTGGAAGTAAAAAGGGAGCATAAAAGTGAGACAAAGTCACCCTGGTTTACGGTATTCCTGTATTGTGTACAAAGAAGAGTATAAGATTAGTTTATGTTGTATGATAAGAGAGAAGGTTAAACAAAGTGATGGCATGTAGCCTACTCCTGTCGAAAAGAACCAAGGGGACTGCCAGGCTTAAATGTCCCCATCCGATGGACAAATTGCTATCAACAGCACCATGTGCCTTCTCAACACAGGATTTACAATTTAATGCAGGAATCTGAGGCACAATCTAACAATTAAAAATTGTATATCGAAATTGAAAATTTTACAATTAAAGTTCACTCTTTAATACTCTAAATGAAAATATCTAGCACATGTCTATATAAGTTATATGGGAGAACCTTAAACTATATAATTTTAATATATTAAATAAATAAGCATTTCATTATATCTGAGCACTAAAATTTTTCTCTTCAAATATAATATATCCATCATTCAGATTACGAAATTGATGATAAAAACATTAAAGCATTTCATTGTTTAATTCTCACACACACCCAATGCAGAATACATTGCGATTTCTTAAAATGGTTGCTTTCTGTAGAATTTCCTAAAAGATTAGAAAAGATACCAATTGAAAAGTGAAGAGAAACATTGTTTTGAATGTTTTCAAGCAGTTTAGTGAAAAATATCCCACATTAGTCATTGAGGACGTGGTGAAAATAAGAGCAGAATTTACAGGCGAGTCAAAATGGAGGATATATTTTGTTTGTAATGAAATTGCAAATAAAGGATATCTAATGACATCATGGAAAACGAGTAAATAATTAGGTAGGCGCATTTATATTTTTTGTCAAATAAATAAGAAATGGAATTTCCTAATTATTGGTACCATTTTACCTTGCATTCAGTCTTACTTCCCATGAAATTCGATATTGTCTAAGAACAATGTTCCTATTGATGAAGTTCCATACACAATTCACTCATATGGCAGGTAAAAGTAGCACCAGGATTTTGCAATAGACAGAGTTGATGGATTAATACCTCATGCAAATTTGTTTACAGTACAACTTGAACTTAGCTCGATAAAGTAGTAAGGTGAATTCTGTACTGACACCATCTTCCTTTCCAATCCTTCTGATTGACTATATTTTCAATGAATGTGGTGCAGAAAACACTGATCAGGAAAAACTGCACTTAAACTAGCGTGAAATATTTTCGAAGTCCTATAGAACAACAGTGCGCATGCGCCAGAGTTTTTAGAGCTAGCGATAACCCACAATCGAACCATATATTGATTATCATCCTCGATTACTATCCATCACTATGAAATTTATATGACCAATATTTGCAAAACATTCCTAAATCTATATTAAAAATATATTAGTAGTATTAAAATTACCAATCGTTTATTAAAAATGGGTGGACACCTACTTATCACTCCCTAACGCTGATCCAACCAGCGATAACCCAAAAAAGCTATAGAAAAATCATAGACTATGTAATATACTCTGTGGAGAAAATAGCAGTTAGCATCACAATATTGTCTAACAGTGTCATAATATTGTGATTTGCATATTTAAATAAATACTTCAAAATTGTCTAATAATGTTATAAAAATTATTTGAAAAAGTTTAAAATATTAAATAATGTTAGTAAACACAGAAAAAGAGCTATAGTTTACAACAATATAACTGAAAAATCAAGCACTAGTAGAAGTGCAGTTGAGCCATCTGCAAATTAACTAGAAAACATCCTTTCCCATATGAAGTGAAATGGGTTGAATTTCGTGAATTTACGAACTACTCTGCAAAACACTTGCACACTTTCTCCAGCATTTGGTCAGGAAATAGTATAAATGTTTCTGATAATAAAAGTTCTTAAGATGACGTTGAAATTTATTATGACAGCTTTGATGAAAAATGGAAAACAATTCCATGAAGAAAAATGTGCACCAGCAATTTAATGGCCTCAGCTCAATTTGTAAGACAGGAAAATTAAATCACAAAAATGAAGAGATCTCATAGTTACAATGACTTAAATTGAGATTACTTCGTTCAGAGGTCTCCAATTTCAAACTTGTTCTTTCACTAGCATAAATCTGTTATACAGGACCCATATTTTCACTTACCTTAAAAAAGAAGCCATATTTGGATTTTTACACCCTGAAAATCTGCTGACTCAGTTAAGTTTGAAGATTCAAATCCATCTGGAGTCATGGATTTTTTCAGGATGTAATAATCCTGAATATGAGACTCCTCGGAACAAAAGTAAAGTATAGGCCCTGTATTCATGGCACATAAAAGGACAAGACTGAAATAAGAGGCCTATTGAGCAAAATTTACTGTTGCTTTCACACCCAGAATTGAAATATGACATCAATAAATTGAGATGTTAATTAAAGAGCTTTGTTAAATAAAATGCTACCTTTTTTATACAATATATAAATTAATTATGGGAAATAACATTATGAGGCTTTCAAGTTAATAAATAATTAGTGAGTCGTGAAAATCTCACCCCATAAACTCCGTGTTCTTCAAGCACAGAACTCAGTTTCAGGAGACATCCCTCCCATCTTCAGCCATATTTACTACTGTTGAATTTTATTCTATACTTTTAAGTTCAAAACTGCCATCTGATGTTGATTTGATGAACTTTTAGATCAAATCTTGCTCGTCGGGAATTAAAAATTCATGGATTTAAATTTGTTCTTTTGAATGTATATCTTTACTCAAAACTGTCAAATCCAAGGGTTTCACCAAATGTTTCAAAAGTTCATCATCATCATCCTTCACGGATTAGGTCTTTGCTTGTTCCGATCTTACATCTGTTCAACCCAGTGCTTTCTTGGTCTTCCCACCGATCTTCATCCTACATGATTAGACATCAGTGCCATCTATGGTATCCTATCCTCTGTCATTCTTTGCAGATGTTCTAAGCCAATTGTTCCTGTGTTCTATTTGTTTAAGAAGTGGTTGTACTTTTAGTTCCTCTCTAATATTCTCATTTCTAATAAGTACTTCTCTTGTACAACCTTTCACAGCCCGTAGGAATCTCATTTCTGCTGCCTGAATTTTACTTTTTTCTTTTTCCTTCAGGATCCAGGACTCACTTCCATACATCACCACTGGTAGTGCCATCGTTGAGTAAAATCTTAGCTGCGTATCCTTTCTTACTTTGTTCCTCAGTGTTCGTCTGATTGTTTCAAAAGTTTTGATTCTTTTTCAACTTTCCGATTCTCTAGCAAATTATGAGCTGCAATTGCTGACCTCTCAATTTTGCCATTTTTAATATTTCTAAAGTGTTCTTTTGTGCGAATCATAAATTGAAAAAAAAATTCAAAACGTTTAAAACATTTGAAGAAACCCTTGGATTTGACACTGGTGAAAAGATATACATTCAGAAGAACAAATTTAGTCCACGAATTTTGAAATTCCCGCCAAGCAAGATTTGATCTAAAAGTTCATCAAATCAATACCAGATGGCAGCTTCGAAGATATAAGTATAGACGAAAATTCAACAGTCGTAAAGATGGTTGAAGATGGGAGGAATGCCTCCTGAAACTGCAGTTCTATGCTTGAAGAACGCAGAGTTTATGAGGCCAGATTTTCACAACTCACTAATTATTTTTTAAAATGCTACCTACCTACTATGAGCCTTGGATCAGGAGGTGGACATGGAAACTACAATTCTACTGACACCAACAAGTGAAAATGATGATTAGTGATTTTATTTTTTTATATATACATGCAGCAATGGACACAGTGTCACATTTTAGCATCATAGTATAAGTGCAGGGTGTTTCTGTGAGGATAGGACAGGCCTTCGACTCTCATGTGGCAACTAACCGTTAAACCGCTGCCTGGATGACCAGCAAAATGTTACGTGATTCTGCAACATGAAAATATCACTGAGACTTACCTGAAATTTACAACAGACTCTCTACATACTTCAATGGATGCCTGCCATCTTCTAAAAACATTTAATGCTGTATCGGATAGCAACAGCTGCTTCATGGACCTGACCCATTCTCACTAAAACACCTTGTATCTATTTATTAAAACAACTTACATCATTATAGAAAGTTTCACCATATACAGATAAGAATGATAAAATAATCCCTTTTCAAAAGGGTATAATTTTTTTTATACAAAATAAAAATGGTTATTTAACCCTAAATCTAATTTTTTTTTGGAAGAAATTAACACTTCAAATTTAATAAGTCTAATCATATACAATCTTCTGTACAGTACTTGGCAAATAATTATTTTGTAGGCACTTTATAAAGGCCCATATTCTTTAAGCAGTTCATTAAAAACTAGGCCTAAACAATATACATACAGTATGGCATGTTAAGGAAACATTAGCTCATTTTTTTGCAAGACATGATTTTTGTATAATACAGAAAATGTAATAGATATAAAAAAATCCAATATGAGAAAAAAATAATACATATGCTCTCTTTATAATTGATAATACAATGTTTTAAAGGGAAAAATTTGACAAAATAATTTTATAAAGTCCCAAAAGTACCTATATCAGCTTGTTAATTTTTTTTCATTTTCATAAAAAACTAAAACTTCTAAGTTCTAAAAAACAAAATATCTAAAACTATAAATATCCCTTTACATTACTTGTTTGTTACATTTTAAGTGTTAAAAATTAATCATAGATTTATGATGATCTTGAAGAAGATTTTCGGGCTGTAGGCCGAAAATCTTCTTCAAGATCATCATAGCGCCGTGAAAGTCTACGTGAATAAATCATAGATTTCTTTCATTTGTCTCTAAAATATATGATTATTGAAAATGTAGATAAAGCTAAATGGTGATAAAATAAATTTGAAAATTTAGATTTTTTTATTAATTTTACCAATATATGAGGATGTTAATGCAAGTAAGAGGGCTAAGCATTGTAGATGCCCAAGATCGTAGGCTTTGGAGGTTTGGCACGGGAAGACGGCAGCAGCTATAAAAACCCGAAGATAGAGAGAGAGAGACCAATGTATAAGTTATAACAACACCTGCATGATAACTGGGGTATAAAGAATAATACTAATGTAGCCCATATGCCATAAGAGGGGACTAAAATGGATACTCAGTATCCAGAGGTATAGATGGACCACCTTGACTCCGGGGATATAAATATGAAGTCCTAATCCTCTCAATTGGAGTTTGAGCACAGAGCTGACAACATCACCCCATAAAAATCAAATAATGTTGAGAAATCTAAGCATAGAAACAGACAGCCTGATCTTTAAAGGAACATGATTTTGGTTAACTACTTATGTGGGAGTCAGAAGATTGAGATATTATGGTCCTGTAAATAACGTGAAACCAATGATAATCATCAAGTTATAATAAAATTGTTTTCCTAAAAATAAAATTGTATTTTTGTAACACTACAAATACCAATATCACTGCAGTAACGATCTGTATATATTAATAAACAGCATATTTGAGCTAATGTTTCGCAGTATCATCGTAAGAGAATTCTTATACTTCAAAGTTAGATACATTCAAATGCTGAAGAATATTTCTTGCTTGAAAATAGACAGTGTCTGTTTTATCATCAGGCTGTGGAATAAAAGGTGCTGTTGTATTCAGTAAATTATCCCAATTGATAGTCGAGAATAGAGGCATAAGTTTAACTTGTGGTGCTGCTGGTCGTTGAGTAGGATCTAGAGTAAGGAGGTTGTTAACGGCATCATGTGTTGGCTCAGAAAATTTCTCTTCATCCTGGGGCCATGGAATGTCTCTGTTGAGGATATTATTAAACACATCTTGTGGGGTGTCATCATTAAATGGGGGAATACCAGCCATAAACTCAAACAGACACACTCCTAGAGACCACCAGTCAACTTCAGCACCATGCTTCTGCTGCAATAACAGTTCTGGTGCCAAGTAATCTGGAGTGCCAAGAATTCGTCGATCACTGGAAGCTTTACCTCGGCGAACAGATTTTGGAGTACGATATGGAGTCTGATTAGAAGTAATAGGACTGGAATATGGGATAACAGGATCATCTTTTTCTGGTAATTTAAATCTTGTTGTTTTGACAACAGCTGGAACTGTTGTTGATACTGCAGATAAATCCATCAAAATTGAGGTACTATTTTCTGATTTTAAAACACCTTTTACTTCTTTCTTATCCACAATTTCAACTTTTACTATATCCTTTGTGAGTCCTGTAGATTTTGGTGTACTTACAGCGAATCTTTTAGGTCTTCTGTTTGTGATGTCGGACAATACATGACTATCAGGGGATACCTTTCTTTTCTTACCTCTTAAACCATGTGGGCTCTTAAATCTGCTTTTAGGAGAACCATTGGTTGAAAAAGATGCTGAACGAGAACTAGAACCTCGGATGTTAATTTTTTTCTTACAATCTGGAGAAGAACATCTATGTGGTGTGGTATCCATAAAAGCTGAACTACAAGTATGATATGAGTCAAAAGCATCGCTATTTCCAACACTTACAAAAGAGGCAATACCTGATATTTGATTATCACTACTAAACCTTATATCTTGAAACTCAAGTAGAGGTGTAAGATCTTGTGTTACACTTCCACAACTGGACGGTGTTTTCTTGGACATTGTCTCATTCGTCAAAACAGCGCTTTGCCCTGATCCAAAAGACAAATGTGATGTAAGTGATAATAACTGTCCTGGAGTACGGGTAAAAGATTGTCCTGAATCTGATTCATTCATCAAATCTGATATTTCCAAATCTCTCTGAAATTCTGATATTTGACTAAGACCAAAATCAGTGAGTTTCACATGACCGTGTTCTGTGAGTAACATATTATCAGGTTTCAAATCTCGATGTATGATTCCATGTGAGTGTAGATATTCCAGAGCTAGTGTTATCTCTGCTGCATAGAACACAGCCATAGTTTCATCAAAATATCCATACATACTCAAAAGTGACTTGAGATCTCCTCCAATTAGATATTCCATCACTAGGTAAATACTATGGTTGGTCTGAAGGGAGTAAAACAATTGGACACAAAATGGGCTGTGTGTCAATGCAAGTGCATTCCTTTCTGTTACTACTTGGCTTGCCATATTTTTATTTACCATTTCAGATTTTTTCATAACCTTAATAGCGTATACTTGATCAGGATTGTTCTTTTTATATCCTAGGAACACTTTGCCAAAAGATCCTCTACTTATAGGTTTTACAATATTGAAATCTTCAATATCAGGAACTTTAGCTCTTCCTTCTGTTTGGGTGATAAGTGTCTGCAGAATTGAACCATCTGCTACACCCTTCTGCTGTAATCCTATTTCATCCATTCTTACAAACAAGTACTAACTGGTATCAATTCAAACACTGAAAATGTTATTTCAATATAATCCACATGTGATTTGTTAAGTTACCATTTAAGCAATGACAGCACACTTCTTCTCACTTTTCACGTATTATATAAACAATTATAATTTTAGTATTTGAAATTGCAAGAGTATTTGATTAATGTAAAATATTTTAATTAAATCACAGATCGAACTATGTTATCATACAACTCGAAAACATTTAATTTAAATACATCCCAACACTCGATTAGAATCATAAAATCGATTATAACGTGCTCCATAGAGAAATACGATTTTTAAAATAATATTGAAAAGCAGGACAGACAACACAAAATTTCCCCTGATAAAAACGTAAAATACCCAAACATATTCACGCGGCAAATTTAATGTTCACCCAAGAAAATTCCCCTGGCACGAAAATATCTGATAACCAAAGCCGACTAATGTGGTTGTTACTGAAGAGGTAGTCACGTGTTTAGTGTGATACAGTCCTTCAAGCTTAGTTTTAGCCTTTTTAACCGGATTATGCCACTTTTCATGCAAAGTTATCTCTGGCTGAAATTATATATATTCCTCTGTCTTCCAGGTGCCCCAAACTAAGAAATGGATTACAATTCTGCCAATGCTAGGGGAGAAAGCCAGAAATGTCATAAAAGGCAACCTGGTGGCATTAGACAAAAAAATCATAAATATTTTTGTTTTGCACTTATATAGGCTTAATTCATATATTTTATTTTTAAAATACTTAAATATACCATACAGTACAGTGTGATGAATGGCCCAGGTCTGATTATGGGCAATGGAGGCTGTGGAATTTTTCTTCACATATATGTTCAGGCTAATCCCTGAAAAGATTTAGCCTCTTACTAAATGAGAAAAATGTTAATTTCTCCATGGGATTCCATAGCCTATAAATCAGTATATTCACCTTTAATATTAAATTATTGACTTTAAATATGCATGTGCAACATAAATTTATTTATTTATTTTTTTTTTTTTGCCCATCAAGTGTAAGCATCTGCATTAAAATATAATGGTTACCATGCATGACTATAAAAGAACCCAAGCTTTTGAGCAAAATTTGTTGGTTTTTTCATACTCAGATTTGAATCTGAATTGTTAAACAGTTTCATTTTTAAAAAAGTATAATTAATTAACATATTACGGTCTCACTACTGTATTTTCACGTAAAACATTTCAAAATAATTTTATTGCCTGTCTATATCCATCCATCCTCATGTGAGGCAAGGATGTTCCCTTGTGAGATTTATTTAATCAAGCTAATTTATACAGAATAAATCCCAATATAATGTCTTTTTAATAGAAGCAACCATGTTGTTAAGTAATAGGAGCACATGGGGATTTTAAATACAAAAAAAAAAATTGTGTCTGTGAATTGCTTAAGTACGGTTAGTGTACCAGCACTTAAATCTGAAGGTTCTGGGTTCCAATCCCTGTTTAAGTAAACATTTTTCCCTTTAGTTGTATTGACTGTTTCACACAAACAGGAAATCTCAATACATTGATTTCAATATTTCAAGCTAAGTCCACCGCTGTGGTCTTGGGGTAGCATGCTGCCTTGTCACGCAGCAGGCCCGGGTTCAATCCCCGGTCGGGACAATTTTTCTGGGTGAGGTTTTTATCGGGGTTTTTCCTCACCTGTAAGATAAATGTCAGGAAAACTTTAACCTTTAAGCGCCCAAGTTTAAATGGCCAGGTAGCGGCAGGCTGCCCGGGTTTAAATGTCCACCTAGCTTTTAAACTCCTTGGCTTTTGACTATAACTTTGCTGATTTTATTAACTCATATTTTAAAATCTGTGGGCGTCACAAACATCGAACAATGTTTAAAGTGTTAAATAGTATTGTAAAATCAGTGGTATTCACAGCAAAAACCCGTAGTGATATTTTATACCATAGAGATAATTTTTAAATTCACGATGGTTAGCAAATAACTTTAGGGACTTTAGAGTGTTGTGAACCAGGTTAGAAGTGAAAAACTATATATAGATTTAGGTATATTCTAACCCTCATTCATTCTTTTGTTTATTATGTTGCATCCGGTCAGTTTTCCCCCAAAGCGGGAAAGTTTTGAAGGAAAAAAACAGGTCACATTCCACCCACAGCCCTTATTCATTCACTGTTTTGTGACTCAGAGTGAAGTTTACGATATGTCTAGTACAAAATCACTACGTTCCGCTGAAATACAAGACATTCTCGGGTTGTGACAATGACAATCACAAGTTACAATCAACTGACACTTATAGCTGTGAGACACCTGATGTTTGTCAGGTCTTGGGTTTGTGAAACTAGAATTGACAGCGAAGAAAAATGTACTCTTCCCCCTGACATGAAAGAATCAGAAATGTACCTTCTTCTTGGCGTAATTATTCTAATGTGAAATGACGTGTTGTGGGATAGTAAGACATAAGAGAAAAGGGATGTCTAATAATCTAAAAATAATAATAATAATTCCATGGTGCGACAGGCCTAGAAGGCCCTTAGCCTACCATCCAGCTTTTGGCCTCCCACTCATATGTGTCAATCACAAAGGTAGATGATCATCGAGCCAGTGCATGGGTGACATGTGGTCAGCATGTCGAGTCCCCCAGCCGTTATAGCTTGTTTACTCAACCAAAAAATTATTTTTTCATTTGTTAGACTTGACCATTCTATACAGTTTTCTTCTTCTGACTTAATTGGTGCCAAAACAACAGATATTGACTTCTGACTTAGACTTGTCAGAGACTTCTGCAACAGACTGAGAGAACACCCTGTAGACGACTCCCTGGATAGACCTAGTATATTGAGTATGACATTTCGTGATTTGAAGTCAACTTTAGTCAACATTGGGCCAAAACAACACATAGAGACTTCCGACTTAGATTTATCACAGACTTTTTGGAACAGGCTGGTAGAACACCCTGTAGATGACTCCCTGGTCGGTAGACATAGTATACTGAGTACAGACATTTCGTGACTTGAAGTTAATTTTAGTCAACATTGGTCGGTAGCTTTACAAAGACTAATTTGTTGTGTGTGTTCGGCACGGGGAATCAGAAAACGTGTGCAAGTGAAGTGTAAAAAGTATGATGTCGGTTTGTGAATTGGTGATTGTTTCGAGGCTTATCACACAAAAATAAACATTTAATAAACGAATGCTATCTTCACATCATGTTGCCAAGCATCTGATAACCCTGAAAAAAGGTATGTTACAAAAGTAGTATTATCCAGTATAATTTCAAACAACCAAACAGGTCCGCCTGCTCAGAACCCATACGCTGGGTCTGCAGGCAGACTGGACGTACATTTTAAAACTCAGCATATGGGCTCCTGGGCATTTAAAGGTTAAGGCCCAAACGGTCCCCGAAATCATATGGCCATCGCAATCATCATCATTCATATTCATCTTAGGTTAAGCTTAGGATTAGGGACTCTCCTGGTGCATCATTATCATCATCACTCATCATATCATCAGGGCCTTCCAGGCGCCCCAACCTCAGAAGTGGATTACAAGTACGCCATACCAGGAGAGAAACCAGGAATGTTGAAAGACAAACCTGGAGCATTTGAAAAAAAAAATATTTCAAGCTAATTTAGTTATTAAGTTATGTAGGTAGGAAATAACACTACAAGGTTTATTTTAATTAATTTTGAGCTGTTTTTTGACTCACCTTATATTTCTTAATGTCCATGCAGTGACGAAACCTGGATCTGCATGGGAGTCAAAAAATATGAAGTGAGTAAAAAAACAACTAAAAATTAATTAATTTAGTTACACTTATTTCCCTACATATTTCAGAGAGTGACAAGTGGTTAGCTTATCAGTTCAAAGAGACACCTAATAGGCAACTCAAGTATTACATGAATGGGAAAGTCTGATTAAAATTTGCTCAGAGGCTCTAATTTAGGCTTGAGATTCTTTTACAAGATTGGAAATTTTCAGACTCATGGCTTAAAGTTTCTCCTGGAAGACTTGTCTTTTGTATTTTTCCATTCAAGTCCATTGCTCTGGTTGGTTTGAACCCACGACCTTCGAGACCAGAGGCAAAGAACTTTACCCCTAGATCACTGAGATCAATAATACTTTATTGGATAGCCCACAATTCTCCTTCCTAAGGAATAATTTGAAATATGACTTTATAGATTCGGTATGGATTCATATTGTGATGAAGATGATTCATCCAATTGGCCAGGTAACGTTGAATGTAGTTTCATTTTTTATTATAATAGTAATTATTTTATTACATCCTTGGATTTAGATCCTATTTATATACCCTGCTGCTAATAATAGCATAAACATAAACCTTTCTATCCTGAGTACATGTTATAATCAATGTGATACAAAATTATATTTTTATTTGATAATAAGGTTAAATGGATTTGTGGTAAAACTGATTAGATACTTGTTCTCTACCTCTGGGTTCAGAAGTGCATCTTGATGTTTATATGCTGGGGATGATTTGGAGTCAAGGAAGGATTTTCAGGCTTCTCTCATTTTCTTTTGCCAGACAACACTGGCCAATCAGCTTGTATTTCATATTTTTAAATATGTTTCTTTTTGTATAATTTAGATATGTAATAATTCAGTAACTCAAGATATTAGCAAATCATATAATTATAAACAGTATTACCAAAATTTTAAAATAATAAAAATAGATTTAAAATGATTAAATATAGATATTGGACATCCTCGGAAGAGATGGTCTTACTTCTACTAGTGAAGACAGAACAGGCAACTAATGCCTAAACTAGAAAGTGAAGAAGAAGAAGAAGAAGAAGAAGAAGGATTAAATATTTTAAGTAAAATAGTTTTAATGACACAATTGAGGACATCATCCTAACAACGATTTGTGGGGTTTATGCCCTTCTTAGGGTGATTGCATATCCTTGAAGTACTGAACTTGTTTTAACATATATTAAAATTGTGCATATATCCGAGCTTTGTAGATGGCACACCTGTAGAAAGAGTACATGTGTACTACGTTGTGCTAGTCTTGCAGGTGATCAGATGTTCATTTAGTAGTTTTTGATTCATGCACATGTAGGTGAGTTGTATTAAAAATGCTGTGATTCCATAATTCTGAAACTATGGAAGGCAACAAAGGAAGATATTAACCTGAATCTCATACTAATAAAGATACACTTTTACAGTGATGGGAGTCAGAATAAAAATGTTAAATTATTACAATTACTTATTGAATTTTGAAAGTGCATAATGTCAAAATCTTGCACATATTTCTAGTTAGAGGCCACAGCTATTCATAATTTGACCAACATTTTTGCTTGTACAGCGATAAGATATAAACAATTTCTGCAGTAGAAACTGATAGAGAATTTCTTCTTGTCAGGGGGAAAAAAAACAACCATATTCAGTTCTATGGGACAGTTCCTTTTTGAAAGAGACAATGAACTCTTATTCATAGTTAAATATGGGAAATAACATTATGAGGTTCTTAATTCGTAAATTAAGGAGTCATTTTTAACATCTTACCTCATATTTTATGTTTCTTCAAACACGGGAATTAGTTTTCGAGAGAAGGATCTCTCTCATTTTCAACCGATATTATGACTACCAGATTTTCGTTGGAATCATTGGAATCTCCATCAATAACGTTGCCATCTGGTGTTGATTTGATGAACTTTGAGATGAGGTCACGTTCATCAGGAATCTCGAAATTCATGGATCTAAATTTGTTCTTCTGAATATATATCTTCTCCCGAATTGTCAATTCTAAAGGTTTTTCCAAATGTATTAAAAGTAGAGCTTCTTTTTCAATTTTATTATTCTCCAATAAACTATGAGCTGCAATAGCTGATTTTTCAATTTCACCATTTTTAATATTTCTGAAGTGTTCCTTAGTGCAAGTGTCCAAATTTCTTTTAGTTTTTCTTATGTATGCTTTATTGCAGTCCTTACAATTAATTTGATAAATTCCAGATTTTTTGCTATCTGGTGTGTTCAATTTCCTATTAGTTATTAATAGATTACCAAGGCTAAATTTATTTATCGGTGCCAATGTAATATTGAATTTCTTGAAATTTTTTTAAAATTTGTTATGTATTTCAGGATGATACGTAATTTTCTTAAACTGTTTTTCTTTCTTTGAATCAGATTGCAGGGTAGTGTATTCTTTCAATCTTTTTTGTTGTCTGAATTTCTTTAATTTATTTACAATTATTTCTTTTCCAAAACCATTTAAATTGGCTATGTTTAAAATGTGATTGTATTCTTTTATAAAAATGAAGAAGATTTTAAAAAAGAATACAATCACATTTTGAACATAGCCAATTTAAATGGTTTTGGAAAAAAAATAATTGTAAATAAATTAAAGAAATTCAGACAACAAAAAAGATTGAAAGAATACACTACCCTGCAATCTGATTCAAAGAAAGAAAAACAGTTTAAGAAAATTACGTATCATCCTGAAATACATAACAAATTTTAAAAAAATTTCAAGAAATTCAATATTACATTGGCACCGATAAATAAATTTAGCCTTGGTAATCTATTAATAACTAATAGGAAATTGAACACACCAGATAGCAAAAAATCTGGAATTTATCAAATTAATTGTAAGGACTGCAATAAAGCATACATAAGAAAAACTAAAAGAAATTTGGACACTTGCACTAAGGAACACTTCAGAAATATTAAAAATGGTGAAATTGAAAAATCAGCTATTGCAGCTCATAGTTTATTGGAGAATAATAAAATTGAAAAAGAAGCTCTACTTTTAATACATTTGGAAAAACCTTTAGAATTGACAATTCGGGAGAAGATATATATTCAGAAGAACAAATTTAGATCCATGAATTTCGAGATTCCTGATGAACGTGACCTCATCTCAAAGTTCATCAAATCAACACCAGATGGCAACGTTATTGATGGGGATTCCAACGAAAATCCGGGAGTCATAATAATGGTTGAATATGAGAGAGATCCTTCTCTCGAAAACTAGTTCCCGTGTTTGAAGAAACATAAAATATGAGGTAAGATGTTAAAAATGACTCATTAATTTACGAATGAACTCCTATTAACTAGTAAACACCAGTGAATGCTGCCAATCAGATGAGAGCATTTAAGCCAATAAAAATGTAAAAAACAAGTTTATCAATGATGAATAAATCATATTTGAAGAAAAAAATTATATGCTCAGACTGGGGCTTGAACCCAGGACCTTTGGCTTTCTAGGTCAATACTCTACCGACTGAGCTATCTGAGCAAGTTCCAATCTAAACACAAATTTTTCTCTTATATACGCTGTTAATTCCCGTGCACCAAATGCTATTTTGCTTCTATCTTGGAAATGACGGCTTCTTTATTAAGAAGACATTTAAATTAGAATTTTACATTACATTGTAAAGCCAGTACGGCTTTTTTTGATGTTTTTGTTATTCATTTCATACACCTCAATGATGGACAAATCATATTTGAAGAAAGTTAAAAATTAAATTGTACCTTGGTAGGTGCCGTCGTCCTCAACTTTGTTAAAATATTGTATATAAAATTAACTGGAGCGCTTTCGAAAATTATCTTCCCTCTTCTGCAGGTTGAGTTTCCACTACTCGTTGTTGTTGTGTACTCCAACTGTTTGTAGCAGCAACTGACTTGTTTTCAACGATCTCGTATAATGGGTTTGACTGGGGTGCATTCTCATTAAGAAGTGAGGTGTTGTTTGTTCCCTTTATAATTTCGAGGTCTTCAAATATATTTATCCTAGCTGGAATGTTTTCTTGGTGGATTATCATGAATTATATGAATTTTACTAGTATTAAATCATATTTGTTTACAAGTTTATCAATGGTGATTTCAGACTAGCTTTGAAGAATGTCACGATATGATGGTGGGAACATTAGTTAAAATCTCTCTGACACAGTGATACTTGGACAACAAAAACTGTTTTTATTAATATTTAAAAGGAAATGATACTATGAAGTTTATTTTAATTAATACATTGAGTTAGATTATACAACTCACCTTATTAATTAAACAAACACTGTATTAAGGATGAGAACTATGGAAATCTATGAATTTTTATTAAGTAAATAGGAATGATTTCTAACATTTCTGAAGGAAAAATATGCAGGAGATATGGGAAATCACATCTCTTGTTCACACTAAGATATAATATAAAAATGTATATATTTTATTTTACAATTCTATTAAAACAAGTATAAAATTTATTACTATAGTAATAAGAGAACAGATTAATTTCTCCTATATTAAATATATTTTATGTACAATTTAGTGATATTCAGATTGAAAGCAGTAATTATAAAATATCTTAGAAATTCATTATTTTCTATGCTGCATCATGTGTGAAACATGATAAATTAAATAATATAGATTTTATACAGTTATTATAAGCTACAGTAATTCATTATGGCAACGACAGACAATATGTAAAATTAAAGCACAACTGTGTTACATTTCTCTTAAAGATGTAGAGTGACCATAATATTAACAATAAACTGAAGAATGTCAGGCAAAAAATAAGGAATGTCCACATTTTGAGAAAAGCTCAATTAAATGTCATAGTGCTATTGTTATCTAATGCTTGGCATTTGTCAATGGAATCATTAGTACTAATGCACTCCATTATTTTTCTATAATGAATCCAGTAGACAATGGTTTGCAAATTTAAATAGGTTCTTCAGTAATTTCTTCATTGTTGTGTAGAGGACAATTTGTGTTAGTGTAAATTTTTATTTTATTCAAATGTTTTGCTAAATAGTCCAAGTTCTTGTATAATTGATACCAATTTCAAACTATAAAATTATTTTGATGTTATATTTAAATATTAATACTTTACAATATTGGACAGTATTATTTAAAAAAAAAAATTATGCTTGAACTAGAATTTCAACCCTGGATCTCTGGTTCCACACACCAGTATGCAATCCATTACACCATTCAAGACACGATACAAACATCAACATTTTTTTTCCTTATATACATTTCTCTAATCATCCGAAGGCAGACAGACAGTGGTACCAATAGCCAATGGACAGCTTCTATTCAATAAGTATTTTAAATGAGAATTGTACACTACCTTTTAAGCAGTAAAGCTTAATATTTCAATGTTATATTTAAATTTTAAAATCATTAGGAAGTAACATTATAAGGTTTAATTTAATAATTGAGTTTGTATTTTTTAAACATTCTTGCCTCATATGATATTTTTGTTACACATATGTTTCAAGGCTGTTGCCCCGTCTTCAGCTCTTCACAATTTTTTCAGTTTGTGAAAAGCTGAAGATGGGGCAACAGCCTTGAAACATATGTCCGACAAAAATATCATATGAGTTAAGAATGTTTAAAAAATACAAAATTATTATATTTAACACGTTGGTGACCGACAGCTCTGCGTTCCACCCACCGCTGCTGGACCGGACATTTCTGTCAGTAGGGTGGACTTTTAAATTTTAAACCGCGCTAGCACAGTGTGGCTTTTACATCAATATATTTACAGTCAATAACAATAATGCATAAGTAAATCTTTATTAGTATTCTCACCAGACCTTATAGTAGAAATTGAGGGTTTGATAGCGTTGGAAACGTTTTCCTTTATGTAAAGGCACAGTGCAAAAGAGCATATGTAGCGAGTTTCTTTTCTTGTGTTCACCAAAAATGCGACAAAGTTTGGAGGGTATTTTTTTCTTTCCAATCACAGTTGGTGTTAATTTATTTCTTAATGTCTTAGCCTGCCTGGTGGGTCATGAGGTTGGTCTCCTAGAAGTGGTTTCTTTTCTCTCTGTCTTTCCTCGTCTTCCCTGTCATCTGTTCCTAATTTCACGACTGCCAAACAAGAGGCTGTTTCAAGCAAAAAAACTTCTGTTTGACATTTTGCTGTTAGAAGTTTGAAATTTATAGACCCTGAAAGCATTAAAAAGTGCACAATATATTCAGAAGCCACAATACAACTTTCGGCTCCATTTCACTGTTTTTCTAAGGATGGAGTAATATGATAGGTACTGGTCAGCCCTATCTACATCCTTCACATACTTGTTATATTGAAGTATTCAATAGGGCATTTTTACAACTTTACTCCTCCCACTCTCATGTTGCCTGATGCAATGTGCTAACCATTCTTACGTCTATTTTATCTTTCGACGTTTGTAACAAAAGGTCCCCCCTTACTACAAAAACACTTTCTCCTGGTTTGAGTTCATTTCCTGCTTCCACAAATGATTTCGGAAGCCTTCTATTAATCTTTATTGCTTCAGAAACTCTCGTCTTTCTTTCGAACAAATTTTCAGCTATAGCCACACTATTATAATAATTATCCTGGTAGACATGTTGCCACAGATATAAATTCGGCTCCAGAACCCAAAATTGAGTTTCTTTTAATTTTTCCGCTCTGCAACATATATTTACAGGTTACATACGTATTCCGTAATCGTCTAACTATCGGCACTAAAATTCCATATTTCACCAGCCGTGTCATAAAATTGTATACAACTCTTTCTGTAAAGTTGGCAATTTCATAAAAGAGAAGAGAGGGGTACAAAAGCAACTAAAAATTATTTCACAATGAGAAGAAACAATATTTAATGCCTCATTCAAAAGCGAAGAGGCAGGGAAGCCATAGAAAACGTAAAAACGGAAATCTCCATGTCCGGTCGTCTAGCGCTGGCCATTTAAACACGGAGATCTCCGTGGCCCGTCACCAATGTGTTAAATATTAATACTCTCCAATACTGGATAATATTATTCAAGCATTATTTCTTTTTTAATATTTTTTTGTAAGCCCATGTTTTCCCTTTACAGAGATTTAGGCGCTCTCCCCCTGCAGGGAAGAATTTGAACCATACCAATTTAGTTACACTTGTTTCGTATAGATGTCATTGGAGTGGCCCGTGGTCAGTGTTCTGCCTCATACTGACATCTAGGAAATCAAGGTAGTACTAGGATGGGAAAATTTGGTAAATTTTGCTTAGAGGCCTTTTCATTCATATTTCTTTTTTAATATAAAAATATTATTACTTTTAAATTATGAGGATATAAATCAACATGTTTTGTCAGCTAACATTGCTTTATTGGAGATCCCCTGTAGTCCCCTTCCTATATGTAGAGATTTCAGGTTTTCAACTGACATGAGTTTTTAAAAGAATTAATTATTTCAGTACTGTATATACCCTCCCAACCACATAGGTGCAAGTTATAGTGTCTTAAAAGTCTTACCAGATGGCAGGATTTACTTGATTTTACAACAAAAAATAGACATTCAGTATGTGTAGATGTTATTTCAATTGACAGTTTTCAATTAAGAATTGGTCGGAGTGGTGGCCGGTATTAATAATCAGGTGTGTGGTGTAAATAAACATCCATTAGGATATGTCTGGTTGAAACATTGCTAAATTGGCATCACTGAGCAGAAGAAAAGGAAAAAAAAAAAGGACAACCTTAATAGTTGAGATGGGAGTGAAAAGGGTAAAAAATAAACTAAATAAACTGATGGTGAAATTAAATGTTTCTTACCTCTTCTCATATAAATTTTCTAAGTAGATCGCGATTTCGAGACTACAACGGTCTCATCGTCAACACTTTCTTGGCGATGTATGTTATGTCGATTGGAAGAAACTCTTCTTCTGATCGACTAACATCCGTCGCCAAGAAAGTGTTGACGATGAGACCGTTGTGGTCTCGAAATCGCTATCTACTTAGAAAATTTATATGAGGAGAGGTAAGAAACATTTAATTTCACCATAAATTAAACCTCATAGTGTTTAATTCCTATAAAAGTTAAATAAACTGAATTACTTTCTCGAACAATTTCACTGTAAAATCTTCAGCACAAGGGTCAGAGTTTGGAATGGGAAGAGAGATGCAAGAATCAAATAAAAAAAAACAATCAGTCAATCCTTGCATTTCCAAATGACAGCAGTTGCCATGGATCACTGTGAATTGACATTACATAGTGTATTTAATAAATAGGATCTTCTTGGTGATAAAATTGTACACATCCTCATAGAGAGGATCTCAAACTTCTGCATTACTTCAGCACAATGAAAGATTATTTTAAAAAGAAAAATTAATGCCTGAATCAGGATTTAAACCCAAAACCTCTAACTTCATAAGTTAGTGAGCCCATTCAGACATCCTGATGCAAATGTTAATTTTTTTTATTCATATACTATTCTCCCTGTGAGGGGAGCTGGATCCCCATCGGGCGCCTCCCCAGGTAGTAGATAGGAGGAAGCCTGGCAGATATACCAGGTACCAGGGAAATCAAATATCTGGGGCGAACCAACCAGCAAAGAGAAATGGCTGACCAGATTGGACAGCTTCTCATGGGTGGATGTATCTCAAGGCCGTGGAGAAGGCAATATGTCTAGAGAAGATGACTCGAATCAATTCCCACAGTCCTGAAAGCAGTAAGATAGTAGCTCTATCACCAGGATAGTTCTGCGCTGCGCTCGTAATGCAGCCAGAGCTAAATTCTAATTACTGGCAAGCTCCAAATATTAAGTTGGACGGCTACAAATGGACAATCATTCTGAACTATTAACCAAGAAGAGGAAAAAGAAATCAGGGACGCCCATGAAAGAGATGGACACAGCAGCTATAATACTTGCAGCCAGAATGAACCAAAAGGTTTAATCCTTGCAACAAGAAGAAGAAGAAGATACACTATTCTCATTTTTGTCTGTGACAGATACCTATAATGCTAATGTAAAAATTCTCATTAATATTCTTGCTTTAGAAGCCATCTAGATGGCACTGGTAGCAATGGCTATCTGTCTCAGACGAAAAAGAGAATAGTATATAAATAAGAAATATTAGCATTTCCATTGGGATGCTTGAATAATGCAGTCAGTAGCACACTAACATATAAAGTTAGTTGTCTTGGGTTCAAATCCCAATTCAGGCATTCATTTTTCTTTTCAAAATAATAATGGTCTGTAATTGCAATTTTGGTTCATTGATTGGTATCTATTGTCGACAATTAAATCATTTGCTCTCATGCACTCCAATATTTAGCAGGAAGGTTGGTCTCTTCTTCAAAAGCTGGACAATGAAGGAGATGATTTCGTTCCATATCTTCATTTAAATTGCAAAAAGAATTATTAGATGAATTTGCTATGCCAAATCTGTGTTAAAATTTGTATTATAAACATTGAAACAAATAGTGTATTAATGGTTAGAAAATGTATTAAAAAAATTCACACAGTTTGAGAATAGATTTTTTTTTAAATCACCACAGTACGTTTGGAGCAGATACCACTGTTTACTTGTCAGTTTTTAGTTCTCTACTGTCATATAATTTTGAAACACTTGTACTATTAAATAATTAAAGTCAATAATTAATTTAAAAGTTATAATATGAAGACTGTATCACAAATATCCAACATTTCAAGTGTCAAGTAAAAATACGTGGGTGGATACCTGAGATTAAAAAGTAAATATAGGATCAAAATTTCTTACATTAATATAACTAGAAAGAAAAATTTACACCTGAGATGTGATTTGAATCCAAGATCTCCAGCATAACATGCTGCTATTCAATCATTGAGCTACTTAGGTAAATCAATCAGACTAAATTAAATATCTCTAGTCGGTCCTGGTCCTCTTCTCTGAATCTCAGGTTCATAGGTTCAAACCTGGCTGGAGTTGATGGATTTTTTTCACAGGCATAAATATCCTGAATTCCTTCCCTTCAAAAGGAAAGTAAATCCTTGGATCCCATGTCATAGATTTATGGCACATAAAATAACCATCATCATCATCCTGCCAGGTAGAAGAACTGTTATGGCCTGAGAAAGCAGTTTTTGTGCCATCTTTTCATAGGTCGACCAAGTGACCGTTTCCCATTTGGACAGTAGTTCATTATTGCCTTGGGGATCCTGGATCTAGCCATTCTTGAGACATGTTCCTTCCAGTTTAAAATAACCTTCAGCCTGAAATAAGAGATCTCTGACCAAAATTGGCAGTACTTCCACTATTTGAATTGCAATGCTTGGTTCGAGACTTCAAAGCAAATGTAAATTTTTCATATATTAATGTTGGGCATTTTATATTATGAGGTTTTATAAAAATAAATTTGAATCGTGCATATTCTTACCTCATATATCTATGTTATTTAACACAGAACCGTGGTATCAAGAGCTATTGCTCCCATCTTCATTTCGCTCAATGGAAATGCTGTCTCACAGAATTCCAAAAGCTATGCTTCATTACTATCTCCAAGGCAAAAGATCGCTGGGACGTCCAAAAAAGCATTGGATGAAAAAAAAAATTCCTCTTTGAGACCGTAACAGGCCACATGACCTAATACTTGCATGGATGATGATGATGATGAATTGCAGTGCTAATGACCTGAGCTATTGAAAATGATCATTACATAAAAATACTAACTAAATAACCAAATTTGTCTACATTTAGTTTCTGAGTCCTCATAAGTGAAATTAAGTTCAAAAGATTTAATGAGGGTAATTCAACTGCATGAAACCATTATGTAGGTTTTGTTGTTATTTTAGGTAATGATAAGTTGATATATAGGTGTGCCCAAGTTTGGGTGATTAGATTTTAAAAACTAGAAAAAGGGACTAATAAAATAAACTAATTCATTTATAATAAAATAAATTCTCAAAAAAAAAGGGTAATTCTTGATATAAAAAAAAATAAATCTTAAATAACAATATTTGAAGAGAAAAATTATATGCTCAGACTGGGGTTTGAACCCAGGACCTTTGACTTTTTGGCTAATGCTCTACCACTGAGCTACCTGAGAAACTCCAGTCTAAACACAAATTTTTCATGAATGAATAAGTCATTTTTTATTCTTACCTTTTATATCTTTTATGTTTTCTTAAACACAAGAACTGCAGTTTTCAAGAGAGAATATCCCTCCCATTTTCTTCTTGAACACTGCAGTTCTCATATTTAAGAAAACACAAACTATGAGGTAAGATATAAAAATGACTCATTCATTCATGAATTAAGAACCTCATAACATTATTACCCATATTTAACTATGAACAAATTTTTCTCTTATACACTGTTAATTCCCGATTGCTGAATGCTACAAGAAATTAATGTAAACTTCATAATCTAGGAATATGCTATTATTATACTATTAAAAACAAGGCACTTCTGGTACAATCTAGATAAAAATTGAATAACTGATAATTATTTTTAGCGTAAGTTAAATATAGGACTGAGATATTACACTGTGTGTGTTTTAATGTACCCCACTGCAATTTTTGTATTTCGGATTCTGCACCAAGTGGTGCACCTCTTTGGCAGACCACATTACGTATATGATGTGTACTTGTATTGCATATAAATAGGAGTGTAGGATGTATGTAGTGTAAATGTGTTGTTTGAAGGTTGATAACGAAGAAAATGGAGAAGATGAAACCCGGTGCCTACTCCTGCTGAAAAGCACCAAGAGTACTGCTAGGCTTAATATCCTCATGCGACCAACATATTTCTTTTAACAGTCCCATATGCCAGTTTATGGGTTCAAATTCGAGGTCAGTTGTAATTTTTTTTCTAAACACCTTTCAGCTAAAAAATAGAGTAGATGTAAATAGGTTCAGGCAGAAATTTTTCTCTTTTCCATTAATTGTAGCAGCTTAGCTGTGTATAATAACACTGGTCAACATGATTTCTGTCTCATGAGTACCAATAGTTGTACTTAATGCAGTTTTTTTATCGTGTTTTCAAATATGTGTTCGGAATTTCTCCATCACCCACAGTTGTTTTTATTTCAATTTCAATTAATGGATTTAAATAATTATCTTTTTAATAAACGTTTTTCATCCATTTGTCCATTGTAAAATAAAACCAAATGAGCTAACTCAGGAGATTTCAGCTATGGAAAAGAGATCTCAAGACAAATGGAATCCTAATATGCTGGCCGATTATTGTTGGACCATGATCCACAGGCAAAAATATAGCAGAAAATCGTCATTTCTTACTTTCTAGGTGAATCCGAATGTTTGAATATTGTGTAGTTACGAATGTAGAAAATATTAGTGTTTGAAATTATAAATTTCTGTCTCTCAGAAACCTTGCATGATGGAGAAAAACCAATATCATATTTGAATTTAGGAGGAAAAATACTATCAGAATCACATATTTTTCTTTCTGAGACAAAAAAAGTTATATTTTTTGTTGCTCAGTGTAATTTACTTGTTTTGAAAACCCATGTGACATTATAGCTTTTCATTGGCTCTTAAACTCATTACAACAATAGATATAGCCTACACTGTCTTTTGATATAACATAGAGATTCATAGAAAATCTCTGAGATCATGTGGGTTTTATTTATATCACCAACATCAACTTATTGTGTCCCCCTTAAAGGAGGTTAATTCCAAATGTGCCTCAATCCATCTCTGTCTTTCCATGCTTTTCTTCTTTTTTTAGTACTTCACATGGTCAATTCACCTTTCCATGGTCTTCCTCATGGTCTTTTGCCTTTGATGTTTAGACAAGTGTTCACAATGACAGATTTCTCTTTTCCATTCTTTTGAGGTGTACAAACCTATTTAATAGTTTTTCTGTAGATCAGTTGTTAATTTTTCTATATTAAATGCTTCACTAAGTCTGATCCATGACTATGTCTTTAGAACGTGGAAGGCTCAAGCTGTTAGAATGAAGTATATTGGAGACATTGTTTCTGGCACCTCCAAGACAGATGTGAAGGCCTAATAAGAAACTGGACAAGTAAGCTGAAGAGCTTCACTGAAGCCATGTCAGGCTTGATGTTGCTTTACCAATAGTAATCAGTTGGATATTAAATTTTTCCAGATTAAACTGTATTACTTCATAAATAAATCTTTATATATAGAAATGAGTGCGAATCTGTCTCTGTCCTTTATGGACTCAAAAACTACTTGGTCTATTTGAATGGAGTTTTACCATCATTTAGAGAATTTTTCTGGGACAATTAATGTATATATAACATATTACCATATGTACTATAAGGAAAGACTGCAACCACATTAATAATGTATGCAGACGATATGGCCTTAGGATTGCCCAACCGAGAAGAACTACAAGGAACACTTTTAGAATTAGAAAGCTGGGTAATGAAAAACCAACTGAGCATCAATATGCAAAAGACCTGTCTGATGACATTCAGAAAAGGAGGGCGGACATAAAAAAAAGACATAATGATGCTATACAATGAACCTATAACAACAGTCAACAAATTCAGATATCTAGGCGTAACCCTACAAACAGCAGGGAATTCATTCAGATACCACATACAAGAAAGGACAGCAAAAGCCACGAAAGCGATGTATAGAATAAAGAACATTGCATCCTTATCACTAACTTTAGCCACTACACTTTTCAACACGACAATATCCCCAATAATCACGTATGGGCACACAATCAGTGACTTAGAACGCATTGAGAAAGTCAAGGCACGGTTCCTAAAATATGCCCTCAGAGTGGGAAAATATGCTCCATCAAGGCTGGCATATGAGCTGGCCAAGGAAACTTTTTACATAGAAGATCTGAGACTCAGCCTACCATCTACCGGAGCCAGCAACAAGCTACTAGAACGGAGAAGAATGAAAAGAGCGGAGATAGATATCGACTTCTATGGGACGACTGCAATGATCGATCACAACTGGACCAAGGAGAATCAGGAGCAGAGACACACCATTACAAGACTAGCCATTCACGGCTTCCACCACAAATTATGCAAGAACAAGACAGTCCACACCCCGAATGGCCAATGTGTATGTGAATTGTGCGGACAGAGATGCAACCAATATCATTATCACCGAGTGCCGTGAAAGAACAAAATCAATCTCCGAATATAGCAAAGAATAATAACCATTCGGGTGAACCTTCCATATTTATTTTATATGTACTATAGGACCAGAGCTAAAAAAAAGCATCAGTGCTCTAAAAAAGTCACTTTTGGACAGTTATATGGCTTATGCTGCCTAAACCATAATAAATACACCAAATTAATGTACACAGAATTGAATATCCCAAAAAATTCTGCAAAAAGAAGTCTGCAACAGCATATATCTATTTTTTACGGATAACTCAAATAACCATTTTTATTTTTCAGCTCGTTTATGCCAAGAAGTCACCATTGTGGTCTCAAGGTAGTGTACTGCCTTGTCACACAGCAGGCCTGGGTTCAATTCCCAGTCGGGACAGGCTCCTGGGTGAGGTTCTTTCGAGGTTTTTCCTCACATGTAAGACAAATGTCAGGAAACTTAGGGTCCAACGGTCCCTCAAAATCATCCAGTCATCAACATCATCTTTCACCGGTGTGGAAAGCAGCGGGAAGCTACCATACCTATAATTCCCTAGTAAAGCTGCAAAGCATAGCATGAAAATGCTATGATTGCAGTGAAATACCTGCCTTCGGGCAGAATTACTATGGATGGATATGCCAAGAAGATCGGAATAAGTAGATTCCTGGGCTATGCTGCATTCTTTATCATAAGAGGCAGCAGGACATTGCTCACAATGCCATCGTATGTTAACGCTCTAGAAGCCCCAATTTTTGTTTCATCAAAATCAAGCTTGATATATAATAACTAATTAAAAAGTCACGATAAGTAGATTCCCGAGAAATGCTGGGTAATCAGCCAATTGGTTATAAAAATATTAATAAAGGAAGAATATTTATCTTCATTTAAATCTGGTGGTGGATGATGGAAATGCTTTCAAGAATCAAATACACCTTAACAAAGAGTTTTATTTACATCTACTCTAATCTTTAGATGAAAGGAGTATAGTTATATTAAATATAATCAACAGATGGCTAGTCTGGAAGCATTATGTTGTTTTCAGTATCGATCACTTCGCCGATCTCTATCTGAGTACTTCCCTGAGTATTTGCTAACAGAATATCTATCACTATATCTATCATCGGGGATATTTATCTTCAGCCTTGTAGTGAATCTCTGGAGAACCAATGTTTTTCTGCCAATGATGTGTCCAGTAAAGATCTTCACGAGCAACCTCCTTAGGTGATTTTGCATCTTTACAAACGAAGACACAATAGATGAGACTTCCAATCAGAGTCAGAAAGCCAAAGATGAGAAACACAATGCCCAGAATCCTGAAATTACACATAAAATGTTGTGTTACTAATAATTAAGAAAATCTCATAGGATGGTTTCATTACAATAATGAAGTATACTGGATTATTATGGAAAATAGGAAAGAAGACTTTAAAAGAAGGGTATGGGGTTACAAAATGTGGCAATTATAATTATGTCACTAAAATATTGCAATATTAAGAAAAAAATCTTATGTTCATATTCTAGGCAATCAAATTTACAGCCTATTGTATCAGGTTGAAACAATCAATGTGAATTTTTACTGAAATATTGTCAAAATAAAATTGTCAGACCTGATGTTGAATTGTTCGGAAATTGTTGAATCTGACTCACATTATGTTTCTGATCTGTAAGCTAAAGAACACAGAAGTCTGTTCTACCGAAACATTGTTATACAATAAATTCTATTAATAATATTACTTGTAAAATATATAAATTTCTCTATTCTATTAATATATTTATTAAAAATGTCATTCATTAAATAGTCTTTTTTTTGATTTCATTCACAAAATAGTCTTTTAAAATACCACAAGATTTTTCATAATTTTGGACAAGTAAAGTAAAGTGATCCCACTACAGGCCTCAGGAAGCCCTTGGGGTAGTAGGAGGTTAGGGCTCCCACTTTTTCTAGACAATCGGCACTTCATGTCAGCCAGGTTGTCAGCCCTGCGTGACGGCCGCCTTTACCCCCAGAACAAGTGTCTGGTACTCATTTCTGTTAGAGGCTGAGTCGACCTCAGGGCCATAGTGCCGCCAGAAGGTTTGGGTCAGTTTAAAAATCCTGCCCCCACTGGGACTCGAACCCTCGACCTCCTGGCTTGTAGCTTAGTGCCTTAACCACTACATGTGCCCCAATTTTTGGATAATCCACTCCCATTACTACAATCTGGTCATGAATTATCAACATGATGAAACATTTTTGTGGTATTGCCCATGATGATTCCATTTTCACAAAGACAGACACTGGATGAATACAGGAAATAAGAAGGAAGACTCTGAAACAAGGGAATGGGGTTACAAAACACAGTAATTATAACTGAGTCATTAAAATATTGTAATATCAACAAAATCTTATTTGGCTGATCCCATTTTTTCAGAAATGAATACTGGATGATTACTGAAATGAGGAAGGAAGACTTTGAAAAAAAGGAAATTGGAATGCAAAACACAACAATAAAAATCTGATGAACACAATAACAGAATCCAATTATAACATAGCTGAAAGGGCAATATCACAATCCAAATCTGGGCATGAAAAGACCAACACATTTTCCTTATGATTAAAATATAGACAAACACTCCGAAGCAATTACTATAAAGATCCAACTCGAAGGTGGAAGGAAAAGAGGATGACTTGGAAACATTGGCTTGATGATACAGAAAGTGATCTAGGTATGAGAAATTGGAAGGTGCAGCTAGAGTTCGAACTGAATGGAAGGATGTTATGCAGAAGGCCAATGTTCATTTTGTTGAAATGTTACATCATATTGATGATTACTATAAGTTTTTGCACGATAGTGCATTCTGTCGTACTTAGAGCAATGGCAACCATGATTGATAGTTTAATTTCCTACATTTCAGAGTAGCCAACCTATAAATAACTAAATAACTGTAATATTACCACAAATTACCTACCTAGTGCAGGAAGTAAAACCACTGCCCTTTATGTATACTACGTACAATGTATATACAAAAATATATCCGGGTAGTGTTAATATACATAACACGAAACAATTCACTGCATTTTAAATGAATTGAAATTTATTTGAAACAATATAAAACAATACATTTGTACTTGCTGCCATTTTATATCTGATTGGTGTCCTGGCCTGCTATAAATTATTTTTGGCATTTATAGTGCAAACATTGGCCAGACTGTTAACATTAGTAAGTTGTTTATAATGAACGTAAATGTTTCCAACAAAGATGTTTTTATTTTACTATTATTTATTATTTTGAAAACACATGTGCAAAAAAAGTACAACACACATTTGTGAAGTGTTTTACAGAATCTTGGAAATTAAAAACCTTGATATTGCTCAGTTTTTAATAATTTCCTCGTCTCTGTAAAAACCACATCTCACCTCATAAGAAATAAAACAGGAACTGAATTTGTACATTCTGCAGTTAAAATTAACTGAACATTTAGGCCAAACAATTTGGGGGAATTTAGAAAGAAATGTTTTCAACTTACTGTTTTTTTTTTACTCCTGGTGCGACATGCCTAGAAGGCCCTTAGCCTACCATCCAGCTGCTGGCCTTGCATCCACATGTGTCAATCACATAGGTAGATGATCATCCAGTCAGTGTAGCGGTGACATGTGGTTAGCATGTCGAGTCCCCCAGCCGTTGTAGCTGGTTTTCTCAACCTGGTGCCACTACTTATTGTAGCTACCCAAATGCCTCACGATGCTGGGTGGGCACCGATACCATACGGACTGAAATACCATGAGAAAATTTCTTGCCCCATGGAGACTCGAACCAGCACAAGTCCCGTAGCTCTGACCAAGGCTTCCTGCCTTAACCACTCGACTACGATGCAGGACTAGATAAAGTGATCCCACTACAGGCCTCAGGAGACCCTTGGGGTAGTAGGAGGTTAGGGCTCCCACTTTTTCTGGACAATCGGCACTTGATGTCAGCCGGGTTGTCAGTCCTGTGTGACGGCCGCCTTTACAGAACAAGTATCTGGTACTCATTTCCATTAGAGGCTGAGTTGACCCCAGGACCATAGTGTCACCAGAAGGTTTGGGTCAGTTTAAAAATCCTGAGCCCACCGGGACTCAAATCCTCAACCTTCCTCTTGTAGCACAGTGCCTTAACCATCTACGTGACGGCATGCCCCCAACTTACTGTTACAAGAAAAAAAAAATGACATACAAACTACAATTATGAGGTGAGCGTTAAATTCTAACTCAATTATTAATTAAAATAAACCTCATATTGTTACTTTCCTTAAACATTATTTAATATAAATATGTTGTTTTACTTACCAGACAATCAACGGTTCAAAGAATTGGATCACAATGACGAAACCAAGTGTGACAAGAATCAGACCCAAGTTAACAAGTAACATGAGACAACACATCCCTTTGGTATTTGGGCAGAAAGGATTAGGAGCTGCCATAGTCTCGACCATGAGGCCGCCTTTCCGAGAAGTTTTTGTTTTTACTGTTGACACTTCTGAAGGAGCTCTGCCACTCCGATATGAATAGTGACTGGGAGCTTTACTATGGTGACTGTACCGAGACCCTCGACTGTAAAACACATACGTCACAATATTACATATTACTCTTACTTTAAGGGAGGAAAGGAGATTACAAGTATTTGAGAATAAAGTACTTAGGAAAATTTTTGGACCAAAGAGAAATGAACGGACAGGTGAATGGAGAAGACTACATAACAATGAACTACATGGTGTTTATAGGAAGCCAGATATAATAAGAACAGTTAAGTCTCGTAGACTGCGATGGGCATGACATGTTGCGTGTATGGGGAATGAAAGACTTGCATGGAGGCTTCTTGTAGGAAAGCCAGATGGAAAACGCCCAGTTGGTAGACCAAGAATGAGGTGGGAGAATAACATTAACTATGATTTGAGGGAAGTGGATTATACACGGAATGATTGGAAAGCATTAGCTCAGGATAGGGATGAATGGAGAGCTTATGTCCGCGTGGCCATGAACCTACGGGTTCGATAGTGCCAGTGAGTAAGTAAGTAATATTCTTCAAAATAGCTTAACAAAATGTCCCCTCTGATACTTACTTACTCACTGGCACTATCGAACCCATAGGTTCATGGCCGCACGGACATAAGCTCTCCATACATCCCTATCCTGAGCTAATCCTTTCCAATCATTCCCTGTATAATCTACTTCCCTCAAATCATAGTTAAAGTTATTCTCCCACCTCATTCTTGGTCTACCAACTGGGCGTTTTCCCTCTGGCTTTCCTACAAGATGCTTCCATGCAAGTCTTTCATTTCCCATACGTGCAACATGTCCTGCCCATCGAAGTCTACGAGACTTAACTGTTCTTATTATATCTGGCTTCCTATAAAGACCATGTAGTTCATTGTTATGTAGTCTTCTCCATTCACCTATCTGTTCATCTCTCCTTGGTCCAAAAATTTTCCTAAGTACTTTATTCTCAAATACTTGTAATCTCCTTTCCTCTCTTAAAGTAAGCGTCCATGTTTCGCACCCATATAATATAACTGGTAGAATAATGGTTTTATGTATTTTCAGTTTAACTTTTTTTGAAAGGAGTTGGGACATCAAGAGTCTCTGCAATGCATAATAGCACGCATTTCCAGAATTGAGCCTATGTTTAATTTCCTTGTGCATCTCATTCATATTTGTGATTATTGTTCCTAGGTATTTGAATTCAGCCACTTCCTCAAAATTTCCCTCATTTGTCATTAGCTGTCCATTTACATTATTTAATGAATTTCTACGTGTGACCATATATTTAGTTTTATTGATATTTACTTCCAGTCCTAATTTCTTAGTGTTACTCAATAGTGTGTGCGTGTTGTCCTTTAGTATCTCCTCGCTATCGGCCAGTAGTACTACATCATCAGCATAAACTAATAGCTTATTAATACCATTGAGTTTTATTATTTATCACACCGCTTCACTAAACTCTCTGATACACATAACTTAGATACCCGATCCCTTGAGCACAGTGTCCTTTATATCCCTCCTCATCATACTACCTATTATTTGAAATCTTTTACAGTTTCTCTTGCTAGAACATGGAATTCATTCCCACCCTATGTCAGAGACTGCCAAACTTTACCATCTTTCAGAAACAAATTGAAAATAAAGTTACTAACAGAAACAACTCACTAATATTACTTTTTAAAAATTAATAATGCGTTTTTGCATTTTTAAATAAAAATAGATTTAGGATTTGTTAATATATTTACCTAATGCCTTGTATGAAAAGCATAGATTAATTCATTGTAGTTTATTACTTTCTTTGTATTTTTTTCTTTTCTTTTTATGTATAGTAGATTCGAGCTGTTATTCCTTTTTTTATTCATTGTATCATTAATTTAATTTTAATTGTATTTAGTTTCATTGTATTATTAGACATTATTTTCATTATTATTCAATATGACTGATAATTAATTGTTCAATATGACTACTATTGTAATTTTTTTTGTATTCATATGTAACATAAGTTTGTCCTGTTCAATATGACTATTATTGTAATTTTTTTGTATTCATATGTAACATATGTTTGTCCTATTTAATATGACTATTATTGTAATTTTTTTTGTATTCATATGTAACATATGTTTGTTCTGGTGAGTGGAAGAGAAGGCCACATGGCCTTAACTCCACCAGGCTAAATAAATCTATTCTATTCTATTCTATTGTACATTCGCTTGTTTATGTGTAAAATTGTTATTATTCGTAATTTTGGCATTGCGTATCCATATATTAATGAAAGTGAATGTTACAGTAGTTGGGATATAGTACGATATAAACATAATCACCGGTATTTACGAAATAAGTGTATAGTAGGCCTAATGTATCATATTACAATAATTAATTTGGTGAAATACGCCATTATGGTACTTGTTTGAATGTTGTAAGGCTATAAGTTTAAACTAAATGTTATAGCTTATAATTAGACATTTTATTTTATTGGGTATCTTTACCTTGTCGTGGTGGAGTGGCTTGCGTGCTTAAATGATCCTGAGAGCTATGCCGGCGGTAGCATTGCTGCCGATAGGGTTACCCATGCCGGACTGGTCAAAGGTGATAAGCCAGAAGAAAAAAAAAGTACCTTGGTCGAAAGAGTGATGATCTTTCACCGTAAAAATACAACCGTCAAGAAATGCGGACATGTCCCCTCTGATGGTATCTTTATCTTGTTCATAGTGAGGCTTGCATGTTTAAATGACATGTGAGCTATGCCAACAGTAGCATTGCTGTTAGAAGGGTCATCCTTGCCAGATAGGTCAAAGGCAATAAACCAGACTAAGGCTGGTATTCAAGAACCAAAGTCTCTACACCATGCCATCTCCATCTTCCATAAGGTGAGGCTCTCACCTTTCAATTGTTCCCGGAATTTTTTTAAAAATAAATATCTTGTTACCATCAATCCATCCATAGTAATTCTGCCCGAGGGCAGGTCTTTCACTGCAATCATAGCATTTTCATGCTATGCTTTGCAGCTTTACTAGGGAATTGTAGGTGTGGTAGCTTCCCGTTGCTTTCCACACCGGTGAAGGATGATGATGATAATGATAAGGATGATGATGATAGTGATGGCCAGATGATTTCGGGGACCGTTTGGGCCTTAAAGTTTTCCTGACATTTGTCTTACAGGTGAGGAAAAACCCCGATAAAAACCTCACCCAGAAAAACTGTCCCGACCAGGGATTGAATCCGGGCCCGCTGTGTGACAAGGCATCATGCTACCTCGAGACCACAGCGGTGGACCCTTGTTACCATATGATGTTGAAGAGAATGAGCCAGTTAGAATAGGTTCTGCATGACCCACATAATTAATCACAGAGTGACAGACTGAGAGTTGCTCTTCGCGGAAAGTTTGATTCTTGAATACTGGCCTTAAAGAGATACTTTTATCAAAAGAATAACAATCTTTCACTCTCATTCTTTCATCCTCCATCCTTTTTATATGTCCATACTATTCCAATTGTCTATATTATACATAAACAAGTATAGAATTATCTTCATTCATTTGTCTAATGTCCACCTCTGTGGTCTCGAGGTAGTGTGCTGCCTTGTCATGCAGCGGGCCCAGGTTGGATCCCCAGTCGGGGCAATTTTTCTGGGTGAGGTTTTTATCGGGGTTTTTCCTCACCTGTAAGACAAATGTCAGGAAAACTTTAAGGCCCAAACGGTCCCCGAAATCATATGGCCATCATCATCATTATCCTTATCATTATCATCATTATCATCCCTCACCAGTGTGGAAAGCAACGGGAAGCTACCACATCTACAATTCCCTAGTAAAGCTGCAAACATAGCATGAAAATGCTATGATTGCAGTGAAAGGCCTGCCCTTGGGCAGAATTACTATGGATGGATGGATGGATTTGTCTAATGTTTGCATTTCTTATTTTCCTTTCTAGAATATTTAGTTTAAAATCATAAATAATCAGTTTCCAGTGTTAATAATTTTGATTTTAAACTTTGATTTAATTTCCATATTTCCAATTCATAAGTCACTACATTTTAAACTGCTTACTTACTTACTCACTGGCACTATCAAACCTGTAGGTTCATGGCCGCACAGACAGAAGCTCTCCATGCACCCCTGCCCTGAGCTAATGCTTTCCAATCATTTCTTCTATAAATTTGAATTTTAGTGTCTCTAAAATATTTTAATCCCATTTAACTTTCCTATTTCTAATCTTCCTTTATTTAATGTCATCTTGTCTAACATACTTATTAATTATGATCCCTATATATTCCAATTCAATGCATCCCTTGATGGAACCTTTTCTATCTTGAAAAATTAAATCTCTTGTATCTTCACCATATCCTATAACTTATTTTCAAAATTAATTTTTAAACTCTTTTTTTTATCAATTTTCTGAACATAATTATGGATATAAAACATTTAAGCCCTCCAAAAAATTGGCAATAACTAAAAAAAAGTAATTAATTAAAAGGGATCTTATATTTTAGTAAACATCAGGTGTTCAGGACAAAAACTACCACAAAGTAAGTGAAGGAACGTGTCAGAGTAGCAATTCAACACAATTTAGGAGCTTTCCATTTCAGTCCAGTCTGTTTGCTATGTTAGCAGGGATATAGGGATTCCAAAATAATTGTTTACAATGTAGTGGATAAGAAGTTATGTCTTTGTGGCAACAGGATTCAGTTGATGCTCTATTTGAAACCAAATGAAATATCCACACAATACAAATTCCCTACTGATATGCTGTTAAAGATCCATCCATAGTAATTCTACCCAAGGGCAGGTCTTTCAGTGCAATCATAGTATTTCCATGCTATGCTTAGCAGCTTTACTAGGGAATTGCAAGTGTGGTAGCTTCCCGTTGCTTTCCACACTGGTGAAAGATGATGATGATAATGATAAGGATGATGATGGCCGGATGATTTTTGGGGACCTTTGGGCTCTAAGCTTCCTGGCATATGTCTTACAGGTGAGGAAAAACCCCAAAAGAAACCTCACCCAGGAGCCTGTCCCAACCAGAAATTGAACCTGGGCCCGCTGCGTGATAAGGCAACACACTACCTCGAGACCACAGTGGTGGACGTTGTTAAAGATAAATAATAAAAATGCATACACAGAAGTTTATTAGTAGCCATCAAAAACATGTAAATTAGTCTGTCATGTACTGCATACAGCATTAAAATCTATCAAATAGTAGGTGAATTATTCTTTCGTTTTTTTTTATTAGGTCAATCTCTTCCTTTATATTTTTATGTGTTCCATACCTCCTGGACTTTATAAGGACTCTACCTACAAGAAAGGATTTTTAAACTCTGGTTCACATACATACTGGTAATTTTTGACCACATATGGACATGGAGGACCTTCTCAGTTGAGTGAACACACCAGGTCCACCTCTGAGACAACATGAACATTTAAAAAAGGTAAAGTGATCCCACTACAGGCCTTAGGAGGCACTTGGGGTAGTAGGAGGTTAAGACTCCCATTTTTTCTAATCAATCAGCACTTAATGTCATCCCTGTGTAACTGCTGCCTTTACCACCACAACTAGAGTCTGGTACTCATTTCCATTAGAGGCTGAGTCGACCCTAGGGCCACAGTGTTGCCAGAAGATTTGGGTTAGTTTAAAAATCCTGACCCACCGGGACTCGAACCCTTGATCATCAGCTTGTACCATAGTACCTTAACCACTACGCTACGGCGTGCCCCCTACATGAACATTCAAGGCAAGATAAACCATTTACTGATACATTAACACTGAATAAAGTGAATATGATAGGATGATTATGATGGCCAAATGGTGTTCAGAGACTACTTGGGCCTTAAAGTTTCCCAATATATATCTTACAGATGTGGAAAAACACCAAAAAACCTCACATAAAAAAACCTGTCTCAACTGGGGATTGAATCCAGACACACTGCATTTGAGGCAAGATGTTACCATGAGACCACAGTAGTAACACATCTACATGCACAATTGAGGAACAGTTTAATGTTGAGCCTTAGCCTCTCCTTTGTTATGAGTTACTAGGCCAAGTTAATTTAGTTACGCTTATTTGCCCACATATGTCAT
Organism: Diploptera punctata; assembly: GCA_030220185.1. Taxonomy (NCBI): domain Eukaryota; kingdom Metazoa; phylum Arthropoda; class Insecta; order Blattodea; family Blaberidae; genus Diploptera; species Diploptera punctata. The sequence goes on along the minus strand of JASPKZ010009814.1, from coordinate 1,131,492 downwards.
GAATGGTATGTGGTCAACATATCTAGCAGACCATCCCTATAAATGGATATCTTGAGAATCCCTCATTGAATGAATTACTACCCGAGAACATATTACTAGTATGCACATATTATTAGGGTGATGAGGTCGATCAATTTTGCTTAGAGACCTTTTTATTCAGGTTTAAGGATCTTTCATGAGCCTGAAAATTTTCAGACTCGGGACCCATGGCTTAAAGTCCCTCCCAGAGGACTTGCTCCTTGGATTTTTTCATTCTAAAAAATTCCATTGACCCTATCGGGGCTATAGCTTCTCCCACTTCTACTTCAGCTTTAGTACATTCTTCTACCCTTGGGACCAGAGGCAAGGAACATAACCACTAGTCTACCATGTCAACAGTGGTGAACTTTAGTGAAACTTTCTTATTGGTAGTTTTTGATCCTGCATCATAGCTGAGTGGTTTAAGGCACCATGCCTTTGTGTAAAGCTTTGGTATTTGCACTGATTCAAATCCCCATGTGAGAGAACAAATTTCCTCATGGAATTTTGACCCATAAGGGACTGATGCTTACTGAGCATTGAGAGAAATCTGGGTACTTATAATAAGTAGCAGTTCCAGCTATAATGGCTGGGGAACCTGAAACCCTATCATACTGACACATGTCACCCCTATACTGGCTGGATGATAAATCCATCTTTGTGATTAACATATGTGGATATTATAGTCCGTTTGCTCAATTAAGAGAATCTTCCCGCATATATTTTCAAACTGTTGCTGCACGGCCAGTCAGAGAGTGGGAGCAACTAGCTAAAGTTTCTAAAATATGTTAACACTCATCATTGAAAAAAATACTTTACGTAGCACAATTCATAGTCAACTCACCACTAAATGCAATACAAAAGTGTACAATACCTTTGAAAGAAAGAAAGAATTTCTGACACTTCCTATACCTGACGCTGGCCTTCAAGTAAACCCTAATCCATTCAAATATTTGCGCGGGAAGATTCTCTTAATTGAGCAAACAGACTATAGGCCAATAGCCTTGCTGGTAGACCAAAGGCCTTCTAGATCTGTTGTACCATTGAGTTTTAGTTTTGATAATTTTTTATTCTGGACACTTGATACAGTAAATATTAATATTGATACTGACCTCACTTCTGATGGTGCACGATAAGCAGCACTTGTGACATAAATGTCAGAGCCATCATTATCATAATGATGGCTCCGATGGTTACTCGCAGCAGATGGGGCTCTACTACCATTTCTATGTCTGTCTTTTTTATGTTCTTTTTTATGTTCTCTACGATGATTTCTACTGTCTGCATGATCAGATGTTGCAGTTGGTGGTCGGTTCACTACCTGTGCAGCAGCACGTTCATTGGCAATCATGTACTCAGACATTGTACGATCAGATGGCGCTCTCTGACTTTCTTCACCGTCCGTTGAGTATGCTCTGTTAAGAAAAGTGTAAATAACATGCAAATTAAATAAGATATGGAAACAATGAGAATATTATATAAGATCATATTTAATGTTTTTATTATTAATTTCATACTTCTCATTGAAGGACAAATTATATTTGAAGAGAAAAACTATACACTTAGACTGGGGTTTGAACCCAGGACCTTTGGCTTTATAGGCCAATGCTCTTCCACTGATTTATTTGGGCACTTCAATCTAAATGCAAATTTCTCTCATACATTGTTAATCCCTGATCGCCATATGCTACAGTAAAATACAGTCTACCTACCTTAATGTGATACTTAAGCTAATCACTTGAATAATAGCTCAAGCATAAATACTAAAAATGTATAGTAAAGAGAAAAATATCTGCCTAAATTGGAAATTGAATTAATAGTTAATTATTATACAAAATTATGATATATATTTTTATCCATCAGTTCATCATTTAATGTTAAGACAATAATATATTGATGAGTGAATAAAAATTATTTATCACCATGTATAATACAAAATTGTATTTGATGTATCATTCCTTGATTTCGTGTAGAAAAAATTGAGAATTGTATACTTAATGTTTGTCTGAATAAGTTAGCAACTTATGGAGTTAAATAGCAATATGTTGTTATTCAATTCTTTTAATTGCTTGTTATATTATAACTGCTGATTTCTGTATTGTGAGATACATATTCAGATGGTGAATAAATTTTAATTAAATAAGCAAATGTAAAAGAGTTGATAAAGTAGGATTTTAACATCTGAGATGAGTAAATAATGTAATATTATTAGCATTAATCATATAAATAATGTTATATTCTGAGAAAGAGTTCATGCTTTTGATTATAATATTAAGACTCGAGTGGAAAATGGAGGTATACAATGAGGATAATTTATGAAATACATCCAGAACTAATTTCATAATGAACTAGGTCACTTCAGTGAAGATTCCATTATGTATTTTTATGAATGTTTGTCTATTATCACCTCATTATGATGGCTATCTGTTTATATAAAAGCGGATACCATGCGACTGTGCTTAACTATGATTAACTTCTTCTTCACTTCCTGGTTTAGGCAAGAGTTGCCTGTTCCGTCTTCACTAATAGATCTAAGACCATCTCTTCCGAGGACGTCCGACATCTCTTCTTCCTCTTGGAAAATAATGGAAGATTTTATTTGGTAATCTTCTTTCTTCCATTCTTTCTACATGTTCTTTCCACTGTATCTTGTTGTTAAATATCTTTTCTTTTATGGAGTAGATCTGCAGTTCTTCAAGGATATCCTCGTTTCTTATCTGGTCCATTCTAGTGCAGCCTTTTACTCTTCTTAAAAATTTCATCTCGGCTGCTTGGATTTTACTTTCTTGTTTGGTAGTGGTAGCCCAAGATTCACTCCCATACAAAAGGACAGGGACAGCCATTGTTTTATAAAATTTTAATTTTGTTTGTTTATGGGCTTTATTATTCAATGTTCTATTTATTGTACCACAAAGAGCTTGAAACTGATGTGTTTTGTGTTCAATATCTTTATCATACCCATAGCTGATGTCACATCCTAAATATTTAAAGTGGGATACTTGTTCAATAATTTCGTCTCTAATTACTATTTTTGCACGCAGAGTATTTGTTCCACAAAATGCCATTACTTTTGTTTTACTTACTGAAATTTTAAAATTATAATCGCTACATATTGCATTTAGTTTGTAAGCAGCCAATTGTAACAGATCTTCATCATGGTGTAGTAAGACCAAATCATCGGCGAAAAGTAAGTTATTAATACTTGAGTTATTGTTCAATCTAAAGCCATTGTCCATTATAATTTTCCATTGTTTCATAATGACAAGGGTGTAGTCTATCACCCACTCTTTTTAATATATATATCAACTATGATTAACATGCGGAATTATAATAGTGGCGGTAGTTGGAATCTTTGTATTTAATTATATATAACAGCTGCGGGGTAACAAAGCAACCTGCTGGATAACCACAATAGCGAGACGATTATACATACTGTTATTTCTAAGATGGATCCTTCATTTCATGTTTATGCACATTAGTCTTAAATTTAAAAATTCTAACCCAAAATGTTATAAATGGGGGTATTTTATTGGAGGCTTTTTGCCAGTGTAGCTGGCCAATACTTTTCTTGAAATTAAGATAATAATGAGTTATATATATTATTTAACCACAACAATATGAAATACAATATGAAAAACAATATGAAATACAATTTAATTACTGCTTAGAGTAATTACTGTGAATATCTCTAAGTTTTCTATGATTACAACAATTTTCTTTATTAATAAAGAACTTGTGATCAAGAGAGATCAAGAGAGTTCCTGGCTTAAAGTTTAGAATTAAGTTATTCAAACTATATTTTATAACTGAATTTGTATGATTCTTTATTTTTAATTTTTAGAGTTATATTTCATCACCATCATCAACATCCATGCAAGTATTAGGCCGTGTGGCCTGTTACGGTCTCAAAGAGGAGTTTTCCATCCAGCGCTTTTTTGGACGTCCCAGCGATCTTTTGCCTTGGGGACAGTAGCGAAGTATGGCTTTTGGAATTCTATGAGACGCATTCATTAAAGATGGGCTTTCCAGTTGTTCTGGTAGTTTTGTATATGGTGAATAATGGGTTCTACATCCAACTCTTCCATAATTTCCTCATTTCTTTTATGGTCTCACTTTGTATAGCCTGCTGTATGGTGCATAAATCGCATCTCATTTGCTGTATTCGGCTTTCATCTCTTCTTCATATTGTCCATGCTTCACTACCATATCTTAATACTGGTCTTGTGAGAACCTTATAAAGCCGTAATCTTGTGTTCTTCTGTACTAAAGATAGTTTCATTATACTGTTAATTATCCCCGTTGTTTTTGTGAAATTTGTTATTTTCTTTGATATATCAGCTTCATCTTGAAATGTTAAATTATAACCCAAATAATTAAATTCATTTACTCGTTCTAAAATTTCATCATCCAATAGAGTTATATTTAACAAATGATAAACCACTATTTTATATAACTTATCCATATATAATCATTATTTTATATAATTTACCCATTCAATAACTACACAAAATAATTTATGTTAGTTTTTTTTTTTGTCTAATGTAGGCTATGGGAACAATTTATAACTATTCCTTTGGTATAGTGTATAAGTTTATAAAATTTATAGTGGATCCATAGACTTGAACTGCACTTATAATAGGTTATTAATTATGTCTTATTTTGATTAGTTTTAGATAATGATTAGAGTTAGATTTAAAAATATAACTTGAATAATTCTAATCAAAATTAAAGTGGGAAGTAACACTATGAGGTATTTTCAATTTATAAACGAGTTGGAGAAAATGTTCTTATACCTCCCTTCATAAAGTTTTGTGTTTTCACAATACCAGTTTCATAGGTCATTCCACCTTTATCTTCAGTCAAACTCCAACTGTTGAAATTTTGCTGTTAACAGTTAAAATTGAAAAATCAGCAAGCAGCTCATAGTTTGCTAGAGAATCACAAAATTGGAAGAGAAACTAAACTTTAAAAAATTCAGAGAAACCTTTGGAATTAACAGTTTGGGGAAAATATACATTAAGAAGAATAAACATAATGCTATGCATTTTTTCAAATTCCTGATGAGCAAAATTTAATCTCCAAATTCATAAAATTGATATCAGATGACAGTTCAGAAGATGGTGTTAATGGCAAAATTTCAACAGTTGGAGTTTGACTAAAGATGAAACTGAAATGACCTTTGAAACTGATATCATGAAAACACAAAACTTTATGAGGTAAGATATAAAAATATTTTCTCTAACTCTAACTTACTGGCTCTATCGAACCCGAGGTTCATGGCTATGCAGACATAAGCTCTCCAAACATTCCTATCCTGAGACAATGTTTTCCAATCAACCCCTGTATAATCTACTTCCCTCACATCATTGTTAATGTTATTTTCCCACCTAATTCTTGGTCTATCAACTGGGTGTTTTCTCTCTGGTTTTCCTACAAGAAGTTTCCGTGCACTTCTTTCATTCTCATTCATGCCACATGTCCTGTCCATTGCAGTCTATAAGACTTAACTGTTCTTATCATTTTATTTGATAAATATATATTTTAATACGGGGGCACGCTGTAGCATAGTGGTTAAGGCACTGAGCTACAAGCCGGAGGGTCGAGGGTTCAAGTCCCGTTGGGGTCAGGATTTTTAAACTGACCCAAACCCTCTGGCGGCACTATGGCCCTGGGGTCGACTCAGTCTCTAATGGAAATGAGTACCAGACGCTTGTTCTGGGGGTAAAGGCGGCCGTCATGCAGGACTGACAACCCGACTGACATAAAGTGCCAATTGTCTAGAAAAAGTGGGAGCCTTAACCTCCTACTACCCCAAGGGCCTCCGGGCCTGTTGTGGGATCACTTTACTTTACTTATATTTTAATACACACAATAAAATTAATTAATACAATAAAAATACATTTATTTGTTCTTATTATATCTGACTTCCTATAAATACTATGTAACTCATTGATATGTAGTCTCCTCCATTCACCTGTCTGTTCATCTCTGTTTGGTTCAAACATTTTCCTAAGAACTTTATTCTCAAATACTCGTAATCTTCTTTTCTCCATTAAAGTAAGAATCCATGTTTTGCACCCATATAATATAACTAGGAGAATAACAGTTTTATATATTTTTCAGTTTAACTTTTTTAAAGGAATTGGGATGACCATTTTCTCCAACTCATTTATAATTGAATGATTCTAAATTCATTAAAATCAATTATATAAAATTAGTTCTGGACAGAGTCTTGAAAATTATAAAAATGAGTTATTAATGCCTATATACAGTGTGAGGGATTACGTTTATAGAAAAGTTATTTTAGTTTTAAACTTTAAATTGTTGTCCTGCAAAACAGAGAAAAGGTGAATTAGTGTTGAATTGTTAGTGATGAATGTTACCTGTTAGTGTTGGAAACATTACGATGCACATACACTGGTGTTAGAGACTCAGTTGGTGAGTTTGCAACATAATGATTTTTATGAATTTTTCTCGCCATCTTCAACTCTCTCTGAGTATTAAGTGTCGTAAAAGAGTTGTGATGTCACATAGAGAACATCATTTGCATTTTCTGCAAGAAAAATAAACAGCATGTTAATAAAGTTATTTAATATTACCGTTAAGAGTTGAGTTGTTAAAGTTGACACCTTAAGTTTGCTCCTTGGACTTAGAAGGATATTGCTCCAAACCTGTGCATTCCAATCACTCACCTGTAAAATAAATTGAAATCACTGAATATTTATGAAATAATTAAATTTATTGTGACTATTCTGACTCCCCAAATTGAAGTCAATGACTAATCACGTTTCAATGAATTTTGTTTTACAACCAATGACAGTCGTGTTTCACCTTGATATTTATCGAATTCTGTTTACCAAAATAAAGAAAGCTCCTCCTTTTTAATATTCTAAACAGGTCAGAGCATTATTTTGCAATGATTGACTTTCCAACAAACACGTTGAATATAGCAAATAATAAACAGATTCCTTAAAACTACACATTTGATAATTGTATGTTCAATAATTGTGTTTTTAAATAATGATTTTACTGAGTTGTTTCCCAAAAAAAATAATTAATAACCTATAATGTTGGTTGTAATATACAGTTTCATCTGTTTCATTTTTTCTCCACTAGGGTGTATTCTTACAATACTGCGATCCTATTTAGCAATAAATAATATGATCAAGTTGCAGTGGATGAACAAATGAAACATAACCAACCATTTCTCATTTGTTTTCAAACATCGCCATTTACATTAAATATATAAATCTTTTTTAAAATAACTATATTTTAAATAATGATTTGTGAATTAATTTTTATTTTAATATGAGTATATAAGTACTCAGTAGTATATAAGTACTCACTCACTCACTGGCACTATCGAACCCGTAGGTTCATGGCCGCACGGACATAAGCTCTCCATACATCCCTATCCTGAGCTAATTCTTCCCAATCATTCCCTGTATAATCTACGTCCCTCAAATCATAGTTAATGTTGTTCTCCCACCTCATTCTTGGTTTACCAACTGGGCGTTTTCCTTCTGGCTTTCCTACAAGAAGCTTCCATGCACGTCTTTCATTCCCCATACGCGCAACATGTCCTGCCCAACGCAGTCTACGAGATTTAACTGTTCTTATTATATCCGGCTTCCTATAAAGACCATGTAGTTCATTGTTATGTAGTCTTCTCCATTCACCTGTCTCTTCATCTCTCTTTGGTCCAAAAATTTTCCTAAGTACTTTATTCTCAAATACTTGTAATCTCCTTTCCTCCCTTAAAGTAAGAGTCCATGTTTCGTACCCATATAATATAACTGGTAGAATAATAGTTAAATTATATAAAACAATGGCTGTTCCTTTGTTGTTGTATGGAAGTGAAAATTGGATAATGAAATCAAGGGATAAAAGCAGGATTAAGACTGCGGAAATGCTGTTTTTACGTAATGTGAAAGGATGCACAAAAGCGGATAGAATAAGGAATGGAACTATACGAGAAGAATTAAATATATATAAAATTGAAGATAAAATCAGCGAAAATAAGAAATGGACAGAACACTTAATGAGAATGAACAACGAAAGAATACCAAAAAGAACCTTCCTGTATAATCCCAGAGGAACAAGAGATGTTGGCCGACCACGCAGAAGATGGACTCCACTTTTAACTTCGCCGGAACAGGCTGCATAGCCTAAACCTTGTAGTAGAAGAAGGAGGAGAAGAATAATAGTTTTATATATTTTCAGTTTAACGTTTTTTGAAAGGAGTTGGGACATCAAAAGTCACTGCAATGCATAATAGCACGCATTTCCAGAATTGAGCCTATGTTTAATTTCTTTGTGCATCTTATTCCTATTTGTGATTATTGTTCCTAGGCATTTGAATTCAGCCACTTCCTCAAAATTTCCCTCTTTGCCATTTCCATTATATAATGCATTTCTACGTGTGACCATATATTTAGTTTTATTGATATTTACTTCCAGTCCTAATTCCTTAGTGTTACTCAATAGTGTGTGCGTGTTGTCCTTTAGTATCTCCTCGCTATCGGCCAATGTACACACCCATAAAATCTCACTACCAGCCGGCTCTAATCATTACTTGGAAGAAGAAAATTCGAAGACATACAATTAAAAGCCGGTGGTCCAGAGTCACATAGCAGTATGTGTGACACGACAAAGAATCCTCAAGTTTGAAAGGAATATTTCTAGCGAAACTTCTAGATTTAGGAGTCGCGAAATAGTAGCCTATAAATAGACGACGTTAGATATACCAAACAATAAACAAAGAATATAAAACAAGCGTGAAATATTGAATTCATAAAAAAAACTAAGCTTGCATTTCTAATAGGTCTTCAATAGTCACGACTCGGTGCGTGTAACATTCTACGAAAATAAAAATAACAAAATAAAGTTCACGAAGTTACTTGCTTCAGGCAGGTCTCTTGTTTTCCAGAGAAGTAATTCTATTCTTCGCTATCTTTACTAACAAAATATACTTCTTATTTTAAATATGCGCTCAATTTAATTGTTTTTTAATTCGTCCTGTGAAAATTGGACAGTACGTCTTCATGTACCTAGAGATAAAACAATAAGCCTATATTGTCAATACTAATAAAATTCATAATGGACTCTTACTTTAAGGGAGGAAAGGAGATTACAAGTATTTGAGAATAAAGTACCTAGGAAAATTGTTGGATCAAAGAGAGATGAACAAACAAGTGAATGGAGAAGACTACATAACAATGAACTACATGGTCTTTATAGAAAGCCAGATATAATAAGAACAGTTAAGTCTCGTAGACTGAGATGGGCAGGACATGTTGCACGTATCGGGAATGACAGACTTGCATGGAAGCTTCTTGTAGGAAAGCCAGAGGGAAAACGCCCAGTTGGTAGACCAAGAATGAGGTGGGAGAATAACATTAACTATGATTTGAGGGAAGTAGTTTATATAGGGAATTATTTGAAAGCATTAGCTCAGGATAGGGATGTATGGAGAGCTTATGTCCGCGCGGCCATGAACCTACGGGTTCGATAGTGCCAGTGAGTAAGTAAGTAATACAATTCATATCAAATACCGTTGAGGTGAATAGTCATAAGATAAAAGTTAAAAATTAAATTGTACCTGTTGGCAAGTGCCGTCGTCCTCAACTTTGTTAAAATGATGTATATAAAATATTAACTGGAAGCCTTTCGGAAGTTAACTTCCATCATCAGTAGGATGAGCTTCTGCTACTCGTTGTTTACGAGGATATAGATTCCAAGTGTCTGTAGTAGCAACTGCAGACACTTTGGAGTCTATATCGTCGTAAACAACAACAACGAGTAGCAGAAGCTCATCCTACTGATGATGGAAGTTAACTTCCGAAAGACTTCCAGTTAATATTTTATATAACTTACATCATTTTAACAAAGTTGAGGACGACGGCACCTGCCAACAGGTACAATTTAATTTTTAACTTTTATCTTAAGCCTATATTATATTACACATAGTCAATAAAATCCCAAATCACAAAATTAACAAGTTAAAAGAGTCAACACGTTTCAATAACGACGCTATCATTATCAAAACTTAATATTGAATCAATATGTCTATCTATCTTCGGGTTTTTACAGCTGCTGCTGTCTTTCCGTGCCAAACCTCCAAAGCCTACGATCTTGGGCATCTTCAATGCTTAGCCCTCTTGCTTGCATTACTGTCTTCATATCTTCATTCCATGTTAACTTTGGTCTCCCTCTTTTCTTCTTTCTGGTCAATTGTCATTGATATAGTTGCTTCGGCCATCGCTCATCTTCCATTCTTAAAATATGTCCTAACCAGTTTAATTCCTTCTCCTCAATTCTTTCAATTGTGCTTTCTTCTGCTTCCATTATGTTTCTAATTTCCTTATTTTGTGACATGTTCTAATTCTAACTCTCTGGCACTTCTGCGTAAATAATTCATTTCTAGAGCTATTAGTCTATTCTTGTAGTACTTATTGATTGTCCATACCTCACTTCCATACATTGCAACATAATCAATATGTTAATGGGAAAATAAAACTTTAAATCGCGCGAAATATTATTGTAAACTATTACTATATTCTATTGTACGACACAGCGGAACATTTACCTCCAGTCATAGCAGCACTCTTGCTGCGTCGCACGGACATATATACTAATCATACATAGTCAGGGACAAATAGCAAATGAAGCACTTACTTAGCTTACTTACTTACTTACTCACTGGCACTATCGAACCCGTAGGTTCATGGCCGCGAGGACATAAGCTCTCCATAATCCCTATCCTGAGCTAATGCTTTCCAATCATTCCCTGTATAATCCACCTCCCTCAAAACATAGTTAATGTTATTCTCCCACCTCATTCTTGGTCTACCAACTGGGCGTTTTCCCTCTGGCTTTCCTACAAGAAGCCTCCATGCAAGTCTTTCATTCCCCATACACGCAACATGTCCTGCCCATCGCAGTCTACGAGACTTAACTGTTCTTATTATATCTGGCTTCCTATAAAGACCATGTAGTTCATTGTTATGTAGTCTTCTCCATTCACCTGTTTGTTCGTCTCTCTTTGGTCCAAACATTTTCCTAAGTACTTTATTCTCAAATACTACACTTACCTAGCTTACTTAGAGTAATTGCACTGCACTCCTCGACGCCATAGACTGACGTGACGCGAGTGTACGCTGGATAACACGGCATTAGTTCGCAAATCATCTACAAACGAAGCAAGTCAATGTACCGCTGCGTCGGATAGTAATTATAATTAATGAAAAAACTATGTATTTTCATATAAATTCTAGTCGTGGTCATAACGTAGCCAAGCTTATGGAAGAGCGAGGAAGCGGTTCGAGGAAATACGCGAACTTACAAAAAGAGACAATGCCCGAAGCAAATATTTGAGGAAGTAACAGTCAAGAGTGCGACTACAACTTTCCTCTCACCTATAGCTGATTAACAAGTGTATATTCGTTTTTTAAAACAAATAACTTAAAATTCTCTCAACATGACAGCTTTCTAAGGAAAGTGATAATATACATATGCTCACGTTTAAGTTTGTTCGTGTAATGAGTTTAATGCTATGGTCTAGTGGTAACGTCCTTACTTAAACCAACTGGTTCGTCTTCGATTTTTTGCTTGAGACAAGTTTCCTATGTGAGGTTTATTTCGGAGATTTTCTTCGAATATAAGACAAATGTCAGGCTCAAATAGTCCAAGAACACCATCGGTCATCGTACATTCGCTTGTTTTTTTTCTTAGTATGAATGTACGAATGAATTATATATCCCGTTTTAAGTGTTCGTGTCAAGACAGTCTTGAGAATGATCTCTTATAAGGAGATTTGAAACGTCGACGAATTCCTGAATAAACAAAACTTTGACTGGGATGACGAATTTATTAGCAATATAACTATATTATTATTATTATTATTATTATTATTATTATTATTATTATTATTATTATTATTATATTTTTATGATGGAAAAATCCAAGGAGCAAGTCCTCCGGGAGGAACTTTAAGCAGTGGGTCCCGAGTCTGAAAATTTTCAGGCTCGTAAAAGATCCTTAAGCCTGAATGAAAAGGCCTCTAAGCAAAATTTACCGAATTGTCCCGTCCTAGTACTACCTTGGTTTCCTAGATGCCAGTATGAGGCGGAACGCTGACCACGGACCACTCAAATGACATCTATACGAAAACAAGTGTAACTAAATTAGTATGGTTCAAATTCTTCCCTGTAGGGAGAGAGCGCCTAAATCTCTATTAAGGGAAACATGGGCTTACAAGAAAGATTATTATTATTATTATTATTATTATTATTATTATTATTATTATTATTATTATTATTATTATTATTATTATTAAATGAAGTTTCTTGTTATTGCTTATTTTCTCCAGTCATTGTAGGCTAATGGCGATTGTCAAACGCCACTGCATTAAAATAAATAAATAATTATTAAATGTCTAAATACAGTCTCCCATCTCATCGGTATAAAATTCAAAGAGTTCCCTCGATCTTGACATATAAAGAACTTTATTACATTCCTATAACAATTGAGTCCTTGAACTTATCACTTAAACCAAAAGTTGATTTATAGCTTGATAAAACATTTGATACTGGAGGCTAGAAAGTTATACAAACTAGCGTGGGATGCTCTGGCACGTGAGGTAAAGCCCACCTGTATTCAAGGACAAGTATCTATGAATTTTAATGACAAATTCTTATATAGGACTACTTACATATGTTTCAATGTACGTATTCTGATAATGTAGATGTTAAAGACGATAATGCCCAAGACTTAGTAAAAAATGTACAGAGCTATTAAAAGATCTCAACGACTGGTTTGATAATTTATTGTATTTGAATATTACGAAGACTGGTTTTAATCATTTTGATAATCTACCAAAGATAAATTTTCAAGAAGTTAATATATTTATTCAAGATCAACATTTATCTAAATGGAACTGTATTAACCTTTTAGGTACCTATTATAGTTGATGAACAGAATATCATATGTCGTGGGACCCTCAATCCAAATTAAATGGCATTTGTTTTAAATTAGTACGTTAAAGCCTGTCAATCATTGGACGCGGGGAAAAATGAGCTGTTACAATCTTGTTCTATAAAAAATGCAGAAAATTTGAACAACAAATTAAGCTACAGAATAATACATTTGAGAAAGTAAATAATTTCATATACTTTGGAGTTTTCATAAATAAAAAAAACAATATTTAGGAAGAAATAAAATAGTAACAAAATGCTAATAAATCATATTTTGCAATAATAAATTATTTGAATCAAAATATCTGGCATACGGAACTAAAACCAAATTGTATTAGCCTATACATAGGCCTAGTCAATAAAAAAAACAAATCACCAAATTAAAATTTTAAATAGTCAACTAGTTTCAATAGCTATGCTATCATTTTCAAGACGAAGAAGATCCTATTATTTCATTAATAAAACCAGATTGTATAAAGCACTAATTAAAGCAGTGCTAACTTATGGGAGTGAAACTTGTGTTCTGACTGAACATGGCAAATTCAATTGGCTGTTTTATAAATAATGATATATGGACATATTAAGGAAAATGGAGAGTGGCGAATGAGATATAACAGGAAATTATATGAGTTGTACAAATCAACCGATATCACTACGATATTCCAGTATCCATTTTACGGTATTTTCTAAAGTAATACTGGATGAACTCACTGGTTCTATCGAACCCGTAGGTTCATGGCCGCGCGAGACAAAAGCTCTCCATCCATCAGTAATACTGGATTATAAGTATCAAATATATAAACACAGTTGGCGACTGATAGTTTTTTTTTTTTTTTTCGTCTGAGACACCTATCACCATAAGGCCTTCTCTTCCACTCAACCAGCACAAATACAAATAAACATTTGACACAAATATAGATATACACTATATTAATTATAAACAGTTAAAGATACATTAAATGTACAATGTAAATTTCATGTACAAACAACATTTTATACGATAATAACAATAATAATACGATAATAATAATAATAATAATAATAATAATAATAATAATAATAATAATAATAATAATAATAATAATAACAATAATAATAATACATTCTGTGTAAAGACTGACTTTGGATATATGTGACTTTCTTTGAAATCATTGGAATTTTATGGTTCTTGTATGCGTTCAGGTAAAAACGCTCGTCTTTTTTTTTAAAGGGTGGCATAGCACTAATGTGTTAAATCAGTTAAATTATAATTGAGGTTATTAAGGTTCTTCTCACAGACGTAGAGACGTCATAATCAGGGTTATGATAATGGGAATACAACATAAAGTGTTAAATTTCACGGTTATCGTTCGGACCTAAAATTTTGTTTATGTTGTGATAATAACAAGTTTCCTGAATCTATGTTAAGTCGTTGAGATTTCACGGAGCTTCAAATAGACGTTTCAGATCAGTTATTCCCTATTACAAAAGTAGAGTTCGGAAATTGATGTAGTATTATCCTAAGAATGTAACATAAAAATGTAACAAAAATCCTCAAAATATGTTGTACATCCCTATGTTGGGCAAGGGTGTTCACTTGCGGGAATTAGCTAATTTAATTAAGCGTATTTCCCTACAGATGTCTCTGAGTGCAAGTTGTTAACTAATCGCCTCAAAGAGACATCTAGTAGGCAACTAAGGTATTACTTGGATGGGAAATGCCAATTAAATTTTGCTCAAAGGCTCCAATTTAGGCTTGAGGTTTTTTCGAACCCGAAAAATCTTCAGACTCAGAATTTATGGCTTAAAGTCCCTCCTGGAAGAAGTTTCCCTTCGATATTTCCATTATAAAAATCCAACGACACCGGCTGGATTTGAACTCCCAAACTTCGAGATCAGAGACAAGGATCTTAAATCGTCACTGGAGCAGATGTGTAATAAACATGTAATATTAAAATAGCGGACGGACTTCAACTTGTTTCTTCAAAATATTACTTTGACACATGCTGCATATTTAAATTATATCACACAGTTTTAATCCAACTAATACAAGATATTTATCCATTTCTTCTTCTACTTCTTCATCTTCTTATTTCCTGTAGTTCCTAAGTTGAACATAGGACAGCAGTAAAGTTTCTCCAGCGTAATCTGCTTCCAATCAGCTATTTCGCTTGTTTTCAGCTTTTCCCTCTTTCCTTTGCTTCCTCTTCTACTGATCGCTTCCATGGTTTCTAGGTCGTCCCTTCTGTCTTACTCCTTGCGGGTTCCAATCTAGTGCAGTCTTCTCGATGGCTCTGTCTGGTTTTCTCAATGTGTGGCCTATCCAATTCCACTTTCTTTGTTTTATTTGGTGACGTATTGGAGATTGGTTAGTTTTTCTTCGCAGTTCTTCATTTTTTACTAGTTAAATACTAGTTTTCGTCGGATAAAGAACTTATCACCGGAGCCAAATTCACAACTATTAACCGTTTGCCTAAGATAGTAACTGACATATTAAAGCATACAGAAAAATGTGTAGCTTACAGTAGCATATACACAGAATATTGCAATATGAGGTAAAACTAAATTCAAAATAGACCACACTAACGCTATCCGCCTAGCGCGGAATCCGAAGCATGAAAAGTGCAGAAGGTGGCATTGGAACACCAAAATAATTCAATTGAATTTCTATACGGTCTTGCCTGTATGTGTTCTTTTAAGTGCCTAGAACTGTGATATGGTCGTTGTATATGCATAAAAAAAGTTATGGATCTTGGTTCCCTCGTTTTTATTTCATTCTTATTTATAGACACTCTAAAATCTAAGGTCATTTCAAGTATATTTATTTATTATTTAAATGATAATGTATATTCACTAAATTTTGCAGATGACCAGGTATTAATAGCACAAGACCACGATGACATAGAATATATGGCTAAAAAACTAAAAGAAGAATATGAAAAATGGGGACTTTATAAACATTGAGAAAACTAAATATCTGTGTATAGGAGAAGAAATGGAAAATATAAATTTCAACAATGGAGAAGAACTAAAACCTAGTATTGAATGCACTTATTTAGGAACAAAATTTAGACCATTCAGGCGATGACACAGTTGAAATTAAAAATAGAATCGCACAAACAAAACAAGCAATAAATGCTTTAAACTCTGTTTGGTGGAGCAAAAATATTACAAAAAATATAAAATTACAAATATATCAAACCATAATTCAGAGCATTTTAACATATGGTGCTGAAGTTTGGCAAATTCCTACCAGGGAAATGAAAAGAATTTAAGTACAGAAATGGATGTTTTAAGAAGATCAGCTGGAAAATCTAGAATGGATAGAATACGAAATAAAGAAATAAGGCAAATTATGGGTGTACAAGAGGAGCCGGACATCATAGGCATTATAGAAAAGAAAAGATTGCAGTGGTATGGTCATGTCAAAAGAATACCAGAGCAAAGATTGCCAAAAATTGTTATGGAATAGATCCCAATGGAAAGGAGGAAGAGAGGAAGACCGAAGAAAACTTTGATAGAAGGGGTACAAGCAGCTATGAATATCAGAGGAATGGAGGAAGATCAATGGATGGACAGAGAGGAATGGAGTTTGGTTTCCGGATGACGGCGGCAGCTGCCATGATACCGGATGATGATGATTTAAATTATACTATGAAATGTGAAATAATGTTTGGTAATGGCATTCTAAATCAGCATTTGCCTTGCCAATTGAAGAAAACCAGAAAAAAATCAGGTTGATCAGCACTGGTTTTAAACCCGAGACATTACGAATACAAGTCTGAAACGCTACCTTTGAGCCAAACCGTTCGAGAATCCTCTTTTAACCCTCAATCGTTGTAAATACATTTTGCTCAATTCTGTATTAGTACAAGCAATTTCTTGTTTCTGATAACATTACTTGCCTTTTTTTGTTTTATCCAGTTGTCGAGGCAAACGTGGGGCAGATTTTCATTATCATGATTCATTTCTTATTTAAAGACGCCTTTAATATCTATATAGATCGTAGGCTATAGCTTCTATTTATTTCATGGCTTTGTTATTATATATATCTATCCATAGTAATTCTGCCCGAGGGCAGGCCTTTCACTACAATCACAGCATTTTCATGCTATGCTTTGCAGCTTTACTAGGGAATTATAGGTATAGTAGCTTCCCGTTGCTTTCCACACCGGTGAAGGATGATTATGATAATTATAAGGATGATGATGATGGCCGGACGATTTTCGGGAACTGTTTGGGCCGCTTCCTGACATTTGTCTTACAAGTGAGGAAAAACACCGAAAAAACACCTCACCCAGGAGCCTGTCCCGACCGGGAATCGAACCCGGGCCCGCTGCGTGACAAGGCAGCACGCTACCTCGAGGCCACAGTTGTGTTATATATATAGCCTAGTAGTATACATCGAAATATCCTAGATTCGATAGGGTCAAATATGTTCAAGGGACTCAAAACAAAGGCGAATTAAACAAAATAAACCTTCGATAAAAGATAAAATGGAAGTCAAAACAAATTAGGAAAAGTAGGTAATTTGTAATTATTAAATTGTTATGCAATAACTAGTTCAGATAATGTAAGTACATAATATACCATTTCGCAGACTTTCTGATATTTTTAGTTACATTAATTTTAAAATTTACCTTTTCGTTTTATAATTTAAGTATGTATTAATAGATTACAATCGTCCCGGTAAAAAGAAAAAGAAAAAAGTACAAAATTTAAAATCAACACAAGGTAAATTTCTGTTATTTTAATGTGAAAGTATAATGTGTTTATGAAAATGCCAAGGCAACACAGAAAATAAGCCAGTAGAAGGATGTGAGCAGTATAGAATGATTCATAAGAGAAAATAACCATGTTGTCATTTTGTAATCGTTTTGACACATAGGTAATAACTCATTTCTCTAGTTTAACCAATCTTAACACAAATTAAGATTTACGATTAGTACTAAACAGGGTGTTACAGGACCTCAGCAACCTCCTTCTAGAAACAATAGATCATACAGAGAGCATCAGTTTTTAATTATGGAACATTGCCTTCTTTTTCTTCTCTTAATCCTAAGGCTTACAACCTGTTGAAATGCGAGTTTTCCCATCTTTGTTTTGGTCTTTCTGGGATCTCCTAACAGTTGGAACATTATCTCATACGACTTTTGATAACCTGCTATACTCACTTTTGAGACATGGTTATTCCATTCTTGCCCCCTTGGCACCTTGTAGAGATGTCCCATTTTTTCCTAGCTTTTTATATATGGTTAGGGTGTACGCCGAGCGTGTTTTAACTTTCATAATCATGTTCGTATTTTAGACTTATATCATGTCGACAGGTTCCATTTATGATCTTAAAACCGTTTCAACTATTTGAAATATCATAACTCCTTTCCCTTTTGTTAGCTAGATCTATTTCCTTTCCTATGTTCTGAAATAGGTAGTACCTCTACTCGTGCTTTCGTGTATTTCACACTGTCATTTTACTGAAGGTTTGAAAACTTTGCCTTATTTTTGTTTTGTATAAAATTATTCCCTGATTCTCTCTCTCTATCTTACATACGAGTTTAACCTCTTTTTTTTTGTCATATCTCGCTTCTGAATCCTAGGGTTTTCTTCCCCTTTTAGTTTACATTACATTATTTGGGGGTCGTTCCTAATTTACTTTAGACTGCTTATTGTCGCTTAAACTTATTTACACCACCTTATGTGTTTAACCTCTTGTTTGTCATCTTTCTTCCTAGGTCAATCTGTCCCTCTTGGCTTTTAATACTAATAAAATTCATTGTTAAAACCGTTGAGGTGGAGAGTCATAAAATAAAATAATATAAAATATACCTTCTTAGGTAAAATCCGTCGTCCTCAACTTATAAAATATGTAATCTTTATGCCTGTAGGCCTTTCAGAACATCTGTTCCATCTTCAGCAGGTCACTCTTCGCTACAACATCCAGTATGATGGTTGATGCTGCTGGTCCTAATGTGGCGTTGTCGAGACATTAGGACCAGCAGCATCAACCATCATACTGGATATTGTAGCGAAGAAGGACCTGCTGAAGATGGAACGGATGTTCTGAAAGGCCTACATGCATAAAGAATACATATTTTATAAGTTGAGGACGACGGATTTTACCTAAGAAGGTATATTTTATCTCTTGGCTTTACTTGTCAATCGCACAATCGTGTGTATGTGTGTTTCCCCAATTATTTTTCCGATCTCTCTAGTTTACTGGCTGAATTTCACATTTTTCCAGAACATATTAAAATCTCGTTTTCCTATTTTCTAAATATGATTATTTATTTGTGTTTCCAATATTTGTTTTGTTTAGGGTATTCCGGCCTTTGTTTCAGAACTACAAATGAGGACGGGTCGTACTACCGACTCGTCCTTTAGTTTTTGTTCTCACAAGCAAACTGTCAACCATTACATACCGTAACCTACCTTGAAATTTCTCCCAGAGAAGTGTTGTGATGAACCAGGGCCGTATCCAAAAACGTATCTGCGATTTTTAACTTTGATCCGAGGCTTGATCTTTGGGGCTGCGAGCAATGTATAAGAAACACCTTGAAGTGGGCTGCTAGCCTGTTTTCATGGCGGGTTTATTATTCGGTGTTTCCTCCCTAGTCTGATTGCCTTCACCTGCCCCGTTTTATTTCGGAGTTGTTGTCTTTACTAGATGGGTTGTCTAGAACATCCAATACGTCTTCCTCAGAGGAGTGATTTTGGAAATAAAGAGGATTAAAATCCTACAAATTATGTGTAAGAAGAAGAAGGTTTTTAACTACAAGACACAGAAATCGAAGCCAAAATCTAGCAATTGCAACCCACTGTACGGAGCACATGCATGAGTTTAGAGCGGAATGAAGTGAGGCGGGACGGCGGGTAGTGAGGGTTATGCACGCTGTCACTACAGGAGTTGTAATACTTATCTATTGTTTAAATGAGAGATTTGGCGCTGGACTTTAGGGTCTTGTAGTTAAAAAGGCAGATTTTTTTTTGGACACGGCCTTTGTACTGTACATCACAACGCTTGTCTGAAAAAAAAAAACAATTCAAGATAGATTTTGGCATGCAATGGTTGACAATTCCCTTGTTAGATATTTATTCTTTCAAATTATATCATTCATTGATCCTGTTTTATTCGTTTTTCGCGATTTTGATTGTAAATTCCCACTATATAGGTGTCCTTCATAAAGCATTAATTGGTTATAAAAATATTAGTAAGGGAAGAACATTTATTTCCATTTCGTTATTTTCAATCATTATATTCAACAATTTTCTAGGATTATTCCCATATGTCTTTATATTGTTCTTTGAATTTCCAATTTACATCGTCGTGATTATATACTCCAAAATACTTCGTTTAGGAGTTCTACACTCTAAGCCATGCAATCAATTTCTGGTTCCAGCACACTTCGGTAATTGATGCGCGGGCAAAGGTAATCGCCGACTTTGGGGAATATTGGATTTAACGAACAGGACCAGTTGCGTGACCAACGGGTTCTCCCGATGTATTTCCTGTTGATTTTTTCTTTTGGTGCCATGTCAAAAGTATGACGTATGGAACTTGAGTTGCCACCGGAAATAACTGACTGCTTAGTCTAAATCAGTTATGCTATATCAGTTTCCTGCTATATACTCGATAGAGTAGGACTGTCGTTGCTGTGAAGGTATGAAGCATGTAATGAGGCATGAAGAATATTGTGTCACATTGTATACTGTAAGAACATGCCTTTAAATAAAACGTATTTTGTGAATAATTGTTTGCATTTAATGCCCGAGCACCTTTACTATTGCTCAGAACTCATAAACGACGTAGCTGGGAGTTCCTTAATACAAAATAATCCTCTAATTTATTCTAAATCCATATGATGATGACCGATTATGTCGTCAATATAGCGAGAAAGTCTGGATACTAATATATCTGTTAGAATTTTGTACGAAGTTGGAATTAATGAAATACACATATAGTTGTTGCAATTAATTTTATATTATTTCTTATAGATTGGTAGGATAAGTTTTTTTTTCATTCATTTGAAAGAACCTCTTTTTCCCAAATCATACTAAGCAACCGATGTATCTTGTCCATCAATTGAGTTTTTTTTTTGTAAGTTACATTATAAGTAGTCAGTTGATTGGATATAAAGACTTTATACATTAATTTTATCGCTATACTATGTTGCAATCTTAAGTTTTAGAACCTAAAAATCCGCTCCCTAGTTATTATTAATAATATTACTACTATTAATAAAATTATCTCTTTATAGGAAGCCATATATAATGAGAACAGTTAAGTCTCGTAGACTGCGATGGACAGGATATCATGAAGAACCCTGTAGTACTTGAATATTTAGGGCTATAAGGGGCTGTGGTCCATAACTGGTGTTTCTCCCTTTGCTATGGAGAACATCTTCAGTGGCAAGTTCTTCTAGGTTGTGTTCCCTGGTCAGAAACTCAGCTGTGAATGAACAGACAGATTGCTGGAACCTGGTATTTATACTTATGGTGGTCCCCAAATGGCTAGACAAAGTCAAAGTCCCATTTGACTTCGCCATATTCGCTACCCTTCACTACAACTCCATGTACATGTAGCAGACATAAAATGAAGTACTCATAGTTGGGATATGTCATTTTTACGCTGAGAATGTGTTCGTTTTCACTACGGGCAACATTTAAAGGTGAAAATGAGAGCTTTGGTATATCCCAATTCGTTTGATACTTCATCACATGAAAGGTAGATGGCAGCTGTGCACGATATATTAGCCTATATAAAGGAAATGGAAAGTTAATGACAAATGAGGAAAATTTTGAAGAGGTGGCTGAATTCAAATACCTAGGAACAATAATTACAAATAGGAATGAGGTGCACAATGAAATTAAACATAGGCTCAATTTTAAAAATGCATGTTAGTATGTATTACAGAGATTCTTGGTGTCTCAATTTCTTTCAAAATATATTAAACTCAAAATATATGAAACTGTTATTCTAGAAGAAAGGAAGGTAGGTAATTAACAAAATTAGACCTTTCAACTTTATTCTGTGATAAAATAAATCATTAAAATATATACATTTTGGCAGGTACCGTCGTCCTCAATTTTCTTAAAATAATGAATTTAAAATAGCCTATTATTTGGAGGCATTTCGGAAGTTTACTTCCATCATCACCAGGATGAGTATGTGTTACTAGTTGTATCTAAGACGTTGTGTGACACATCAAAACTATCAACAATCTATTCAATCTATATAAACTCACTGTTTCAATAACATATCCATACATGAAACAATAAAAATACTTGAACATTATGTTAAAAGACAATAACATACTATAAACGCAAAGTGAATGGGGAATAGAAGACGTGCATGAAAGCTTCTTGTAGGAAAACCAGAGGGAAAACGCCCAGTTGGTAGACCAAGAATGAAGTGGGAGAATAACATTAACTATGATTTAAGGGAAGTAGATTATACAGGGAATGATTGGAAAACATTAGCTCAGGATAGGGATGTATGGATAGCTTATATCCGCGCGGCCATGAACCTACGGGTTCGATAGTGCCAGTGAGTTAGTTAGTTAT
Organism: Diploptera punctata; assembly: GCA_030220185.1. Classification (NCBI taxonomy): domain Eukaryota; kingdom Metazoa; phylum Arthropoda; class Insecta; order Blattodea; family Blaberidae; genus Diploptera; species Diploptera punctata. Next base: position 1,108,960 of record JASPKZ010009814.1, on the reverse strand, counting down.
TATTAAAATTATCTTGGTACAAAAATTAAAATATTAATATTTTAGATGCCATAAAATCTTACATGATTCTGTAATGGAGATACATATGAAGAGTCCATAGAAAGAAATCAAGTTCATGTTTTATTTATTTCCAGCGAAAGAACAAGTTCATAAGCGGCAATATGACCATAAGTATTAAATAGCGATATACTGTAAATAATTAAAATAAAAAACTGGAATTAATTTGATAATATGACATTATAGCTCCGGATTAAATATAAAGAATGTGGGTCAATACTTTCACAAGCAACAACGCCATGTTACACCCACAGTTGATTGCCTTCCATCCTGGTGGGCGTGGAAATTAGTGAAGAGTATCCGAACCAAGTGTCAGGAAACAAAGGACATTTACACCAAAATTCTTTAGCTCCAAATGGCTGTAAATAGTTACGAGTTATGCAATGCAGAGAAAATGCTACCTGAGATTTTATCCTTGAGACAAGAAGTTATGGTTCAGGGCTGTCAAAACTACTACACATTTCGCTAGAAAAGTATTTTTACTTCAAGTTTATTTTGATGCTATATCTATCTATATAAAACATTATTATTATTATTATTATTATTATTATTATTATTATTATCTATAATGGCGTAGCCCAAGTTGAGCCATAGCCTCTCCCTTTGTTAGGAACCAAATTAGTTTAGTTACCTTATTTGCCCATATAAGTCATGAATGACATGCGGTCAATACACCGACTCAATGAGATATTTAGCAGGCAACTAAAGTATTTCTGGGACGTTGAAGTCGGTAATTTTGCTTAGAAGCTTAAGTGCCTGACCTTGAGACCCTCCTGAGGACTTGCTCCTTTGATTTTTTCCCCCTAAAAAGTCCATGAACCCCGGCCGGGTTTGAACCCGCGATCCTCGGGACCAGAGGCAAGGAGTCCACCGCGGCCGACTTGATGCTATATACATTTAGAATAATTGTAGCAAAATGCAAAATGCTGTGGTCTGGAGGTAGCGTGCCGGGTTCGATCCCCGGTCGGGACAGTTTTTCTGGGTGAGGTTTTTATCGGGGTTTTTCCTCCCCTGTAAGCAAATGTCAGGAATACTTTAAGGCCCAAACGGTCCCCGAAATCATATGGCCATCGTAATCATCATCATTCATATTCATCTTACATAGTTTAGGATTAGGGACTCTCCTGCCGCACCACTATCATCATTATCACCCATCATATCATCGGGGCAACGTAACCCCGCCTTCCAAGCGCACCAACCTCTGGATTACAAGTACGCCATGTCAGGAGAGAATATCAGGAATGTCGAAAGGCAACCTGGGGCATTTGCAAAAAAAAAAAAATCTAAACTGCCCTAAAATGTTTCTGGTGGCACCATGACCCTGGGGTCGACTCAATGTATAATGTATAATGGAGGTAAAGGCGGCCGTCACGCAAGATTGACAACTCGGATGACATCTCGTGCCGATTTTCTGGAAAGGTAGAAGCCTTAACCTCCCACAACCCCAAGGACTGTAATGGGATCACTTTACTTTTTTTTTTTATGAAATAGGAATTAGATGAAATTTTATAATCTAACTCTAATACCATAGGAATAATTTCGGGACCTCTCAAATATTAGTCTCGAACGCAACCGTTAGAACCAATTCGCTAGGTACATTTCTGGTTATATCGCATTTATGATCTTTAAGTATACCGAACTTATCAGTAGGCCCTCTCTAATGTTCTGTTATTCATCTGTCCTATGCATATTCACTATTAGAGAAAGAGAAAAGTGATGTAAACAGTATCACAATTAATTGTCATTGACTTTTATCTAAAACTTTAAACGTGTTTGAAACACATCAAGTTTACGAGCTGCCGTAAGTGGGTATTCGCGAATCCCGGGATTAAATCCTGGTCCTGAAAATATGTTTTCCTTCTTTTTTTCTCAACCGTCTAGCCAAATGCTTTGTTTGAATTTCATTATCATTACCGATTTTATTGCATTCACCATTTCATAGTATAATAAAAAATAAACAAACAGTCTAAATAAATATACACTATATGATCTTAAATGTTAAAGTGTCAATAAATAAAAAAACATCCGAAGGCAATGACGATTGTATAATGGTTCACCTTATTTTCTACATTATTTTTTTATTAAATATAAAAGTAAAATAACTGAAAATCCCAGCTTAAAACTAGCATATTTGGTCTATTAATCAGCCTCCACTATCTAGGGGTTATGGTCAACCCTCCGTTCCAGAGAGTCACGGATTCAAAACCTGCTGGGGTATGCATTTTTAGAATGGAAAAGTGCAAGGGACATGTCCTCCGGGAAGGACTTTAAGCCGTGAGTCCCAAGTTTGAAGATTTTCGAGCCCATCCAAGTGATATCTCAGTTGCCTGCTAGACGCGTCTCTTCCAGGCAATGTGATACCACATGCCACTCGCTGACACATATAGGGAAATAAGCGTAATTAAATTAACTTGGTTAAAATACTCCCGCTAGGGAGCACCCATGTCACACGCGGGATGTACGGGAATAATAATTATTGATTAATTATTAATCAATAGTCTATAAGCCGGAACGTAAAGGGTTCGAGTTTCGATGTGTCTGGAATTTTTAAACCTTCTGGCGGCACCAACGTCCTGAGATCGACTCAATCTTTAATGAAAATGAGTTTCCCTTCATGTAGGCTGGAGGTAAATGCGGTCATCACGCAGGGCTTGTGTCTATTGTCTGGAAATTTGGGAACCTTAACTTCTTTTATACCAAGGACCTTCAAGACCTACATTGAGACTTTATCTTCAGCTTGAAAAAAAATAATAAAATAAAGACAATATTCAAATCAAAATGACTGGGACATGTAGACAGAATGTCAAAAAATATATTATTTATGAAACATTGTAAAAGTAGGAAGAAGACAACGAGGAAGTCCAATGAAGAGACTACTTGATTTGAACCTGTGGTGAGACCGAAAAGATCAATAAGTGACATAATTCCTTTACATCTAGATGGTGATGATGACGATCATGAGATGTGAAAAGATAATACATTATGAAATGGTTCGTGGCAATGAACTCCAACACAGTATTTTCATTCGTGTGGATGTGAGACCAGCAGCCATCTGGAAGATGAAGGATCTTCTAGGATGCCGTGCTAAGGAGTTAAAAACTCCAATGGCGCGACAGGCCTAGAAGGTCCTTGTCCTATCATCTGGCTGTTAACTTCACATCCACAAGTTCTAATCACAGAAGTAGACGATTATCCAGCCAATGTAGGGGTTACATGTGATCAGCATGTCGAGTCCCCCAGCCATTGTAGTTGGTTTTCTCAACCTGGAGCTGCTATTTATTGTAGCTACCCAATTTCCTCATGATGCTGGGTAGGCACCGGTCCTATATCGGCCATGAGAAAATTTCTTCCTCATGGAGAATCGCACCAGTGTAAGTCCCGTAGCTTTGCGCCAAGACATCTTGCTTTAACCACTCGGCTACGGCGCGGGACGCTAAGGAGTTAAGTTTCCTTAACAACTGGGGAAAGCACGTAAACAACTCAGGTTGATCAGACCGGGAATTGAACTCGTGATCATCTGAACACGAAAAAGTAGTAAGAAAGAAAGAACAACTTCGCTAGAGGAAGCTGATTTGAGGACATTGATACGAATCAGTCGATAGTTGTCCTCCCACTATAACAAACCGGATTCGACTCTCGCTCTTTTAAGTATTGCTTTTGTAGGCGTTTGTGTGTCCACACTCGCTCTATTTTTAATATGTACTAACTTTTACACTGTACAATCACGATTTTGCACTTTGGAACTCGCCTACGTCATAAAAACTAGTTTAATCACGCCGATTTTTAATAAAAGAAAGTTCATTGTCTTCATAAATGAAGCGCTTGATTATAAAAGGGTACTTCTGCAGACTCGCTCTTTCTTTTATGAAGATGAATACATTTAAGATTGCCTATTGAACCAATGACGACCAGAACAATATGCAAACGATATAGATGATATCGAGAAAACTATGAAATACATTTCAGAAGAACATCTGCCCTTTTGGCAAAGATATTCAAACTACTCACGATGATCTTCAAGTGTCGCTCGTGTAGAGAACTACAATTTATTATTAACAATTTTTCATTAGGCCTATTGACTTATTTTTTACTTGGAAACGAACGAACTTTTATTTTTATTTTAATTATTTCTCATTTGAAATTGTTTGGAAATAAATAGATTTTATATTGCATTTGATTTGTATTGATATTCCTTTTTTTTTCATGAAATACTGGAAAGTTTATACTCTTTGTAACTTAATACAAGTATTTAATATTGAATACTTAGCAAAATAAGTGATTTTAATATTTTTAGCACTCATCTATAGGTTCATATTTTACTCTGATATATATATATATATATATATATATATAGGCCTATATATATAGAGTTATGATTAATTCTAATTTGGATGGTGTTTATATTCCATTGTTTTCTTCTAGTGATCCCACAACAGGCCCGGAGGCCCTTGGGGTAGTAGGAGGTTAAGGCTCCCACTTTTTCTAGACAATCGGCACTTTATGTCAGCCGGGTTGTCAGCCCTGCGTGACGGCCGCCTTTACCCCAGAACAAGCGTCTGGTACTCATTTCCGTTAGAGGCTGAGTCGACCCCAGGGCCATAGTGCGGCCAGAGGGTTTGGGTCAGTTTAAAAATCCTGACCCCAACGGGACTTGAACCCTCGACCCTCCGGTTTGTAGCTCAGTGCCTTAACCACTACGCTACGGCGTGCCCCATTGTTTTCTTCTCCCCATGTAAAATTTAAAAAAAAAACTTTCAGAAGTACTCTTTTGCAGTTTAAATATATAATAATAATTATTTACGTTTTTGAGTAAGAATATGGGTTTCTCAGACGGATATTCGCTCCCATAAGGGATGATACGTAATGTTAATGTTTTATTTAAAGTTGTTATTTAAGGGTTTGGAGCTAAAGGAGTAGGAGGCCTCGAGGGTATATAGCCTGCTGATGACTGTATACCACCTAAAAGCTCCTTCTTTACAGATCGTGTCCTATAAGGCCCGAGACGTGATGGCATGTAAAGGTATATAGAAGGGGAGGGGTTAAACTAAGAAAAATAATACATATATTTAAAAGTCATTTTTAACAACTGTTTGAAGTTACTATATAAACTATTAAAACTATAAAAAAATACTGAGATCTCAGTCTTTTCAGGTACAATTTTACAGTTCTAACCTTTTAAGGGAAAGAAGTCCACAGCTGTAGTCTCGAGATAGCGTGCTGCCTTGTCACGCAGAGGGCCCGGGTTCGATTCCCGATCGGGACAGGCTCCTGGGTGAGGTTTTATATTCGGGGGGTTTTCTCACCTGTAAGACAAATGTCAGGAAGCTTAGGGCCCAATGGTGCCCGAAAATCATCCGGCCATCACCATATCCTTATCATTATCATCATCATCCTTCACTAGTGTGGAAACCAACGGGAAACTACCACACCTATAATTCCCTAGTAAAGTTGCATAGCATAGCATGAAAATGCTATGATTGCAGTGAAAGACCTGCCCTAGGGCAGAATTACTATGGCTAGAAGGAAAAGAAATAAAGAAAAATTATTGTTATTGAAAAATCCTATACTATTTAAACTCTAAAGATGTTTCGGTAATTAGTTTCAGTACATTCTATTGAAGGAAGAAAAGAAGAAACGAGGCTAGCATTAACTAGCAATATCAAGCTTACTTAAGCACGAAGTTTCCGACTCCATGAAGGAAATTAGAAAGTTTCAATCCCATATGGGCACAAGTCGTGAAATACGGTCAGCAGGTCGCTAGTGGCGATTCTGATTCTCTTTGGCTACTACTATGTTACAATATAACACTTGGTTGGAATGAAAGTAAAACGCCTAACGCTAAAGCAGAAAATACAACATCCAGTTAATTTCCTTCCTTTATAGAAGTAGCCTATATTTTTAATAATCCATTCCATAGTAATTCTGCACGAAGGCAGGTTCTTCATTGCAATCATAGCATTTTCATGCTATGCTTGCAGCTTTACTAGGGAATTGTAGGTGTGGTAGCTTCCCGTTGCTTTACACACCGGTGATGGATGATGATGATGATAATGATAATGATGATGGCCATGATGATTTCGGGGACCATTTGGGCCTTAAAGTTTTCCTGACATTTGTCTTACAGGTGAGGAAAAACCCCGATAAAAACCTCAACCAGAAAAACTGTCCCGACCGGGGATCGAACCCGGGCCCGCTGCATGACAAGGCAGCACGCTACCTCGAGACCACAGCGGTGGACGTTTTTAATATTGGTATTAAGAAATTAAAATGTGAATTAAAGCAGGAAAAGGAAATTTACGTTTGCCTCCTATTGAGTTCAAGGTCTGTCTGTTCAGCTTTTGTTTATGAATTTACGTTTAATCATGCGACACTAATGATTTCAGTTGTCAAACAGCGCCCGTTAAACAAATGAAAGATAAGTTACGTTTAATCTTGCATTTGATCACTTCGAGTATTTGAGAATAAAGCACTTAGGAAAATCTTTTGGACCAAAGAGAGATAAACAGACAGGTGAATGGAGAAGACTTCATAACAATGAACTACATGGTCTTTATAGGAAGCCAGATATAATAAGAACAGTTAAGTCACGTAGACTGCGATGGGCAGGACATGTGGCACTTATGGGAATGAAAGACGTGCATGGAAGCTTCTTATAGGAAAACCAGAGGAAAAATGTCCAGTTGGTAGACCAAGAATGAGGTGGGAGAATAATATTAATCATGATTTGAGGGAAGTTGATTATACACGGAACGATTGGAAAGCATTAGCACAGGATAGGGATGTATGGAGAGCTTATGTCCGCGCGGCCATGAATCTATGGGTTCGATAGCGCCAGTGAGTGAGTAAGTAAGTAAACAAATGAAGGCTAATTTACCTTTAATCTTGCATATGAACACTTCATTAAGAAAAATAATATTTTTGTACATAGTATTGCTACAGAATGAGCAAGTGTTCGCGCTCGGGTGCAGTTCAATTACATAATTTATCACATTTAGAAAATATACGTCCATAGCTGTCATTTCTGGGTAAGCTGTTGCCTCGTAAGCACCGAGCCTGGGATTGATCCCCGGTCGGGTCAAGTTTCCGTTAAGGAAACATTAAGGTCCAAATTGTCTCCAAACATCATTTGGCCATGACAATCGTATCATATTAGCTTTATTTAGTATGAGTGAATGGTGTGTCTTGTCTTAAATGTTCGTGATGTTTCGGAGATGGCCCAGCATCGAGTTGATCACTTATTCGGAGAGGCCCTCCATGTCCTTGTGTTGTGTAATTGAGAGTTTCAAACACATGCCCTATTTCCTGATTAATATCTTTTTTTTGCATAATCAAGAAAGTTAAAGAAACCGCATTATAAAATTAATGTGCTCAAATAAAAATTCCAGTTGATAGGTGATAATTTTCAATGATATAATCCAATTAACACTTTCATTTATACTACATAACATGATACACACTATGAGAAAATTAACAATAAAAATGTAATAAAACATATCTGTTGAGTTATGTAAGATGCATTTTATAGGAATGTATGTAAGAGAGTTATAAACCTCATCAAGGCAATGGTGACACGGATGAAATGGTTTTATAATTGACTTTCATGTTAGAAATGCTGCATATTTTACTTCAACACTATTATGTCACAAACAGCATGGAAAGTAAAAACGGTAGTTACATTTTCTGGAAGTCTGGTGTTGAAAAGTTGATAGCCAGATATACCGGTACGATTTTATTTCACGTACTTTCGCCATAGCATGCAGTAGTCAATCATAAAATCTTATATAAGCTAACATCAATAACTAAATTTTACATTTAAAAAAAATAACAAGATTTCCAGATAAAAATACTAAAAATGTTCGAAAATTATTTTTTCTATGTAACTAACTAACTCATTGGTACTATCAAACCCATAGGTTCACGGCCGCGCGGATATAAGATCTGCATATATTCCTATGTTGATCTAATGTTTTTCAATCTTCCCTCAAAGATTGATTAATGTTATTCTTCCACCTCATTCTTGATCTACCAACTGGGCGTTTTCCCTCTGTTTTCCCTACAAGAGGCATCCATGCACCTCTTTCATTCCCCATTAGTGCCATATGTCCTACCCATCGTAGTCTACGAGTCTTAACTGTCCTTATTATATTTGGCTTCCAATAAAGACCATGTAGGTTTTTCGATATATAATACTAACTAATTTGTTGATTATTTGTGAATTGTATCGGCTTTTTATAGCTAAATGTTTTATGTAGGTCATTAATTTTATTTAAAGGAACATTTATCATTCTATTTATTAAGCTTGTGAAGGTACAATTTTTATGTTGATATGGATGTCTTGATTTGTTGTGTATTGCTATGGTATTTGTGGTTAGTTTTTATAAATAGGGCCGGGTGTATTTCGATCGATTTTTACTTACGCATTTTAACACAACTTAAATACAACAAATATGTATATAATTATTCTGTTATTAAAATGTTTAGTGATTGTTAGATCCAGGCAGTTTATTGAGTTGTTTTCCTCTGATTGTTTGGTAAACAGTCTTTTATAGTGCATTTTGTTTAGTTCATCCATTATTTCTTTATCAATGTTGTTTTCATTTTCATATATTAATAAGTCATCCTTTAAATTAAATAAATTACCACAAAAAATGAACTTCATAAAACATTTATATATCAATACTAATAAAATGCATGATCAAATTCTGTTAACATATTATTTTTCTTGTTTGATACTACAGCCCACGATGTGCCTTGATCTCCTTCAAACGTTTCTGCTATTCCTCTCTATTACGGGCAACTTTTTTCCAGTTGCTTAATCCTGTTCATGTTGCATCCTCTTCAATCCCGTTCTTCCATCGTAGCTGAAGAAGAAGACCAGGACGTCCGCTCAAAAGACTTCTGGATGGTGTTTCTCTTGAGGCCGAAACAGGTCAACAAATGGCCTAAATTCGTGAATGTACTATGATGATGATGATGAATACATTATACAGAATTATTATCGTAATAAAGATAAAATTAACACTGCATCTTTAAACTAAAGTTCATATTCTAGGCCTATAGTTAATATGCCAAAAGTTAAAATTTAATATAAAATTTATCCAGTAGGCAGTAGCAGCCTGGCTGCCTGAAGCAACTTTTAAGAGCTATTCTTAAAACACTTAGCTTTATACATTTCACAACAATAGGTTCATCAAACAGTTGGTAAGTATGATAGAATTTGTCCTTTGGCTCCATCTTCCAACATACAGTATTGCACCACAAATTTCTCCAAGGATCTTACGTTTAAAACATCCGAGCAGATCCTCACCATGTTCGGAAAGTACCCAAGTCTCTGCTCAATATTAGAGCATTGGTCTAGTGAGAATCTTATATTATGGGAGGATTTTAGATTTTAATTTTCTTGGTTTCAAATGCTTCACAAGGCAATGATATTTACTGGCTGAGAACACTTTTTTGACAATTGAACCCAATTGATTCGTCTTTTGGGCTAAATGGTCGTGGTCCGGTTTTCTCGAAACACTACGTTTCGTCTACTGCTGCGGTAGATCTCATCAGGAGTTTCTGCGTGCTCTCTGTGAACTCAACAATCAGCTGCAGACTGTTAATCTCGATTATAACATATTTAATCTTGTTCCTTAAAAAAATAAAATCAATTATAGGCAGATCCGGATATGGTTGATGTAACTGAAAAAAGGTGACAGTATAGGGAGTCACGTGGTTAGCGTAAGTAATGGGTCAATCTTAGTTCTAGTTTCCTTAATCGAAATTCGGTATTTCTCGTATCAATGCAGTTACTTCTTATTATGAGATGGGGTGAAGTATATTTCAGACTATATTTATTGATTTATTTAAATGCAGTGGCTTTTGAAATTTTTCATTAGCCAATAATGAATGAGGAAAACAAATAATAACAATAATAAACAATAACAAGAAACATTATAAAATGTTCATCATCTTTTCCCTGACTTCCCAGTATCTGTCCATGAAATTGTTGGTTGTTAGGGTTGGGCAAGTTCGGATGTGATCAGCATCCATATCTTCCATAGAGTTACAGAGGATACATTGTTGAGTTGGTAGAAGACTGAGCCGATGAAGGTGTTTAGCTACGCAGTCGTGTCCTGTTGCAGTACGGAATGATGCAACGGCTACTCTTCTGGGCGAATCTGGCACTGTAGTTTGGATGGATGCTTTTAGACTATTGAACAAGGAAAATCGGGAATCAAACCAGGGTCTTCTGGGATACTAGTAGTTTCATTAGAGAAATGTTGTGGTATGTTAATAACATGCTTTATTTTAAGAATAGTACTGTAATAATAAATACGTTAATAAACTAACATAGGCACATGTAAAAATAGTTAATGCTTGATTTGTCATTAACGTAAAACTGAATGTCATCTTAATTTAATGTCACGTCCTTTTTTATGATAAAATTAACAAGTTTATCATTTTGACCCGCAGATGATTTATGAATGTCTGGGAAATGTTCAAAGATGTGAATCTCGCATGAATAAACATGTCTGAAATGAAATATCTAAAGTTCTGAATCCTAATTAGAGGAGCTCACATCCATATGCTCCGTAATTTATCTTACCTGAAAAATCTAAAGTATTACTACCATTAAAAATAGTATCTGAATGATATTTTTAATAAAAATAAACAAATCTATGCAGAGATAACTAATTTCACCAATATTTCATAATTCCCCATCATTCAATTCGTGTGAGACAAGGGCCTTATTATCCCCTCTACCCCCTATACTCATAGCCAGCCACCATCATCTAAAATTTGGTAAATTCAAGCTTCTGTATCATTTAGAACAAAATTTCAAATTTGTCTTTAGGGTATATCCAATTCTAAAAAGATAAAAAGGTAAAAAATGTAAAGTGATCCCACTGCAGGTCATAGGAGACCCTTGGGTAGTAGCTCCTATCTTTCTAGACAATCGGCACGGAAATGTCAGCCCTGCGTGACGGCATCTTTAACCCCAGAACATAAGTCTGGTACTCATTTCAATTAGAGGCTGAGTCCAACCAGAGTAGGGACGACATCAGAAGCTTAAAAATCCTGACCCAATCGGGACTCGATTCTTTGACCTTCCGGCTTATAGCGTATTGCCTAACCAACTACGCTACAGCATGCCCAATATCCAATTCTAAAATATTTATTACTAGCTAATACCCGGCGTGCGCTGCTACGCCTAAATAAATGAAAATTAATGTGCTTTTATGTTCAGTTGAATAAGTAAAACGAAAAATAATTATAAATTTATATTTTTTAGATACCTCGTGCTGATTACCCGGCGTTGTCCGGGAATCTAGTTATCCCGATCTTCTTGACATAAATGAGCTAAAATATGAAAATTAACGTGTTTTATGTTTGGTTAAATAAGTAGATGTAAAAATGTATATCGTAATTATTTTTAGATGCCTCGTGCTATTTACCCGGCGTTGCCCGGGAATCTACTGATCCCGATCTTCTTGGCATAAATGAGCAGAAAGACAAAAATTAATGTACTTCTTATGATTAGTTGAATAAGTAAAATTAAAAATAATTATAATGTATATCGTAATTATTTTAAGATTCCCGTGCTGATTACCCGGTGTTGCCCGGGAATCTACTTATCTCGATCTTCTTGGCATGGGCTAATAAATGAGCTAAAATTCGTTATTGTGAGTTATCCGAAAAAGAATACCCGCCATATGCTGCTATGCTTGCATAGGAATCTACGTACTTGTCTCGATCTTCTTGGCATCAATGAAAAAAAAAATGGTTATTGTGAGTTATCCGTAGAAGATAAACATATGCTGTCACAGACTTTTTGGTAGAGCTTTTTGAGATATTCAATTCTGAATACATTAAATTTGTGTATTTGTTATGGTTTAGGCACCGTAAGCAATTTAAGCGTCCAAAGAGCTACTTTTCTCACGTTTTCCACTGCAAAGGGCGATTTTTAAAGATGTAGGAGTTAAGTATCACAACTTTTTTTACAGCCTATGTTCATCCCGGGAATCTCCTGAATATTTTTCAGAAAGCCCCATCACAATCGGATCAACGGTATGGCCGCGCATATAGTACGAACAAACAAACATTTTTTTATATATTAGATTATTAAAACTTATCGATCATAACATAAAAAAAATGCCGAAACCCGGGATCGAACCAGGGACCTTTAGATCTTCAGTCTAACGCTCTCCCAACTGAGCTATTTCGGCACGAGTGCAAATCCGGTGAAGATAAGCTGACACTTAAATGTGTTTGCTGACAGAAGAAAAATAGGTTCTAATAGGCATATAGGGTATAACACAGAAACGAATTATTCAATGTATTTATGCCTTCTTTCATCAATGACTCCAAATTGATACTTAGATATACGTATCGTTTCCTATTGATTGTATAATTAAAAAGGTGGAGATTATTTAATTCTGGAAATTCACGACGAAGATAAAAACATTTTTTTTTCGGGTTGCTAATTACATTTTTGACAAAAATATTTCGTCCGTTTTTTTATCATCATCATTATCCAGGGATTAAGCCTGTTGGCTCGTTCCGGTTTCATGAAAGCTAGAATTAGAATTGTTCATACAATCTTCTGTGTGGACGTCCAACATTTCTCCTTCTGTGTGGTTTATCATCTTTATCGTCATCATCATTATCCAGTGATTAAGCCCGTTGGCTCGTTCCGGTTCCATGAAAGCTAGAATTGTTAAAATTGTTCAGACCATCTTCTGTGTGGGCGTCCAACATTTCTCCTTCCGTGCGGTTTATAATTAGCAATAATTTTGGAAATCTTTCTTCTGGCATTCTATCAACGTGTTCTTTCCAGGCGTTTAATATTTAATTATTCGATCTGTAAGTTTGAAAACGTTTAGTTCCTTTCTTATATCTTCATTTCTTTTCTTATCCAGCAGAGTACATTCGTTTTTTTACTGTTTTTAAATTACGAGAAGTAATTTGCTCTACAATCTCAAACGTTTCTATACGTCTCGAAGATAATTAGCACAGACTTTTACCGTTGCAGGGAGAACATGGAAAATACGCACCTCTGCTATTATCCCAATTGGAACAATAATACAGAAAACATCCAAGTATAACTTGAGATTGGAATATTTATTTATTTATATGGAATGACTGGCATGTTGATAATAATCTTTCAAAATCCTCAAACAAAATATTAAAAATACAAATATGCAAATGAAGGGACTAAATAAGGAGACTCATGCTTCCCAGTAACGATTGCATTCTAATTAGGGCATGGTTGAAGGTTTTGTCGATCCATGTATAGTCCACAGACAAGAGAATGATAGCACAGAACGAAGGGGGGCATGGGGAATTGCAAGCGATACAAAGGCATACTACCTGAGAATAAAGGAACACTCATGACGTATAAAATATTCTTACCGATGAATCAGTGCATTATACTGAGTTAGATTCAAATAAAAGGAAGCATACTTCTAAGAGCCCGGATAGCTCAGTCGGTAGAGCATTAGGCTTTTAACCTAAGGGTCCAGGGTTCAAGTCCCTGTTCGGGCGTATTTTTTTTATTTATTAAAGATTTTTCGAGCCATGTTTTCTTATAGATGACTATTATTATTTTTCGTCAAATCCAAATATCACACATAAAATAATTCATTATTTTTATTCAATAATTGAATATTAAATTAATCATACAATAGGGTAATAATGTTTTGATTGCATTATTTTTATAAGGGTTAGATAGATAGATCATCCACGGTCTTTGACATCGTCCGATTCCTAATAGCCAATTTTGTCGGTCCATCCAATCTCCTGGTTGTAGATGTTTCTCCTTCATATATAAACATATTCCCTGACTCCAGGAGGTTTTAGGTCTTCCTCTGCTTCGTCTTCCTTCAGGTTTCCATTCCAAAACAGATTTTGGTAGTCGATTCTCTTCCATTCGCCGGACATGTCCGTACCATCTTAATTGCTGAGTTTTAATATAATCTAAAATAGTGTCTTTAATCTTCATTTTCTCCCTTATAACTGAGTTCTTAATTTTTTCTCTTCTTGAAATTCTTGTGGCCCTTCGTATAAAATCCATTTCCATTGCCAAAAGGTACTTCTTTGTTTTTGTTGTTGAATGGCCAAAGTTCTGCTCCATAAGTAATGATGCTTTTAACAATTGTATGATATATATTCATTTTATTTTTATTACTTATATTTTAATCCCACAATATTCCATTGAGGCAAGCAATTGCACATTTTCCTTTATTATTTCTATTTCTTATTTCCTCTTCATAACTCCGATTTTTATTTATTTTAATTCCTAAATACGTGATCTCACTACAAGATTTTATTATTTCTCCAGTGTCCAAAATTAAATTTTGTTCTGGTTCACTAATTGATAAATATTTTGTTTTTTTCTATGTTCAAATTTAATCCCCATTTTTCATATTCTTCTATTAATTTCCGTCATATATTCAAAATCTTCATAATCTTGTGCAATTAACAATTGATCATCTGCCAAATGTAAGTTGTATATCAGTTTTGTTGATTGAAATAGGAATTCCCATGTTTGAACATTTTCTCCTCCAATTTTTTAATATTTCATGTACATTTTTTTATAAGGGTGATATAATAAAAACTTATAACATGAATTGTCATAAATAAAAAAAGTGCGATGGCCGGGAATCGAACCCGGATCAACTGCTTGGAAGGCAACTATGCTCACCATTACACCACCATCGCACAGATTCTTATCTTATGCTTCCTACTGTAGTATAAGAAAAATATTATAACGCATCTATTGCTTGCTACTTGGACCTTTGTGTACTCCAGGGTTAAATTTGTATTGAATCTCCCTTTGTATGGGTGTTGTTTATGGTTTGTTTTATTATTCAACTATTGATTATAATTTTTGTACAGTTTGTATTACAATTTATGATTTTTGCAAATGTCTTCTTCAGGTTATGATTAACATAAATTGTCATAAATGTACATTTTTTTATAAGGGTGATATAATAAAAACTTATAACATGAATTGTCATAAATAAAAAAAGTGCGATGGCCGGGAATCGAACCCGGATCAACTGCTTGGAAGGCAACTATGCTCACCATTACACCACCATCGCACAGATTCTTATCTTATGCTTCCTGCTGTAGTATGAAAAATATTATAACGCATCTATTGCTTGCTACTTGGACCTTTGTGTACTCCAGGGTTAAATTTGTATTGAATCTCCCTTTGTATGGGTGTTGTTTATGGTTTGTTTTATTATTCAACTATTGATTATAATTTTTGTACAGTTTGTATTACAATTTATGATTTTTGCAAATGTCTTCTTCAGGTTATGATTAACATAAATTGTCATAAATATATCATTTACTAGCTAATACCCGGCGTGCACTGCTACGTCTAATTAAATGAAAATTAATGTGCCTTTATGTTTAGTCGAATAAATAAAAGTAAAATAATTACAAATTTATATTTTTATATACCCCGTGCTGATTACCTGGCGTTGCCCGGGAATCTACTTATCCCGATCTTCTTGACATAAATGAGCTGAAATAAAAAAAAAATAACGTGTTTTATGTTTACTTAAATAAGTAAGAGGAAAAATTTATATCGTAATTATTTTTAGATACCCTGCGCTGTTTATATGGTGTTGTCCGGGAATCTACTCTTCCCGATCTTCTTGGCATAAATGAGCTGAAAGACAAATATTAATGTACTTCTTATGATTAGTTGAATAACTAAAATGAAAAATAATTATACATGTATATCGTAATTATTTTAACATTCCCTGTGCTGATTACCCGGTTTTGCCCGGGAATCTACTTATCTCGATCTTCTTGGCATAAATGAGCTAAAAGACTAAATTCGTTATTTTGAGTTGCACAGGAATCTATGTACTTGTCTCGATCTTCTTGGAATCAATGAAAGTTATTGTGAGTTATCCGTAAAACATAAACATAAGCTGTCACAGACTTTTTTTGTAGAGCTTTTTGAGATATTCAATTCTGTGCACATTAATTTTTGTGTATTTGTTATGGTTTAGGCAGCGTAAGCCATTTAAGCGTCCAAAGAGCTACTTTTTTCTTGTTTTCCACCACAAAGGGTGATTTTTAAGGGTGTAGGAGTTGAGAATCACAACTCTCTTATAGCCTATGTTCATCCCGGAAATCTCCTGAACATTTTGCAAAAAGTCCCATCACAATCGGATCAACGGTATAGCCGCGCATAAAGTATTACGAACAAACAAACAAACAAACCAACAAACAAACCAACAAACAAACAAACAAACATTTTTATATATTAGATTATTATTATTATTGTTATTATTATTATTATTATTATTATTATTATTATTATTATTATTATTATTATTATTATTATTATTATTATTATTATTATTATTATTGTTGTAGTTTAAAGTATAAAAGTCCACCGCTGTGGTCTCGTGGTAGCCTGCTGCCTTGTCACGCAGCGTGCCCGGTCGGGGACAGGCTGCTGGGTGAGGATTTTTTCGGGGTTTTTCCTCACCTGAAAGACAAATATCAGGAAGCTTAGGGCCCAACGGTTCCCGAAAATCATCCGGCCATCATCATCATCATCCTTATCATTATCATCATCATCCTTCACAGGTGTGGAAAGCAACGGGAAGCTACCACGCCTATAATCCCCTAGTAAAGCTGCAAAGCATAGCATGAAACTGCTATGATTGCAGTGAAAGACCTGCCCTCGGGCAGAATTACTGGAAAATGTGGCACGAATGGGGAAAGAAAGAGGGGCATAGCAACTCCTTGCAGAAAAACCAGAGGTAAAGCGCCCAGTAGGCAGGCCAAGAATGAGGTGAAAAAAATAGCGTTAACCATGATTTGAAGGAAGTAGATTATAGAGGGGATGATTGGAAAATATTAGTTCAAGATAGGGATGTATGGAGAGCTTATATTCGCAGAGCATGTACCTATGGGTTCGATAATGCCATTGAGATAGTTAGTTATATTAATTCTACTTTGCATTTTAAAAAATAATTTATTATAATTTATATATATATATATATATATATATATAATTGTTATTATTATTATTATTGTAGTAGTGACTAAGTACCATACCGTGGCTTAGAGTTCCCACGGGGGAGAAATGGGGAATTTGGCTAAGTACGATAAACTGTGGTTTCAGGTTGAGAAAACAATGGTTGGGAACCCGGTATGCTGATCACTTGTCACTCTTACTGGCGAAATTCCTAGTGGATTAGTGGTTATCATACTCGCCTCTGTTTCCGAAGTTCGCGGGTCTGAATAGATGATTTTAGTTTTCCAGAGCGTTATTAACCCTTTGTATGGATTCTAAGACATAGATCTTATGGACTGTAGGTTTATGGTACGGAAAAGAACCTCAAGTCAGAAATAAGGTGTCTCTGAACAAAATTGTTCTACTCTTTCTCTATTTTGAAGTACGACGGGGATGACCTTGAATGTTAAGTAACATAATGAAATAAGTACTGCTACTACTACTACTTCTTCTTCTTCTTCCTTTCCAGGATTAGGTCAATGCGATCTGTTCCGGTCTCAAGTACATCGTTTCTTTGGCCGTCCTAAAGATCTTTTTTCATGTGGTTTGTTGATGTTGATCTTTTTGGGTAATCTTGTCCATTCTGTTTAAATGTTCTTTCCATTGGTATTTGTGCTCTTTTAGTTTATCGACTATTGAAAATATCTCCAGTTCATTTCTTATTGATTCATTGTGTAATCTATCCATGCGTGTACATCCTTTTACGGATCTTAAAAAATTCATTTCAGCGGCTTGAATGTGTGAGATATCTTTTTTTGTAAGTGCCTAAGATTCAGATCCATATAAAAGAACAGGAACAGCCATAATTTTATAAAACCTGAGCTGAGTTTCTCTTCGAGTCTTTCGGAGGGTTCTTCTTAAGGTTCCACACATAATTTGATATCGGTTTAATTTATTATGTATATCCCATTCGTAGCTATATCTTATATTTATCTGAACCAAGATAGTTAAAGTGTGCTATCTGTTCTATTATTTCATTATTGTTTACTATTTTTGCTCTGACTGGCACTTTGCCCCGAAAAGTCATAATTTTAGTTTTTGAAGTTGAGACTTTGAGATTATAATAGAGTCCTAATTGATTCAACATGTAAATGGCTCTTTCTAAATAATCCTCTGACTTCTGTATAATTAACCAAATCGTCTGAATACATTAAAATATTCATATACATTTCCTTATTAATTTGTATTACTATTGGACTTGATTTTTTCCATTTTCGTATAATCTTGTCAAATATATATTAAACAATTTAGGTGATAATAACTAATATGCTACTACTACTACTACTACCACCTTATACTGAAGAATAATCATCCACTTCTATTACCGATACATGTGGATGTAAGGTCGGCATCAAGCTGGTATACCAAGAGCTTTCTAGGCCTTTCGGGCCATCGAGTATTATTAAGTTATTATTTAGAGGCGCTTTCATATCTAAGATAGTATCGCAATTACTTTTTATTTATTTATTTATTTATAATTATACTAATTTATTTATTTCTTCAAAGACCCCAAAGAGCAAGATTGCTCATATTAAGGGGCAATATACAAAAAATAATGGAAATATACAAAAAATATGAAATGCTGATTATAATTAAATGGAGTCATCAACAACAAGGATTAAGCCCAATGGCGTGTTCCGATCTCATTATAGGCCGAATTGGTCCTTCCATCTCTTCAATGCTCTTCCCAACAATCTTTTTCGTTTATAATTATACATTCTTCTTGGTATGCGCTCTTCATTCATTCGTAATACGTGCTGAG
Organism: Diploptera punctata; assembly: GCA_030220185.1. NCBI lineage: Eukaryota > Metazoa > Arthropoda > Insecta > Blattodea > Blaberidae > Diploptera > Diploptera punctata. Next base: position 1,090,106 of record JASPKZ010009814.1, on the reverse strand, counting down.
GTAAGCATTTTGATAGTATTTTATTCTTTCACAGAGATTAAATATATTAAGTTCTGTTCTTATATCTTAGTTTTTATTTTTATCGGTTCTTTGGTATCCTGCTATTGCTCTCAACATCTTCATTTCTGCAGCCTCTATTTGTTTACTATCTGCCTTTGTTAACGTCCAAGTTTCACATCCACAGATAAGAGATGGAACTGCCGATGTTTTATAAAATTTTAAAATAGTTTCTTTTTTTAGTTTTATTCAATAAAGTATGTTTAATTGTGCCACACAGATAATTGAATCGTTGTATTTTAGTGTGTTTATCTAAATCTCTGTCATTATCTAAATGAGATCCCAAATAATTAAAATTCTGAACTTGATCTATAATTACATTGTTTATCACTATTTTTGTTCTTATTGCACATTTTCCTTTCAGAGCTAATATTTTTGTTTTAAATGGAGTCTGGAATGAAATTCCAGTTTAGTATTTGCCTTGACGACTGAGTAAAATCAGAAAAGAAGAAGAAGAAGCAAGTCAGGTTGTTAGGGATGGAGATTTGAATCCGGGATTAACCGAGTCTCAAACGCAACCTCTTCAGCAATTTTTTCGGTTAATTTATTGTAATTATTGTAATGTTTTCCTATCTTCCTGAGTGGTTATGAGGTTATGTTCCTAACCTCTAGCTCCGAGGGTTATGGTCGATGAATTTTTGTCCAAGGAACAAGTACTCCGGAAGAGACTCTAAGTTGTGGGTCTATAGATTTTTTCCAGCTCATAAATAGACATCAAGCCTAAATTAGAACACCTGAACAAAATTCAATCGCTCTACTGCAACTAAAGAGAAAATTACATGCCTGGTCCGAGATTTGAACCCAAGATCTTCAGCTGAAGATCAAATCCCGGATCAAGAAGACATTTTTTCTTTAGTTGACTTAACTATTGTATGTGAAAAGCTTGACTGAGTACATTAATTTTAATAGTATGTTCTTAATCTCCCTTTCCGTGCTAAGTGTCTCTTTGAGGCACTGACATATGCAGGGAAATAAGCGTAACTACATTAGCTTACTTAAGTAAATCCCACAAGGGAGCACCCTTACCCCAAGGGGGGATATACGGGTATAGACTGGCACAGACATTATATTTTTTTCGCATTTAAATTTGGGCGAAAACTTTAAGGCCGGTATTCAAGAACCAAATTTTTCGCGAAGAGCGACTCTCAACCCGTCTCTCCGTGGTTAATTATGTGGGTCATGCAGAACCTACTATATTGTATATCTGACTTCTCTTGGTAAGGAGAGAGATGGAGATATAAGGGTAGATCCTTGACCGCTTTGGCTCAGGTACAAAAGAAAGAACCCACCCTGTTGTCAGTTTTCGTCTTCCCCCTTATCCCTATTAACATCTGATGAAGAAATGCTGTCAACACTGGTGCGAATGAGAGAGGTGAGCACAGCTGTCTCTTTCTACAAATTTCTCGCAAAGTTAAACCAGACGGAATATAACTGGCTCACTCTATTAACATCATGTGCTAACAAGTTTTTTTTTTAATCCGAGAATAATTGAAAAAAAGAGAGCTTCAGTTTACGGAAGACGGAGATAGCATGGCCTAGAGAGCTTGGTTCTTGAATTTATTTATATACAGAATTTTAATGTTTACACATCTTTCTGTGCCTAAAGTTTTATTTTTCTTCTCCACTCGTCTCTCTCCATCCAATACATGTCCTCCAGTCCTCTTGCTCTCAGTCCAGTTCTTATTTCCTGCATCCACGAGTTTCGAGGTCTTCCTCTCCTCCTTCTTCCAGGTGGACACCATTCCAATGTTTTCCTGGGTTTTCTTTCTTCTTGCATTCGTCGTACGTGCCCATACCAATTTAATTGCTTATATTGTATATAATCTACTATTGAATAACCAATATTCATTTTTTCTCTTATGATTGGTTCTTGAATACCGGCCTAAATCTGTCGATTTAAAAACGAGAATGTGGGCTAATTGCATATTTCTTAAACTTGCTTTAAAAAAGTTAAGAGTAATTAATTATAAATAATCACATTATTAACTTATTGAGAGCTCCGTAAATCTCGCTTAAATAAGCATAGCTTAAAAATAATAATTTCCTAGAGAAAACGTATTTTGTATGATTACTTGGTTGAAGAATTCTGTGCCACCGACAAACGTTTATATTTCCATGTTACCGCATTATCACAGAAGTGAAAGTGAAAATGAAGACTTTACGCAACGCACGGATGGTAATGGACATAATAACATGCCATCACACGACAAATGAATACTAATTTACGTGTATAAATATAGTAGCTACAAGAGTGGGAATGATAACATCTATTAACACTTGCACGTCTCAAACAAACTGAGTCACTCACTATATAACATGAATTCTAGTTATTTGGGCGCGGTAAATATTTCAAGGCCTTTAACCATGGCTTGCAAACCAAACAAGGCTGAAGAAGTCAACCATCTGTTTCCAACAGATGCTAATTTTACAATGATTTTTTTAAGATAAGAATGCCGACTAGAGGAAGAGGACTAAAAAGTAAACCATGAACAATAAATTATACTGAGCAACAAAAAAATATTTTATTTTTATCTCAGAAAGAATAATATGTGATTCTGAAAGTATTTTTCTCCTGAATTCAAATATATCGGTTTTTCTCCATCACGCAAGGTTTCCGAGAGACAGGAATTTATGATTCCAAACACTTTAATATTTTCTACATTCGTAACTACACAATATTCGAACATTTGGACTCACCTAGAAAGCAAGAAATGACGATTTTCTGCAATATTTCGCCTGTGGAGCATCCCTTATGATGGTCCAACAATAATCGGCCTACATATTAGGATTCAATTTGCCTTGATATCTCTTTCCCATAGCTGAAAACCATTTGAGTTAGATTATTTGGTTTTATTTTCCGATGGACAAATGGACGAAAAAACGTTTATTAAACATAATTATTTAAATCCATTAATTGAAATAAAAAGACTGTGGGTGATGGAGAAATTCCAAATACGTATTTGAAAATACGATAAAAAATTGCATCAAGTACAACTATTGGTACTCATGAGACAAAAATCATGTTGACCAGTGTAATCAATACATTATATCACTGATTCTAACTACTATGTTCGCGGTATAATGGACTTAAGTAAAAAAAAAAAAAACTTTCAGGACAAGTAAAATGAACTTCAAGATGATCTCTAAAAAAAAGAATGTTCGTGTAGACATTCTGTGTTTTGGAATATAAAAAAATATTCTAAAACACAGAATATCAAGTCGAACATACTTTTTTTTAGAGATCATCTTAAAGTTTATTTAGCTTGTCCTGAGAAGTTTGGTTTTTGACTAAATCCATTATATCGCACACCATAGAATTGTAAATTTAAACATTATAAATAAATACCTTGGCAGGTGCCGTCGTCCTCAATTGGGTTATTTTTTTTAAACTGTAGACCTTTCAGAAACCGGCTTTCATCTTCAGCAGATGGGTGTGCGCTATTCACCTGCTGAAGACGGAACCCGGTTTCTGAAAAGCCTACTAACTAATTCATTGGCACTATCGAATCTTTAGGTTCATGACCGCGAGGACATAAGCTCTCCACACATTCCTATCCTGAGCTAATGTTTTCCAATCATCCCTTGTACAATCTACTTCCTTTAAATCTATTCTCCCACTTCATTCTTGGTCTACCAAATGAATGTTTTCCTTCTGGTTTTCCTTCAAGAAGCATCCATGCCTGTCTTTCATTCCCCATTCGTGCCACTTTTTTACGTATGAAATTGTTTTTATATTCTATAATATTTTGGGATGTAGGCACTTGAAAATAATTTTTAACACTCTATATACCGCTTTGATAAACAGTTTCCATGTGTTAGGCCTATGTCAAATATTAGGTGAAATTCACCATCTTAAACAATACAGTCCCCTATCAATATGTAGGATCTTCTTGGTGGAGATTATGACTGATTTCGTTAATCAGTACTACGAATATTAATAAAACCCATCACCATCATCATCTTAAGGCACGACAACTTCAAAAGTGAAAGTTTTGGCCTTCTCGACAATCCTCCTCCATGCCAATCTGTCTCTTGCCATATTCAAATTAGTCACTTTCATTTTCCTTAGATCGTTCATTGTGTCATCCTCCCATCTGATCTTCGGTCTTCCAATAGCTCTAGGTTTTCATTTGTAGAGTTTCTTGACCAGTCTCTGATCATCCATTCTTATCAAATGTCCAAGTCAACCAATTCTGAGAGATCTTATATGGTTCACTATATTCTGATTTTTATTAATTTGTTTAGTTCGTTATTTGTTTTGATTCTCCAACCTATTTGGTCCAAATATTCTTCTTAAAATTTTTCTTTCAAAAATTAATAATTTCTGTTTTATTGTTTCTTTTAGGACCCAAGTTTCACAAGCATATGTAACTACTGGTCTAATGAGTGTTTTGTATAACCTTATTTTTGCAGTTTTTGATATTAATTTGCTCTTAAATAAGGTTCTATTTGCAAAACAAGCTTTATTCTCATTTACCAATCTTTCCTTAATTTTCTCTTCAAATGCATTATGTCCATTTACATAGTACCTAAGTATTTAAATGATTCTACAAAGTTAATTTGAATGTCATCAATTTGTAGATTTTCTGATTTTCTGTTGTTGTGATTACTACGTTTTAAATATTTTGTTTTCTCTTGATTTATTATTAGACCAACCCAGTCACCAACATATGTTAAAAATCGCATATATACTTCCAACGCCAAATCCTTACAGGTAATTCTAAGTCAATGTGGGAAGTTAATATTTTTAGAAGTAGAGATCCAACATTTCTTGATCACGTATTTTTAAGATCTTCACAAGACACATTACGAAATTATGTTAGACCATTATAATTCCCTTCACTGGATCTATCACGAAGCAGTTCACTGGGCATTAATTAAAAACCATTCTTTCTACTGTAGAAATAAACTTGATGGAATAAAAGCGTTCACCAGCTGATTTCACGTTTTGATTAAATTCTTTTAAAAAAGACCAGCCTCCTGGTCTCATTGAGCAAGCGCTTCTGGAGTAAGGTATTCCGAATTCCATTACCGGCCCTGGATATTCGAATTATTCTCTAAAGCAACATTTATCAACCTAGCAGTCCCGAGCCATCTTGGGTTCTGAGGGGGGATGTTTCGGTGGGTCGCAAAGTCCCAAAATGAGATAAAGGACCGAAAAAAAAACGAACTAACAAACTCACTGGCACTATCGAACCCGTAGATTCATGACCCCGCGGATATAAGCTCTCAATACATCCCTATCCTGAGATAATGTTTTCCAATGATCTATTTCCCTCAAATCATGGTTAATATTATTCTCCCACCTCATTCTTCGTCTACCCACTGGGCGTTTAACCTCTAGTTTTCCTACAATTAGCTTCCAAGCACCTCTTTTATTCCTCATTCGTGTCACACTCCTCTTGTTCTCATCCCAGTTCTTATTTCTTGCATCCACGATTTCCAGGTGGATACCATTCCAATGTTTTCCTGAGTAACCTTTCTTCTTGCATTCGTCGTACGTTCCCATACCAATTTAATTGCTTAGTTTCATTTATTATTTTCAATAATGATGAAGAAGATGATAATAATAATAATAATAATAATAATAATAATAATAATAATAAATTAATAATGTATTAATAATTCCAAATAGCCACCGCGATCTTCCAGGTAGAATCCAGCGAGTCCACTAGTTATGGTATAGCTAATATACAGAGTCAGATAATTAAGATTAGGGTTATTTGGTCATATAAATAGGATGCAAGAATTGAAATTAGCCTAATTAACTTACAAAAGAACATCAATCGGAAGCAAAAAATTGGGCGGAGAGAAAACCAGATGGGAAGATATTTTAAATGATTTAAACGCGATGAAAATAGGTAAGCCACTGGATAAAAATAATACAAATCGCGAAGAAGAGACGAAGGTTGTTGAGAAGATCAAAAACTTTTAACTTAGAATAATAGTGACTAGTGAAAAATAAGAATACATTGATATCACAGAAAACAAGTTGCTAGTATAAAATCAAAATCGCTTTTCAGAAGAGCAATTTTTTAAACCGATAACTTACATTATTCTTATATGTTATCAAGAAATAAACATTTATAAATCGGAAAGTACTAGATTACAGTGCGCAGAAGGTTGGGAGATGATCAAATATACTTAACTAATTTTAGCCATTTTTCGACTTCAAAACATTCCATTGATCGCAAATATTATTTAATGAAATGGCGATTATGGTTAAATGGATACAGTTTATAGGTTTAGTGCCTACTCTGGCGTTTAAATCTCCAGCTATTATTAATTAGACTTGGATTAATTTTATTGGTTTGGTTAGGTGATTTTTATAAAATTCTATATATTCCTATATTCTACCCTCCCCTGGATTAAAAACGAATATTAAATAGAAAACTCATAACACGACAGGCCTAGAAGACCCTTGGGCCTACCAGCCAGATACTGATCTCACACATGTGTTAATCTAAGAGGTGGAGCCCCTACTTATTGCAGCTACCGTATAGAAGAAGTTCGGGTAATGTGGACCCTTCGGTTTAAGTGGACCCTGTTAATATCTTCTTTAATTGGTGCTGCCCTCGAATAGAAAATATTTTAACTTCTTCCCCTCATCAACTTTGATGTGTTCAAGGCCAATTTAATTTATTCTTTGTGAAAAGAAGGGTTTATATGTGATATTTATGAAAATTACTATTTTAAAAGTTTTTCAAGCTAAGAATTAATTCTTAATTTCTGCTTTTGAATATTACAAATGTTGAAAAAAAGTCTAAATATATCATATTATGTAGATGCTGTTTTAATATACTGACGAGTTTGGTTTAATATTATGTAACATGGTGGCTGTATAAAATAATTAAACATAACAAAGGAATTCGATTAATGTGGACCCTCCATGAGGCGGTTAAAGTAGACCTGGGTCCCCTTTACATGAATACATATATTTTATCAATGAGGATGCCATCTGTATAAACCATTCACTTAATTAATTTTATTTAATATCCTTGTAATTTTATTAAACTCAAAGACCGTCGCTTTCTGCAGTTGAATGACATGTGAATATTATAATCAACAATAATTTTTCAAAACATTAAATAAATATCAACGCTTTTTAATTACGATCAGCCATAAATATTTTCAGATTAATCTGTGCCTGTCTGTGTAAATTAATAGAGCAAATAAACTTAAAAATAGACTAAAAGCTGGGATGGACTCTGGTTCCACTTTGCCCGAATATGCAAGTTAAAGTGGACCTTTCTTGTGTTGAATATAATAACAATGCTATTTCATAGTTATACTATTATTCTACCAGTTATATTATATGCATGCGAAACATGAACTCTTACTTTAAGGGAGGAAAGAAGATTACGAGTATTTGAGAATAAAGTTCTTAGGAAAAGTTTTGGACCAAAGAGAGATGAACAGACAGGTGAATGGAGAAGACTACATAACAATGAACTACATGGTCTTTATAGGAAGCCAGATATAATGAGAACAGTTAAGTCGTAGAATGCGATGGGCAGGACATGTGGCACGAATGGAGAATGAAAGACGTGCATGGAAGCTTCTTGTAGGAAAACTAGAAGGAAAACGCCCAGTTGGTAGACCAAGAATGAGGTGGGAGAATAACATTAACTATGGTTTGAAGGAAGTAGATTATACAGGAGATGATTGGAAAACATTAGCTCAGGATAGGGATGTATGGAGAGCTTATGTCCGCGCGGCCATGAACCTACGGGTTCGATAGTGTCAGTGAGTTAGTTAGTTAGTTAGTTATTTCATAGTTATAACACTAATAATAATTGCTGTAATTAAACAAAATTCAACTCCCATAATGAAAAGAAGAGAAATAAATTCAAAAGAGGGGTTCACATTACCCGAAGTTCCTCTGCAAATTATCAACCTGGAGCCACTACTTATTGTAGTTATAAAAAATTCCTCACGATGCTGGGTGGGCACTGGTCCCATACTGGCCGATATCCCATGAGAAAATTTCTTCCCCTATGACGACTCGAATCAGCACATGTCCCGTAGCCTCCACCAAGATATCATGCCTTAAACCGCTCGGCTATGGCGCGGGACATTAACGACTATCATTGTTACACAATTCCTTGATGTTCCTTGTCTTATATTTATTACTCTTTCATTAAAATACGGGTATTAAAATATTCAGCATCAATTCTTCTAGCCCCCCGCTGTGGTCTCGAGGTAGCATGCTGCCTTGTCACGCAGCGGGCCCGGGTTCGATTCTCGGTCGGGACAGGCTCCTGGGTGAGGTTATTTTGGGGGGGGGGGGTTTCCTCACCTGTAAGGCACATGTTCGGGAAGCCTAAGGCCCAACGGTCTTCGAAAATCATCGGCCATCATCATTATCATCCTTATCATCTCACCGGTGTGGAAAGCAACGGGAAGTTACCACACCTATAATTCCCTAGTGAAGTTGCAAAGCATGCTATGATTGCAGTGAAAGACCTGCCCTAGAGCAGAATTAGAATAGACTATACTGCTATTCCAAATGCTGCTCTTTTCATGTCGGTAGGTCGTAATAGAGATGAATCTTAAGTTTTAATTGCAGTTTATGAGACCGGAACGAGCCTTGAAACCTCAACTCGTGGAATGTTGTTGTTGATGATGAAGGATACTGTTAATGAAATTCCAATCCAGAGATGTTGTCTTTAAGACTTTAGGAAAAGAAAAAGGATTATCGGTCCCGGAATTTTAATCCAGGATCTTCTTAATAAGAGTTTCAAACATTACCGATTCAGCAATGTCTCTCGGCACAAACAATTTGTTCGGACAGTCATGGCTAACGATGAGGCACATTGTAAAAACAGAAATGCCTTGAGTTTGTGTTGTAATAAGATATTAATATGCACAGTGTCTGTCAACAAGCAGGCGATGGATGATTCCGCAACTCTGTACGTGATTCGTTATTTAACGAGTTTAAATAGGCTTATACAGAGTGATTCAGAATTCCTATACACAGTACTGTGGTTGTAGAAAACTACGTAGAAAAAGGCTATATACAAAAAATGAAGATCACAATGTCAAAAATTGATTTTTTAGCGAATTTCGAAGGAATGAAGCTATTGAGAATGTACCTATGAAAATATTATTGAAAAAATACAAATCTTCATCGATCCAACCTTAGATATCGAAAATATCCATGACAATTTTTTATTTTATTTTTGGATTGTTTCTGTTATTTACACAGGTATCATCAACCAAAAATATACAATTTTTTTTTCTTTCACACTTCCCAATCTTGCGTGTCTGCTTCTGTTAATTTCTCTTCTTCATGTTGTCTTGAATTCCCTTTATCCACGTTGGCTTTGGTCTATCACGTTTCCCCTTTCCAGGATGTATGCATTTCAATACTTCTTTGTTTCTGTGTCCCTTCTTCTCATTATATGTTCATACCATATTAGTTGGATTTCTTCAATCTCTTGTACGATATCATTTTTTATATTCATTATTTCTCTTATTGTATTATTATTTTATTTTATCTAATATTCTTGCCGATCTTCTTAAAAAGTCAATTTCTGTGACTAATAACTTTTTTCTGTATTTTTGCTTCAACGTCCAGGTTTCCGCACCATATAATAAAATACTCTTCACAAATGTGTTATATATATATATATATATATATATATATATATATATATTGTGTGTGTGTGTGTGTGTGTGTGTGTGTGTGTGTGTCTTAGAATGCTCCAGCGGCCACATTTTTTTTTTCCGGAATCAAAGTGGGCATATAATAATCAATTAAGAAAAGTAAATGCGAGTTCGTCGTTAATCTTAAAATTGATCTATTAGGAGTAGGAGCTAACCTGAAGCGTACATTTAAAAAAAAGCGACTTGTTTTCTCGTTACGTAACCGGATTCATACTATTTAATCAACAAAAGGAAGATATATCACAATCGGACCATACATTCAACTACCTGAGGAATTTGCTAGTTTACGCAGTTCCCGCCTGACGGACTTGTTTGTTCTATAGGCCTAATGATGACAAGGAATAAGATTTCACATCTCATACTTCACTGTAGACAACCACAACCCACAGTGAAGAAAGGTGAAGTCATCTGATGTAACGTGTATTCTATTTAATATTAGTTTTGTATTTTTAACTAACGACCCTCTTCGATAATCAATTTAACCGTGAAAAGATTGGCAAATCTTTCTCATAGGCCTCTTATATTCAGTGAATCCAGGACACATGACAAACTTTTCCTTGAACCAGTAAAAATCACTTACTACCTTCATATCGCAATATAGCTACTATTGTACAAACGATAAAATAACATAAAAACCATTGGATTCAATATATACGGAGAATAGATAGGCCTATTACGAAACAGCCTAGGCCTTTAATAAGATACTTGAGAACGTTAAGGTAGAGATGGAGAGAACAACTGCGTGCGATTTCCATGAAGTGAATAAGAGGAAGATATAAAATAAATAAAAATTTGCATGGTTCAGTATTCAAGTTTAGGTTATACAGGATCTATGGTTAGCAGAATAGCAGGGCCATCGCAGAAGACCTCACAAACGTCACAAAACAACGGATCAACACCCAGAACTCTGCCACGCCAGAAATCGAAGCCGGCAAAGTCCCATTTTCACTTATGACGTTAAATATTCTGGATTACACATATTATGTCCACCTCTGTAGTGTAGAGGTAATGTCGTTGTCTTAGATGCAGTAGGTCTCGGTTCGATCCCCGGTTGGGACAAATTTCTTGGGTGAGGTTTCCGTTCTTTTTTTTCTTTTTTTCCCCCCTCACCAGTATGGCAAATGCCAGGAAAAGTTAAGGCTCAAATAGTCCCTGATCATCATCTGGCCATCACAATCATTAATATAATATGCATCTTGTTTGGTATCAATATATGAGTGAATGGCGCGTCTTGTCTTAAATGTTCATGTTATCTCGGAGATGGTGACCAGTCTCATGGGTTAGTGGTCAGAGTTTCTGACTACTGGATTCGATTCCCGGTCAAACCATAGGCATTTTTCCTTAAAGGGAATCATTCCTATGGTTTCCCGTGGTCTGGAATTTAGGTTAAGAACTCTCCTGGCGCTTCATTATACATCATATTGTCGGGGTAACGTAACTTCGCCTTCTAGGCACCCCAACTTCAGAAGTGGGTTACAATTAAGTCAATGTCAGGAAAGAACACCAGAAATGTCGAAATGATAATCTGGGGAATTGAAAAAAAAAATCTCGGAGATGGTCTGACACTGAGCTTGATCACTCATCCATGGAGATTCTCCATGTCCTTGTGTGGTTAAAACATATGTACGTGATCAAAAGTTAAAAATTCTCTACCGACAGATCGTGTCCCCTAAGACTCGGATGTCACGGGGCATTTAAATTGTGCTACAAAGGAAGAGCTTAAACTAAGGTATAGTCCGTCGCTGTGGCGTGGTCGGTAGAGTCCCTACCTTCCACTCCGGCGACCCGGGTTCGATCCCCGGCGGGGTAAGGGATTTTTAAAATCTCAATCTTGGGACTGGGTGTGTGTCGTGTCCCTGTTGTACCCATTGGGTTTAATTCCTCAAATATATATATATATGCCTACATAGGCTATAATAAAGATCAAACAATTTCACAAGTGTACATTCAGTAATGTACTAACTCTAACCTAAGAGACATTGAACCTACATAAAATATCAGAGACGGATCTGCATTTTGAGTGGGATGGTACCCTTTGCACTAGTAACAATAGTGACACTCATCGCAGCCCTGCGGAAGAAGATAAGTTATCAAGCAGTGATATTAAGAAGGCAGTGCATGGTGTCGAATATGTTGTTTTTAAAAGAAAATGAAAATATGGGAAAACACGAATGTGATGTTTTAACAAAATTTCTAAACATTACCAGATGGAACACTATTGCTCGTTGTAACAAGCCTAAGATTTGCACATGACTACAGAAACTGAAATAACAGTTTCTACTTGATTTTTTACATAACTTTTTTGATTTTCATTTGTCACCTTCTTTTCCTTTTTGAAATAAATTAAGGGCACACCCAGACTCAAGGTTGTTATTTAAATCCCTTACCTCATCGGGAATCGAATCCCGGTCATTAGAAGGACTTATTATCTTGCCACAGCGACGGACATAATTTGATCTCTTTCCGTGATTCTTGTACACACAATTTTGTTAATACTACTACTACTACTACTACTACTACTACTACTACTACTACTACTACTACTACTACTACTAATAATAATAATAATAATAATAATAATAATTATAAAATAATAATATACCCTAATAATAGTATTATTATTATTATTATTATTATTATTATTATTATTATTATTATTATTATTATTATTATTATTATTATTATTATTATTATTATTATTATTATTATGCAAAGATTATTATTCTCAAGGCGATTTAACTAAAAAGGTGGAGATAATGAAATGAAAGTTTTATCTGCTAATTTTAATAATACGTAAAATAAATGAAATCAATTTATTTAACTTTTTAATTAGACTACTTTAAGAATATGAAGAACTCGCTGAATTGTTTTCACTTGCCTGGTTATCTTTTTCACTATATTGTTATGCATTTTTAAATGAACACAACGTTATCATTCACACATTTAATTTGTTTTTGCTTTAGTTTATACGTCCGACGCCACCCGGACCATACATGGATTCGACCTGACGGGAGAGAATATTTAAGATATAAGATTCTAAAACTTGTTAACAGAAATAACTTACCCTAATGTTGCACTAACATATTCAACGACTTGTTCTTGACAATAATCAATTATAAAATTAATTTTGAAATATAAAAAAAAAAAAGGACTCACCAATTTATATCACTCAAATGTCTTCACATTTTCCTCGTTTTTGTACAGGAAAATAATATCATCAGGCTCTTTGCTACCTCATTCTAGAAGATGAAGGAAAAACTGAACTAAGTCACTAAAATCCTGGTGGAATTCCAATAGTTCCTGAAGGAACCGTCACACACAATACTTGGTCTCACTTTCCCGAAAGAGCTTTACTGCACACCGTAGCTAAGGTGAAATCACTCTAGCATCCCGCACCTTGTCTCGGTATTGTCGGCAAAGAAAAAACTGACGTCAGAACACGATCCGCCGAAGGCTGCTTTGTAAGCATACTCGATAGAGATTGGAACGGACCAAGTGCGACGTAGGCGAGCAAGAAGTTTTCTTGCTACTTGATGTTTGAACCAAGAATGGCAAATCCAAGGTAAAGGGGTGTATACAATTTAAAAATGACTCTACATTTGTAATGCTCTCTCTCACCTTACAAGCGTAGGAGTTGAATACTGTAAAAACGTCACGCCTCCGTTAGCAAGAAAAAAAGTTTTTTTTTCTTACATGTGGTTGGCCTAGGACATGTATGCTATATTTACCAATAACATAAAAAATTGTCCTAAATTAAAATAACATTAACAAAATGTAATCCTTTTTTTTTTTAAACCAAGATCATTCTATTATCTTTTGTGTAGAGCGGCAAGACTGAAACGCACTAGTCGATAATTGTTGAACTTCTCCTTGGATGCCAGATGTAAAATACAATTCATTAAACTTTCCTTCCATAGTAATTCTGCCCGAAGGCAGGTCCTTCACTGCGATCATAGCATTTCCATGCTATGCTTGCAGCTTTACTAGGGAATTATAGGTGTGGTAGCTTCCCGTTGCTTTCCACACCGGTGAAGGATGATAATGATGATGAAAAGGATGATGATGATGGCCATATGATTTCGGGGACCGTTTGGGCCTTTATGATTTCCTGACATTTGTCTTACAGGTGAGGTTAAACCCCGATAAAAACCTCACCCAGAAAAACTGCCCCGACCGGGGATCGAACCCGGGCCCGCTGCGTGACAAGGCAGCACGCTACCTCGAGACCACAGCGGTAGACCATTAAACCTTAGGGAGCCAAAAAAAGATTGACCCTAGGACTAAAAAAAATAAGTTTGTTCACATATATATCTTAACAATTTCAAAAAACGACGAAAGTACATCCGCCTTTGTTTTGTGTTAATTCGAATACCAATATAAACAGTCCATAGATACCTTAAACAAAACACACCAAATAAGATATACAAACATAATGCTAATTTCTAACTTGAAATTCCAAAATGTTTAAATGTATTCAATTATGAGATAGCTTAAAATTTCTTAAGTAAAAAGTGGAACTAAACAAATATAGGACCTACTAACTTGCTATTATGCATTACAAGGACTCTTGTCGTCCCGATTGCTCTAAAAAATATTAAACTGAAATATATAAAAGTCCACCGCTGTGGTATCGAGGTAGCGTACTGCCTTGTCACGAAGCGGGCCCGGGTTCAATCCCCGGTCGGGGCAGTTTTTCTGGGTGAGGTTTTTATCGGGGTTTTTCCTCACCTGTAAGACAAATGTCAGGGAAACTTTAAGGCCCAAACGGTCCCCGAAATCATATGGCCATCATCATCATCCTTCACCGGTGTGGAAACCAACGGGAAGCTACCACACCTACAATTCCCCAGTAAAGCTGCAGGACCTGCCTTCGGGCAGAATTACTAAGGATGGATATATAAAACTGTTATTTCCCCATTTATATTATATGGATGCGAAACACTCTTACTTTAAGAGGAGCAAAATATATTACGAGTATTTGAGAATAAAGTCCTTAGAAAAAATTTTGTATCAAAGAGAGATGAACAGACAGGTGAATGGAAAAGACTACATAACAGTGAGGTATATGATCTTTATAAGATACCAGATATAATAAAGAAGAGTTAAGTCTCGTAGACTGCTATGGGAGGACATGTGGCACGAATGGGGAATTAAAAAGGTTATGGAAGCTTCTAGAAGGAAAAGCAAAGAGAAAACGCCCAGTTGGTAGGCCAACAATAAGATGGGAGAATAACATTAACCGTGATTAGAGGGAAGTAGATTACACAGGGGATGATTGGAAAATATTAGCTCAGGAAAGGGATGTATGGAGAGCTTATGTCCGCGCGGTCATTGACCTACGGGTTCGATAGTACCGTTAGTTAGTTAGGGCCTACTAACTTATTAATAATAAAAACGACTAAAAATCAACAAATTTAATTGTTGCATCATTTTTTTTTTTAGTTAGAGCATCTTGAATACGGTGTACCACAAAATATTGTATGAATCTCGTACGAAATTTCACGTTTAAACCTCGGGCCAATTGCATCCTCGGGACAAAAGTAAATAAGTATTAATTTCATCCTTCATATATAAAATGCTATTTTCACCCCAATTTTTTAAATATTCAAGTTCATCATCAAACATCACCAATCGTCCTGGTGGACTTGCTCGCCTCTGACTCTGAAATTTGAGAGCTGAAATCCTGCCGGAGTCGAAAGATTTTTAAAGCGTAAAATCCTGAATAGGACTTAATTCAGAAGGGAAGTAAAGTCGAGAATCCTAAAGTTAAATTAAAACTAATAATCTCCAAAGTTATAAATATAGAAGCTTCTTTAAGTCTTCGTACTAGATTTACAACACGTAAAATAATCTGATGCTTAAAATAAAATATAATTTTTAAGTCAAATTTATCGGAAAATTTTGTAGTATTGCCTTTGGTAATTTCTTTCATATTGATTTATCATATCAGACTTTACTTATTTGCAGTCTAAACACCTCATTACAAGAAGCATGCTTGGGGAAACCACAACATATATAATACAGAACATTAAAGTAATATAATTTTTTATATTTGATAAAATACAGGTACATGAAACTAGATACAGTTTCAAATTTATATGATCCAACTTCAAGACATGTACTCTATTTACAAAATGCTTTTGTGTCTAACTAACTAACTAACTCACTGGCTCTATCGAACCCGCAGACATAAGCTCTCCATTCATCCCTATCCTGAGCTAATATTTTCCAATCATTCCCTGTATAATCTACTTCCCTCAAATCATGGATATTATACTCCCACCTCATTATTGATCTACCAACTGAGCGTTTTCCCTCTGGTTTTCCTACAAGAAACTTCCATGTACCTCTTTCATCCACAATACGTGCCACATGTCCTGCACATTGCAGTCTACGAGACTTAACTGTTCTTACTATATCTGGCTTACTACTATACATATAATGTAGTTCACTTTTATGTAAGTTTTCTCCATTCACCGGTCTGTTCATCTCTTTTTGGGCCAAAATTTTTTCTAAGAACTTTATTCTCAAATACTCATAGGCCTAATTTTCTTTCATCCCTTAAAGTAAGAGTCCATGTTTCGCATCCATATAATATAACTGGAAGAATAACAGTTTTATATGCCTATATTATTTTCAGTTTAACGTGTTTTGAAAGGAGTTGGGATGACATGAGTCACTGTAATGCATAGGCCCAATAGCATGCATTTCCAGAATTGAGCCTATGTTTAATTTCTTTGTGCATCTCATTCCTATTTCTATTTATTGTTCATAGATATTTTAAATCAGCCACTTCTTCAAAATTTCCATCATTTGTCATTAGTTGTCAATTTCCATTACTTATATAACGCATTTCTAGGTGTGAGTATACATTCAGTTTTAGTGATGTTTACTTCCAGTTCCAATTTCTTAGTGTTACTGAATAGAGCGTGTATTTTGGCCCTTAGTATCTCCTCGCTATCGCTCAATAATACTACATCATCAGCATAAACTAACAGCCTATTATAACCATTGAGTTGTAGGCCTTCTCATTCTCCAAAGATGTGATTGGCATGCTCTAGTACAAAATTGAATAGTAGAGGAGATTATTCATCTCCTTGCTTTAACCAATTGTGAATTTCAGAAGTATCCAAAAATTGTTTGCCTACACGAAATGCTTTTGTGTCACCGGCATATATTTCGCTTTCTATTCATTTATATGCAGCTTCATATTCTCAGCAGTCTTTTCCAAGACTAGTTAATATAAAAACATTATATATTTATATGGGACGTAAGTATGATATTTAAACCATAAGTATACATTGCAGTTTATATAACGTTAAAAGCAATATAAAACGAAGCAACTACCTTCGCATACTTAACATCATCCTTTGCGTGGATGGGAGCCTTGAAATGTCTGCACTTACCATGGTCCGGATGTTTGCGAAATATCTTATTTTAAAATAAACAACAAGTTTCCTGACAACATATATTAATTTTCCGACTAAATTAAATATTAAGTAATAAGAGCAAAATTAAATTCTAATTAATCTTATTTTCTTGACAAGATTTATTAATATTATAGTATCCTTGTGGATGTATAATCTTAAAATGATTAACGGCAACGTTCCTAGAAGCAATACTGTTCGTGATCATCTTTGTTTGTTTCTATCACGTGTAAAAAGGAGTGAAAAATGTTAACAGAAATTAAATATATTATAAATAGGCATATACATTGTAAACTGAAAAACATACTGTAGACATCTTATTGTTTTTGCTTTAAGCTTGCAGTTTGTTGAATAATTCATTCTTATGTCATTGTGTTTTCGGTTGACATCCTATATAGAGGATTAAGGTCGTTTTGTGTATTATTATCAGGAATGAAACTCTACTGAACGAGAACGTACTTAAAGATCTGAGCCCTCTTTTGAATGATTGATTGATCCCCGTTCGTTCCCCTCGGAACATAGGTGCTCCGCTAGTGGGAAGTAGATTAATTTATATATAGGCCTACTCATTTCCCTATAGATTTCAGTACATCCCCTCGAGGAGACAACAAGAAGGAAAATAAGTTATTAATTGGATGGAGGAAGATCGGATAAATTTTGCTGAGATACATTTTCAGGGTTGATGTTCTTTTACGAGCATGAAAATATTCAGACTCGGGTCTCACGGCTTAAAGTCACTCCAGACGACTTGTCCCTTTGAACGCTCTATCTAAGAAATTAACCGAAAATATTTAGTACTTTTTAACAACTAATGATGGAACATGTTCCTTAAATCCTTCAAAGTTTTTTTTTACTGAAATTTTACTTTGTTGAGAACGACGGAGTTCTCAGATACATATTTTATTATTTTAACATTTCAATATTGTACTATGTAGTAATAAGTTGGTTACACTTTTGTTCAGTTATTGCTTGATACAAATACAAATAAAAAGTGCTGTATACTTACTTACTTACTCACTGGCACTATCGAACCCGTAGGTTCATGACCGCGCGGACATAAGCTCTCCATACATCCCTATCCTGAGCTAATGCTTTCCAATCATTCCCTGTGTAATCTACTTCCCTCAAATCATAGTTAATGTTATTCTCCCACCTCATTCTTGGTCTACCAACTGGGCGTTTTCCCTCTGGTTTTCCTACAAGAAGCTTTCCATGCAAGTCTTTCATTCCCCATACGTGCAACATGTCCTGCCCATCGCAGTCTACGAGACTTAACTGTTCTTATTATATCTGGCTTCCTATAAAGACCATGTAGTTCATTGTTATGTAGTCTTCTCCATTCACCTGTCTGTTCATCTCTCTTTGGTTCAAAAATTTGCCTAAGTACTTTATTCTCAAATGCTTGTAATCTCATTTCCTCCCTTAAAGTAAGAGTCCATGTTTCACACCCATATAATATAACTGGTAGAATAATAGTTTTATATATTTTCAGTTTAACGTTTTTTGAAAGGAGTTGGGACATCAAGAGTCTCTGCAATGCATAATAGCACGCATTTCCAGAATTGAGCCTATGTTTAATTTCTTTGTGCATCTCATTCCTATTTGTGATTATTGTTCCTAGGTATTTGAATTCAGCCACTTCCTCAAAATTTCCCTCATTTCCATTATATAATGAATTTCTACGTGTGACCATATATTTAGTTTTATTGATATTTACTTCCAGTCCTAATTCCTTAGTGTTACTCAATAGTGTGTGTGTGTTGTCCTTTAGTATCTCCTCGCTATCGGCCAGTAGTACTACATCGTCAGCATAAACTAACAGCTTATTAATACCATTGAGTTGTAAGCCTTCCTCATTCTCTAAAGATTTAATGGCATGCTCTAGTACAAAATTAAATAGTAGAGGAGATAGTGCATCTCCTTGCATCAACCCATTCTGGATTTCAAAAAAAGTGCTGTATACCAATTTTATTACAAACGCATTAGATATAATGTTTTCGTTTGTTTCTTCTCTGTTCTCGGATTAGAAGATATGGTGCTATCACAAAATAAGATCACAACTCAGAGGATGTTAAATTTGTAAACAATGGATATAGAATGTCTTTCTTCCTTTGTCGAATAGTATCTCCTCTATCCCAGTGGGGTCAGGATTTTTAACCTGGTCTAAACCTTCTGGTGACACCATGGCCCTAAGGTTAACTCAGCCTCTAAAGAAATAACTTATGCCCTGGAAGTAAAGGCGGTCGTTGAGCAGGGCAGACAACTCGGTTGATATATTGAGCCTTCTAAAAATGCGGGATCCTTAACCTCCTACTACTCAAGAGCCTCCTAAGAACTGCAGTGAGATCATTCGAGCCCTTGAGTATTAAAATGGACCATGTCCATTATGTCATAGTTCGATAAAACAACATTTTCTTCTAAATACTGGTTTAAATAATATATATATATATATATATATATATATATATATATATATATTTAAATGCCCCAGGTTGTCTTTCGACATTCCTGGTTTCTCTCCTGGCATGGCGTACTTGTAACCCACTTCTGAGGTTCGGGCGCCTGGAAGGCGGGGTTACGTTGCCCCGATAATATGATGGGTGATGATGATAGTGGTGCGCCAGGAGAGTCCCTAATCCTAAGCTTAACCTAAGATGAATATGAATGATGATGATTGCGATGGTCATATGATTTCGGAGACCGTTTGGGCCTTAAAATTTTCCTGACATTTGTCTTACATGTGAGGAAAAACCCCGATAAGAACCTCACCCAGAAAAACTGTCCCGACCGGGGATCGAAACCGGGCCCGCTGCGTGACATTTTATTTGTTTTAATAGACACATGGTAACACTAGAAAAACACAATTATAAATCTAAATGTACTCTTGGGCTATCAGGTAGATGTGCTCACTTGCAATTGAAATTAAAGTGGACATGGTCCACTTTAATACTCAGGGCTCATTTTTACCTTAAAATAATTTTTTCTGTAAACTTTGCACATTTTTCAGAACACTCTGTACATTATACATACACAAGGTGTTCTGCACGTCAGATTTAACTTCAAACAGCGCCTATTTCTCACTCGTGACTTGACAGTATAAAATATACGTTGTACATGTACAATGTCAAAGAAGTTAAATAGATTAGTCTACTATATACACATACTAATCCCTACTGCATTCTACTCGTAATTTGTTGCACGTGTGAATGATTCAGCAGTATTCCTGAAAGGTATAACTATTTAAATATACTGAATAATATTTCCTTATTGATTTGGCGTGAGTGAGAAAAGCAGTCTATGTTTCGAAGACAGCCTCTTAACAATTTATAAGTCAACTGTATAATATGAAAATAATATTACAAATATCTAGCGATATTTAATCAAAATAACTGAATATTTGGTCCAATTAAAGAAACAGACGACAACTGGAGAATTGGAAATAACAATGAACTTAACATCTTAACACAAAATCAGTACATAATCAACTATATAAAGGCATAAACACTAGCTTTGTTAGGACATATCAACAGCATGAATGACGATAGATTAGTAAAAAAAAATAGAACCATAGGTAGACCCAAGAATAGGTGGAAAATGACGTAATTGAAGATATAATAAAGTTAAAAACACAGAACTGGCCAAGACTAATCCAAAATCGAAACGAATGACGGAAAATAGTTGAGAAGGTCAAAACTTCTACGAAGTTGTAGCACCTATTGAAGAATAAAACAATGAGAATCAGTAATTAAAAATACAAGATGGTATTACAAACAAATAAATAATGTAGTATTTTATATAAAAATAACCTGGATGAATGGAATTTTAAGCAAGAAGCTAGAATAACATGGGAAATTGTCATAAAACAACATAATTATTATAATTGGACGCATGAAGATGTTTTCATATAAACAAAGGTGCTGTATAAATAAATTATTAAATAATAACTTATTATTTGTATTTGAATTGTGCAATTTCTTCCTTAGTTTAAATTCTCCATTTGTAAGTAATTTTACATGTTCTACTCCAGTCGGGCCTTACAGGAACATGACCAGTCGGAAGAATTTTAAATACAAGTATATGGAGGGCCTCCCTATAAGTGTTATCAGCTCAAGCCAGGGCAACCTCCAGAGATAATATGAACATTTAACACATGACAACCAAACACTCATACACGAAACAAGGTATATAATATGGATGATTATGATGGCCAGATGGTATTCGAGGACTACTTGGATCTTAAAGTTTCCTAACATTTGTCTTACAAGTGAGGAAGACTCCCGATAAAACCTCATCTAGGAAATTTGTCTCGACGGGGAATCGAATACGTATCCGCTGTGTTTTAGGCAACGACTTTACTCCCAGGCCAAGGAGGTGGCTATGATTTAGTAACTTGGAAGAAAGGAATTAAAATCAGTACAAATGGTCACACGTATAAATGCATTATTAAATTACTCCTGAAAAATGATGGAAATTTTGAAAAAGTGACAGAATTTAAATGCCTAGGAACAATAATTATAAACAGAAGTGAGGTGCAGAAATTAATTAAACAAAGGCTTAACTCAGGAAACGCATATTATTATGCATTACAGAGACTCTTGCCAACCGAATTTTTCTAAAAAAATATAAACTAAAAATGTATAAAACAGCATTCTTTCAGTTATATTAAATGGATGTGAAATACCGTCTCTTACTTTAACAGAAGAGAAAAGATTATGAGAATTTGAGAAAAAACTTAGGAAAATTGTTGGCCCAAATAGAGTCGAATAGACAGGCGAATGGAGAAAACTACATGACAGTGAGCTACATTATCTTAATGGGAAACCAAATGTAATAAGGATAGTTAAGTCTCATAGACTATAAATCTTGTAGTATGGGTGGGAAACAAAAGAGGGGCATGGATGTAGGAAACACAAAGGGAAAGTTCACAGTAGGACAGGTAGGCCAAGAATGAGGCGGGAGAATAATATTAACATTGATTTGAGGGGAGTTAATTTTACAGAAAATGTTTGGAAAACATAATTCAGGATAGGGATAATGGACAGCTTATGTCCGCGCAGCCATGGATCTCGGTTCGATAATGCCAGTAAGTTAGTTATATCCTGAATTGGCTTATATTTTTAAACATATTGTAATAGAATATTTCATGAATGGTCTAACGGAAATAAAACGAGAGGGAATTGACATAATGGTGATGATTAGTAAAGCATAACGGCGGAGAAAGTGAATTAAAGCTCCGACTGGTCTGTTGGACCGGTTCTTATGAACTCTGTCCAATCCTATAAAAAGTAGAACCGGAATTACTTTTTAAATATTTATGACATAATACATTCAATTTAATACGTGTTCGTCTAGTTCCCCGTTATAATAAGAGTAGTTATTAAAAGAATACAAGTAGAATTTCCCCTTCCTTAATCAAATAAATTAAAGAGATATACTGTCTTGTTAATTGAAACTATCAAAAACAACTTTTTCTTTCATTATTTATCTGATTTTCTGCCCGTTTCACATTACCTACTCTATTAAAAATACAATTTTACATAATTAAAAAAATGTATCACATACACTAAATTTTTATTTTTTAACTGATAACAGAAATATGCTATAAGCTACTTTTTTCTAAAATTACAGATGACAATTAAGTCTTGTAGACTGCTATGGGCAAGGCATATGGTATGAATGGGAATAAAAGGGGAGGACATGGAAATTTGCTTGCAGGAAAACGAGAAGAAGGTAAATAGACCAAGAATGAGTTGGGAGAATAATATTAATCATGATTTTACGGAGGCGAATTATTGGAAAATGTAGGCTCAGGTTAGGAATGTATGGAGAGCTTCTGTCCGCGCGGTGATAATCCTCCGGGTTCGATAGTGCTAATGAGTTAATTAATTTTAAAATTATGGATAATTCTCAAGGCAATTAGTTAAATTTAAAATCAAGTATTTCTTCCAAAATATAAAATAGATTTATATGTATTTATTTATTTAGCCTGGCGGTGTTAAGGCCATATGTCCATCCCTTTCACTCACTAGACAAACATAAATATTAAGTTAACATACATAAATCACAACAATATTAGATACAAAACGAGTATTTGACCAAACTGAACAATAATGAAAGTAATATATATCCATCCATAGTAATTTTGCTCGAGGACAGGTCTTTCACTGCAATCATAGCATTTTCATGCTATGCTTTGCAGCTTTACTAGGGACTTAGAGGTGTGGTAGCTTCCCGTTGCTTTCCACACCGGTGAAGGATGATGATGATGAGTAATATATATATAGGCTAAAAAAACATACAACGGGTGAAAATTGAGATTGATGGAAAAATTATAGAACAAGTGTCAGATTTTTCTTACTTAGGAAGTGTATTTGCAGAGTATAAGAGTGACATTGATTCAAAATTACAAAAATATAATAAAATTAATGGGGTAATATGAAGACATTTTGGTAAACAGATGAGGACAGAGACAAAACTAAGATTACATAACATCACATCAAATGTTGCTCTAAAATACGGAAGTGAAATTTGGATTTTAAATAAAAGAAACTCTCATAAACTTCAAGTAAGCCAAATGCGCTTCTTACGATCATTGTTAGGAGTTAATAGACTGGATCACCAAAGGAACACTATTATCAGAGGAAAACTTGGAGTAACAAGTTTAAATGAAGATATACAAAGATACCAACAAGAATGGAAAAATCATCCGAGGAGAATGGCAAGAAATAGACTTCCAAAATTGGCATTCCAATATACCCCAACTGAACGTAGGGACCAAGGAAGACCAAAACATCGGTGGAAAGATCAAGACCATCTTCGCTAGGTTTACCGTACAGGCCACATGGCCTAAAACGAATTTGTTCATGATTATGATGATGATGATATATATTTTTTTGTCTAATGCCACCAGGTTGTATTTTATGACAATTCTGGTTTTCTCCCCTGGTATTGGCGTAATTGTAACTCACTTCTGAAATTGGGGCGCCTAGAAGGCGGAGTTACGTTACCCCGATGATATGATGGGTGTTAAATGATAATGAAGCGCCAGAAGAGTTCTTAACCTAAACTTAACATAAATTCCAGACCATGGACTTCCCTTTAAGGAAAAATTCCTATGGTTTGACCGGGAATAGAACCCGGGATCTCATGAACAGTAGTCAGAAACGCTGACCACTAGTCCATGAGGCTGGTTAGATGATGAGTAATATATATATATATATATCCACCGCTGTGGTCTCGAGGTAGCGTGCTGCCTTGTCACGCAGTGGGCCCGGGTTCGATCCCCGGTCGGGGCAGTTTTTCTGGGTGAGGTTTTTATCGGGGTTTTTCCTCACCTGTAAGACAAATGTCAGGAAACTTTAAGGCCCAAACGGTCCCCGAAATCATATGGCCATCATTGTCATCATCCTTCACCGGTGTGGAAAGCAACGGGAAGCTACCACACCTACAATTTCCCTAGTAAAGCTGCAAGCATAGCATGAAAATGCTATGATTGCAGTGAAAGACCTGCCCTCGGGCAGAATTACTATATATATAAAACACAAAAAGTTGATATTAATGAAATTTAAACCTACAATAAAATATACACAAATGGAGAACAGTCCTTATCAATTATATATGGAAAAATACAAGGAAAATATGAGTTTGAACCTAGTATTTTATTTAAGAATGCTCTATAAAATCTCAGGTCATTAGCGCCGCAATTCAAACCTAGACGTAAAAGGGCCAATACATTTTGTTCAGAGGTCTCTTCTTTCAGGATGGACGATCTTTCATGTGTCGAAAATCTTCGACATGGTATCTTTCTGAAGATTGAATTTTACGCCCGGAAAGGATCCATAATCCCAGCCGTTTCATAAGTATTTATCATAAGTAATGCCACGAGTGATTTCCAAATTATCGATAAATTCACGACTCACGAAGTGAGGAGTGAATTTATGTAGAGAATTTGGAAATCAAGAGTGGCATTTGTTAGGACTATTTAACGAATAAAATTAAGCTGTTTACTCACAAATCATTATTTAACTATAGTTATTTTAAAATATTTATATTTTTAATGTAAACGGCGATGTTTGAAAACAAATGAGAAACAATTGGTACGCATCTGCTTCTTTTGTTTATCACTGCAACCAGATCATACTATTTATTGCCAAAGGAACGCAATATTGTAAGAATGCTCTCTAGTGGAGAAAAAATGAAACACATCAAACTGTATATTAATTCATTTCTGATGTCGTATGATGTAAATATGACAATTATATTTTTCTGCATTATTACCTGGGAAAAAAATACATTTAAGAAAGTGCAAATAGTGGTTTCTTTTTTTGGTGGTATAATCAATTGCTACAAATGTTTTTATATTAACTCCTGCAAGCGGTATGTGTTGACATCCATGCACTATATATACAATCTAGTAGCCGTATTTCTTAAAGAACCAGTCACTGCAAAATAATGGTTAGACCTGTTCAGAATATTAAAAAGGAGGAGCTTTCTTTAATATGGTAAATTTAATATTGATAAATATTTGGTGAAACACGACTGTGATTGGTTGTAAAACAGAAATCATTTAAACGTGATTGGTCACTGACTCCCATTTGGGGCATAAGTTAAATAGTCCGAATAATCTTGTCACAAATCACCTTAGCGAACCCGAAAACCATGGCTAATCTCGTCATTTTAGACATTTTATTTTTCACCTCTAAAAAGTAAAGTGATCCCACAACAGGCCCGGAGGCCCTTGGGGTAGTAGGAGGTTAAGGCTCCCACTTTTTCTAGACAATCGGCACTTTATGTCAGCCCTGCGTGACGGCTGCCTTTACCCCAGAACAAGAGTCTGGTACTCATTTCCGTTAGAGGCTGAGTCGACCCCAGGGCCATAGTGCCGCCAGAGGGTTTGGGTCAGTTTAAAAATCCTGACCCCAACGGGACTTGAACCCTCGACCCTCCAGCTTGTAGCTCAGTGCCTTAACCACTACGCTACGGCGATTTTTCACCTCTTCTCACCCTATTTGCCGATGGGAGCTGAACTTGAACTAAATGGGATCGGGAGTGTTACTAGTCATCTCAGCGACCTCGAAAAATATAGATTTGTAACAAATATCGATCATTAACGATTATATTTTACATGTTACCCCACACACAGTATATTTTCTACAATATAAGCCATACATTAGGACATTCGATAAGTAATGGCAATACTGTTGTAAATCAGCGATCCTAGTGGTAACCATTGTAATCTTGTAGTGTGTTAAGCAGTCTTTGTTGTATAAATCTGTAATATTGAGTCTCGAAATAGTCTCTTTGTGAATACATTCGCCGTTTTACACATTTAGTAAGTAACACCGCCCTAAATAGATGATCAGTAGAATTTGTTTAGAAGGTGGAATTGGGAAGTATTCGAACATTCCACCAAATTCACCAGACTAAGACTTATTCTCAAAGATCAAATATTCTCTACGAGGCATTCGATTTCAATCAAGAAATTATATCCAGAAAGCTCTAGATCGATCAGTAAAAGATATATCCAGAAATGGTGCTGCAGATGGAGTGCGTCGTATTCCAAAGGTTTTGGCAACGTATAGTTAACTTGACAGGAGAATTATTCGATTTTTGCGAATCGTATATTAGGTGTTAGATTTTTGTCCTGATTTTTAGTTCAAGTTAGATTAGATTAGATTGAAAGTTTTTATTAATAAATTATTAATCTACTATTTTAACATCTCGCATTTCTGAGATTTTCCAACATCTCTTAGTAAAAATTCAATATATATATATATATATATATATATATATATATATATCCATAGTAATTCTGCCCAAAGGCATGTCCTCCACTGCAATCATAGCACTTTCATGCTATGCTTGCAGCTTTACTAGGGAATTTTAGGTGTGGTAGCTTCCCCTTGCTTTCCACAATATATATATATATATATATATACAGTATATATATATATATATACAGTATATATATATATATATATATATATATATATATATACACACACACAGATACACATATAGTAAGATAGTAAGATATTTCGAAGTTTTACCGCACTATATGGGTCAATATTAGGTTATACCGGTAAATTCTAGGATTTGTCGACTATATATAACAGTAATGGATAGAGAAGTGCATTCTAAAACCTCTCTTATCCAAGACCCAACCTCAACCTTCCCGGTGTAACCTGCTTATAACAGATGAGGCACCTGGGAGCGAGTATTATCGGTATAACCGTAACATCATTTGCAAAGGAAATGCTGCACGGATGGAAACCCTATCACTTCACACCTTCGGGTTAGCAACCCGTCGGACAGTATTTTAGAGTTGCTTTCAATTCTCACAAACTTCAGATGGACCGGAAGGATAATAATTCTGTTGACGAAAAAGGCAACTCTTAGAAAAAGGAAAATATTTTTAAAGTAGTAACTTGGAATGTACAGGGTATAGCCCTCAAACATGAGCAGTTAGATGATATATTAGCAATATATATTGCTATCTCAAATAAAAAAAGAAATGAAGAAGATCAATAGAAACGAACAATTACTTACAATTTTACAGTGTAGTTAGCAGTAAAACAAGGACAAAATGTGGGATTATGCTTATGATCAAGAAACAATTAAAATCCACGATAAATAATTAATTATTATTACTGGAGTGAAAGAATAATCCAAATTAGATTAAAATTGTCTAGATGTTACAATTCTTCGTGTTTATGCCCCGCTAGAAGGCCAATTTTATAAAGATTTGCAGCAAATATTAAATAAAGTTAATAAGTCAGATATGTTGATATTAAGGGGCGAATTCAATGCTAGAGTGGGAAATATCACGATTGAACAATGTATGGGAACACATGGAGAAGACAATAGCAATAAGAATGGTTATAGGTTGATTGATTTTTCACTATATAACAAACTTCAATTAACGAATACAATGTTTGGACATAAGGATAGTCACAAATTTACATGGGAGGCTAGAAATTTGAGATCAATTGTGGACTATATATTAATTTGCGATAAATGAGTTCAGATAGAGTTTCCAAAATCATGCTTCGTTATTGTCCAACAGGGAAGAGATCTCTGGACCATCCGAGGATGCGCTGGATACAAAATTCGTCAGTGAGATTGGAACAGGCCTCAGGCTTAAGACTTATACGGACGAAGAAGAAGACAAGAGATTGAGATATACTGATATTAATTAAAAATAATTTCACAAATATATTCAGAGTAAAGAGTTCTAAAAAGTTCGTGAGAAAATTGTGATTGTTTGAACTGTCGTCCAACGTTAATACAAAGAAGAAAATAAATAATAGCGGAAATTAAAATTAGAGCAAAACTATTTTTCAACACAACAACAAATCATATAATGAATATTCATAGTTAGGTTTGTATGTAATTGTCGGAACTGATCTATGCCTTGATTTTACTTATAAAGTATTTATGCATTATGCTAATTTATTAAGGTCATTTTCACACTTGTGTTCTGTCGCTTTAATTCGTCGGGGTCATTATTCTCCCATAAAACTTAATACCGTCCAACTGGAAAGTTCAATAAAATGATAACAAATTACACTCTACATTGTCTTACAGTAACATCACAAACATACATCAAAGAGAACGCACATTAATAATATATTAGCCTTATTATTTTATTTTATTATTTTTTTTATTTCAGGATTGTTTCTGTTATTTACACAGGTATCCTCAACCAAAAAATATTTTTTTTTCTTCCACACTTCCCGGTCTTGCGTGTCTGCTTCTGTCATATTTCTCTTCTTCATGTTGTCTTGAATTCCCTTTATCCACGTTGCCTTTGGTCTACCATGTTCCCTTTTTCCAGGAGGTATCCATTTCAATACTTCTTTGTTTGTTTCTGTGTCCCTTCTTCTCATTATAACTTATATCTATACTCTCTTAGTTGGATATCTACAATCTCTTGTATAATATCCTTTTCGACATTCATTATTTCTCTTATTGTATCATTTCTTACTTTATTCAATTTTGATATTCTTGCCGATCTTGTTAAAAAGTCCATTTCTGTGACTAATAATTTATTTCTGTGTTTTTGCTTCAACGTCCAGGTTTCTGCACCATATAATAAAACACTATTCACAATTGTGCCATATATATATATATATATATATATATATATATATATAAAATTTATTATTATTATTATTATTATTTATAGGCTCTTTAACATCTAATGTTATATCGCGACTATTTATTTATTTATTTTTAATGATGCTATGAAATGGACCCTAGTAATGAAATTCCAATCCAGCATTTTCTTTGACGCATTAGCCAAGCGGTTAAAGACATTACGACTTGGTACAAAGCTACGGGATTTGCGCTAGTTCGAGTACTCTTGGGGAATACATTTTCTCGTAGAATTTCAGTTTGGGACATGTGTCCATCAGTATAATGAGGAATTTGGCTAGCAACAATAGCGGCTTCAGGTTTTGGAAATCCGATATGATGACCCATGTTATCACTATACCGACTGGATGATCATCCAACTATGTTATTAACACATGTGGATGTAAGGCTAGCGGCCGGCTGCTAAGGCAAGGGCCTTTTAGACCTGTCGCACCATGGGAGAGAGAGAGAGAGAGAGAGAGAGAGAGAGAGAGAGAGAGAGAGAGGAGGAGAGAGAGGGAGAGGGGGAGAGAGAGAGAGAGAGGAGAGAGGGAGAGAGGGAGAAGGAGAAGGGGGATAGAGAGGAGAGAGGGAGAGGGGGGAGAGGGAGAGGGAGAGAGAGGAGAGAGGGAGAGGAGAGGGAGAGGAGAGAGGGGAGAGAGGGAGAGAGAAGAGAGAGAGAGAGAGAGAGATGACTGAGGAAAAAGACGCAGCCAGGTAGGAGGAAAACACCAGGAAAAACCTCGATATTAATATTATTATTATTATTATTATTATTATTATTATTATTATTATTAATATTATTATGTTCTGTGTCTAGTGTACAAAAAATACTGTCTCTATATTATATAATGTTTTTATTGTTTTCCTTCTCTATTGTCAAGAATAAAACTCCATGGTACGACAGGTCTAGAAAGCTCTTAGCCTACCAGCCGGCCGTTGGCTTCACATCCATTTGTTAATCACAGGCAGACGATCATTCAGCCTGTTTAGGGCTGATATATGGTCAGCATACCGGGTCCCCTAGGCCGTTCTTGCGGTTTTCTCAGCCTGGAACCGCTACTTATTGTAGCTACCTAAATTCCTCAGGATGCTGGGTGGGCACCGATCATATACTGGCCGAAATTCCATGAGAAAATGTCTTCCCCCATGGAGACTCAGCGCAAGCCCCGTACGTAACTCTGCATCAAGGCATTTGCCTAACCATTTGGCTACGACGCTGGATTTTCAAGTATACTTCGTCAATTTTAGCACACCCTATATGGGTAATATTATTAAATAGCCTAAATAAATCCTCAAAGCTATTTTTTTAGCCCATTTCGAATCAAGACCCAAATGACCTTTGGCTATCGAGACCCTTGCCCATTTATCACTATCGTTATTATTGTTTATAGTTGATTAAAGTAATTAAGGATATTCAATTAGATAATTTCAAAGTCAATTCGATTATACAAGACCAAGCAATGCAGTCGTAAATAATTAAATATGTTTATCAAGATGACTCATTTGAAAACAAGACTTAAATGACGTAATATAAAAACTATATAGACACTGGTGGTCAAATAAAAATAAATTGTCCAAGTGCAATGTATTATTTTTAAATTTCTTGCTTGACTTGCGGTTAAAGTATATAAGAAGAGTAGAAAGGGCAAATATAATTTATGATAACTGGACACAGGCGTTACAAGATTTTCGGAAAGTGCGAATAAATAGTAGACTATTATAGATTATGACAGCCATAACACCTGTTTTATTTCTCCTGTAAAAAATTGCAAATATGTTCTGTTAAGAGCCTAAATCCCGATAAGTGGTGTGGAAATTTCACATTAAACATGTCGGCACGAGAATAATATAGGGTTTCGGCCGACTTAATCCTTAGTAAAGTTTCTGATATTTATTTTAAAGATTGGATATATTTTAAACAACAACAGATGTAAATATATTTTGCTATCCGACACAGCGGACATTAACCTACTTCGTTTGTGGATGATTCGCGAACTAATGCCGCGTCATCCTGAGTACACTCGCTTCACGTCAGTCTGTGGCATCGAGGAGAGCAGCTATTACCCTAAGTAAGCTGGGTAAGTGCTTCATTTGGTTAGTATCTATGTCCGTGCGACTCAGCAAGAGTGCTGCTATGCTGGACGTAAACGTTCCGCTGTGTCGTACAATAAGTGTGAAAATTGATAATAATAATAATAATAATAATAATAATAATAATAATAGGCCTAATAATAATGAAATTATTGCAAACTTGGAAAGCCATAAAATAATGAAGAAGAAAATGGCCTGATGATGTATTTTATTTTGAGTTTTACAATCATTTTTATGTCATTCATACTTATAAATTATTTAACAACTGTAGTCATATAACCCATAACAGATCTATATTTTGATGTCACGTGTTTTCTGTATAAATTCCCTGATTTAATTAGCGGTGATATTATTAAATAGTGATCACGAAAAAATGGATCCTGGTAATGAAATTCAAATCTGCCATTTACCTAGAAAACCGAGAGAAAAAAAAAATCGGTCGGTTGTTCGGCATCAGTATTTGAATATGGAAAGTCCAGAACACGATTTTCTGAGCCAACACGAATGGCACACTGTATAAAGAGAGATCCCTTCATTTTTCGATACTACAGTTCTTAAGCTGAATTATTGATATAGACACCTACATGGAGATTGAAGAGTCCAGAATATCGGACTGGAGGCCGCCATTTTCGTAACAGATTACTTCTGCGTCAAGTTCTGACAACTATTTTTCGGAGTCAGATTCATCTTCCTCCGCTGATACTCGTAACTCTGTCGTGCTATACTAATTACTTCCACCTCTGTTTGTTGAATTCCTATAGGTTAATATCTATCCATAGTAATTCTGCCCGAGGGCAGGTCTTTCACTGTAATCATAGCACTTCCATGCTATGCTTTGTAGCTTTACTATGAAATTACAAGTGTGGTAGCTTCCCGTTGCTTTCCACACCGTGAAGGATGATGATGATGATAATGATAAGGACGATGATGATGATGGCCGGATGATTTTCGAGGGCCATTGGGCCCTAAGCTTCCTGACATTTGTCTTACAGGTGAGGAAAAACCCCGACAAAAAAACCTCACCCAGGAGCCTGTCCCGCTGCGTGACAAGACAGCACGCTACCTCGAGACCACAGCGGTGGACTAGAACAACATAGTGCAAAATATTAAAATTATAATATTCGTACCAGTTGTATCAGTCGTTCTCAACTGAAACTTCTGTTTTTAAAACATCGTCCAATTGTATGTCCTGGTGATGGAAGACTGTCTTCTGAAAGGCCTACTTTTTTATAGTTTGGCGATGTTTTATAAACAGAAGTTTATTTTCGTTGTGGATGACTGATAAAACAGATACGAATTTTATAATTTTAATATTTTAATCAATAACCTGAACGGTGGCTTACCTTGGATTTTAAAAGTACGGATAGATAGTGCAATATTTATGTGAATTGAATTATTTTTTATAAAACGAAAGTACATTTGTAATGTCAAAGTATTATTAAGAGATTTCACAATAAACATTAAATAACTTAATATGATTTACAAAATCAAACTATAACACATTTTTACTAATTAATTGAAGAAAACTCTAAACAAACTGGCACTGTCGAATCCGGAGATTAGTGGCCGCGCGGACTTATTTAGATTTCTATCATGAACTAATATTTTCAAATCTTTCTGTATATTTCACCTCCCTCAGATCACAGTTAACCTTATTCTTCTATTTCATTATTGTTTTACCTACTGGGCGCTTTCCCTCTAATTTTCCTGCAAGAAGTTTCCATGCTTCTCTTTTGTCTTACTCTTCATTGTGATTTGTTGAAATCTTACCTTTTATCAACCTAAAACTCATTCCCATCGATTACAAACATGTACTTTAACTGAAATCAGCATAAAAAAATTAAGTAAAATAACAGGCCTACGCATACTCTATGACTTTCCTTTAAAGATTTACCCTACATGCCGTGTGTTTACCACATTTTGAAGACATTATACGGCTTATTGTTAATAATGGATTGAAACTAATTTAATAACAATTTAATCGTTACTTATTTTCAAAAACTGTATCTGGATGCACTGTAAGCATCAAATTAGCCTATTTGTAATGGACAATGGCTATAGATGCTTTTATCAGGTAAGGATTTTTTTTTCTGTGTCGAATATATTTCTATTTTAAATTTATAGATTGATATATTTACATAACAACAATATCAATTATTAATAATATGAATATGCGGACAAAAAAAATTAGAGATGCTTGTGGAGCAATGTAGAATTTACACAGTACATATAACGAAAAACCTTGTATTTTTTTTACAGATGATTATATAGATTTATTTCTTTCAAGTACTGAATATTTATGTTAAGACGATTTTGATCGTTTAGGGCAAATTTTAGTTTTATAAATATTATATTGTTAGTTTTATTATCAAATGAATTACATTCGATTACATGTTTTATAGTTATTCTTGGATTGAGGATACACTTATGAGGATATATTAGTCGTACTCAGACACAAAGAGAGAAAATGGAAAATGCTTAGTTCGCAGCGAAGTATCTGCTCTTTTAGCAGAAATCTGTGAATGTAAGGTTCATAAAATATAACTACACAAACAAATCCGTGTCTTGTAGCAAGATAATGATAAGCACCATTATCTTCCACTTTAAAATTAAGACGCTTTTCGAAAACAGTATATTTCCTATTCTTCCCTTTAACATTCAGTCTGATTTTGATTATGGCTGTCATTTCAGAAATAGAATAAAGGAAAAGGAAATACAATGCCCCCTTCAAAACATCATTAACTTCAAATCGTCAGATTGGAGTTTACGATTATCTTGCTCTAAAGCACAACATTATTTTTAACAATTTCGCCATCTGTTTAACGCCGTTATATGATTAAAGTGCTGTATGAACAGCTGATTTTGGACATCTAACAGAAGACTACAACACCACTGATGAGAACAAAATTATCTTATCAGGGAACACGTGAGAAGTGTCGCGTATTCTGGAGTGCTTAAAATGACTTATGTATACATTAGAATGTTGACCTAATAAAAAAAAAAGAACTTCTGATCCATCTGCATATATATAAAGAAGTGGATTCTGTAACAGAATATTTAATTTATGTTGAGTTTTAGTGTGTGTGTCAGCTAAAACAACGCTATTAGTAAGTAAGACATTTATTACATGTTATTTTCGTGAATCCAATAGGCATTTACGTTATGAAGACTGAAAATGTGAAATGTTTACTCTCTAAGTGTAGCTGTTTTAGATATATTCGGGGAGGGGAATCAGTAAGTGCTTCGGTTGTAGAGAGTTACGTGGAAAATTCTAATCAAGGATCAAATGATCCAAGGAGTTTCAAATTTTGTTAAGATTTTACAAGCGGAACAGTCACAGGGAAAGACTTCCGTAATACATTGAAAGTAGTATACCTCGTGCACTCTAAACTAACGGATTTGTAACGTCATTGTTGTACTTGGGGGAAACAGGAGGTGAATTGGTACTAGCGACTGACTTAAATATCGACTCACTTGTTATTACTGAATAGGCATTTAAAATGTGAATTTGTACTTAGAAATGATTCTAATGCAAATTAAACTTATAAATGACTGCAAAATTATCGCGTATAGCACACGACACGAACTATCTCAACACTGATATAAACAACATAGACTTTTCTTTCAGGTCTATACTAGAGGTTTGAATGTATAGTGAGAGATGGCCGTTAGGCTATAAGACAACAAATTAGTAATGGTCCCCACCTGGCAGTTTATATTGCGCGAAGTATAATATTCTATTGATTTGTGTGATGGACGATATTAATTGTACAATAAAAACATGGCACGGTATAAGAAAAAAAAATAGTTCATAATTGTCTGGTGTTTTATTCTAAAATATTGCAATAATAAAAAGTAGAACAAATGTTTTAGTTACAATTTATTGTGTCAGATATGTTTCTTAACAATAATACTCATGCACATTGCAAGGCCTGTCATTGAAAACTGAACCAAGTTGTAAGCTACAACTTTCAAAATATAATAAAATAATTTGCAAGAAAATTTGTCTATATAATTTCTACTGAATATTTTCACTATAATAATTACAACTAAACAAGGATGATTCATTGTTTACTTGAAAAATTATTAATTAAGTTTGTTCATATGTTGGTGACCATGGAGTCCATTTTTCTCAAGATTATAGTACATGATAACGTAATATTACATTTTAGGTCACTCTGTAAATATTTAATATGTTTTATAAATATTATTCTCCGAGAGTAGATAGTAATAATAACAACAATAATTAATCGTTATCTCAGTCAAATATTCAATTTATTCAAGTCAACGTTTCAATCTCCTTGTGTGAGATAATTTTCAAGACATTTGTCATTCCATTTTGTATGGTTGTTTACTGCATGTAAAGTACTGGGATGAAGCATATATAAAATAAGTACAGTGCATATAATGGATCCTAGAGTATATTTTATATGAGCAACTATTACTGAATCATCAGTTGAAAAAGGGGTCACTTGACAATTTCAACCAATTAATTTTTTTTTTCTTCCACAGCGGTTCTTTTAGGATAGATATGTTAATTGTTATAATGAGGGAGGTGCTATAATGATTTCTTTATATGCTTTCTGTGCTTATGACTTTGCAACATTCTGAAATATGTCATCTGTTGAAGTTTATGATTTTTTTGTATGTGAGTTAATTTATAATACTCAAATATGATTATTGTTGTACTCAAAGCGCCAATATTAAAACTTCAGCTAATAGGATAAAGAGGGTAGACAACTCAATGGTATTAATCAGATAGCGAAGAAATATTGAAACCAACGGGGCTTGAAGTCAATATCAATAAATCTAGATATGTGGTTACACGTAGAAATACATTATTAAAAGGGAATGTAACTTAACAAATGAGGGAAATTTTATAGAAGTGGCAAAATGGAAATACCTAGGAACAATAATTATTAACAGGAATGAAGTGCAGAAATAATTTTAACTCTGAAAATGCTATTATGCATTATAGGGACTTATTGCATCTCAACTTCTAAATAAAAATATATTTAACTAAAATATTATATAAGAGGTTTAGAGAAACTGAAAAAGACATAGTAGAATTAAAGATTACAGAAAATTCACTAAATTAATAATTCAAGATGAAAACATAAGGTTCCAAGGTAAATCTACACAAAAATTCAAACCTATCATCTTGGAAGAAGGGAGCAAAAGATCAGAAAAATTTAAGAAATACTGGGCCAGCGACTGGGCACTAAGAAAGGAACAACACAAAGAAATGATTGACCCAACATACCCCAAAGAGAGTTAAATGAATAAAAAAAATAGTTTTAGTTTTCCTACTATAGGCACTAAGAGGCTTTGGGGTACTAGGAGGCTAAGGCTCCCACTTTTTCTGGACAATCAGCATTTGATGTCAGCTGGGTTGTCAGCCCTCGTGACGGCCGCCTTTGTCCCCATAACAAGCATCTGGTACTCATTTCCGTTAGAGGCTAAGTCGACCCCAGGGCCATAGTGCTGCCAGAAGGTTTGATTCAGTTTTAAAATTCTGACCCCACTGGGACTCGAACCCCTTGTAGTGTAATGCCTTAACCACAATGCTACAGCGCTTCCCGAATAAAAAAATACACACACATATATATATATATATCGTAAATAGAACATGTGGCATAAATGGGGAATGAAAGAGGAAAATGGTAACTTCTTGTAGGAAAATCAGGGGGAAAGGGTCCAGTAGATAATCCAAGAATAAGGCGGAAGAATAAGATTAATCATGGAGGAGAATTATACAAAGAGTGATTGGAAAATATTAGCTCAGAATAAGTTCAATATTGGCAGTATGATAATTTTGGTTATATAATATTTTTGCTGGATATTCCCATAATATAAACAGTTCTATGGGTGTCTGTGATCACTATTAAATTACTACTTTATTTATTCTTATTTTTTTTTATGTTTAGTGTTGACTATTTCTGCTGCAGTTAATTAACTCTATGTCTTATGGAAGCCATAGTTTCAATTCAACATTCACTAATGATCTCCACTGTTCCTTATCATCAGCTAACTGAATTCAGTTTATATCTCTGATGTATAGTTCCATAAAATCCAACCTAATAACATCCTCCCACCTACTCATAGGCCTTCCTAATGGCATTTTTGTCAAGGGTTTACAAATAAAAATTTTGAAAGCATTTTTGCTGCCATTCACTTGAGTTACAAGACCTGCCATAACATTTGTCAAAATTTGGACAATATAAATTCTGGAGTTTTTCATTGTGAAGCTTCTTTTATTCTCATCCCTTATGGGACTGTATTTTGTCTTAGAATACTATATCTATCTACTGTATAATGGCATAGCCCATTATTGAGCCATAGCCTCTCCTTTTAAGGAGTTACTAGGCTAAGTTAATTTTTAGTTACCTCATTTGCTCACAGATGTCATGGATGGCATGCAGTCAACACAACGACCCAATTAGACATATAACAGGCAACTAAGGACATTGATATTGATAAATTTTGCTTAGAGGCCTCTGTATTCAGGCTTAAGGATCTTTTACGAGCCTGAAAATCTTCAGGCTCGAGACCCATGGCTGAAAGTACCTCCTGATGGACTTGCTCCTTGGAATTTTCCATCCTAAAGAATCCATCAACCCTGGCCAGGTTTAAACCCACGGCCCTTGGAACCAGAGGCAAGGAGCATAACCACTAGTTCACCATGGCCTATCTTAAAATACTATTTTTAGATATATTTTCTTCTCTTAAAGGAAGACACTATGTTGTAATTAGACAAATAATTTGTATTTTCAGAAAATGCCTTCTCCATTGCATGAAGTCAAAGTTAGTACAAAAAAGGCCAAATTTGCCATTGGCTGCTTTTGGGAAACTGATGCAATTTATGGAGCCCAGAAGGGAGTTATTCGAACAAGAGTGGGATACACAGGTGGAAAAAAGATAGATCCTACTTATAAGGACCTGTAAGTAATCATGAAATAAAGAAATGCGTGTATCATTTATAATCAGTACTCATTAGTAGGTAGCGGATTTTTATGTTCTAAAAGTTAAGATTGCAACATAGCATAATGAGAAGTTAGACTTATGACTGTCTTTTGTTTTGGTTCAACACAAACAGCTGAATAATATAATGAGAAGTTAGACTTTCGACTGTCTTTTATCTTGTTTCACAAACAAACAGTTGAATAATATGTACTATCTGCATTGCAACCTTACCTTTTATTACATAAAAATCCGTTCCCTAGTAACTTCAATTGTTACTATTAATTCTTCAATATACATTCTAACTTACTTGAAGGAACAGAATAAATGATGTACAGTACTGTCATCAAAACCTATGTTACCTGGAGAAATGTCTGGACATTACTACCACCCACAATTACTGTATTATTTTTAATATTTCATGATAAATAATTGATTGGTTTTTGTTTCATTTATAGTGGTGATCACACAGAAACAATTGAAATTGAATATGATCCTTCTGAAGTCACTTATGATGAATTATTAGACACATTCTGGAAAAGTCATGATCCCACTGCAAAGCAAACATTACAGGTACAGAAATAAATTCAATAATTAATTTGTAATATTGAAACTCTATTAGGTAGATCATAGAATATCTTTCAAAAGATGATATCCAAGGCTTATTGACTCAAATCAACACAAAAATTATCTTCTTGTATCTTGTAAGCCCATGTTCCCCTTAACAGAGACTTAGGTGCTCTCCCCCTACAGGGAAGAATTTGAACCATACTAATTTAGTTACATTTGTTTTCATACAGATACCATTTGAGTGGTCCGTGGTCAGCGTTCCACCTCATACTGACATCTAGGAAACCAAGGTAGTACTAAGATGGGAAAATTTGGTAAATTTTGCTTAGAGGCCTTTTCATTCAGGCTTAAGGATCTTTTACGAGCCTGAAAATCTGCAGACTCGGGACCCACAGCTTAAAGTCCCTCCCGGAGGACTTGCTCCTTCGATTTTTCCATCCTAAAATAATCCATTGATCCTGGCCGGGTTTGAACCTGCGACCTTGGGACCAGATGCAAGGAGTATAACCACTAGTCCACCACGGCCAATCACAAAAATTATACAAGTGTAAAAAACTGTAGTCAGCAAGAATATCAAAAATATGAGGTGAGTCAAAATCCCTAACTCATAACAATTACAAAAATTATAATTCAATTCAGGAAGTACTATAAATGGAAAAATTTGTTAATATGACTTAGGCAATATTATGGAAGAGTTGGATATAGAACCCATTCTCCATCATATACAAAACTACCAGAACAACTGGAAAGCCCATCTTCAACAAATGCCATCTCACAGAATCCCAAAAGCTATGCTTCATTACTGCCCCCAAGGCAAAAGATCACTGGGACATCCAAAAAAGTGTTGGATGGAAAATTCCTCTTTGAGACCATAACAGGCCACATGGCCTAATACTTGCATGGATGATTTCTTTAATATTTTCACAAGTTAGTTTTCAAAGATACCCGTGTTGTAAATGACATAAACCTGGCCAGTATAACAAAACATGAATTAAAGATTCCACCTCAAGGAGTTTCATCACCTACCTAAAAGAGTTATTTTGACTATTTAACTCATGTTGCAAATGGTAGTCAATGATCAATCACGTTTCAAAGAATTCTGTTTTACACCAATGACAGTCGTGTTTCACCTCGCTCTTTATCGATTTCTCTTTATCAGCTCCTGCTTTTGTGATAAAGAAAGCTCCTCCTTTTTTAATATTCTGAACAGGTTAGACCATTATTTTTCTCCAACAAATACATTGAATATAGCAAATAATGAATAGATTCAGTGATTTTACTGAGTTGTTTATTCAAAATATAAATGATTAACCTATAATGTTGAATCGATACTAGTAAAATTCATGGTAAGTTTCTGTTGAGGTATTAGTTCACAGTAATATAATGGACGGTTGAAAACTATAAAATAGTTACCTTGTAGGTCCGTCTCCTCAACTTAAGTTCTTTTAAAACTCTGTAGGCCTTTCGGGACTAGTCCCATCATCAGCAGAATGCATTAGGTCTGTTCTTGTTGACCCTTGTTGAAGCACTGACTTGGTTGTGAGAATTTTGTACAGAGGATTGTGTGGATTAGGTGTGTTTGATTATAATAGTTTGATGTGTTTAATTATTTCTCCACTAGAGTGCATTCTTACAATATTGCGATCCTATTTGGCAATAAATAATATGATTGAGTTGCAGTGAATATACATAACCTCACATTTCTAATTTGTTTTCAAACATCGCCGTTTACATTAACTATATAAATATTTTAAAACACCGGTAACTATATTCAAAGAATTATTTTTTACTAAAGAGCTTAATTTTAATGGTTAATGCCACTCTTGATTTTCAAATTATCTAGATAAATTCACTCCTCACTTTGTGAGTCGTGAATTTATCGATAATTTGGAAATCACTCGTGGCATTACTTATGATAATGCAGTTAGAATATCCTCTATAATAAGTTTGGGGTGTCTCATAATTGATGCAGATTACCAGGATCTCAATAGTCAAATTTTCTGAGTCATCAAAGGAAATGCTGAATTAGAATTTAATTTT
This sequence comes from Diploptera punctata, assembly GCA_030220185.1. Classification (NCBI taxonomy): domain Eukaryota; kingdom Metazoa; phylum Arthropoda; class Insecta; order Blattodea; family Blaberidae; genus Diploptera; species Diploptera punctata. The sequence continues at coordinate 1,049,154 of JASPKZ010009814.1, read as the reverse complement.
AGGACCAATTCCAGCATTATCATGATCACCATTTAGTAGCATAACTAAAAAAATGAATCAAGTTCTACAGAAACCATGTGAGGATATACAACTATAGATATCATCATTGGTCAAGGATATAGACATTGATTTTTTTTACTTTGTTTACTATTATATATATATATATATATATATATATATAAAACAGAGCCTATTTTATATATCCGAGGATCTCATATAAGATATGACATTAGAGATTAGAGCATCTATAAGAAAAAAACACACACACATATATAATTTATTTAATATTTAATTTTAGGAAGTTATATTTTGAGGTTATTTTAATTATATTATTTTTGGTCTGGACATCTTACCTCAATATTAATGTTGATTTGTTCTTGGACATGTTTCAAAACAATTCTCTGTTTTATCTTCAGCTTTCCCAGTCTGGGAAAGCTGAAGATAAAACAGAGAATTGTTTTGAAACATGTCCAAGAACAAATCAACATTAATATTGAGGTAAGATGTCCAGACCAAAAATAATATAATTATAATTTATTTGTTTGTATTTTGCAGTATTCATCCATAATTTTCTACCATGATGCAGAACAAAAAGCACTTGCTGAAAAGTCACTTCAGGAACAGTCAAAGAAAACATCCAAACCAATACAAACAAAAATTTTACCAATAACTACATTCTATGATGCGGAAGAGTAAGTATTTTGGCTATTGATATGCAAAATATATAAATTCTAATTGTTGAGAACAGAAAAGAAAAAGAGATCCTACTAGAACTAAACAATATGCATAATAAAGTAGAATTTACGGATGAGATAGAACTTAATAACAAAATAAACTATCTAGACCTTACCATAACGAAAAACATAAAAAAGAAGAAAACTTGAAATAAGTATTTTCTGCAACTCTACAAATAATATGCTCACTATTAATAACAAATCTAGACACCCATACCAACATAAAATCAGCACGTTTAATAGTTTAATTAAGAGAATGTTAAAATTACCCTTAAACAAAATAAATTATAACAAACAATTGCAACATATTAAAAACATAGCAAAAATTGCTTTCAATACACAAATCATAGATAAACTTATAAAAAAAAACAAAAAAAATTACATAAATAATATAACAAAACTTGAAAGTGAATCTGTTAACAATAAAACATGGATAACATTAACATACACAGGCAATGAAACCACAAAATTAGCTAGAAATTTGAAAAAAAAAAAAATAAATAAAAACATAAACATAGCTTATAAAACCAAAATAAATAAATAAATAAATAAGCAACATAATATACAATGGCATAGAAGAAACAATTTTAATAATAAAAGAGTTTATAAACTAATATGTAAAGATTGTAGTAAGTTTTATATGGGCAGGACAAGTAGAAACTTTAATACAAGATATAAGGTGCACTTTAAAGCTTTTATGTATGCAAGTGGTAAATCAAGCTATGCCAAACATATCATTAATGCTGGTCACCAAATGGACACAATAGAAAACACACTAACGATAGTTCACAAAGAAAAATTTCCTTGAAATTATAAAAGAAATAACACCTTATTACTCAATGAGAACACACCCTAGTTGTACAACCCATTATACGAGATCGTCAAAAACAAGTCAATTGCTACTAACGACACTTCAAGTCTACAACGTTGTGAACAACAATGACTAGTAGCAGACATTCATCCTGCTGTTGATGGAAGTTAACTTCCGAAAGGCCTTCACATAACATTTTAAATATAATATTTTAACACAATTGAGGATGACAGCACCTGTCATTAGGTATATATTTTTAATTTTTACCTTATACATAAAAATCGTTCTTATAAATAAATATAGTATTTAAAATTATATAAGTAGTTATAAATAGATGTTTAAATACTTTGTCATCATCATCTTCAAGGTATGAGCCTGTTGGCCCGTTCCGCTCCCTGGTGCACTATATGCTGCAGGTGCAGGTCGTCTTTCCAACGACGTTTTGATCTTCCTACATTTCTTCGGCTTAGAGGCCTATAATGAAGCAGCTGTTTTGATAATCGATTAGTTGGCATTCTTTGTACATGTTCAAACCAATTACGTTTGTAATTTATCAAATTACTCATGTTATTACAATAAAGAAGTGCTGACACTACTCTAGAGCTTTCAGAAATGTTAATGTTTGCTTGAAATAAGCTCCTGTTTACAACTGCTAATGAAATACAATAACTAAACATTAAGACAGCAAAAGGGGAAAATGGACTATCTTATTGATCTTTGACCTAGTGTTGATTTTATGATTAGGACACTGGAACACTACCTAAGTATGCATTTACTACACACCAAATTTGAATACTGACATTGCTGTTATCTTACTTTTTTTTTTCAGTTATCACCAGAAATATCGTTTACAGCAACATCCTATTCTCATGAAAGCCATAAATTTGGAGTCTGGACCAAAAGTGAAGTCTTCTCATGTAGCTGCAAAACTTAATGGTTATGTTGTGGGAAGAGGTGGTGTAGCTCAGTATGACAAAGAAGTAAAGAAATTTGGTTTGGATGAAAATACAGTCAAATACGTTCGTGATCTTGTTGTAAAAAATGAAGGACGGGATCTCGTGTGCTAATTCAAACCAAATATAAAATGCACTCCAAAAAAATGTACAAAGTAAAAAAATAAATAAATAAAGTATATAGGCAAAATATTTTAGTGTACCATACACACATTTTCATTTCTGTCTTCTGTTTGCTTCATGTCACATTCAGTAAGGCCCTCCATGGTCCCTATCCTCCATCATTTTAAATCATTTCAAATATCAACATTTGTAGAATGTAAATATATTCAAATGAGAAACTTAATAATGAAACAAAGTACAAAATGCCAAATGGCAATGTAAATTAAATTTAAAAAATCTGACACGAGTTTTCATACTGTTATGATTTTATAAATGCTGTTGTAGCAAAAATTATAGAATAAAATGTAATTTTCCAAAGGAAATGTAAAATTGTATAAATATATTAGAATATTTACTTGTGTATTTCACACACTTTATATTAGCATATTTTTGTGATCTAAAGGGTGGATACATATTTATACAAGAGAAGTTTCAGGAACCAGTAGTATTTTTCTGTGAACTCAATAACTTTCAGTTCAAAACTAGCTGAATTGCTTGAATATTTTGTCTTGTTTATGACATGATTTTTAGTCTCAGTACCACAGCATGAACATCAGAAATGAATAACATTTTCCTTAAATATCTGGCCCTACACTGAGATAAGTTCATTTTCCCTTTGAAGGGTGTTGGTTTTGTTATTCATCAGTGGTATAAGCTAAGTGTAAGAGGTGACTGAGAATGGGGGGTGGGATAAAGAACTTTTGGTATTAAAGTAAATTTGCATATACATATAAATAAGAGAATGCAATTAAGTTTTAAATTTATTATTTGATAATAAACTTGTGTTGGAAGAAAGAGAGCACTATTTACATACAAACAAGCAGTTTAGTAAACTGCAGAATGAAGAGTTAAAATATGTTAGAGGAATGGCAGGTAAGAAAAAGAAGTTGGAGTTTGACTGAAGATGATGGTGAATGATCTTTAAAACCGCTATTGTGAATACATGCAACTTTATGAGGTGAGATATTAAAACATTTTCTCAAACTCATTTATAAAAAAATGAATATTTAGAAAAAGGAAAGTTAAAATCAGAAATTATAAGATTAAAGAAGATGACAAGGATATCATATACTTAAGGAGGCATTAGAACAACAAATATTTTTTATGATTTCCATGTAGAAAATTTGGAGGATATAATTGTTTAAGAATGCTTTAGAAATAAAGTGTGAGAAGGGAAACCAAAACACAAATAATTGGACCAAGTTGTGAAAAATGTTGAAATAAGTAGGAAGAAATAATGGAGAAAAAAATGTAGAACAGTTGGATTGTTGGAAGACTCTTAATAAAAACTTAACCCTCCAAACAGGACAGTAGCTAGGAGAATAATGGAACACAAAACAAAGGATCATGCTTGAAAGAAAATAATTTCATGATGCAATAAATACATCTCTTATATATATATATATACTTATTTATTTATATTTGACATATATAAATAATAAACTAATAAAATTGTATAAAATTGTAGAACTTCTATTATTCTAAATTTTTATATTACACATACTACATATACTTGAATTCATGAAATATCATCCTTCAGGGCTTAACTCCGAATGAAAAATGAGCTCAACATCATTATTATAATCTCAAAACTTATAATGTATTATTAAGAGATTGAATTGGAAATATACACTGCATCTTATATTTTGTTTTCTCACTTATGTTTTGGTAAAAATCCTCACCATTCTCAACTAGAAAACAAATATACATCTCACTTCTTATAATATGATCCTCCTTTCTATTCTCGCCTCTATATTCTGTTATTATTTACCTCATAGTGTCATTTCCCATGAATTTCTGATAACATAGAATCCAACTGTTATGTTGACCATTGGATATCTTCACTCTGGCGGTATGCAGACAATGAATTTTGAAGTTTTCAGGAAAAAGGATTTAATTGAGAGGTTAGTCTGCCCATCACCAGAGAGAAAGAATATACAAGACATCCAATGGTCAAATATCAAAATATTAACTTTACTTCTTAAAAGTAATGTAAAATTCTCATTAAAAATACTTTGTATAAAAGTTGTCTGATGGCGCAGTTAATAGCTCTAGTTATTTGCCTTTGGACAAAAGAGGATTGTATAAGTGGAAAGAAAAGTTAGCATTTTTGCCTTTATCTAGAAAAGTGTAGTGGGCTGCACACCGACAAACAGAGTTGGAGGTCTGCAGTTTAATTCCTGGTTCAGATGTTAATTTTTCTTTTCAAAAAAATCTGTCCAGGACTGGAACATGTTAAACTAAATATAATATCTATTTGTTGGTATTTTTTGGCCAGAGCTAGTTACTTGAATAAGTTGGCTTGACAGTGTTACCATGGGAATAGACTGAGGTATATGCATCCTATATCAGCTTCATTCAAATTTAGAACATGAGACAACTACCTCAATTCTAGTCCACTACATAATTATAAAAGATGAATTAATATTACTAATATTTTTTTCCTTAAAATTTCCAGACAGTCATAGTAACATCTGCACAATGAACATATTATTCCACTAGAATATAAGAATAGGTGTAAAATTGGTTCTAGACCCTCATATAATGTGGTGCTCATCTATCACATACACCACACAATGTGATACATTTATAGAACTAGCATTTTTAATTTGCAAACTAAAAAAATCAACTTTTTAATATACAGTAGATAGGAAAAATAGAAACTCATCTTATATTTGCTATCAACAATTCTAAAAAATATTTCAGATCACTGTTGAAGTTACTATATTAAATGAATGATAAAAATGTACCTGATAATCTCAGACTTCCTCAATTTTTAAATATTTATAGGCCTTTTTTCTATTGATAAGGATGATAAATGTATTAATACTTTGTTGGTATGGATGTCTTGGTTTTCTGATTGTGGTTATGGTGTTGTTTGTTGCTTTCTGTATATTCTTTTTTTCTAACTGTTACTGTTTAAATTCTTTATTATTGGGAGATCTATGTAGTTCTTGGTTTTGGTTTCTTCTAAGAATTTTATTTTATTAAGAATTTTGTTTAATTCTATTAAAATGTATTTGTCTATGAAATTTTCATTTCATATATTATCAAAAGGTCAGTTATATATCTGTGAATAGTTCAAAATTACTCGAGGAAGACTGAATTTATGAGGTACACTTTTAATGCTTTTTTTATTATATTGCTCACTTTTTTCCCTAATATAAATGTTCTTTTTACATGAGATAAAATACAGGTATATAAGATCATATTTTGTTGATTCTTGAGGATGGGTTTTGGAAGTTAAACCGCTTCCATTCTCAAGTAGCATTCAACCCAGTCTTCAAGAATCATCAAAATATGAGGTGAGCTGTGAATTCTGATTCCTTTTAATGATATTAAATAAACCTCATAGTTAAGTAGTAGGAAATAACACTATGAGGTTTACTTTAATTAATTCTGAGTTGTTTGTTGCCAAGAAATATGAGGTGAGTCAACAAACAACTAAGAATTAATTGAACCTCATAGTGTTACATTCTTAAAATATCAATAAGATCTCCCCCAGGAGCTATCACCTTGACGTGGTGGGGGGGGGGCTTAGTACCCGATGAACCAGATGACCCTACTGGGGAAGATTGACTTAGGTTTATCTTGCTGGTGGGTAAGAGGCGAGGGGAACTAAGTATAGCTCACAACGAGGGAATGGCGTCTGTATCCATATTGGGCAGCCACATCTTCATCGAGTCTTCAACGGTCAACAGGGCAACAAGGAATAGCACAGCTAAACTTGTAGGGCTTGAAGAGCGGAAGAGGCAGCCCTCTCTTGGGGGGTGGATACCCAGAGGAGCATGTTTGGAGGGAGGCTCAGAGAAAGCAGCCCTTCCACCATCCTTGTCCTGCGAAGCGCTCGTAACACTTCCAGAAGACATTATCTTACTGAGAAGCTTCATGGAAATCAGCCGGATCGTTGGAAGACCTAGAAGACGTTGGGTTGATGCATTATGAAGTCGGAATGGGCAATTGCCAAATCCCTGGAGTGATGACAATCATTTGACAATCTTCAAGAAACTGGCAGTATTTTATAGTGGGAACTATCATGCTCCTGAAGATATTACTCACAGATTTTAATCAAACATTACTAAAGGATAAATTAAACAGAAAAATGCAACACTCAATCCCAAAGATATTTTCTAATAATAGTACTGGCCATATAATAATGAACCAATGGTTAAAGCTTGTATCCTATTAGCCTACATATATTTAATTGTGCTTATTACATTAGAATAGATGGGCTAAAACTTTTGTGGAATATAAATCCTTCTAGGACTACATCCTATATAGCTGATGATGAATAAGTATATTATTAAAAATATGGTAACTATATAAATATGATTTATAAAAATCTTAGAAGCTGAAATGAAAACAAGTATGATAAGGTAAAAAAAATTAAAAATAAGAATCAGAAATTTTACACCTACTTCATATGATAAATCATCTCACTTGGACAGAGAGAGAAGAGGGAAAGAGACAACGAAAAAGATCTTTTGATGATGTAATAATAAATACAAATGAAATTTTAATATTAAACAGTCTTCATAATTCTTTGGTTAAAACAGATAAAATTGTTTATGTAAAGCTTATATTTACTGCACATTTCATTGTTTTGGCACATACTATACTAATTCGTTTTTAAAATATTACAGTTTCTGCAGTCAAACAATTAATACAGTTTTAGTTTTATTTAGAGACACTTTAATATAATATCATTTCTAGAATCTTTTGATGTATATCAGAGGGTTATTTATCTTTACTGTTGTGTGTAGTCATAAGTTTTGCACATGCTATATATATATATATATTTATTTATTTTACTTCTTAATTAATAAATTACACAGGCCAACAATAAATAACAATTTAAAATGTTTTTAGTGTTAATACTTCATTATTAATTTTTATGTGAACCCGTATCTAATATTAATTTTTTTCTGTCACCCACAATTTTGTTACAATGTGACTTTATTATGATCTAGAAAATTAACAGAACATTGCGTAGAAGTGAAGAAAAAGAAAAGAATTTCAATATGAACAAAACTTTTACCAAAGTACAAACATGAAAATACCTTAAGATAAATTAAAATGTTTCATACCTCTCCTCATAATTAATCTTCTAAGTAGATTGTGATTTCAGGGTCCTGGTAACCCCATCCTCAGTACACTTATGCCGACTGATATATGTGTACTGAGGATGGGGTTACCAAGACCTTGAAATTGTGATCTACTTAGAAGATTAATTATGAGGAGAGGTATGAAACATTTTAATCTATCTTAAATTAAACCTCATAGTGATTTATTCCTATAAAAGTTCTTCTCCTTCTTCCTTTCATGTAATAGACCTAGTGGTCTGTTACGGTCTCAATCCAACGTTTGAAGGGTCTGCCCAAAGATCTCTTGCCTGGTGGCTGGTAATTTAAGATCTGACGTGGTATTCTTGTTCTGCTCATTCTTCGTACGTGAGATTTCCAGTTGTTTCTGTATTTTTGTACATATTCCATGACAGATTCTGTTTGTAATTCTTTGAGAATGTCAGAATTCCTTTTATGGTCTGTCCTTGAATAGCCCGCAGTACATCTCATAAATTTCATCTCTGCCGCAGTTAGTCTTTGTTCATCTACACTGCAAATTGTCCAGGTCTCAGTGCCGTAACATAATATGGGTCTGGTCAGTGTTTTATAAATTCTAGTTTGTGTGTGTTGCTGTACTGTGTTCAAAATGAAAATACCTCTTTATTTCATAAGCTGTGTGTACACTGGCTTGCTTTCCTTCTTTTTCTTAAAGCTCCTGATAAACATTTTTCTTTAAATATTGAGCACTGAAATGTAAAAAAATAGTGGGTGATGTGATATGACTTATTTATTATCATATTTGGATACGGAACACTAAAAACCACAAGAATAAGGTAAATTCATTCAAAAAGATTTTTTATTGTTGGCCTGTGATATGAAATGATTCAAGGTATTGAAAATATAATCTAGAATTTTCCTTGATAATCGAGAGACAAATAAAATAAAATAAAATAAAATAAAATAAAAGAACCCAGAACGGTTGGCTGGTTCTGGGATGTCCCAAATATAGATCTAATGATATTGTCTGAGCTACTTGCTTGTTTAATGCAATTTTGTCATTATACTGTTCTTATCGAATGATGCCAGGATTCTTTAATGTGCTTCCTGTATAAAACTGCTATTGAATCCTTACATATCATACATTTATTTTGTGGGTGGACAGTTGATTCTGTACAAACAGTCAGCAAGATAATCATGCCCATTTCCATTCTGAAAACGGTAGCAGCTCTTTCCCCTTATAAATTAATTAGGTCTGTTTATGTTTTCATGTGGTTTTCTTCTTGACCAGTTTTGTTCTTTTTTTTTTTGCACAGGATGTCAGAGGGCTATTTAATTTAGTTTTGTCATTATAGGAATCCATATTGTAATTCAAATCATGTACAGAATAACAGTCATAATGAGAGAACTCATAAGATACATGTACATTCATCATTACACCACTTCATGATAAAAAATCAAATGAATCATGAATTCTTCTTACCTCATACTTCTATTTTTTTAAACACAGAACTGCAGTATCGGGAATCATCATTTCCATTCTCAGCTGTTTTCATGACTGTCAATTCTTCAATATGCTGGTCATTTTTTTTAAATTGCCATCTGGTGTTGATTTGAAGAACTTTGTAATCAAATTTGGTTCATCCAAAAACTCAAAATTCATGGTTCTAGTATGATTGTCTTGAATGTATAGCTTTTCCCAACTGTTTATTCCAAAGGTTTAGATAGATGTTTCAAAATTTTAGCTTTTTTTTAAATTAAATGATTCTCTAATAAACTATGTGCTACTATTGCTGATTTTTCAATTCCACATTTTTTATATTTCTAAAGGGTTCTTTTCTGTGAGTGTCCAAATTCCTTTTTGTTTTTCCTATATATACTTTATTGCAATCTTTGCAATTAATTTGACTATTTAACTCATGCCCCAAATGGGAGTCAATGACCAATCACATTTCAATGATTTCTGTTTTACAACCAATCAGAGTCGTGTTTCACCAAATATTTATCAGTGTTATAATTACCATATTAAAGAAAGCTCCTCCTTACAATATTGCGTTCCTTTGGCAATAAATAGTATGATCTGGTTGCAGTGATAAACAAATGAAGCAGTAGAAGCGTACCTATCGTTTCTCATTTGTTTTCAAACATCGCCGTTTACATTAAATATATAAATATTTTAAAATAACTATAGTTAAATAATGATTTGTGAGTAAACAGCTTAATTTTATTCGTTAAATAGTCCTAACAAATGCCACTCTTGATTTCCAAATTCTCTAGATAAATTCACTCCTCACTTCGTGAGTCGTGAATTTATCTATAATTTGGAAATCACTCGTGGCATTACTTATGATAAATTCCAGATTTTTATTATATGATATATAATAAAATATTCAGTTTTCCTACATATCTTCAATGGGCATGAACTTAAAAAAATTTAAAATTTGTAATATTTGATTTCAAGATATTTATGTTTACCATAATTCAATGCATTGTAATGTGAAGTTTCATTGCATTATTTTAATTTTCACTGTGTCATTTTGTCATTAAAATTATGGGTTTAAATGCCTTCCTCAGAGACATGCCTCTTTTAAACGCCATTAGCCAGGCATAATTTTGATTGCTTGTGGAGGGAATGCTATTGTAACATTCCCAGTCTGTGAGTACAGCAGACTTTTTCCATAAAAGTATACAGTGAAATATTTAATTAAATAACTCTTGTAATACAAATACTCCTGAGCATCAAATAAAATGTATATATACTATCTTTATTTATAAATCATGGAAGTAAAAAATAGCAGTGTCTATTTTGTTGACATCCTACATAACTACCAAGAGTATTATTCTAAGTTAACAAAATAATCCTTGTCCTTCAAACTTAACTAAATATTTACGAACATATTGAGCAGTTTCCTCATCTAATCCCAATCTGGTTTATTTCTGAATCAAATTGAGCAACTCCACCAAACCCAACAATGTAGCCATTCAATCTTGCAGCCAAGTGTGAGGTTTTCAATTTTGAACCACGATTCAGACCAACAGCTTCCAGAAGTGAAGTATGTTGTTGCAAACGATATTTTTGATGATAACTGTAAAAATATGTATTAAGTGAAAATAAAGCAATTTTATTCATTAAAAGTGAAAAATTGCAGCACTTTAGCATTTAATATATGATTAAAAAACCAGAATGAATGTAAATTGAAGTGGAACTTGGAAAGGAAACACATGAAGAAAGGTAATGATGCTATTAAGAAGAGTGCAATAGATTGGAATTCTTAAGGAAAATTAAGAAAAGGAAGATCAAAAACACACTGGAGAAGTATGGTTGCTGATGAAATCGCAGAAGAAGGGGAAACATAGAACGAGGAAAAAAAATTAGCACAGAAAAGGACCTGAATGTCATAATTTGAGGAATCCCTATATTAGGGCTACAAGATATATAAACTTAAAGAAACAAGACATTTTACAAAATTTATTTTAAAAAAAACCAGGACAAAACAGGTAAAAATGATCACCGCAGGCCTTAGGAGACCCTCGAGGTAGTAGAAAAAAAAAGACTCCCAATCAGCATGGGTTGTCAGTTGGGCTCTCTGCCCTACGTGACAGCTGCCTTTTACCACAGAACATACTCAAGGTACTTATTTCCATTACAGACTGAGTTGACCTAAGGGCCATATTGTTGCCAGAAGATTTAGGCCAGTTTAATAATCCTAACCCCATTGGGACTTGAACCCTCGATCCTCTGGCCTGAAGCGTATTGCCATAACTAATTGCACTGTGGCATTCCCCACAAAAAACAGGACACTAGAATAAAAAGGAGTGCAAGCATTGCAGTTCAATGTTTTATGAATGAAATTTTAACATACATAACCACCTATAATCATATTTATTTCACACATACATATTTACCATTTTCTCTTCCTGATATCAGAATTTATCAGGTACTAATAGTTAACAACAAAATTCTTATGTAAAATAAGACTGCAAACTACAGAATGACACTGAACAATATGAAGAGAGATAAAGCAGCGGAAGACAGAATAGAAACAGGATATCGCTGTCTTGTGGCAATCAAGCAAATTACTGTAAAAATAATGAAAAAGAAAGAACTGAGCTTTACTTTTCTCATCTTAACTAACTCACTGGCACTACAGAATCGTTAGGTTGATGGCCGCATGGACCATTTAGTTTTCATAGTTAAATATGGGAAATAACATTATGAGGTTCTTAATTCGTAAATTAATGAGTAATTTTTTTACATCTTACCTCATATTTTATGTTTCTTTAAACACGGGAACTACTTTTCAAGAGAAGGATCTCTCTCATTATCAACTGACATTATGACTACCAGATTTTCGTTGGAATCTCCATCAATAACGTTGCCATCTGGTGTTGATTTGATGAACTTTGAGATGAGGTCACGTTCATCAGGAATCTCAAAATTCATGGATCTAAATTTGTTCTTCTAAATATATATCTTCTCCCGAATTGTCAATTCTAAAGGTTTTTCCAAATGTTTTAAACAAGCCTAGCTTTTAAAACATTTGGAAAAACCTTTAGAATTGACAATTTGGGAGAAGATATATATTCAGAAGAACAAATTTAGATCCATGAATTTTGAGATTCCTAATGAATGTGACCTCATCTCAAAGTTCATCAAATTAACACCAGATGGCAACTTTATTGATGGAGATTCCAACGAATATCCGGTAGTCATAATGTCGGTTGATAATGAGAGAGATCCTTCTCTTGAAAACTAGTTCCTCCCGTGTTTAAATAAACACAAAATATGAGGTAAGATGTAAAAAAATGACTCATTAATTTACCATTTAGTTTGCTTACAAATGGCTTGTCTGTTTATATTACTTTCCTTACTACATTCATAATTAGTTTACATCATAATATGTATCACATCTTAATGTCTTCTTGATTTAGAAGCAACATTATTGCTTTGCAAATATTATAGTTCCACTATTAATGGGGCATGGAAATTAAGGGAAAGAAATTCCAAGAATTGTCTGGTAGTTTTGGGTTCAAATTCCAGCTCAGGCAGAAGTTTTCTCTTTGGTTGTGTTAAATACCTTATTTAATAAAACTTTTCAATTATATTATTAGTTTTTTTTTTTTAATATTTGAAGAGAAACATTATATGCTCAGACTGGGGTTTGAACCCAAGACCTTTGGGCTTTCTAGGCCAATGAGCTATCTGAAAAACTCCAATCTAAACGCACATTTTTCTCTTATACATTGTTAATTCCGATCGCCGAATGACACAAGCATTTGCTCAATCATGCAAATGGCGGCTTCTTGTTTAAGAAGACATTTATTGGGAATATAAACACTACTTTATAAAGTCAGTAGGACTTCTTTTGATGTTATTATTAGTGTTAAATTTGAAATCTGGGCATGAAAGGTTTGACATATTTTGCTCTGAGGCCTCTTTCTTCATGTCTCAGATTCTTTTACATGTCATAAATCTACAATATGAAACCCACGGCTTTAATTCCCTTTTGAAGGAAGCCATACTTAGGAATTTTATGGCCTAAAAAAACCAAAGATGCAGATTCCAATGAAAATCCAGTAGTCATAATGTCGGTTGAAAATGAGAGAGATGTTTCTCTTGAAATCTAGTTCCCATGTTTAAAGAAACATAAAATATGAGATTAGATGTAAAAATGACTCATTAATTTTACGAATCAAGAACCTCATAATGTTATTTCCCATATTTAACTATGAACCAAAGATAGGAACCAGAGGCAAGAATGGCAACTACTAGTCAACCAGGATCAACAACTTCATTGAAATATCTTGATTTTGATCATTAAACTTTTAATAAAGAATACTTACTCTTCAGCATCATAAAACTCCTTAGCTGGTATAACCTTCGTAACAATATAACTGGACTTTTTCTTTTCTTCTTCTTTCAATGTTTTTTCGGCTAGTTCTTTTTGTTCCTCATCATGGTACATAATTAATGATGTATACTGAAATACAAATACAAAATACAGGTAATGGACATCGAAATATTTGGACTAAACATGAGTTTTATTTTAAAATCTTCTGTGTGAATGGTGTTTTTTCTATAAATTGCACAAAACTAAGTTATGAAATATTTAAAGCCTACAGTAAATTTCAAATAAAAAATTGTTAAATTAATATTGATTATAAAAGAAAAATGTATTGGCAATATAGAGTATATGCTTAAAAAACATTTAAAACACTGTTGAAGTTATTGTTAAATATTTAAAACAATAAAAATTGTTTGTTTTCTAATGGCAAGATTTGATGCTTAAGTCATTTTCTCTCTGGCAAAGAAGGTCCTTAGAATGTTGTGCAGTTGGATTTAAAGCTGGACAGACTAGAAGGTGGTGTTTGTCCATGATAAGGTCTGGTCTTTGCATATGACACATCTGTCTGATTGGAAAACGTGTCTCCTGTGGAGATGGTGAACCAGACAGTCGTGTCCTGACATCAGTCTGAATTTTGCTACTGCTTCCTTGTGGCCTTTATGTTTTACTTCAGTTTTTTCCCATGATTTATCTCTGGCTGTTGCAATTTCTTTCAGGTTTTTCATTTGGAATGCTTTCTTGATTTCTTCAACCTTTTTGTGGAGGTTTGATAAGGGATGGGTTGTTATCTGTATTTTGAAACCCTTTTTGGCAAGTCCATCAGCTATTTCATTGCCAACTATTCCGAATACCTTTCTAATAAATAAGGTGAATCTGGTTTCATCTTATCTCATATATCATTTAATTTATTAAAACCTTTCTAGTTTTATTTCAATGCTATATACCAAGTTTCGTTCTGAAAAATAAAAAGTTGCAGCTGCATAGAAAGGTAGGGTTAAATAAGTTCACAGATTCTATCTGATTCTTGTAAACATTATCATACAAAATGCTGTAAAAATAGATTTAAGTACAATTTTACTGTATGCAAATAACATTACCTGTTTAGATGTCCTTGCTGTAGGGTCATGATACGCCCAGAACAAATTTAGTAATTCATTATATGTTATCTCATTTGGATCATAATCAATATCAATTGATTCAGTATGGTCACTTCTAAAATTATAAAGCAAAACATCTCAGATTAGACATATAAGCCTATAAGTTTAAATTAATTTATAAAGCAAATCAAAATATGATTAATAATAATTTTGGAAGAAAGGAAAATAGAAACTTGGTTTCCCAACTGCATGAAATTAAAAATTAAATCCATTCTACCAAAATTAAAATAAATTTCATATACTGATTGTTGGTCATGATAAATTACCATAAGTATACGAGAATTTCCCATAAGGGAAAATTTTCTATAGGATCGTAACAGGGCCTCGGCCTAATACTTGGAAGGAAGAAGAAGAAGAAACACGAAATGCAATAGTTTATGCAGACTATTTAACTCATGCCCCAAATCGGAGTCAATGACCAATCAGGTTTCGATGAATTTTGTTTTACAACCATTCACAGTCATGTTTCACCTTGATGATTATCTACTTCTGTTTATCATATTAAATAATGAGTGGAGAATATATTTCTTTGAAAATAAATTTGAAATTATATGAGGTGAGTCGTTAAAAATATGTTGTCCACTCACTATTAATTATAAATGAAACTAACCAAACATTTCTCATTTGTTTTCAAACATAACCATTTACATTAAATATATAAATATTTTAAAATAACTATATTTAAATAATGATTTTGTGAGTAAACAGCTTAATTTTATTCGTTAAATAGTCTTAACAAATACCACTCTTGATTTCCAAATCCTCTAGATCAGTGGTACTCACTAGAAATTACAAGAGAGCCAAATATAAGAAACAATATTTGTTGACACAGGGATATTCAAAGTTTTGTAGAATTTCAATAAAGATAATATTATTTTATACTTAGAATTTAAAATTTAAATGTAATCTAATGAAGGTAAAATTATTCCAAGAGCCTTAATAAATATCTTCAAGGGCCGCATTCGGCCCGCGGGCCGCGTAATGAGTACTGCTGCTCTAGATAAATTGGAAATCACTCGTGGGATTACTTATGAAAATATATTATTATGGTAGGAAATATATTCTGCGCCTTAGCCAAGTGGTTTAAGATACCATGTCTTGGTACAAAGTTATGACATTTGTGCTGGTTCAAGTTTCCGTGGGAGAAGAAATTTTCTCATAGAATTTCAGTCAGTATGGGGCCAGTGACCACCCTATCCTGAGAAATTTGAGTAGCTACAATGAAGGCGGCCGTCACGCAGGGCTGACAACCTGGCTGACATCAAGTGCCGATTGTCCAGAAATAGTAGGAGCCTAACCTCCTACTACCCCAAGGGCCTCCTGAGGCCTGTAGTGGGATTACTTTACTTTACTTTTTACAATACATAGCACATCTAGATGTCACTTCTATTCTGGCTAGATAATTATCTATTTCTGTATTTAACACATATGACTGTAAGGCCAAAAGTTGGTTTGTAAGCCAAGGGTCTTCTAGGCCTGTCATGCCATGGAGGAGAATGAGAAAAATAAGAACTGTAAAAATGAGCTCTTGAGGATTAAAATAGGCCATGTCCACTTTTGATATATTTGTAAGAGAGCACATCTACTGATAACTCAAGAGTATATTTATGTTTATACTTATATTTTTAAAGTGTTATCAAGTGTCTATTGAAATAGAGAAAATATCTGTTCTATGTACATTGTTTATATGATTTAAACTATACCCTGTCCGCTCTTAAAGAGATCCTCTCCAAAACAAAACCATGTGACCTGCTCACTTTTCATTGGTTATGGATACTGACGTACTATGTAGAAGCAATAAGTATGCAAAAAAGTAGCTCCCTTCATTAAATTAAAAATAAAAGGTAAAGTGATCCCACTACAGGCCTCAAGAGGCCCGTGGGGGAGTAGGAGGTTAAGGCTCCCACTTTTTTCTGGACAATCGGCACTTGATGCCAGCCGGGTTGTCAGCCCTGCATGACGGCCGCCTTTACCCCAGAACAAGTGTCTGGTACTCACTTCCGTTAGAGGCTGAGTCGACCCCAGGGCCATAGTGCCGCCAGAAGGTTTGGGTCAGTTTAAAAATCCTGACCCCACCAGGACTTGAACCCTTAACCTTCTGGCTTGTAGCACAGTGCCTAACCACTACGCTACGGTGCGCTCCTTAAATTAAAAATATGTCCTCTAAATATACGTGTTACTCTTCGTGAATGAAAATAATAATATTCAAAACATACAAAATTCTAAAATATACCTAATCAATAATTACAACTTCTGGTTGTTTTCAAATGCTGGGTCTTGGCAATGAAGCCAATAGTATTCTTGCTCTCCAATATTTCTCTATGGTGGATCCAATCAGGCAATACTTCACAGGTTTGTAGATGTTCTTCATACATTTCTTCATCTTTGTTGCATAGAGGACAATTTGGATTCATGTAGATTCCTATTTTATATAAATATTTGGCCAAATAGTCATGTTCTGTAAGCAGTCTAAATTTTGCTACTGTAATTTTACATGGAATTTCTGGAATAATATCTGGCTTCTTTACTAAAATATTCCATTTTTTTGTCTTTGGCTTTATTGCATAGGTCTTGGTTTTGTGATTTTATATTTGTTTTTAATTATTCTTTTTATGGATGTGAAAGATAAGCTTTTAGTAGTATTCTGAATTAGATTGGAGCCTTTTTTGGCAAGAAAATCAGCAGTGTCATTTCCAGCAATTCCACAATGTGCAGGTATCCATTGCAATTGAATTCTTTTCTGTAGTTTTTGAAGTTGTTGAATCATTTTGTAGCACTCTTTAATTTGTATTGACTTAATTTTGTGTGAATTTATTGCATATATTGCTGCCTTAGAATTAGAGAGTATGACAGCATTCTGAAATTTATTTATTCTGTATAGTAATTGTTGGAGTGAAATATGAATAGCCGTTACTTCCGCATCAAAATTTGTTGTATGGTATCCATAATTACAACTTAAAACAGTTTATTACATATGGGTGATGCATTTGAGTCATGTTTCAGTTGATTCTCATGAAACAAAATGGCTGAAAGTATCAAGTCTTCTGTTGCTGTGTTGTTATCTTCCTGTCAAAAGTGACAGTAATTGTAGCGCAAATGGCGGAAGGATATTGCTTCTACAATGTACATCAGTGTCCATAACCAATGAAAAGCGAGCAGGTCACATGGTTTTGTTTTGACAAGGATCACTTTAAGAGCAAACAGGGTATAATATATAGAAGAAAATTTGAATTTTCTCAAAATGTGACAAAATGGACGTGGCCCATTTTAAATACTCAAGGGCTCAAATATCCTTATAAACAACTGGTATAAAAAATTTACAAAATTATGATTTATAAGTAGGTTTAGAATTATAAAATAAACTAATTATTTCAAATATAAATTCCTATATACACTTTCATTTCACATTTGTGTCACATGTTCTGTCCATCACCATCGATGAGTCTAATTGTTATTACATCTGGTTTCCCATAAAGATCATGTAGCTCACATTATGAAATTTTCTCCATTTTCCTGTCTTTCTCTCTCTCTCTCTTTGGTCTAAAATTTTCCTAAACACCTTTCTCAAATGCTCAAAATATATTTTTCTCTCTTGAAGTAAGAGATCTGTTTCACATCCATATAACAGGAAGAATAACTGTCTTGCATACTTTTAGTTTGACTTTTTTTTTTAACAAGAATGAGATATCAAGAATCCCTATAATAAATAGAATGTCTTTTTTTTACAGAGTTGACTCTATGTTCAATTTCTTTTTTCTGCACCACATTCCTGTTTATAATTATTACTATCATTTGAATTTCATAATTTCTTCAAAATTTCTCTTATTTGTTGTTAACTGTATATTTGATATACCATAATAATTATATTTTAGGCTACTATGTAATAATATATTTTACTTAAATATCCATTCCATAATAATTCTGCCCGAGGGCAGGTCTTTCCCTGCAATCATAGCATTTTCATGCTATGCTTTGTAGCTTTACTAGGGAACTGTATGTGGTAGCTTCTCGTTTCTTTTTAGCTATTTCTCTCTATGGTGCAACAGGCCTAGAAGGCCCTTGGCCTACCAGCCGGCCTTACATCCACATGTGTTAATCACAGAGGTAGACAATCATTCAGCCAGTGTAGGGGTGACATGTCAGCATGTCGGGGCCCCCAGCAATTATAACTGGTTTTCTCCACCTGGAGCCGCTACAAATTGTAGCTACCCAAATGCCTCACGATGCTGGGTGGGCACCGATCCCATACTGGCCGAAATTCCACGAGAAAATATCTTTCCCCATGGGGACTCAAACCAGTGCAAGTCTCATAGCTCTGTGCCAAGGCTTCTGGCCTTAACCACTCAGCTACGGCATGGGACAAACTTAGCTATAAAAATATTTATTGTAAATTTAGCAAATCTGATCAAATTGTAGAGGCTTAAGACATAACTCAGAAAGGTAAAATAAAAATGCTATCATCATCACCTTCACAATTATTAATTAGCATGTCGATATTGCCATGCCCTATCCCTGTATCTACCACTCTTGAGGAAATATAGAAAATCTATGACAAAGTGAAAGTTCAGTAATTCTTTTATACAGAGTGGTCTATGATATTCTCTCCAGCATTCAACAGCAAGTGGGCTTGGTGTTAGTACTTGTTATTCATAATGAAGAGAGTATGATGCAGTAGCAGGCTGCAGTCAGACTTTCTCTTTCTGTTCCTATATTCTCACTCTTTCACTGTCTTCATGATTAGTTCAAATTATGAAATCTGCAATTTTAATAGCTGACTCTAGCAGACCCATTCTCTGATAATGTTAAGCATCAATGCTGGGCTCGTTTGCTGCCGAGTACCGCAGAAAATGTCACAAACCAATCTATTAATTATTCATGATGTTGTCAATAAAACACTTCCACTGGTGGATTATTTATTATCAAAGTTAATTCAAAACTAGAATAGCTTACATTCTACGATAAGTTGGATTTTCCATCACACCTCCTGCATACCCAACGCGGGTACGTATAACACCTTTTTGTACTCCAAATAAAGAATCTGGTGCCCAAAAACAGCCCATAGAAAATGTAGCTTTCTTTGTCGACACATTAACATCATGTAACAGAGAACCCATATTCTGAAATATAATATCATATTATCACAATTATGAAAGAGAAATTTTTAATGGTGCATATTCATTTTCAAGTTGCTAGTTAGCATTTTATTTAAAAAGTTGATAATTAACACAACTGATGAGAAAAATTTCTGCATGAACTAATATTTGAACTCAAGACCTCCAGTTTCATGCACTCGTGCTCTGTTAATGAGCTACTCAGGCAACTCCAGGAGCAAGCACTAAATTCTCACTCTTTAATCCCCACAATAATGTAATTTCATTCACAATATAACATTATTGCTTCTAAAAAAATATGATTTTTTTAATTCAATGTCACTAGGTTGTCATTATGATAATATTTGAGTTTGTATTTTTTTAACATTCTTACCCCATATGTTTATTTTGTTGGACGATCCAGCTTGCCAAGCTGAAGATGGAGCAATAGCTTTGAAACGATTGTCCAACAAAATAAACATATGAGATAAGAAAGTTAAAAAATACAAACTCAAATATTAAAATAAAACCTCATAATGTAACTTCCTAATGATTTTAAAATGTCATTATGATATTTCTGATATTCTCTCCTGGCATTGGCCTACTTGTAACCCACTTCTGAAGTTGGGGTGCCTGGAAGGCAGAGTTATATTTACATGATATCATTTCAAAATGGTAAAAAAAAAAAAAACCTAATAGAAATTCCAGTATATCACATAATAAACAATTCACCACTCTCCTATTCTCAGATGACGAAGTTCTCATCTCCAATTACAAAGATTTACAAAAATCAACATACAAATTTAACAAAATAATACAAGAGTATAAATTAACAATCTTTCAAAAACAATGGCATTCAAAGGCCAGACATCAATAAGTAAAAATAGTTAAACATTCAAATAATTAAACAAATGAAATATAAATATTTGTGCAACATTTCACATGAAAACAAATCGGATATAAATCACATGTTAAATATCTTTATCAGCCTTACCAGTGTAATAAATAATGCATTTAAACCAAAAGAGTCCACCGCTGTAGTCTCGAGGTAGTGTGCTACCTTGTCATGCAGCGGGCCCAGGTTCGATTCCCTGTTGGGACAGGTTACTGGATGATTTTTTTTTCGGGCTTTTTCCTCACCTCTAAGACAAATGTCAGGAAGCTTAGGGCCCAATGGTCCCCAAAAATCACCCGACTATCATCATCATCATCATCATCATCATCATCTTTCACCGGTGTGGAAAGCAACGGGAAGCTACCACACCTATAATTCCCTAGTAAAGCTGCATACATAGCATGATTGCATGAAAGACCTGCCCTCAGGCAGAATTACTATGGAAATGGAAACCAAAATAAACCAACTGAAAGCCAAATAAGATTAGGCCTATACGAGTTAGCCCTTTCAATTTTATTGCATGGTTGTTAAAATTTAATTATCAAGATCAAAGACAAATCTACAATAACAGCGACAGGGATGAGATATATGAAAAGAATATTAGATTAAAACTGTGATAATTTTAAAACAAATGCAGACTTTTACAGAAATTAGGAGTAGGCTATTCTCAGTTCTCAACAAAATCCAAAATCATATATCATGGTGTATACAATATACGAACAGAGTTCCACACAATAGAATGCCTAGATTATAAAAGAATTACAACCCATCTGGTACCAAATACCACCAAGAAAGACCATTGAAAATATATCTCAACATCTGATTTGAGATTGGAAAAATTGCATAACTCCCTAAAGATAAAATACCGGTAATCAATTTTTGTGAATAGAAATATGGCATAAAATGACCTGATGACAACATATTTAATTACTTATTTCTTATTCATCAGAACATCATAGATGTTTTAGGGCTTGTCTACAATTAAAATTTATACATAAATAATAATATAAATATATACATATATATAAGGTGTTGCAAAAGAACACATACAACGGAGGAGAGGTGGTATATTGAGACATATTGATCCGATTGAGGGTCTTTCCACTTTTTCAGCGGTTGCCCTTTTACCAGCCGGCTGCTGGCCCTTCACATCCACATGTGTAAATCACAGAGGTAGATGATCAAGAGCCAGTGTAGGGGTCACATGTGGTTAGCATGTCGAGTCCCCCAGCCGTTATAGCTGGTTCCTCAACCTGGAGCCGCTACTTATTGTAGCTACCCAATTGCCTCACGATGCTGGGTGGGCACCGGTCCCATACTGGCCGAAATACCATGAGAAAATTTCTTCCCCCATGGAGACTCGAACCAGCGCAAGTCCCATAGCTCTGCACCAAGGCTTCCTACCTTAACCGCTCGGAGACATATTGATAATTTTTTAATAAGGTGCCAATGTCCAGAAATGATGCATTTTCACTCTATGAGTAGCTAACTTCTCAAGAGTTCCATTAGTTGGATTTCAAGACTCAATACTTGACAATAATGTCACAGTCACATCAAGTTTTTAAAATATCCACCTCCCACCTCATTGCAGAGCGTACATCAGTGGTGCAGTGATTGGCACACATGTTCAAATACGCTTATTTCTGCCACAGCGTGGATTCGGGCTATAAGATCCATACATGACTCTACTGGAGTCTGATAAACAGACTGTTTCATGTCATCCCACAAAAAGTAGTCGAAAGAGTTAAGATCAGGTGATCCAGGGGGCCATGGGACTGGTTCCTTCAACCTGGATACATGGTATCCAAATGTCTCGTCACATTGGCATCAAAGTGAGCTGGAGCTCTGTCATGTTGCAGTCACATTCCATTGCGAAGCCACGTATCATAGGGTCAGTACCTGTGAGGTGTTGTCACGTAATGAGTCTTCAAATCCTTTGAACTAACACTGATCTTGAGACGTAATTAACTAGTCATTGTGTGAAAATGCATCATTAAAAAATTATCAACATATCTCATTATACTACCCCTAATCTCTGTTGTCATTTTTTTGCAACACCCTGTATATATATATGATTAAGAAAGTTTTTTTTGGGTTTTCCACATCATGGATTCAAGGTTGGCCTCTGGCCACTGGTTCCGACGTTTCGGCATGATCCCATATGCCATTATCAAGGAATGATAATCAAGGCATGTGGAATCATGCCAAAATGTAGGAATCAGTGGCCAGAGGCTACCTTGAATTCATGATGCAGAAAACCCAAGAAAACTTTTTTAATCATACTTATATCTGCGAAAATCTACAATATAACATATATATCCATCCATCCATCTATAGTAATTCTGCCTGATGGCAGGTCTTTCACTGCAATCATAGCATTTTCATGCTATGTTTGCAACTTTACTAGGGAATTATAGGTGTGGTAGCTTCCCATTGCTTTCCACATCGGTGAAGGATGATGATAATAAGGATGATGATGATGGCCAGATGATTTTCGGGGACCATTGGGCCCTAAGCTTCCTGACATTTGTCTTACAGGTGAGGAAAAATCCTGAAAAAACCTCACCAAAGAGCCTGTCCCGACCGGGAATTGAACCTGGACCCGCTGCGTGACAAGACAGCATGCTACCTTGAGACCACAGCAGTGGACACAGACACACACACACACACACATAAATATATGAGTGAGAGAGAGGGAGAGAGAAATCAATTCATAGTCATTAGAAACTTAAGAGGTGCAAATGTTAACAAGAATATAACGGTAACTATAATTATTTAAAAAATGCCATTAATATTTTTATAACATTAGATTGCAATTAAAACACATTACTAAAAGTCATGTTAAAGCAAATCACAAATAGTCATCTGAGACCGTTTTTTATAGACATATTGTGTTATTAAAAGGAAAATAAGATTATTTTTAAAAGAGGTTAAAACATTTAAAAAATATTGTTCTCTGAAATTCTTACTCTATATTGTGCTGTAGATCTTCCTTGACCCATAGACGACCGCTGAATAAATTTGAGAACTATTAAATTCCTTACCATAACCTACAAGGAAATGACTTGCACACATAGAAAAAGTGAAAGTTTCATGGTTTATCTATAGATAGCATTTCTAGAGATCAGTATTTTACGTCAAACGCTCCGCCAACTTGTCACCAGATGGCCGTAATCAAACTGTGCTGCCATATTTGGCAGTCAACCAAATTGTGCTGCCATCTTGCGAAGAAAATATAAGAATCCCTGATATAAGTATGTCTACTAACCCTCGGTTCTCTATGTTCTCTATGCTACTAACACCGCACCGTACTAACATGTCTACTAATCCGTATCCCCTGTCTTTCCATAGAGAACGATGCTTTCTTTCTTCCAAAAATTGAAAGATACAATTTAAATATACCATACCATGTCAAATGATATTTTGTTAAACTTATACTCAATTTTATATATCATTCTGCATATTTTATTACAATACGTTTCAATTGAGCCTTAGATACCGTGAAGTGACACCAATGAATTAATAAACATTGCAAAAGAGGGCAGGAAAATTGACTGAGAATAAGATGTAAACACTGTGGCATGAACTTTTGAACTTACTTAGTTAATATTAGATATATAGTAGTGACGGCATCGACATTAAGATTGGTACTGGCGTTCCATTGCTGATAGCGAAGTGTAGGAAATATGGGTGTGATAAAATTACAAGTTTTATTTGTATATCTAACTCTCGTCTCATCAAAACTTACGAATTCTGAAATAATGTCAATAGAAGGGAAGGCACCAAAACCTGTCGTATTATGGCATGGAATGGGTAAGATTTTGTTTTTACTTTATTTGCGTATGCGGTTTTGTTCGCATTTTGTTTAATGTATTGCCAGCATTCTGCATTTTTTGTGTGTTGAATTCTACAGGTGACACACTATATAATGCTATATAACATATGATTTAAAAAGTAGGCTTTGTGGCATTGACCTTGCAAGATCGTCTATGCTTGTGATGTAATGACTACTATGTTCGCCTCTCGATCAGAATTTCAAGAGTTCAATTTGGCCGGTGTCGATGGATTTTTTCGGAAATTTCTGAGTATGACTTCTTTCGGAAGGAAAGTATTAAATCATTGCCCAGTGATGTAGACTTCAATATAAAAACATTCTGGCACGACAGTTCCTTGGAGCCAGGGACGACTGAAGTGATTGCTGTTACTGAAGAGCAGATAATGGTATAGGGAATTACAATGAGCACAAGATAACTAAACACTTGCAAGTGAAGTTAATGTTATAGAATCAAACAAAAACATTCCTTCTTAGAGGTATAGCCAAATAAATTGTCCGTGATATACATGAACAGGCGTGGTTTAGTGATGTATAAGATCAGCTGACAGAGTAGGGGATATCATGGGGATGCGAGCAAATGCAATTCAAGATGTGAAAATAGGATTGACACTATCGGGCTGAGGAGGGGAAGAAAGAGAAAGGTGTATCTGGACAAAAAGTTTTTCTGTGATCCAGATGATTTATTTGGCTTTACCTCTACCTGAAAAGCTATCCAATATGAGTGTCGAGCGCAGCAGCACTGAACAAAGGACTGGTGTTTGCTGGTTGGAGTGTAGCAATAATTAAACAGTGTGAGAAAGAAAATCGGGGCTGGTTTATGGAAAACTTATTGTCTTTATTGGTGAATCTTTCAATTTAAAGATGATGTGAAGGGTTTAACTGTCAGCCTGGCTTTCAGATATCCTGGATTCACTGTACATGATTAGTGTGATAGAGCATCTTAACCTTTCTTACAGTTTTCTTAATGAATTTTGCTACCAGTACTTCCCATATCAAGTCCAGCTGTTCAGTCTCTAGCCCTGACATTTTCACAACAGTGTTGCCGATATGAATATTCAGTGAAGGGGCCGCTTTATGTACCATGCGGTTAGTAGAAAAACAGCTGACAACATCACAGCAATTTCAAACCTCACTAGCAGCGTCAAGAGCAGTGATTGGTTGTAGCAGACGTCCACTCTCACTCAACTATTTCCTTATTGGCAGTAGAGGGCAAGTTTCTCCCTTTACCCCTCATACTACCTAAATGCCAAAGCTGGAGATTCAGCGGCTGGACTGTAGCTACTTAGTTGTCCTTATAAATCTTAGTGTACTCTTTTCCAGACCCTATACTCTAAGTAAAAGTTCTATGGTATACTTGGGGATCGAGCCTCTAGCCTTGGTGTCATACAAGGCTACTAACCTGGTCCATGATACACAGGGCAGATGTATACGTCATAACTGTATGTACATGGATAATTCTTGGCAGGCATGTCCAAGTCGTGGCGGTGGACATTATATATGATGACTAAGTTCTGCTGAGGACCCAATGATTCAGGGTATAATGAATCTCCTGTGCACATGGATACGTGCAATATGGAAGCTACAAACTACAACGAAGAAGCGGAAGAAGCACCTTTCCTCCAGGGGATTAAATGTGGAGGCCCATCTCCGGGGTAACAAGGAGAAAAACCCCAAAGGTTTTTGGCAGATGAGGCAGTCCTCCTATTAAGGATTAGTACAATAGGAAATGGGCTTTGAGACTTCAAAATTACAGCCTCATTACCAAGCTTTCCCTGCATCATGTTGGTAGCGTGAATGTTTCTATGAGTAATGGAAAATTTTACATCTTGGAAGTGAGTTACTAGCCCTTCTTCTTCAATGGGTATCTCTTTTAGTCTGGACCTTCTTCCATGACCTGCCAGGCATGGGAGGCCCTGTTGGTAGTTACACTACTGCCTGTATAGCTCATGGAGTCATTAGGACTCACAAGCCCCACCACCACGCCAAGGTAGAGATACCGCTGAGAGAGAAAATTCGCAGCTCTGTTATTAGAGAAGAATGTGAAATTGAACCTATAAACCTCGGATATGATAGAAGACTAAACTGGAATGATCACATAGATAGAATGGAGAACAGTAGATTAGTGAAGAAAGTATGTGACTGGACACCTCAGCAAAAAAAGGCCTTTAGGATGACCACAACTACGATGGAAGGACGTCACCATACCCCAGACCTGTAGTGAATGAACACGCAACAAGCTGCCAGCTTTCATGCGTAGAGGAAGAAGAAGAAGATGTTGGTAGCCCGACCAGGGGAGATAAATATTACTCATTTCACTCAAAGCAATAACTGGACTCATATTACAATGATGACCATGGCAAAGAATAAGGACAAGCAAAGAGGTATTGTGGAAAATTTAAAAATAGCAGCTTGGAAAGTTTATATTCTTTTGAGTCAGCACAGGCTTATGGCCTAACCTTGAAGTAGAAGAAGAAGACTTGGGGATCGAACTTGGACTCTTGGGATTCCATCCAGATATTCTAACAATTATACCACTGATGTGATTTTTAGATTTACAACTTGTTAATGAACCTCAGTCCTAAAAGAAGAGAGTGACTGAGTAGTTTGTCAACCCTCTCACTCTTAAATTTGAATCATAAGGTTACTCACTTATGATGTTAAAAATTTTGTCAAATAAAATACCAGAGGCATCTTGTGAACTAGAATTTGACTGAGGCTGACATAGAATGCAGAACTCCTCCAGTGAAAAAGTTAGATGACACTATAGAACCAGTTCCAGCTAGTAATAAAAAAACATTATCCTCCACCTCTCTTAATTAATGTTATTGTCTGATTTATTGAGCCTGGTTCTTGTTTTGAGTTGATGACTATGAAATACATGAGCAGAACTCTCTTCTGCAAGGAAACTGTTAACCATTGCATGCCGATACCTACCTTGAAATTTCTCTCAGAGAACCATTGTGATGCACCAAAGCCATGTCCAGAAAATTATCTGCTGTTTTTAGGTACAAGGTATAGAAATCAAAGCCAGAATCCAGCAATGACAACCCACTGTGTGGAACAAATGTATATCCATGCATGAGTTAAGAGTAGAGTGAAGTGAAGCAGGATGCAGCACTGTCAGCAGATAGTGAGGGTTATCTATTCTGCCAATACAAGAGTTGTATTGCTTCCCTATAGTTTAAATGAGGGATTTGGTTTTGGATTTTAGTGCTTTGCAGTTAAAAACGGCAGATTTTTCTGGACATGGCGTTTGAACATCACAATGCTTCTCTGCAAGAAATTTAAACTTAGGTTTCGGCATGCAATGGTAGACGGTTCCCTTGTAAGGTGAATGGGCTAAGATAACATAGATATGTCTTAATACAAAAGGGATAGAAAGTAAATTTCAGAAAATGGTGAATAAATAGATTGACTGGTTACAGATTTTAAGCTCCCTTATTTAATCTCATAGATCTACTTACTTACTTACTCACTGGCACTATCGAACCCGTAGGGTCATGGCCGCGCGGACATAAGCTCTCCATACATCCCTATCCTGAGCTAATGCTTTCCAATCATTCCCTGTATAATCTACTTCCCTCAAATCATAGTTAATGTTGTTCTCCCACCTCATTCTTGGTCTACCAACTGGGTGTTTTCCTTCTGGCTTTCCTACAAGAAGTTTCCATGCACGTCTTTCATTCCCCATATGCGCAACATGTCCTGCCCATCGCAGTCTACGAGACTTAACTGTTCTTATTATATCTGGCTTCCTATGAAGACCATGTAGTTCATTGTTATGTAGTCTTCTCCATTCACCTGTCTGTTCATCTCTCTTTGGTCCAAAAATTTTCCTAAGAACTTTATTCTCAAATACTCGTAATCTCCTTTCCTCCCTTAAAGTAAGAGTCCATGTTTCGCACCCATATAATATAACTGGTAGAATAATAGTTTTATATATTTTCAATTAACTTTTTTTTGAAAGGAGTTGGGACATCAAGAGTCTCTGCAATGCATAATAGCACGCATTTCTAGAATTGAGTCTATATTTAATTTCTTTGTGCATCTCATTCCTATTTGTGATTATTGTTCCTAGGTATTTGAATTCAGCCACTTCCTCAAAATTTCCCTCATTTGTCATTAGCTGTCCATTTCCATTATATACTGAATTTCTACATGTGACCATATATTTAGTTTTACTGATATTTACTTCCAGTCCTAATTTCTTAGTGTTACTCAATAGTGTGTGCGTGTTGGGCCTTTAGTATCTCCTCGCTATCGGCCAGTAGTACTACATCATCAGCATAAACTAACAGCTTATTAATACCATTGAGTTGTAAGCCTTCCTCATTCTCTAAAGATTTAATGGCATGCTCTAGTACAAAATTAAATAGTAGAGGAGATAGTGCATCTCCTTTCTTCAACCCATTCTGGATTTCAAAAGTGTCTGAAAACTGTTTGCCTACATGCACCCTACTCTTTGTGCCATTTGGACACATTCGTATAAGTCTAACTAACTTTTTAGGAATTCCGAACTCCAGCAGGATACTATATAACTTCTCCCTCATAATTGAATCATATGCTTTTTTGAAGTCTACATTCTCACAATTAATCAAATTGCAGAACTTAAACTTTACTGCATTTATTTTTAGGTGATTGTTGTTGCAACCCATTAAGTCTTGGCAGAATCAAGGATGTGATAGAAGACAATGTGGCTGGTATATATGTAAAATCATTAAAAATTGGCTCTTCAATTGCCAAGGTATTGTATGATTATTTTATCTGTGAATAATTAATAATGAAGATGAATTAGTTACAAAAAAATTAATGGCATAGAAGCTCTGAAAAATTAAAGTAATTGCTGTCTCTTGCTAGTAGATGACAGTATAGGGAACCATGTGGTTAACATAACACATTTCTTTGATCATAGTTGCAGCTTTCTTACTTGGATTTTGCTATTTCTAAATTCCTTACAAGGTTGTCAATTCCCACACACTAAATGCTATGAAACCATTGCTTCTATCTTGCAAATGGCAGCTTCTTTATTAAGAAGACTCATAAAGATGGCTGAAGATAGAAAAAAACATTTCCTGAAACTTGTTGTGTGCTTTAAAGATGACTGAAGATAGGAAAAACATTTCCCGGAACTAGTCCTGTGCTTTGATAAACATGGAATATATGAGGTGAGATATTCATGACTCATTTTATTTATGAACTTAAAAGTCTCATAATGTTATTTCCGCCATAAATTTAGGAAATTGTGAGCAGTTTTCAGATTAAGCAGACTATACCATACAGGTCAATAGGCATTATCAAATTATCCTCAGTCTTGACATTGCCTGAGCCATTATTTAAAATTTTTTAAACAAACTAAATTTGTTTGTTCATAACTTTACATCTCGATACTGTTTCCCCACAGTCTAGTCATGAGTTGCCAAAATAAAATAATGCATTGAGTGGCAATGCTATGATATAATGATGCAATTGTTTACCTTTCACAGTTATTAATACAAATAGCACTGCTTTATTACTTTATGCAATGAATAAGAAGAATTTTTTATGTCTACACTAATTTCTGTTTCACTAGATTGTGAGTAAATGTTAATAAACTTGGATTTATTATCTAAGGAAACAATGATGAATGCAGGTAGTTGCAAAATATGTAGGAAGTGTAATGCCCACATCCTATTTCAAACATCATCTTTACTATCATCTGCTGATGAAACTGTTTTCAAAATTCCCTCTACATTCTATATTGAAGACAACATTAGGCGTCATTGTTTAATCATAATAATATTTATAAGTTAATTAAAACAATTATTTTATTTTGAGTCTGTTTATCTTACCTCAATAGTAATGTTGATTTGTTTTGAACATGTTTCGATTGGATCCCAATCAACCAGTCTGGGCAAGATGCTGAGGATGATTGGGATCCAATCGAAACATGTTCAAGAACAAATCAACATTAATATTGAGGTAAGATAAACAAACTCAAAATAAAATAATTAAAAGAACCTCAAAATATTACTTCCTAAAATAAAACATTAATAATTAACAACAATCCTATAAATTTAGAGGTTCATATAAAACTAACTTAGGTATGCTGCAGAGTAATTGGTTAAGACAATATACTACAAGCCTGAAGGTTGGTGGTTTGAATCCCAATGGAGTCAGGATTTTTAAACTGCCTAACTCCTTCTCATGGCACCATGGCCATGGGTCGACTCAGCCTCTAATTGAAATGAGTATGTTCTGAAGTAAAGGCACCCTACATGCAATGCATAACATCTCATGTTGATTGTCTAGAATAATCAAAGCCTTAACTTCCTATTATCCCAAGTACCTACTGAGGCCTGCAAATGGTGTGTGTCTATTTTGATACATATTTTATTTATAAAATATGACTGCCCAACATTGCCTGTTAATTTATTTATCCCAATCTTCTATTAGACAAGAAAAGGAATGAATTCTATTTACTGTGTAAAATTGAAGTAAATCTTTAAAAGTGTAAGCACAGTATATAAATTATAAAGTAGAATCCCTTTTTTAAATGCATAATAACATTAATAATTTAACTCAAACTTGATAATTTTCATATAATATATATTCATATATAATTTTTTGTTCCCATAATCTTCTACAAGATTCTCTAGAGTTTTATTAATTTATAAACATTTTTCAGAAGTTTCTACAGAGTTATTTTCATTCTCTAACTAAATCTGGATTTAAATGTTATTGGGACTATCACCAACCAGCTTAGCGGTTCTGAAAGCTATGGATTCAAGACTAAAATCTATCTTTTCAATTCTCTTACATGTGATTGATTGAACCTCATTCGTCCTACTGCAAGGGACATGGGTGATTCCCTAGTGGGAGGTTTTTTAACCAGACAAATTTAGTTATGCTTTATTTCCCTACAGATGTCATGTGGTTAGCATACCGACTCAACTAAGGTATTAAGTGGATGATGAAGGTCAGTAAATTGTTGTCCTGTAGGGCTGCTAGGGATTTAGGGCCGCATACAAATACATTAGTCTCTACTCAAAGTACTTCCAATCACCGGTGAGCTGACTTTCCGTGAGCAAATGCAAAGATCGAATTAGCGACCCACTAACTGGTCATGCATGAAAGTCGTCATTTTCGTAATATTGGCAAGAAATTACCCAGAATTCTCAGCGATAAAACCACTTCCGTTATTTTCATCTGCTAGAGGAATGCATTTACGCTTGCGTCCCACAAATATAACCGTATACGACGATGTCTGCATCGCGCGATATTACGTCGATTCTTCTGTTCTTCCAGTTGAATTCTTTGATAGACTATTAAATTCCTCTTCTCTGCGTAAACTGAAAACATGATCGAAGTCTTCAAGGTCTGACATCTTGGATAAAGCAGCAAGGTTTCAAAGTACATCGGTTACCATCGGGTTTGCTCACGATTCATTTCTCTGCTAAGTCACCTCGCCAGGTAGCTTAGGAATTTAGACAATTATTATCACATGAACAGATTTTTGAGTACGCAAAGACATCTTTGGATGCAACTTTTTCTCAGCAGAGTACAGGCAGAGAATGACTTTTACCGTCTAATGCGTTCATAGATACAAGCCTTAAACTTGCCCTTAAATATAATTGGGACTGTCACCAATCGGCTTGGTGAAAACTATTATTTTAACACTAATCTCAGTCATTTTGGACATTTTTTCATCCCTTTCATTCTTCCTTGTCAGTGGCTGAACTTGGACTTAAACCACATCAGAAATGTCATTATTTATCTTAGCAACTATCGATTGAACACTTAATATCAGTCATTTCCAATTATTTTTACATATCATCCTCTCTCATCCCCCTCTAGGGGTCTCTTACCCCTTGGAGTTAAATATCAGGAGTGTCACTAATTATTCTTGGCAACCTCCGAAACTATGGATTATTTATGATATTATTTCTTTTTATTTCTTCCTCTCTCATCCCCCTCTAGAGGTCTTTTACCTCTTGGACTTAAACATTAGGAGTGTCACTAATTCATTTTGGCAACCCCAGAAACTATGGATTCAACATTAATATTGGTCATTTTCAAATATTTTTACATTTCTTCCTCTCACATCCCCCTCTAGGGGTCTCTTACTCCTTGGACTTAAACATCAGGAGTGTCACTAATTCATCTTGGTAACCGCAGAAACTATGGGTTTCACACTAATATCGGTAATTTCTAATTATTTATATATTTTATACCTTCTAGGGGTATCAGTATCTTTTCCAGATTATAAATTGTATATGTGTATCTAATAGCTCCAGGCAGGTCAAACATATATATATATATATAATTATATTAGTCAACAAGCTTAGACTAGGAAGGAAGGCATCGCTGTAGGCCAATTTAAAAATTCCAACTCCATTAGGAATCGAACCTGTGACTTCCAGCTTGTAGTATATTGTCTTAACAAGCTATACTACAGTATCCTCTTCCTCTTCTATAAGTCAATACATCATAGTAACAATCATGGTCTTAAATTTTATTGTTTCCTTACCTACTGTAAAAAACTGAAAATTTATTATTATAGTTTATATTTTGTTATTACATCAGCCTATTGTCTTTCAAAATATGTAAAATCTTTGAAATATATAAGTCAATTGTTCAATGATGAGTTTGTTTGTTTTGCAGGATATAGAAAATGGCTTCTTCTTAAATGCAAATACACAAGTGGAAGAAGTTTGTAAGCAACTGAATGATGATGAACAATTGGAGAATGGATATAACGCCATAGGATTTTCTCAAGGAGGACAATTCTTGTATGTTATGGTTATAATAATTATAATTAACTAATTTACAGTAATCTTAAAAAATGAAAAGGTGATTAGTATAATGAATGTACAGAATGTATGTGTAAAAAGTAAAGTAAAGTGATCCCACAACAGGTCCGGAGACCCTTGGGGTAGTAGGAGATTAAGGCTCCCACTTTTTCCAGACAATCGGCACTTTTTATGTCAGCCCTGCGTGACGGCCGCCTTTACCCCCAGAACAAGCATCTGGTACTCAATTCCGTTAGAGGCTGAGTCGACCCCAGGGCCATAGTGCCGCCAGTGGGTTTTGGTCAGTTTAAAAATCCTGACCTCAACGGGACTTGAACCCTCGATCCTCCGGCCTGTAGCTCAGTGCCTTAACCACTACGCTACGGCGTGCCCCGAATGTATGTGTACCCATGATAATTATAAAATAAAACTCAGATAAATCTCTAAACAAAAGTATTTTATCCGAAAAATATTGTGAATTTGCAATCAAATTTTGGTTATATTTATCCCAGTGAAGTGGGCCAGGTGCTCAGTGACAAGTTGTGTAACTACAGCCTGGAGAGCCCAGGTTTGATCCCAGATGCAGATATATATGGGCCACATGCAAATACATTAGTCTCTACTCAAATTACTTCCAATCACTGGTGAGCTGACTCACCGTGAGCAAGTGCAAAAATCGAATTAGCTACCCACAAACTGGTCATGCATGAAAGTCGTCGTCGTAATATTGGCAAGAAATTACCCAGAATTCTCAGCGATAAAACCACTTCTGTTACTTTCGTCTGCTATAGAGGAACACATTTATGCTTGCGTCCCGCAAATAATACCGTATACAATGACGTCTGCATCGTGCAATATTACGCCGATTCTCCTGTTCTTCCAGTTGAATTCTTTGGTAGACTATCAAATTCCTTTTCCCCGCGTATACTGAAAACATGATCGAAGTCTTCAAGATCCGACATCTTGGATAAAGCAGCAAGGTTTCAAACTACATCGGTTCCCTTCGGGATTCTCATGATTCGTTTCTCTCTTAAGTCACCTCATCAGATAGCTTACGAATTTCAACAATCATTATCTCATGAACAGATTTCTGAGTAAGCAAAATCGTATTAGGATACAACTTTCTCAGTAGAGAACGCCTTTTACGGTCCAATGCATTCATAGATTCGAGCCCTAGTCTTGTATTTTTATTTAATGATAGTCTTAAACAACTTGGGTCATTAGTCATTAGTATTGCAATTCAAATTGGATATGAAAGGGGCAACAAATGTTTTTAGATACCTTTTATTTGAGGCTTGAGGTTATTTTATATACCATAAATCTACAACTCTGGTTCATGGATTTTATTTCCCTTCTGAAGGAAGTCATATTCATTATGCTTATGCTTTAAAAACATCAATCTCAGCTAGGTTTGAACTTTCAAACCTGGGAACCAGGGGTAGAAATGCAAAAAAAGTAAATAGTGCAACAGTGTCATAAGAATGTTATATGGTATAACATCTTGTATCTTGTAAGCCCATGTTCCCCTTAAGAGATTTAGGTGCTCTCCCCCTACAGGGAAGAATTTGAACCATACTAATTTAGTTACACTTGTTTTTGTATAGATGTCATTTTAAGTGGTCCGTGGTCAGTGTTCTGCCTCATACTGACATCTAGGAAACCAAGGTAGTACTAGGATGGGAAAAGACGGTAAATTTTGCTTAGAAGCCTTTTCATTCAGGCCTAAGGATCTTTTATGAGCCTGAAAATCTTCAGACTTGGGACCCATGGCTTAAAGTCCCTCCCAGAGGACTGGCTCCTTGGATTTTTCCATCCTAAAAAATCCATTGACCCTGGCTGGGTTTGAACCCGCGACTGTCGGGTCCAGAGGCAAAGAGCCTAATGACTAGTCCACCGCGGCCGATAGAGAAACAATAAAAAATATTCAGCCAAAAATCACACACACATTATTTTTTACTCCATGGCACGACAGGCCTAGAAGAACCTTGGCCTATCAGCCAGCTGTAGGCCTCATATCCACATGTGTTATTC
The DNA here is from genome assembly GCA_030220185.1 of Diploptera punctata. Lineage (NCBI taxonomy): Eukaryota > Metazoa > Arthropoda > Insecta > Blattodea > Blaberidae > Diploptera > Diploptera punctata. The sequence goes on along the minus strand of JASPKZ010009814.1, from coordinate 1,013,812 downwards.
ACAGAGGTACATGATCATCCAGCCAGTGTACGGGTGACATGTGGTCAGCATGTCAAGTCTCCCAACCTTAATAGCTGGTTTTCTCATCCTGGATCTGCTACTTATTGTAGCTACCCAAATGCCTCATAATGCTGGGTGGGCACTGGTCCCATACTGACTGAAATTCCATGAGACAATTTTTTCCTCCATGGAGCCTGTAACTCTGTGCCAAGGCATGTTGCCTTAACCACTCGGCCATGGCACAGGACATGCACATATATTTTTTTTTGAGTAAATTATTCATATGCTTGTTAACCATTATTCTACGAGGATTGATACCAGGCACTTTTCTTGGGAAAATGTCAGCTTTTAAGTAAGATTCTGACTATGTACCAGAAGGCCAGGTTTGATCCCTGGTAGCAATGTGTAGAATTTTCTTCACTTACTCATTTCCAGACTAATGTAGAGCCCATTCATCCTTACATAAAGTGAGTACCAGGAACTTTCCTAGGGAGCACTATTGTCCTCACATGATTATATATGGATATAGACTACTATATCATTGGGGTAACATACCTCTGCCTTTCAGGCACACCAACTTCAGTTCTGGATTACAATTCTGCCAATGTGAGGAGAGAATGCTAGATATGTTGTAAGACAACCTGATGGCATTGGAAAAGAAGAATCACATCCACTTTGGTTTTATGGTTTTGAATTTATTTTACAGAAGGGCAATTGCTCAACGCTGTCCATCTCCTCCAATGCTGAATTTGATAACAATTGGTAGTCAGCACCAGGGAGTATATGGTTTACCATACTGTCTTTATCCAAAACGATGGTGTGATTATGCTCGTGAATTACTTACCTATGGAGCATACTTAAGGTAAATTAATTTGCATGTTAAGAGTTTGAATCATAAATACACACTTTTTCAATATTTAATATTTGAAGGAAGTAACACTGTGAGGTTTTTTTTTAATTATTATGAGTTAGGGATTTAGACTCACCTCATATTTTTTAATTTTCTTGCAGACCATAGTCACTTCACTTCTGTGTGATTTTGTCAGGATATTGTGTGATATTGTTAGAAAGCACTGACAATAAGTAAAACATTTCTTACCTCTTAGAGTTGTTTGACAAAAACAACTCTAAGACGTAAGAACGAACAGACAAAATGTTCTAAATATTAAACAAACCTCTTAATGTTTTTATTATTGTTTTAACACTTCTCACTGAAGGATAAATTATATTAGAAAAAAATTTTCGCCTAGACCGAGACTTGAACCCGGGACCTTTGGCTTGCCGGGCCAAATGCTCTACCAACTGAGCTACCGAGGCGAGTTGCGATCTAGACGCAAATTTTTCTCTTATATACGTTGTAATTCCTTCGTGCCAAATGCTTTGAAACCTTTGCTTCTATCTTTGCAAATGGCGGCTTGTTAGTTAAGAAGACATTTATTGGGAATTTAACATTACTTTATAAAGCCAGTAGGGCTTCTATTGATGTTTTTATTATTGATTTAACACTTCTCACTGAAAGATAAATTATATTTGAAGAGAAAAATTTTCTCCTAGACCGAGACTCAAACCCGGGACCTTTGGCTTGCCGGGCCAAATGCTCTACCAACTGAGCTACTGAGGCGAGTTGCGATCTAGACGCACAATTTTTCTCTTCAAATATAAACCTCTTAAGGTTACTTCCTATTGTATTTTAAAATAAAGCATTGACAATATCACACAGAAGTGAAGAAAGAATATACCACCCTGCAATCTGATTCAAATAAAAGAAAACAAATCAAGAAAATTATCATCCTGAAATACATAACAAATTTAAAAAAGATTTCAAGAAACTCGATAAAACATTGGCACCGATAAATAAATTTAGCCTTGGTAATCTATTAATAACCAATAAGAAAGTGAATACCCCAGACAGTAAAAAATCTGTAATTTATCAAATTAGTTGTAAAGACTGCAATAAAGTATACATAGGAAAAATAAAAAGGAATTTGGATACTCACACAAATTAACACTTTACAAATATTAAAAATGGTGAAATTGAAAAATTAGCTATTGCAGCACATAGTTTGCTGGAGAGTCATAAAATTGAAAAAAGAGGCTAAACTTTTAAAACATTCAGAAAAACCACTGTAATTGACAGTTTGGGAAAAAATATATATTCAGAAGAACAAATTTAGATCCATGAATTTTGAAATTCTCGATGAATGGGACCTGATCTAGAGGTTCATCATATCAACACCAGATGGCAACGTTATATATGAAGATTCCAACGAAAATCCAGTAGTCATAATGTCGGCTGAAGATAAGAGGGACTCCTCTTGAAAACTGCAGTTCCTGTGTTTAAAAAAAAATGTGATAAGATAAGAAGTGACTCATTTGTACATTGAACCATAGTCTACAAGAAAATTAAAAAAAAATTAGATAAGTCTAAATCCCTAAGTCATAATAATTAATACACTTGTTTTCTCCCTTGGGATTGGCATTATCATTCTCATTTAGAATCAGACTATTGTGTTGAACATAACTGTCTTGTATATTCTTTTCCTCTGGTAGTGAGCAGACAATCCTCACTTGCATATATTTTAATCCCTGCATTTTATCATTCAGTATTCAAAAATATTTTTTAGCTTTTATTCTTCTTCATCTAGTCTCATGTTCCCATTCTGGGGATCAAGCTTATATTATTATTATTGACATTAGGTAGAGAGCAAGCACATAAATACTGGTGACAGAGATGGACTTTTGGAAGAGCGCTTCTAGAAATTCAAGAAGAGATAAAATTAGAAATACTAAAATCAGAGAAATAATGGATGTTCAAAATGATGTTCTAAAAGTTATTGAAGAAAGAAGACTGAAATAACACTTATCGACAAAAATTAACTTTTTTTCATTCACAAGAATAAAAATATGAGATTTTAGAAGTATTTTTCATCCTGAATTTAAATATCATTTCAGTTTTTTTCCTATCAGGCAAGAGTTTTCTGCGATATTCATTTACATTTTTTATAATTTTTAATGAAAATCCATCTAACTCTAATTCATTGTGGCTTACCTAGAAAGTGGTAGATAGTGATTTTTGGGCATTTTTTGCATCTGGAACATCTCTCTTCTTGGTCCAGCATATTAGAACTCCACTCGCCTTGGTATCCATTGTGGAAATTTGTTGATGAAAATGCTCACTATGCTCATCAGAGACAGCCCCAAGATTTTCCGGAAAGAAGTCTAAGTGAGAGTCCAAAAAGAGCATTTTTAAGGACATGTTGCATTCCATAGCTTTATAAGAATGTAGATCAGCCACTATGTCACGATAGTTTTTGCTTTATGGTTTCCAAGGAAATTGCAACATACATTTTTGAAAGACTGCCAGGCTGCTTTTTCCAGAGGATTTAACAGACCTTCAAAATGTTCATCAGCCATTAGTGACCATATTTGGGGCCCTATAAAAATTCCTTCTTTCAGTTTAGCATCACTGACTTTGGGTAATTTTCATTTCAAGTACAAGAGTACATCAGAAAGTTTATCCATAGCTTTGACAAAATTTTTCGTTACTCCTAATTTAATATGCAATGGAGATAAATATATTTTTTCAGGATTCACTAAAGGGATATGTGACACATTTTTCTGGCCAGGGATAAGAGATTCACGTTTAGGCCATGATTTTCTAACATAGTGAGACTGACACATCACAATGCCAGATTAACAGGTCTGAGCATGTCAAAATATGATTTAATCTGCACAGTCATGTTTTTTGGTGGTTCAGCATGACATTACATATAATTTCCTTAAATACAGCTTGAATAAAATCGCTACATATAAGGTAAAGGTTCCTATGACAGGTCAAAGAGAATGCTAAAATCAATTTTAAAAAAGTAGCTGTCACAAAAAAAAAACTGTGCCTGATGGAAAAATTCTGACTACATATCTGAATTCAGTATGAAAAAATGCACTAGATTCACTACTCAGATTTCTTGTGCAGAAAATCTTGTCGACCAGTGTAATTTGGCCATGTAAAGAGATGTCAAATGACAGGATACTTAAGATGATATTAAATTTTGAAGCAGAGGGCAACAGAAGAAAGGGGAGACCAAAAGAACAGTGGGTTTAAAGAGTGCATAGGAGTGTGGTGTTAAGAGGATTAACAGAGTGATACAGAGAATAGGGATTTATGGAAGATTAAAATTTACAATGGGTTGTAGGAGAACTACTGTATTGTAGAGAAATTCTTAATAAAGAAATATTATTATTATTGATTCATGTATTTTATGTGTTTTGGGCTAAATGGCCGTGGTATGGTTTTATTAACACTCGACGTTTCATCTACTACTGCGGTAGACATCCTCAGGAGATTCTGCGTGTTCTGTGACCTCTTAACTCTTCAAATGTCGGCTGCAGACTGGCTTTGTGTTGGAAATCGTGAAAGTCTACAATTTTACATTATTATTATTATTAAAATATTGCAGTTATTATTGTTGATTCATTTATCTATCATTAACATGGTATATGTTTAACAATCATTACATGAATCAGATTTTACACCTCATCTCATATAAAATCTAAATGATTATTAAATAAAACCTCATAGTGTTACTTCCTAAAAATATCAATGTAATGTGTTAATATGTTTTTTGCCATTTTTTACATCAAACTTTCTGGGAGATTCCTGATTTTATGTTTCCAATTTTTTCCAGATATTCTGGCTTCTATTTCTGGTAGTGATTATTTATTTATTTTATCTTTGATAAAGGCCTTTACACACTGGTAGAATATTTCCTCATCAGTTTATTTAAGAAAAATTGTATCACCTCACCCAATATCCTTCTTCTTGTTAGACCAGTTTCAGGACCTAATTAGATTCCATCCTCAGTACTTTCAAGACTGCTGTTATGTCGTCTTGAAGATCTGCCTCTTGCTCCCTCTGTTGGAAGACTTGAGAACCTCCAAATCAAATAATTATCCCTGGGAATTTCAAAATTCATTAATTTCTCCTTTTCGTTTTTTTTAATGTAGATTTTTTTCCCAAACTATGAGTTCTTTAGTTTTTTTATTTGTTTAATTAATTTGCAAAAATGGGAAAGTAGAAAAAATCTGTTGTAGCTGCCCATGCATGGTAAGAAAAACATCAAATCGAAAGAATGACCAGGTTAATTAATCAAATAGAAAAACCTAAAGAACTCACTCTTCGGGAAAAAATCTACATTAAAAAAAAATGAAAAGGAGAAATTAATGAACTTTGAAATTCCTAGGAAAAAATATTTGATTTGGACATTCTTCAGTCTACCAACAGAGGGAGCAGGAGGCTGCTCTTTAAGATGACATAACAATGGTTATGAAGGTACTGTGGCTGGAACCTAATTAGGTCCCGAAACTGATCTAATAAGAAGGATATGAGGTTAGGTGATTCAATTTTACTTAAATACATATCTCATAGTGTTAATTCCTAGAGATTACGAGTATTTGAGAATAAAGTTCTTACTAAATTTTTGAACCAAAGAGAGATGAACAGACAGGTGAATGGAGAAGACTATTAACAGTGAACTGCATGGTCTTTATAGGAAACCAGATATAGGAACAGTTAAATCTCATATACTGCGATGGGCAGGACATGTGGCACAAATGGGGAATGAAAGATATGCATGGAAGCTTCTTGTAGGAAAACCAGAGGGAAAACACCCAGTTGGTAGACCAAGAATGAGGTGAGAGAATAACATTAACTATGATTTAAGGGAAGTAGATTATATAGGGAATGATTGGAAACCATTAGCTCAGGATAGGGATGTATGGAGAGTTTATATCCATGCGGCCATAGACCTAGGGGTTTGATAGTGCCAGTATGTTAGTTAGTATTTATTATATTGAATTATTGGATTAATCACTATGAGGTTTAATTTAAGATAAAATCAAATGTTTTATACCTCTCCTCATACTAAACTTCTAAGTAGATCGCGATTTCAAGACCATAGCAGTCCCATCTTGACGAATGATGTTATGTCGATCAGAAGAACCACTTCTTCCGATCAACATAACATCAGTCGTCAAGATGGTACTGAAGATGGGACTGCTATGGTCTTGAAATCGCGATCTACTTAGAAGTTTAGTATGAGGAGAGGTATAAAACATTTGATTTTATCTTAGTTAGTATTAATTTCTAAACTATCAATCCTTGTCAATATTTTTTTCACTTGTTCTAGTTGGGTTCAAGATTATCTTGTTCAAGCAGAATATTGGCATGATCCAATGAAAGAAGATGAATACAAGGCAAAAAGTATCTTTCTTGCTGACATCAACAATGAAAGAGGAAAAAATAAAACATATATCAAGAATATGTTGAAACTAAAAAATTTTGTAATGGTGAAATTCAATAATGATACAATGGTTGAACCTAAGGAGACAGAATGGTTTGGTTATTATAAACCAGGGCAAGCCACAGAAGTTATGTCTCTCCAGGAAAGTGATTTGTACAATAAGGTAAGCATTACACAAGAAAGATTATTATAATAATATTATCATTATTTTCTTACATTTTTCCCAGAGTGGCTCCTTGGTACAATACCCTGTCCACTCTTAAAGTGATCCTCATCAAAACAAAACCATGTGACCTGCTTGATTTTCATTGGTTATGGACACCAACGTACGTTGTACAAGCAATAAGTACGTGAAAAAGTAGTTCCCTTCATTAAATTAAAAATATGTCCTCTGAATATACTTGTTATTCTTTGTGAATGAAAATAATAATATTCAAATCATACAAAATATTCTAAAATATACCTAATCAATAATTACAACTTAGAATAATTCATTACATATGGATGAAGTATTTGAGTCATGCTTCAGTCGATTCTCATGAAACAAAATGGCTGAAAGTATTGAGTTTTCTGTTGCTGTGTCGTCATCTCCCTGTCAAAAGTGACAGTAATTGTGGCACAAATGGCGTAAGGATATTGCTTCAACAACGTACATCGGTGTCCATAACCAATGAAAAGCGAGCAGGTCACATGGTTTTGTTTTTCTGTATTCACGTTAAGAGCAAACAGGGTAAAGTAGTTAGACAGTAGTCCTCCACCCCTGGGTCCCTAGTTTGCATCTGTCACTCAATGTGAGGCTTGTAGTGGAAAAATTGGACATAGGACAGATTTTTCTGTATTCCTCTGCCAAAAACCTCATTCCACCACTTCTCTATACTCAATTTATACATTTTATTCCAGTTAATTTCATCTGCCCTGTGATGATGTAACAGGCATGGTCAGTTGATATTTCTTATGAAGTAAGATTGGCATTAACATACATTTTTATCACTCACCTCATATTGTTCTTCTTATTTGACTATAAACTAGTTTTGGAACATCCTCAGTATCGTCGACAGAACAACGGTCGTGACGATACTGAGGATGGAACAGAAACTATGTTCTGAAACTAGTTTATAGTCGAATAAGAAGAACAATATGAGGTGAGTAATAAAAATTCTACCTTAATGAATATACCTCATAGAGAGAATTCCTAAAATAAGTAAGATTGGCATTAATTTTATTACATTTTATTTTGTTGTGTAACATAGACCTTCAATAATAGGGGCTTCATCTTATCTCAATCCTTGACTTGCCATTATGCCGGACACAAGTAGAGAGGGGTTGTTATATCATTTCAGTGCAAATATACCGTTAGTTGAATGCAGGCTTTCTCGGCCAGTAATCATAATATTAAGAGATTCCGGGCTATGTGGCCATGGTCTATGACTAGTGTTTCTTCCAGATATTTCTCCTTCAACTGCAGATGCATAACATCTGGAATCTCTTAATATTACAAATATACCATGTCTCTCTGATTTGTTGCTGTTACTTTGCAAATCAGTTGATTCATAATAGGCGTACTGTTTCACTCACAACATAATAGATATAAAGGTGAATTAACAATTTTAATCTCATGGAGTTGATAAACAAGCCAATAATTTCAGTAGCAGGTAGGTAGTATTTTTATTTATTATCTAAGACCATAACATCACAATTCAAATTTGAGTGTGAGAGGGACAATAAATTTTGTTTAGAGACTTGTAATTTCAGACTTCAGGTTCATTATTTGTAAACTACAACACCTCCTAGTCCTGAGATTGAAAATTTTACAATTAAAATCTCCAACCATGCCAGGAATCAAACCTGGAGCTGCTAGTCAGGAGGCAGGCATACTACCACCTGAGCTAGTATGGGAGACACTATTATTATTATTATTATTATTACTTTTTAATGACGCTCTTTAACATCTACTGGTAAAGTTATTAGTGTCACAGTTCAAATCCAGGCGTAAAAGGACAACTAATTTTGCTTAGAGGACTCTTTTTTCAGGCTTGATGTTCTTTCATGTACTGTAAATATATAACAAGGGACTCACTGATTTAATTTCCTTACGAAGAAACATGTACTCAGAAATTTTACCGCCCTGAAAAATCCATTGATCTGGCCGGGTTTGAACTCCTGAATCTTAGAACCAGAGGCGAGTATGATATCCACAGTCTATCAAGACTGACATGGTGGACCTGATGATATAATAATAATAATCACCATCTACCTACCATGTAGAATTGATTCAGATAAATAACAAGCAGCATCCCAAAATATATGCATTTTTATATATAATAGCTAATAAAATAAATATTTTCATTTTATAAGGAACAATTAATGCTTGAACCAGGACTCGAACCCCGGATCTCTGACTCTACACTTCAGTATGATACCATTCGAGCACCAATATGAACATTAACAATTCTTTCCACTTATACAATTCTCAATAAAAATACTTTGAATGGAAGTCGTGAGATGGCATTGTTGGTAGTGATGCCTATCGCCTTCAGATGAAACAGAATAATATATGTGGAAAGAATTGTTGACATTCGTATCGGTGCTCGAATGGTGTAACTGGTATCATACTGATTATTATTAATAATCTAACTATTACAATATTATAGTAAAAATTTAAAGTAAAAATAAAATTACAATCCGTAAACATAGAGTCAGAGATCCGGGGTTCAGGCATTAATTTTTCTTTCTAAAATAAAACTATGTCCAATTCTGGAATTGGACCTAGTAAAGCTGCAAGCATAGCAGGAATTTAAAATATAACGTGAAAATGTTTTCATCTCCAGCATATTGCTTATTTTTAAAATGTTTATATTACAGGATCGTCTTGGGTTAAAACAGATGGACAAATTAGGTAAACTGAAGTTTCTAGCTGTGGATGGAAATCATCTGCACTTTACTGAAGACTGGTTTATTGAAAATATCATAAATCCTTACTTAAAAAATTATGACCATTAAAATAGCCATCACATCTAATTACTATTATAGTTTCAAACATAATAAGAATTTTAATTTATAACATGTTCTCTGGGATTGATATTGTTGCTATTGTTTACTTTTTCTACATGCACTATAGTTCTAGAATCTAAATAAATAAATATAAGAGGAGGTGTATTTATTTATACCTGAGGAGAATTGTATTTATACAGAAGATAACTGTGATTACACTAGAATTGTGTTAATGTATAATTAAACATAAATATAAAGTAATTTTCATATAAGTTGAAACTCATGTACAACATATGTCAATGGAGCATAACAACCTTTTAGGTTTATGAATGAGTTGGAGAAAATGTTTTTAATATCTCACCTCATAAAATTGCATGTTTTCATGATAGCAGTTTCAAAATTATAATTAAACTTCCATCTTCAGTCAAACGTTAATGGCGAAATTTCTACAGTTGAGTTTGACTGAAGATGGAAGCAAAATTATACTTTTCAAACCAGTATCATAAAAACATGCAACTTTATGAGACGAGATATTAAAAACATTTTCTCCAACTCATTCATAAATGTGGAGCTTGTTTCCAAAACATACCAAATCCATGAGACCATATTTTACAGAAATTGAGTAAAACATACTGTGTCCATACAACTTAAATAATATTACTGATTCTTTCCTTATATATTATTTTAGTGTAGACAATCACAACAACATCACTTGGCAAGATATTTGACTCATTATTATTAAGTTATTAATTAAATAAAAATGGATTTGGTACTTTTTGGCATGAATCTTTTATGAAGACTTCTGCAGCATGTTCTACTTTTCTTCTGCCGACATTTAAAATTGACAGAAAACTACTGCGACAAACTGGCATCTTTCCATCATTTGTTGGAGCAAAATAAGTTATTGTTTTGTTCTTGCACACTCCATTTTCCCCTTGGTTTGGTCGTCTCCTTTCTGGTTGTTTTATGTAAATCAGAGATATTAAAAAGTTTTGTTGACTTACAGCATCTTTATTTTACCAATATATCTTGTTTATATGGTTAATATGTGCATCACTTAGCTTTAAAGTCATACAGAAGTTAGTATCATGCTTACAATGTATCCTCGGTTTCTTTGAAGCATGTTTGTTGTATCGTTTTGTCTTCAGTTTATTTCTTTTCCAGTTTTCTTCGGACCTCATTCATTTCCTTGGTTTATTAGTAGGAACTGGTTCTTCCATATACTCATCAGATATCATTTTCCATGTTGAACATGTATTTTAAAAATCAGAAATAAGCCTAGGTTTTTAAATCTTAGAAACAGACTGAAGCAATAGTATCCATTACAATAACAAGTGTCACATGATTCATTCAGCCAATGAGAGTGCAGGCACATACTGTGATGTATGATTTTCATCATGAAAACAGCCAATAAAAAATTAAATACGATATGGTACTTTTTGCCACAAAACAACTACTGGATGTGGTATTTTTTGCTGTGAAACCATATATTTAGAGACCTCTGTGAAAGGGATTTGGTACTTTTTGGCCCTAATAATCATGCCAATACATTCTTCAACTATCCAAGAGTGTGCTGCCACCTATAACTCAATTTTGAAATTTTGTGGATTTGGTATCTTTTGGAAACAAGCTCCATAAATGTAAATACTCATAGTGTTACCTCCCACTTTGATTTTGATTAAAAACCTTTTAGGTGTCAAGCCCCCTCCCCTCCATTCTCCCAAAAACACTTTGTTATGGTGGACCCCCATAAATTATTTGTATAAATGTCTGACATAAAATTAGAAAGAAAACTTTTGTTACTAAAGAGAAAGTGGGAATGAGAGAATTTTGAAAAAAAAAATCATATTTGCCCTAGGGAAAAAATTTTTAAGGATCCATGACTAGTTAACAGTTCATATATTAATGTTGGGAATTTTACATTATGAGTTTTTCAATTAATAAAAATCATTATTGAATCATGAATATTCTTACTTCATATATCTATGTTCATCAACACTCCCGTCATCAGCTGCTGTCGTGTCGAAGAACATAGATATCTGAGGTAAGAATATTTATGACTCAATATTGATTTTTATTACTAGCTAAGGTATCATACACAGCAGAAACAGATATAATAACAAAATAAATAAGTTTAATAATATAACAGGTACATTAAAAAGAACTTTGAAAAATAAAGCCAGAAAAGACTCTATAATGAAATTATACAAGACAATGGCAGTGCATATTATCACTTATGGATCTGAAACATGGACAGTGACAACACAACAATCTGCCAGAATACAAGCTGCTGAAATGAGATTCCTCAGACCAATAGCAGGATATCAAAGAACAGACAAAAAACATAAACACAGAAAAAAGACAAACAACTAAAAATAAGAGGAATTAAACTTCAAAAATAGTGAAATGAAATACAGAAACCAAAACTGGAAAGAACACTTGGAAAGGATGAATGAGAGGGGGGGGCAAAAATAGAATACCAAAAGCAGCATACAACTATTCAACCACGAGGAGGAAGAAGAAGGAAGAGTTTGGGAAAAGACCAAGGAAAAGGTGGAAAGAGCAGCATTGGAGGCAGCCGGGAAACAGGCTAGTAAATAAGCCCTCTACAAAACCGTGAAAAAAGAAGAAGATTACTAGCTAAGTCCTTTGCATTTCTGTGGAGTGTAGTCTTTAGATAAATTTATGAGTTTTTAGAAGCACAGAGTATGACATTTTAAAATGGTATTCTTCGTGGAATCCCTTCTTAACTCCCACTGATCATAGGTTTGGAATGCTGAACTAGGCAGTGGGCAATATTCCTAAATGTATACTATATATATGAATACTCATCAAATTTTCAAGATTTCTGACTTAATCTGTGATACTAGATATTTACAAACCTCTTAATTTTGTGTAATATCGGCCTGTATATATATCCTCAAGTAAACGTGACGTAATAATTTGTATTTGTATTTCATTTATCGAAGTTCATTGAATGGGTGAAAACCCATATGGTATAAGTGACATTTTTTAAAAATGAGTTGTTATGTTGGGTGTAGGGTTGGGTTGGGCAGTTTTTTGGGTCCTACTTTGAAATAGCAGAGAGTTTCAAGTGTATGCTGTCAACAATTGCTATCTGGCGACAGATGAATACAACTGCTTTCATTGATTTGATACCTACAGCAAATGTTTAAACTAATTTTTCTCTGATTGATCTACTTATACTGTTATGGTTTTTACCCATTTAATTGAACTGTGCATCCTAAAATTGTGTTCTCTAAGTCCTCTGAGAAGCTAGATCCCATTTCCTAATTTCCTACTTATTACGTCATTCCCTACCTCATCCTTATGCCACTGCCTGTGGACAATGCTAATGACTAAGGGGCAGATTTCTATGACCTAAAAAATGGGGAAATATGCATGCATTTATGACCTAAAAAAAGTTTTAAACATGACCTAAAAAGATAAAAATATGACCTTAGAATTGAATGAATTTTTTACCCATACTATATTAATTGTTCATTCATATACATTTTCAATAGTATCATAAGAAAAAGGAAATATTCTATTGTCCAGTGCAAACGTTAACAGAAACCTTCCAAACAAGTATATTGTGAAACTGACGATTTTTATACAGATATAATGTTGGTTATTTCCAATCGCCTGATGACTAGGCTATTAAAAAATCCCAAAATATGACTTTATCACAGAAATAAGCACAAGTATGACCAAAGATCTGAAAAAGTGAGAAGTATGACTTTTAAAACCCAATAAAAACCACTTAATAATAAGGCATATATAAATGTTTTACTTTCTTGAACCTAGAATATAGGCTTTGGTAAAAATATGAATCTGCCTCTTATTAATGACTAATGCAGTAAGCCTATGTCTTGACTAAATCGAGGAACAATAAATCAGGTTACCAATCTTTATTTTGTTTGTATACAGTTCTGTTGCGAGAAAATAATATGACGGCTGCTAACTTTCTAACTCACTGGCATTATCAAACCCATACGCCATGCAGACATAAGCTCTCCATACATCCCTATCCTGAGCTAATGTTTTCAAACACCCCTATATAATATATTTCCCTCAAATCATGTTTAATACTATTCTCCTGCCTACTGGGAGCTTTCCTTCTGGTTATCTTACAAGAAGCTTCCATACCCTTCTTTCATTTCCCATTCGTGCCATACGTCCTGCCCATCGCAATATATGGGACTTAACTCTTTCTTCTTATATATAGTTTCCCATAAATGGCATGTATCTCACTGTTATGTAGTTTTCTCCATTTGCTTATCTGTTCTCTCTTTGGTCCAAAAATTTTCCTAAGGATTTTATTTTCAAATACTCGGCGACCGCTAGAGCGATTTTTAAATTATGGCTTTCAGGTAAACCCCATTCCTTTGTAATTTGCTAATAATTAATATTAATAAGACCCAGCTCATTCCTGCGACAAAAAATATGGTTCCAGTGTGGTCCTATAAAGTAGGATTCACTGCATTCTTTGTACTATGAAAATTATAACTTAGTACTGTATTAGACAGCACATAATTTGCATACTTAAATAATTTCTGTGACTAACTAATCAAAATTTTAGATTATTCTATCATTGTCTCTCTCCATCCTCAATATTGTGATGCAGATTGTTTTAATAATATAATTTCCATTTTAATAATTTTATCCTAAAGCTTGTTTATTTTATAAAACATAGTTCCAATATATGTTATTTTGAGGTGCTAAAATATTTCAAATAAAAATACTCGCAGGAGAAATGAAAATAAGGCATTAATAAAACCTGAACTGATTTATGGAGCAGAGACATAGGTACTATCTGGGGCGGTAAGACAAGATTCCCAGTATTTTAAAGAAAGGTTATGAGGAAGATCTACGGACCTATCATATTGACTAAGATACAATACATAACTACAGTATATTATTTTCCAGACATTATTACAGATATTAGAGTGGCAAGACCAAGTGGACCCTGGGCCGGACATGTTCAGAGGAAAGAGATTAAGAACAAAGTGAAGAGGATATAGGAGAATGGAAGAAATGAAGTCAGAACAAGACTGAAATGGAAGGATGGGGATAAAGAGGATATAAAATGACTGGGGTCAGAAATTGGTGTCAGGTTCCCAGAAATATCAAGAACTGGAATTCGTTAATAAGGGAGACTGTCACTGATGTGGGCTGTTAATCAGTGATGATGATAATGTTGATCATTATTTCTTTTGAGTTGTGATATTTTGACAAGTGCAGAGTATCAAACAAGCTTTTGCCAACTGATACTATCTTGTTGGCACCTCAATTAAGGCTACATGTTCTCAACTAAGGTGAGCAAATACTTTTAGTTCAGTTTGCGCTGTATTTTAACAACAAAACATCAGATTTTTGCATGTATTAAAGCGAGATAAAATATTCCTTCTTCTTCTTCTTCTTCCTTTCAAGTATTAGGTCAAGGCCTGTTACAATCCTATAGAAAATTTTCCCTCCAGCGTTTCACCTTCCAGGAAATTCTCGTATAAGACTTGAAAGCATAATAATAGTCCCTTCGATTGGTTGCTGGACAAAGGAAGGCAAGACCAGTGATGGGGCTGCCATCATATAGCCTCTGGTCAGGCTTTACTGGAGAAGAAAAGAGAATAAAGGAAAGAAGAAATGGAAGAAAGGAAAGACTCCCTAGCCCTTGGATGCCCTAATAGCAGCGGGGTCGAAAAAAACAAGAGTTAACCAAGAGATGTTAGATAGTTAAGTTAAAAGAGTGCAAAACACAAGTTAGTGGAAGAAATGTTTTGCTCAGCTTGGGCACCTTGTGGTCGCCATCCACATATCTCCTAAATGAGAACCCCTGAGGGTTCCTATACTGATAATATATGCGATGCGCAGTCCCTACTGCAGATTCTCCGCCACGAG
Organism: Diploptera punctata; assembly: GCA_030220185.1. NCBI lineage: Eukaryota > Metazoa > Arthropoda > Insecta > Blattodea > Blaberidae > Diploptera > Diploptera punctata. Next base: position 998,624 of record JASPKZ010009814.1, on the reverse strand, counting down.
TGATAATTGATGTAACTCAAGTTCTTGAACATGTAAACAAAAGGGACAGGGGTATGTAAGAAGCCAATAAAGTATAATATGTTTGCTAAATAATGATTTGTTTAATTTAAAACACTTAAAATGTTTTGTGATTAACTTTACTCTTCCATTAACCCCAGAAGTTACTAAATAAGGCAGGTAGTCGATGAAATATCCAGTGTCAAGCTAACCCTTGAGGATGTTGGATGCAGACTCTGGCAAAACATGGGAGAATTTTAAGTCTCATAGTAGCTGGACTTTTGGAACAACAAGACAAGACTCATCTATTTTCGGATTCTTATATACCCAACTAACAGTAGTGACATTCCTACAGTCTAAATGCAGAGATTTACAGTTAGCCTCTCAACCAGAGTCTCTAGACTAATAACTTTGCCCTACATTGTACCTTTGTTATAATCTCATCATCAACAACAAGGATTAGGCTCAATGGCCTGTTCCGATCTCATTATAGGTCGAATTGGTCCTTCCATCTCTTCAATGGTCTTCCCAACGTTCATCTCCCTTTTGGTTTATAATTATACATTCTTCTTGGTATGCGCTGTTCATTCATTCGTAATACGTGCTGAAGATAAGCATTTTGGTAATATTATATTTAATTAATGTTGGGAAGTAAACATTATGAGGTATAATCATTAAAATTCATCGGTGAACATATTGTTTAAACAACTCACCTCATAGGATTCATGCTTCCATGATATCGCGATTTCAAACATAGTCATGTTCATCATCAGCCATAACTCCGACTGACGAAATTCTTCGGCCGTCAACTATTCTATTGTCGCCATCTTCAGTGCTGCCATCTATGGTTGAATTTATGAACTTCGAAATCAATGTAATTTCGTTAGGGATATCAAAATTCATTGATCTATTTTTGTTTTTCTGAATGTATATTTTTTCCCAAACTGATATTGAAATTGGAATAAATGATATGACAATTAAAGATAAGGTAATTATTAGGAAAGAAATTGGAAAAGTTTTAGAAGAAATTAAAGACTCTCAAAAAAATTTAAAAGCAAAGAAAAATTTGACAATTTTGAATAAAATTAACAACAAAAATTTAATACTTTCGAAAGCAGACAAAGGAAATAAAATAGTTATTCTTGACAAATTGGATTATACTGCGAGGATGGACTATCTCTTAGTATCAAAAGAATATTTGGAATTGAAAAAGGATCCTTTACCTAAAGCTATTAAATCATTTGACAATACTTTGAAACAAATAAAATATACTTTCACAAAACAAGAAAAATTTAAATTAAAAGTGTCCAATCCATCGAATCCTAGAATGTACGGTCTACCAAAGATTCATAAAATTGGTAATAAGATGAGACCTATAGTCAACAACATTGGTTCACCATGCTATTATTTATCTAAATGGCTGGTACAAAAATTTAATGAGTTTCCCAAATTTGACACTAAAAGTATTCAGAACTCTTTGGAATTGGTTGACAAATTGGAAAATATGAGTCTAGGACATGATGACAGATTGGTTTCATTTGATGTAATTTCATTGTTTCCTAGTATACCAGTTGAAAATATGCTAAATTTTTTGAGGAAATGGTTAAGTTCTCTAAATATTAAAAATGAAATATTAGAGGAATATATAACTCTTACTAAGCTATGTGTCAGTAATTCTTATTTTACCTATAATGGAAAATTTTACCAACAGGTTTCGGGTTTGTCAATGGGTAATCCGCTCTCACCATTTTTAGCTGATTTGTTCATGAGTTACTTGGAGTGTCAAATCACTAAAGCATACCCATGGATGTTTAAGACTTGGTTCAGATATGTGGATGATATTTTTGCAATAATAAATTCTAAAGATATTGAAGATGCTCTTAAATTATTGAACCTTCAGGATGAATCAGTAAAGTTTAGCGTTGAATTAGAAAAAGAAAACAAAATTCCTTTTTTGGATTTATGCATAATTAGGAATGATCAAACACTGAAAATTGAATTTGATATATTTAGAAAAGGCTCATACAGATAATTACATTAAATCATCAGGCTTCAATCACATTGCTCATAAGCATGCAATATTCAATAGCTTAATTTACAGATTGACAAATGTACCATTAAACAAAGAAAATTTCAACAAAGAGTTTAAACATATCTTAAACACTGCTAGATTAAATGGTTTTGATAAAGAATTAATTATAAATAAGTTGAAGAAATTCAAACACAAAAAAAGACTTAATGAATATACTACTCTAAAAAATTGCAAAGAAAAGAAAAAATACAAGAAAATTACTTACCATCCTGAAATGCATAGAAAATTTCAAAAAATTTTTGACAAATACAACATTTCTTTGGCACCAATAAATAAATTTAGTCTGGGTAATCTTCTAAGTACCAATAAAAAAGTCAATGTTCCAGACAATAAGAAATCTGGAATTTATCAAATAAATTGTGAAGATTGCAATAAAGTTTATATAGGAAAAACAAAAAGGAATTTGGAAATTCGGACAAAAGAACATTTCAGAAATATTAAAAATTGTGAGATTGAAAAATCTGCAATTGCTGCACATAGTTTATTAGAACTTCATAAAATTGGAAGAGAAGCTAAACTTTTAAAACAAGTAGAGAAACCTTTGGAATTGACAGTTTGGGAAAAAATATACATTCAGAAAAACAAAAATAGATCAATGAATTTTGATATCCCTAACGAAATTACATTGATTTCGAAGTTCATAAATTCAACCATAGATGGCAGCACTGAAGATGGCGACAATAGAATAGTTGACGGCCGAAGAATTTCGTCAGTCGGAGTTATGGCTGATGATGAACATGACTACGTTTGAAATCGCGATATCATGGAAGCAAGAATCCTATGAGGTGAGTTGTTTAAACAATATGTTCTCCGATGAATTTTAATAAAAATTTTGGTAATATGTTATTCTTTCACAGAGATTAAATATATTAAGTTCTGTTCTTATATCTTCGTTTTTCCTTTTATCGGTCCTTTGGTATCCTGCTATTGCTCTCAACATCTTCATTTCAGCAGCCTGTATTTGTTTACTATCTGCCTTTGTTAATGCCCAGATTTCACATCCATAGATAAGAGATGGAACTGCCAATACTTTGTAAAACTTCAACAAACTTGTTATAATCTAAATTCTGTAATTGCAATTAAATATATATCTAAAATACTTCCTATTTTAACAGCTGATTTAATATGAAATAACTAACCAAAATATCTATTTCTTATTCTATGTAATTATAACACAAATATCTCTGCCATATAGCGGAAATATCTTTAAGTGTTCATGCATATGCACAACGATTGTTTAGAACTGAAAAAAAAATTAAATAAATACTACAATTTGCATACATAGATAAATATTTAATAATTGTAAAAAAAAATATAAGTATCATTGCAAAATGTTTAAAATAATATGATTTGTTAGTAGTGATGGAAGAAGTACGTAGAGCAACAGTATCAAAATAATATAGTATGAAAAATTATAGAACGAAGTATTCTAAAGAAGAGCCAACAGCTGAAAGTAGCATTGTACAGATTACCCCAGAAATATTGCAAATAAAATTTAAAATAATTGAAATAATACATTTCATAGAACAAATATAAGCTAAAATCACATTAACAGTAGGGGTTCCAATTAGAGAATAGCTAACCTATTAATCATAAGATATTTTTATTTTTCTCGAATTGTTTTAAATATCTCCACGAAATCCTCCTCAATAAAAATAAAACTCGCAACTGGAAGAAATCACATATAAATGCTTATTAATGGACACAAGACATGTACAAATAATTTATATCAATATAATAATAAAACTGGAAAAAGTAAACAAATTTTATACAAGGGACGCATTCAGCGGCGCTTTAGCAAAAATGGGTGCCGATGCAGCAGAACCACCAAATTCAATTTGTTCATAGGCTTATTACTCATTACATGATGCTATTGAAATTAATCATAAAGGGATATACAGAATTTACCATTTATTTTAATGGATGGAATTTATGAAATGAACGAATAGATAGTTTAAAATTTATATTTAACCCATAGATTCATGGCCGCATGGACATAAGCTCTCCATACATCCCTATCCTGTACTAATGTTTTCCAATCATTCTCTGTATAATCTACTTCCCTCAAATTAAGGATAATGTTATTCTCCCACCTCATTCTTGGTCTACCAACTAGGCGTTTTCCTTCTGATTTTCCTACAAGAAGCTTCTATTCACCTCTTTCATTCCCCATTTGTACCACATGTCCTGCCCATTGCAGTCTATGAGACTTAACTGTTTTTATTATATCTGGCTTCCTATATATACCATATAGCTCAGTATTATTATAAATAATACTATTGTAGCGAGAAAAGTTGTAATTTTTCTTATTATTAAAATATCAGGCGGCTCTGGTTATATACTTGCCTCTCACCTCTGGGGTCTCGAGAATGAGTCTCAGTCACTATACATGGTGGATTTCGTAGTAGAGGTTTTCTTGGAGTTCCTCCAATTTTCCCCTATCACAAATTTCATTCCGCCTTTCTCCATACTCATCTCATCCATTTCATTCATCTGCCCCTATAATGGTGCTTCAGACGTAATCAGTCGGTTATTATTATTATCAATAATATTGTTTTTATTAAGATTATCATTGCTGTTATAATATTACTAATAATTCTTCTTGTAAGCCCATGTTTCCCTTAACAGAGATTTAGGCGCTCTCCCCCTACAGGGAAGAATTTGAACCATACTAATTTAGTTACACTTGTTTTCATACAGATGTAATTTGAGTGGTCTGTGGTCAGCTTTCCGCCTCATACTGACATCTAGGAAACCAAAGTAGTACTAGGACAGGAAAATTCGGTAAATTTTGCTTAGAGGCCTTTTCATTCAGGCTTAAGGATCTTTTACGAGCCTGAAAATATTCAGACTCAGGACCCATGGCTTAAAGTCCCTCCCGGAGGGCTTGCTCCTTGGATTTTTCCATGCTAAAAAAATCCATCAACCCTGGCCGGGTTTGAACCCACGACCCTCGGGACCAGAGGCAAGGAGCATAACTACTAGTCCACCGCAGCCAACATATAATAATAATAATAATAAGATTGTTATTGCTATTATTAAGATTATTATTGCTGTTATTATTATTATTATTGCTGTTATTTTTACTATGATTACTGTTATTATTATTAAGATTATTATTGATGTTATTGTTACTGTGATTGCTGTTATTATTATTATTACTATTAAGATTATTATTGTTGTTGTTATTATTATTATTGCTGTTATTATTAAAAGTAAAATGATCCCACTACAGGCCTTAGGAAGCCCTTGGAGTAGTAGAATTTTAAAGCTACCAACTTTTTAGACAATCGACATGAGATATTAGCTTTGTTGACATTCTTGCATGATGGCCTCTTTACCTCCAGAACATGCATCTGGTATTCATTTCCATTAGAGGCTGAGTCAGCCCACAGTGATAGCAGATTTTACGTAATTTTAAAAATCCTGGACCATCAGACGTTGATCCCACAACCCTTCAGCTTGTAGCTTAACCAACTATGCCATTATTATTACTATTGGTTGAGAAAACCAACTGAAATGGCTAGAGGACTCAGCTTGCTGACCAAAAGTCATCCTTATATTGGCTGATGATTTTCCACCTGTGATTAACATATGTGGATGTGAGGCCAGCAGCCATCTTGTAGACCAATATGCATCTAGACCTGTGAGCCCTGCTTTAGCCAAACAATGTCACATCAATTTTGTTGAATAAACTTTACAAAGAACGTATACAGTTACTATTTCAAAAGATTATGCAAACAATAAATCAAGACGTAAATTAATGAGTCATTTTTTCACATCTTACCTCATATTTTATGTTTCTTTAAACACAAGAACAAGAGAAGGATCTCTTTCATTTTCAACCAACATTATGATGATTATAACTACTGAATTTTTGTTGGAAATGTTGGAATCTTCATCAATAATGTTGCCATCTGGTGTTGATCTAAATTTAGATCCATGAATTTCGAGATTTCTGATGAATGTGACCTCATCTCAAAGTTCATCAAACATTACATTTTCATTGTAAAAATATTGATCTTCAATCATAAATTTATTTAAGGATTTTATAATCATCATAGTATCTTCAATACTAAGCTCTTTTTCTTCATCTTCTTCTTCTACTTCCTTCCAAGTATTAGTATTTCCCTCCAGCGTTTCATAGGACGCCCCAGAGATCTTCATCCTCTTGGTATATAATTATACCAATTATAAGCTCATTCTAAGCTACTTAAATTAATAAAACAATATAATTATAATTAAAATCAACACCAGATGGCAATGTTATTGATGAAGATTCCAATGTTTCCAACGAAAATCCAGTAGTCATAATGTCGGTTGAAAATGAGAGAGATCCTTCTCTTGAAAACTAGTTCCCGTGTTTAAAGAAACATAAAATATGAGGTAAGATGTGAAAAAAAGACTCATTAATTTATGAATATAATGTTATTTCCCATATTTAATTATGAATAAATTGAGATCATGAAGAGTTATTCATCTCCACACACTCATTTCTATACATTTTCCCTCTTCTTCCAGCAATGAAATAATTCCTTGTCTTACCACATAGCAGAGGCAGCTCTTGACCTAAATTGTAAGTGAAGCTGTTTTACTGTACTTCATTTCCAAATTATCACAAAAATAAATAAAAGTAAACTAGGCAACTTTCCATCACACACATTCATTTTACAGTCATGATGAGATTTTTTCTATAGTTATATTAATTAAATAGTAACAACCACTCCATTCATGTGAAATAAATTTAAAAGAATGTCTAAGAACTGAAGGATATCACTATCTGTGTGATCATTGCTTTACAGCACTCTCGCTAGAACAAATTGCCAACATGTAAGGGTACAACTACATTAATGGACAAGTTAGGTTGAGAAAATGGGAGAGTTAGTGTTAGTTTGGGCAATTTAGCATGAGAAAATGGTTAAATTTGTTCACCAGATTAATTAAGCATTCACTTATATTTAACTTTTATAGGAATTAATGGTGAAATTAAATGTTTCTTACCTCTTCTCATATAAATCTTCTAAGTAATCTAAGTAGATCGTGATTTCGAGACCATAACTGTCTCATCTTCAGTACTTTCTTGGCGACTGATGTTATGTCGATCGGAAGAAACTCTTCTTCTTGCCTCTGTTGGTGGACCTATGAACCTCTGGATCAGGTCAAAATTTGCGGAAAAAGATCCACATTCAGAAAAACAAAGGAAAACTTATGAACTTCGAAATTCCCGCAAATTTTGACCTGATCCAGAGGTTCATAGGTCCACCAACAGAGGCAAGAAGAAGAGTTTCTTCCGATCGACATAACATCAGTCGCCAAGAAAGTACTGAAGATGAGACAGTTATGGTCTCGAAATCGCGATCTATTTAGAAGATTTATATGAGGAGAGGTAAGAAACATTTTATTTCACCATAAGCATTCACTTGTTTGTTAGCAGCATTTTGTAATAAGTTGGCTGCACTGTCTGAGCAATGACAAAAACACATTTTACATTGTAATTAGGGTGATTTTAGGTTACTTTAAGCTCATCTTCTCATTTCATTTTAGGGCATTTTTTACATTTTTTTTTTTTGGGAAAAGTCAATGTATATATTTCTCTCAGATAATTATTCATATACTGCAACGATAAATTGTGTTTTGATGTTGTCTTTTAAATTGACACATTCCAGATTTGATCATAGTTTTATTTTAGAAAGAAAAAATTAACATTGGAACTGGGACTCGAACCCTGGAAAAAATTATGATGCTTTATCATTTGGGATTAATGTATAAATTCTCAATAAAAGTACTTTGAATAGAAGTTGTCAGATGGCATTAATGGGTAGCGATGGATACCTGCCTTCTGATGAAAGGTAATTATTTAAGTGGATAGAATTGTTGACGTTCATATCAAAGATCGGATGGAATAATTGGTTTCATACTAACTCTCAGAGTTAGAGATTGGGGTTTGAGTCCAGGTCCAAATGTTAATTTTTCTTTCTAAAATAATAAGTTGTGTGTTTTTCCATTTTTATTTGAATTTACGTTAGTGAGATGGTGACATAGATCTCCAATTTTCCCTAATTGATGAAAGATGAACTTTGGTTCATTTTTCAGAAAGATAGTGCTCTGCCACATTGGTATAAAAAAAACTCCAAGTGCGACAGGCCTAGAAGGCCCTTGGCCTACCATCCGGCTGCTGGCCTCACATCCACATGTGTTAATCGCATAGGTAGACGTTCATCTAGCCAATGTAGGGGTGACATGTGGTCAGCATGTCGGATTCCCCAGCCGTTATAGCTGGTTTTCTCAACCTGGAGTCGCTACTTATTGCAGCTACCCAAATGCCTCACGATGCCGGGTGGGCACCGGTCCCATACTGGCCAAAATTCCATTAGAAAATTTGTTTCCCATGGGGACCCGAACCAACACAAGTTCCGTAGCTCTGCGCCAAGGCTTCTTGCCTTAACCACTCAGCTACGGCACGGGACGTCACATTGGTATAACTTCTTATATAATCTCTCAATGATTGTCTTCCACAGCACTGGATTAGCTGTGTTGGGTTGAATGATGTGCCTTGATGTTGTGGCCTCCCAGATCACTCGACCTTCTTACACCATGTGACTGTTTCTTCCAAAGGTATGTGAAGGACTTACAGTGGATAGTCTGTATGGGTAACTCAGTTGATCAGGTTACTTGGAATGGATCTGGCAAGAATGGAATATCACATACACATGTGCTGTCACTAATGGAGTCCACGTTGCACATCTGTGAATATCCATGCAAACTGGAGAATTAACTTTTCATGCTAAATTTGTATTTGTAAAGTAAATTCAATAGAGTATTCACAGGTATGTCCCATTCATTTTGTATTGCTCCATACAATTATAAAAAAATCCTCATCACAACAGACAAATAAATAGAAAAAGACTAAAAGAATACATCACCTTACAATTTGATTCAAAAGAAGGGAAATAATTCAAGAAAATTACTTTCCATTCTGGACACACAGGAAATTTAAAAAACTATTTAACAAATTCAATATTACATTGGTACTAATTGATAAATCTAGTCTGGGTAATCTTCTAATAAAATAAAAAGTTAATGTTCCAGATAGTAAGAAATCTGGAATTTATCAAATGAATTGCAATTACTGCAAGAAAGTATATATAGGGGAAACTAAAAGGAATCTATAAACTTATACATCCAGTAATTCTGCCCAAATGCAGATCTTTCACTGCAATCATAGCATTTTCATGCTATGCTTTACAGCTTTACTAGGGAATTATAGGTGTGATAGCATCCCGTTTCTTTCCACGCCAGTGAAGGATGATTATGATAATGATAAGGATGAAGATGATGGCCGGATGATTTTCGGGGACTGTTGGGCCCTAAGCTTCCTGACATTTGTCTTACAGGTGAGGAAAAACCCAAAAAAAAACTTCACCAAGGAGTCAGTCTCGACCAGGAATCGAACCTGGGCCCACTGTGTGACAAGGCAGCACACTATCTTGAGACCACAATGGTGGACAAACTCATACAAAATAACACTTTAGAAAATTCAAAAATGGTGAAATTGAAAAATCAGTAATTGCGGCTCATAGTTTGCTATAGAATCACGTAATTGGAAGAGAAGCTAAACTTTTTAAACAATTAGAAAAATCTTTGGAATTAACAGTTTGGAAGAAAGATATACATTCAAAAGAACAAATATATAACCATGAATTTTGAAGTTCCCAGCAAGCAAAATTTAATCTCCAAGTTCATAAAATTGGCACCAGATGCCAATTTGTAAGATGGTGGCAATAACAAAATTTGAACAGTATGTGTTTGACTGAAGATGAAGGCAAATGGCATTTGAAACCAGTATGCAAAAACATGTAATTTTATGAGGTGAGATGTAAAAAACATTTTATATAACTCAATTATAAAATAAATAGAAGTTGCATGGAAAAAACCACTAACATTTATTATTATGAGAATTTTTCTTGTGGAATAGTATAGTAAAATAGCTGAACCAACAATTTAGGTGATGAGCCGCCATTGAGATGCAATGTAATTGTAAAATATGACTAACTGTTATTGTTTTAAATATTTTTTAAAAAAATGTGACATTGTTTGTTTCACCCCCTCGCCACGATGAGGCACAGGGTATGGAGGGGGGGCATGAAATTAAAAAAAGCCAAAATATAATTTCATACCTGGAAGTAATAATGCGAACAAAATTACTTCCATAAAAAGCCAACTCGGCAAAGTAATTTTGTATGACAACTGTCCATCCCTTCCTCGTTTTTCCCTCCCTATTGCACTGAAGGTGCCAATGAGGTACTGAACGAATGAACGTGGATCCAGCTACCATATTTATAAAATATTAATCTCTAAATAAAAAAGAATGTAATTTTGAATGACAAATGTCCAACTCTTCCTCGCTTTTCCCTCCCTAATGCACTGAAGGTGCCAATGAGGTACTGGACGAGAGAACGTGGAATTGAATGTCATATTTCTACCCAAAAAGTCTCTAATTAATTAGAGATGTGGCAAGGGAAAATATAATATCTAATAAATCTCTCTATCAGCTGCCATTTGCAGCATCAGTAGGGGCTGGAACAGCAATTCATTCTGCTTTAATTCCAATCCCTACAATATTTCTCTAAACCTGCAATAGAAATAGTTTTATTAGACATATATACACTCAAAAAATCTAACTACTCATCTATGAACACCAAAAACTAAAACTACTGTTTTCGTGAAAAAGAAACTACAGAATCTATGGGACTAAGGAACATTATAATTGTGGACCTCAAGTAAAAGCAATACTCCATTCAGAGTAGACAAAAAAACAACAATCAATCATGAAACAGACAATTAAACATCAAACAAGCAAATATCAACAATTGAATATCAAACAAAAATCAATAATTAAACATGAAACACACAAAATATAATTAAACATGAAATACAAAAACAAATAATTATAACAATTGAAGCATGATTATTGTGTGTGTGTGTGTGTGTGTGTGTGTGAATTCAGACACACACACACAATAAACAATTAAGAATGTACAGCATCATTGTTGTGAGGTCCACAAGTATATAATACACATTTAGTTCAGCAACAATCCCAATATGAGGACTGCAACAACAATGCTGATATTAGGACTGATGCTATTTGGCCACCTCAGACCCTAGCCACATCTACTGGTTCTACGCTATCTACTTACAAAATCTGAAGTGACCACACTGGCCTGGTTTACTATCAACATCAAATTCAAAATGCAGCTTTTTAAAAAAGCTAGAAGTATAATTATTTTACATGTAGGAAGAAATTATTTGTGTTTGTTATAATGCCACCCACTGGTCTTTTGTGCTTCACGTTCTGTGATGAGCAGATAGATGGCATTAATGTGGTCTATTTTTAATTTATGCACCACTTCAGCAGATTATTTTATGTATATAATGTATTGTGTACAGAGTGGAGTGTAGAATGAGTGTATGTTTATGTGGTGTAAAGTGTGTCATATGAGGGATGATAAGATGTTAATTATAAAATAGGTACCTGGTAAGTCAGTCGTCCTCAACTAAATTATTAAACTTCATTAAGTTATTCCAATATGGAGGCCTTTCAAAAACAATGTTTCAACTTCTGCATTTTAACTGACACTGATGGTACCAGTTAAAATGCAGAGGATGAAACATTGTTTTTTGAAAGGCCTCCATATTGGAATAACTTAATGAAGTTTAATAATTTAGTTGAGAACGACTGACCTACCAGGTACCTATTTTATAATTAACATATTACATATCCTCAACGGTGCTTTAATAAGTTTTAAAAGTGTTGATGAGGGATGATAATGTGGGAGAAGTGGAGCCCAGGGCCAGAACAGAGCCTACTCCTGTTAAAAAGCAGCACAGGGCCAGCTAGGCTTAATGACCACTTCCAACAGATGAATTGCTATCAACAGTACCATATGCCTTCTCAGCATATGTACTCTAGAGGAATGTGCAACTCAAACAAATATTCTACTACTAAAATAGAATAAGGAAAAATGCTGTCAGAAAATATAATTTCAAAATATATTACCGAAACAAAAATCTTAATTTTTTAAGAAACAAAAAAAAAATTTTACATTAATAATCATCTATAACCTGAAGAAAGCAACATATTAGACAGGCATAACAAGCTGAAATATAAAATCCTATATCAGGCAGGCCATGAAGTCCTACTTTCCTAAACTTCAGGCCAAAAAGACCTGAAAAATAAATTCCTATACCAGGCAGCCATGAAGAACTGCATCCCTAAATATCAGGCCAGAAGGACCTGAAAAATAAATTCCTATACCAGGCAGCCATGAAGAACTGCATCCCTAAATATCAGGCCAGAAGGACCTGAAAAATAAATTCCTATACCAGGCAGCCATGAAGAAGATGAAGAACTGCATCCCTAAATATCAGGCCAGAAGGACCTGAAAAATAAATTCCTATACCAGGCAGCCATGAAGAACTGCATCCCTAAATATCAGGCCAGAAGGACCTGGAAAACAAATTCCTATACCACGCAGCCCTGAAGAACTGCGACCCTAAATATCAGGCCAGCAGGACCTGAAAAATAAATTCCTATACCAGGCAGCCATGAAGAACTGCATCCCTAAACTTCAGGCCAGAAGGACCTGAAAAATAAATTCCTATACCAGGCAGCCATGAAGAACTGCAATCCTAAATAACAGGCCAGAAGGACCTGAAAAATAAATTCCTATACCAGGCAGCCATGAAGAACTGCATCCTTAAACTTCAGGCCAGAAGGACCTGAAAAATAAGTTCCTATACCAGGCAGCCATGAAGAACTGCAACCCTAAACTTCAGGCCAGAAGGACCTGAAAAATAAATTCCTATACCAGGCAGCCATGAAGACTGCATCCCTAAATATCAGGCCAGAAGGACCTGAAAAATAAATTCCTATACCAGGCAGCCATGAAGAACTGCATCCCTAAATATCAGGCCAGAAGGACCTGAAAAATAAATTCCTATACCAGGCAGCCATGAAGAACTGCAACCCTAAATATCAGGCCAGAAGGACCTGAAAAATAAATTCCTATACCAGGCAGCCATGAAGAACTGCATCCCTAAATATCAGGCCAGAAGGACCTGAAAAATAAATTCCTATACCAGGCAGCCATGAAGAACTGCATCCCTAAATATCAGGCCAGAAGGACCTGGAAAACAAATTCCTATACCACGCAGCCCTGAAGAACTGCGACCCTAAATATCAGGCCAGATGGACCTGAAAAATAAATTCCTATACCAGGCAGCCATGAAGAACTGCATCCCTAAATATCAGGCCAGAAGGACCTGGAAAACAAATTCCTATACCAGGCAGCCATGAAGAACTGCATCCCTAAATATCAGGCCAGAAGGACCTGAAAAATAAATTCCTATACCAGGCAGCCATGAAGAACTGCATCCCTAAACTTCAGGCCAGAAGGACCTGAAAAATAAATTCCTATACCAGGCAGCCATGAAGAACTGCAATCCTAAATAACAGGCCAGAAGGACCTGAAAAATAAATTCCTATACCAGGCAGCCATGAAGAACTGCATTCCTAAACTTCAGCCCAGAAGGACCTGAAAAATAAGTTCCTATACCAAGCAGCCATGAAGAACTGCAACCCTAAACTTCAGGCCAGAAGGACCTGAAAAATAAATTCCTATACCAGGCAGCCATGAAGACTGCATCCCTAAATATCAGGCCAGAAGGACCTGAAAAATAAATTCCTATACCAGGCAGCCATGAAGAACTGCATCCCTAAATATCAGGCCAGAAGCACCTTAAAAATAAATTCCTATACCAGGCAGCCATGAAGAACTGCAATCCTAAATAACAGGCCAGAAGGACCTGAAAAATAAATTCCTGTACAAGGCAGCCATGAAGAACTGCAACCCTAAACTTCAGGCCAGAAGGACCTTAAAAATAAGTTCCTGTACCCGGCAGCCATGAAGAACTGCATCCCTAAATATCAGGCCAGAAGGACCTGAAAAATAAATACCTATACCAGGCAGCCATGAAGAACTGCAATCCTACATATCAGGCCAGAAGGACCTGAAAAATAAATTCCTTTACCAGGAGAGCCATGAAGAACTGCATCCCTAAATTTCAAGCCAGAAGGACCTGAAAAATAAATTCCTATACCAGGCAGCCATGAAGAACTGCATCCCTAAATATCAGGCCAGAAGGACCTGCAAAAATAATTCCTATACCAGGCAGCCATGAAGAACTGCATTCCTAAATACCAGGCCAGAAGGACCTGTGTAAATAAATTCCCTTACCAGGTAGCCATGAAGAACTGCATCCCTAAGTATCAGCCAGAAGGACCTGAAAAATAAATTCCTATACCAGGCAGCCATGAAGAACTGCAACCCTAAATATCAGGCCAGATGGACCTGAAAAATAAATTACTATACCAGGCAGCCATGAAGAACTGCGTCCCTAAATATCAGGCCAGAAAGACCTTAAAAACAAATTCCTATACCAGGCAGCCATGAAGAACTGCATTCCTAAATATCAGGCCAGAAGGACCTGGAAAACAAATTCCTATACCAGGCAGCCATGAAGAACTGCGACCCTAAATATCAGGCCAGAAGGACCTGAAAAATAAATTCCTATACCAGGCAGCCATGAAGTACTGCATCCCTAAATATCAGAAAGAAGGACCTGAAAAATAAATTCCTATACCAGGCAGCCATGAAGAACTGCATCCCTAAACTTCAGGCCAGAAGGACCTGAAAAATAAGTTCCTATACCAGGCAGCCATGAAGAACTGCAACCCTAAACTTCAGGCCAGAAGGACCTGAAAAATAAATTCCTATACCAGGCAGCCATGAAGACTGCATCGCTAAATATCAGGCCAGAAGGACCTGAAAAATAAGTTCCTATACCAGGCAGCCATGAAGAACTGCATCCCTAAACATCAGGCCAGAAGGACCTGAAAAATAAATTCCTATACCAGGGAGCCATAAAGAACTGCAACCCTAGACTTCAGGCCAGAAGGACCTGAAAAATAAATTCCTATAGCAGGGAGCACATGAGGACCTGCAATTCTTGCTGAACACATAGGAATTGAAGTCTTGAAAATGTTGAAGTATAATCTTGAACTTGAAAAAGAAACTTAACACTTATACAGGGTAACATTCTGCTTTCATTCAGGTTAAAATACCAGGCCAGTGACAAGTTTTGCTGATTCCCTACCTTTTACCATCCCTCGTTGTCCCTTGATTTCTCTCTGATGTAGCAGGTGTGGCCGCACAAAGTCAGGCTGCACCTGCAAAATATTAGCAGCACTATACTTGTTCTCAACCTTAACTCTACCAGAATATCAACTCAGGATTCTTCACTCAACATATATATTTATTGATATATGTTAAGTGACCCAAGTCCAGATAATATGCATCACCTGTTAACATCAAATGGATAACAAGTGGAAATGTCAGTTATCTAGTGCTATTTTAACAATGATTAATATAAAATATTAATTATTGTTTGGTGCTCCCAAAGGGTCAGGCTAAGCGATAATTCGGAAGATTAGAATTACCAGGATGCAGGAATATAAGAGAAAATTTTGTTTCAAGACAGGGGTAGTTTAGTAGCTCAAATGGTTAGAGAATCAATTTATAAAGCTAGAGGTCCTGCATTAAAATCCCAGTTTAGCCAGAATTTCCTCTCTTCAGAATTGTTTGATGTATTTACACATTTTAAAAATGTAATTCAAAAGTCTGTTAATCCTCCAATATTTTAGAATATAACGGAGTTTCATGGAGGATTTGTTGATTATTCTGGTATGTTAAGGTCTTAGGTTTCAGTATTTAAGCTTACTTTCCCTCTTGTTCAGAGCTGAAGTACTGAGAAAACCTTACCATATTCCCTGTACTTTAGCGATAAGATTAATAATATCCTAACCTCCTAAGCCTAAGAAATTTTTTAACCAAAAATTCATTTTTAGAGATTTCTGATGTGGCTAAGTCAGATGATCCATATGGAAAATGGAAACATCTTAACAGAAGGACAAAAAGAAAACAAAGAAAAAGAAATAAGGGAGAAAAAAAGAAAAATTGGAAGATGAAAATAAAAATAAGAGGAAGAAAGAAAAGAGAGAAAAAAATAAGAAGAGGAAAAAAGAAAAAAAAAAGAACAAGATTAAGAAGAAAAAGAAAGAAGAAAAGTAAAAAGAAGAGAAAAAATAAGAAGAGAAGAAAGAAGAAAATTAGGAGGAATAGCAAAAACAAAAAGAGAAGAGGAAGAAGAGAAAGAAAGAAAGAAAGAAAAAGAAAGCATAGGAAGAAGAAACAAGAAAAATAAAATGAAGGGCAAGAAGAATAAGAAAAAAATAGACAAAGAAGGAAAACAAAAGAAGAGAAGAAAAAAAGGAAAAAATAGAAATAAGAAGAGGAATAAAGGAAAGAATAGGAAGAAGAAAAAAGGAAAAATAAAAAGAAGAGGGAAAAGAAATAGGAAAAGATAAAGCAAAATAAGAAGAGGAAGAAAGAAAATAAGTGGAGGAATAAAACTAAAAATGAAAAACAAGATGAAGAGGAAGAGAAAAAAAGTAGAGAAATAAAAAAAATTAAATGAAGAAGAGGGAGAAAAAGAAGAAGAAAATTAGGATAAATAGGAAAGAGTAGAAAAAGAAAAACAAAAAGAGGAAGATGAAAAAAAAAATAAAAAAGAAAAAAAAAAGGGGAATGAGAAAAAGAGAAGAAGTGGAAGAAAAGTAATCAATCTTTCTGTGAGCCTGAATTAATGTATAATATTTATTCAAGGGAAAATAAGCTTTGAATTGAATTGAATTTATCAATGGAATGAACAATAATTTTGAAATTTCCGTTGAAGATACAAATTTCAAGGGTTAGTAACTACATGTTATTTTTTCTACGCGCTGCGGAAACTTGCATCCTCAAGCACTCTCACTAAAAGTAACACACTGCAACATTCCATTGTCAAATATTTAATTTAATTTTTGAATTTTTAATTCTTTCATAACCAAATAATTTTTAAACATGAACAAATTGATGTCAGCTGAAAATGTAAAATAAAATTAGACATGAAAAAATGCACTATTAAACTTAATTTTACTCTTGAAAGTTTCTAAATGCAGCTAAAGATATTTTTAATATGGGCCCAAACCTAAGGTTTTTCCTAAACACCTATTTCCTCGAATTCATATAAACTAATTTTATAAAATTCAAGTAAGAACAAATGTACTCATCTTCTGACATCTTTGGCACCAATTCAACTGCCAGCTGCAGTCAAATCACCTGAAAATCAAACAATTGCAATTAAATTCTTATTTACATATTTTAACATACAGGACCACAAGTCAATAACTTTAATATCCAACTAAATCATTTGTTCCATCAAACCCAGATGTTCGTGGTCTCGCAGACCATACATCCATATCCTGAACTAAAGTTTTCCAATCATTGCCAATATAATTAACTTGTCTCAAAAGTAGGGGAATAATGTGCCATGAGATGCTACAGAAATATTGGTACAATTTTCTAACTAGAAACTAATATAATCTGTTGGAATTAATATAGACCTAATATTTAATACGATGGATCTGAATACTTATCTAAAATAGATTCTACAATTTACAATATGTTTTTTACTTCGGCAGTATGCCCTAATTAATATGAAATATATGATAAAGGGTTTCACAGCCTTAAAGTAATTACATAATTCTCAATAAATCTAATCTACACACAAATATCTTCAATAAATAATCTAGCAAAAACCTACCGATAATGATCCCGTCACTCCATTGCTTCGAATGAACATTCCAGATAGACCGCCTTTTTTAATCTCCTCTCTGATTGGTCAATAGGGACAGAGGTCATTGACTCTAGCTCAATTTTCCCGCTTTGCAAATACAATGCGTTCTGATTGGTCGGATTAAGGTAGACGTCAGACCGCCAAATTATATACCTGAATAAAATTACCTATTTATTTAAATGTTTTATATTTCATTAAACTATGTTTAGATTTAATATTTTATAATTATTCTGATATTCTTAACAATTTATTCAAATTTCTTCAATAGAAGATATTATGGCGCCAATACACATATCTGAGGCAATACTGTGTTTCTGCTTTCTCGTTGGCTGAAGCAGATAATCTTACACCTCTAATATGATGAATTCAATGTTCACATGCTAAACTATTAAGACAATTACGAAAACGTTTTAAATCGTGAAAAAGAAGCTTTATTCGATACACTTTCCCCGATGATAGGAATAATGCTTTCATTTAGCATATCAAAAAAATTACGCCAACGGGCAGTATAATAATACGGCAAAAGTAACGAAAAATTGAAATAGGAAATTTATATAAGAAAATCATCATAATTATCAATACAAATATAAGCCAATTACGATCTCAAGACTGGATTTTCAATCCATCTTTTGTTTGGACGCCCATAGATCTCTTTGTATTATGTCGGTATGAACATTTAGCATGTACGAGATACATTGTACGTGAATTATATCCCGGAAATAACGATAGCGAAAAATTGTTGCATAGATCAGACAGAATATTTATAGAATGTCACGTTGATATTTAATAAGTAAAATGCAACTTTATTATAGCTACTTACATTAAAGGAGCTGCGTTAACGTCGTTAAACTTGCTGTCTCAACCTAAAGTGACTTCTGACGAATAAGGTGCATTATCCCTGATTACGTCATAAATCAAATCAAATTAATAACTAATTAGGATTTTTAACAAATTGTAGAACATAATTTTATTCACATACATCTATTTATTTTGACAATTTAATGAAAACGAAAGTTTTTACTTCATTAATTATAACATTCATTTTAGAAATCAATAAAAAAAGGTGACATATTATTACAGGATGGGAAAATGTGTATCTGATCCATGTTATATAAAATGAATGTTTGTTTGTTCGTACTTTATGCGCGGCCATACCGTTGATACGATTGTGATCGGGCTTTTTGCAAAATGTTCAGGAGATTCCCGGGATGAACATAGGCTATATGACAGTTGTGATACTCTACTCCTACACCCTTAAAAATCGTCCTTTGTTGTGGAAAACGAAAAAAGTAGCTCTTTGGACGCTTAAATGGCTTACGCTGCCTAAACCATAAAAAATACAAAAAATTAATGTAGGCCTACACAGACATGAATATCTCAAAAAATCTACAAAAAGTCCGCGACAGCACATATTTATCTCTTACGGATAACTCACAATAACCATTTTTGTCTTTCATTGATACCAAGAAGATCCAGACAAGCACGTAGATTCCTGTGCAAGCATAGCATCACATGTCGAGTATTATTTTACGGATAACTCACAATAACGCATTTTATCTTTTAGCTCATTTATGCCAAGAAGATCGAGATAAGTAGATTCCCGGGTAACACCGGGTAATCAGCACGGGAATCTTAAAATAATTACGATATACATTTATAATTATTTTTCATTTCATTTATTCAACTAATCATAAGAAGTACATTAATTTTTGTCTTTCAGCTCATTTATGCCAAGAAGATCGAGATGAGTAGATTCCCGGTCAACGCCGGGTAAACAGCACGGGGTATCAAAAAATAATTACGATATAAATATTTCCCCCTACTTATTTAACAAAATATAAAACACATTAATTTTCGTATTTCAGCTCATATATGTCAAGAAGATGAGGATAAGTATATTCACGGGCAACTCCGGGTAATCAGCAGGGGGTATATAAAAATATATACATTTGTAATTATTTTCCCTTTCACTTATTTAACTAAACATAAAAGCACATTAATTCTCATTTATTTAGGCGTTGCAGCGCACGCCGGGTATTAGCTAATGATAAATATAATTTAAGATGCATTCTTAAATTTACCATCGTTACTGCACTCACTACGGACCGCCTGTGATACTTAACGACAGTCAATTCAATCCAGTGTTCTCAGATCCATCTGAATATCACCCTCCCACCATCCCTCCCTCAATGTATACGATAATTATAATTTAAGACGTCTTCTTATATTCACTATTATTACTGCACTCACTACAGTCCTCCTGTCATACTTAACCTCAGTCAATTAAATCCTGTGCTCTAAGATCCATCCGAATATTACCTTCCCACAATTCCGCCCTCAATGTGTATGATAAATATAATTTAAGACGTCTTCTTAATTTTACTATTATTACTGGCTTCACTATGACCCTCCTGTGATACATAACATCAGTGAATTCAATCCTGTGCTCTAAGATCCATCAGAATATTACCTTCCCACAATTCCTCCCTCAATGTATATGATAAATATAATTTAAGACATCTTCTTATTATTCTGCACTCATTACGACCCTCCTGTGATACTTAGTAACAGTCAATTCAATCCAGTGCTCTAAGATCCGTCGGAATATTAAACTCCCTCCAATCCCTCAATGTATATGATAAATATGATTTAAGACGTCTTCTTAAATTTACTATTATTACTGCACTCACTACGACCCTCCTGTCATACTTAACTTCAGTCAATTCAATCCTGTGCTTTAGGATCCATTCGAGTATTACCTTCCCACCATTCCTCCCACAATGTATATGATAAATTTAATTTAATACGTCTTCCTATATTTTACTATTATCACTGCACTCACTAGAGTCCTCCTGTCATACTTATCTTCAGTCAATTCAATTCAGTTCTCTAAGATCCATCCGAATATTACCTCCCCAACATTCCTCTCTCAATGTATATGATAAATATAATTTAAGACGTCTTCTTATTATTGCTTCATTCACTACCACCCTCCTGTGACACTTAACAACAGTAAATTCAATCCTGTGCTCTAAGGTCCATCCGAATAGGGCCTACCCGGGCCTATTACCCTCCCAACATTTCTCCCACAATGCATGTGGTAAATATAATTTAAGATGTCTTCATGAATTTATTATTATTACTGTACTCCCTGTCCACCGCTGTGGTCTCGAGGTAGCTTGCGGCCTTGTTACGCAACGGGCCCGGGTTCGATCCCCGGTCGGGGCAGTTTTACTGGGTGAGGTTTTTATCGAGTTTTTTCTCACCTGTAAGACAAATGTCAGGAAAACTTTAAGGCCCAAATGTTCCCCAAAACCATATAGCCAACATCATCATCTTTCTCATTATCATAATCATCATCACCCTTCACGGTATGGAAAGCAACGGGAAGCTACCACACCTACAATTCCCTAGTAAAGCAGCAAGCATAGCATGAACATGCTAAGATTGTGGTGAAGGACCTGCCTTCGGGCAGAATTACTATGGATGGACTGTACTCCCTAGGGTCCTCCTGTCATACTTAATTTCGGCGAATTCAATCGTGTGCTCTAAGATTCATCCGAATATCACCTTCCCAACATTCCTCCGTCAATGTATATGATAAATATAATTTAAGACGTCTTTTTATTATTACTGCGTTCACTACGACCCTCCTGTGATACTTAACAGCAGTCAATTCAATCCTGTGCTCTAAGATCCTTTCGAATATTATCTTCCCACCATTTCTCCCTCAATGTACATGATTATTTAACTCATGCCCCAAATGGGAGTCAATGACCAATCACGTTTCAATGATTTCTGTTTTACAGCCAATCACAGTCGTGTTTCACCAAATATTTATCAATGTTAAATTTACCATATTAAAGAAAGCTCCTCCTTTTTAATATTCTGAACAGGTCTGACCATTATTTTGCAGTGACTGATCCTATAAGAAATACGGCTACCACATTGTATATATAGTGCATGTATGTCAACACATAGCGCTTGCAGGAGTTAATATAAAATATTTGTAGCAATTGATTATACCACAAAAAAAACACTGTTTGCACTTTCTTAAATGTATTTTTCCCAGGTAATAATGCAGAAAATATAATTGTCATATTTACATCATACGACATCATAAATGAATTAATATACAGTTTGATGTGTTTCATTTTTTCTCCACTAGAGAGCATTATTACAATATTGCGTTCCTTTGGCAATATATAGTATGATCAGGTTGCAGTGATAAACAAAAGAAGCAGATGAAGCGTAACAATCGTTTCTCATTTGTTTTCAAACATCGCCGTTTACATTAAATATATAAATATTTTAAAATATCTATAGTTAAATAATGATTTGTGAGTAAACAGCTTAATTTTATTCGTTAAATAGTCCTAACAAATGCCACTCTTGATTTCCAAATTCTCTAGATAAATTCACTCCTCACTTAGTGAGTCGTGAATTTATCGATAATTTGGAAATCACTCGTGGCATTACTTATGATAAATATAATTTAAGACGTCTTCTCAATTTTACTATTATTACTGCACTCACTACGACCCTCCTGTGATACTTAACATCAGTCAATTCAATCCTGTGCTCCAAGATATTTTCGAATATTACCTTCCCACCACTTCTCCCTCAATGTATATGATAATATAATTTAAGACGTCTTCTCAATTTTACTATTATTACTGCATTCACTACGACCCTCCTGTGATACTTAACAGCAGTAAATTCAATCCTGTGCTCTAAGATCCTTTCGAATATTACCTTCCCACCATTTCTCCCTCAATATACATGATAAATATAATTTAAGACGTCTTCTCAATTTTACTATTATTACTGCACTCACTACGACCCTCCTGTGATACTTAACAGCAGTCAATTCAATCCTGTGCTCCAAGATATTTTCGAATATTACCTTCCCACCACTTCTCCCTCAATATACATGATAAATATAATTTAAGACGTCTTCTTAATTTTACTATTATTACTGCACTCACTACGACCCTCCTGTGATACTTAACAGCAGTAAATTCAATCCTGTGCTCTAAGATCCTTTCGAATATTACCTTCCCACCATTTCTCCCTCAATATACATGATAAATATAATTTAAGACGTCTTCTTAATTTTACTATTATTACTGCACTCACTACGACCCTCCTGTGATACTTAACAGCAGTAAATTCAATCCTGTGCTCTAAGATCCTTTCGAATATTACCTTCCCACCATTTCTCCCTCAATATACATGATAAATATAATTTAAGACGTCTTCTCAATTTTACTATTATTACTGCACTCACTACGACCCTCCTGTGATACTTAACAGCAGTCAATTCAATCCTGTGCTCCAAGATATTTTCGAATATTACCTTCCCACCACTTCTCCCTCAATGTATATGATAATATAATTTAAGACGTCTTCTTAATTTTACTATTATTATTGCATTCACTACGACCCTCCTGTGATACTTAACAGCAGTAAATTCAATCCTGTGCTCTAAGATCCTTTAGAATATTACCTTCCCACCATTTCTCCTTCAATATACATGATAAATATAATTTAAGACGTCTTCTTAATTTTACTATTATTACTGCACTCACTACGGCCCTCCTGTGATACTTAACAGCAGTAAATTCAATCCTGTGCTCTAAGATCCTTTCGAATATTATCTACCCACCATTTCTCCCTCAATGTACATGATAAATATAATTTAAGACGTTTTCTTAATTTTACTATTATTACTGCACTCACTACGACCCTCCTGTGATACTTCACAACAGTCTATTCAATCAAGTGCTCTAAGATCTTTCCGAATATTACCTTTCCACCATTCCTCCCTCGATGTATAAGGTAAATATAATTTAAGACGTCTTCATATTATTACTGCATTCACTACGACACTCCTGTGATACATAACAACAGTCAATTCAATCCTGTGCTCTAAGATCCTTCGGAATATTACCTTCCCACCATTCCTCCCTCGATGTATAAGGTAAATATAATTTAAGGCGTCTTCTTATTATTACTGCGCTCACTACGACACTCATGTGATCCATAACAGTGTGTTCAATCCAGTGCTCTAAGATCCATCCGAATATCACCCCCCCCCACTATTCCTCCCTAAATGTATATGATAAATAAAATTTAAGGCGTTTTCTTATATTTACCAATAGTAAAATTTTTATCTTTTGATAAAAGTCCACAACCATAATTCACTAAATGCTAAGTTTTCATTACGACTTTTTTTTTTTATCCTGGACGAGTCCTATTTTTACTAGATTAAATTTCCCATATGGCAGATTTTTTAGAAATTGTAAAAATTATAACAAAATTGTTAGTTTTTGAAAGAAAATTCTTGGAACAAATGTATGGTCCGAATAAAGGACCAGACCAAACTTGGAAAATTAAAACAAGTAGTGAAGTAAATAATATAATAAAAAATCTCTACTGCTGTGGTCTCGAGGTAGCGCGTTGCCTTGTCTCGCAGCGGGTCCGGGTTCGATTCCTGGTTGGGACAGGCTCGTGGGAGAGGTTTTTTGGGGGTTTTCCTCACTTGTAAGAAACATTTCAGGAAGCTTAGGGCACAGAGATCCCCGAAAATCAACCTGCCATTATCATACTTATGATTATCATCATCATTCTTCACTGTTGTGGAAAGCAACGGGAAGCTACCACACCTATAATTCCGTAGTAAAGCTGCAAAGCATAGCATGAAAATGCTATGATTGCAATGAGAGACCTGCCCTCGGGCAGAATTACTATGGATGGATGAAATTAAAAATCAAAATATAATAAATCATATCAGATCTCTTAGGATTGGAGGTTTGATCATCTGATAAGAATGGATCAACAGAGATTAGTAAAAAATCCATATTAATTGAAGCCTACAGGAACTAGAGTTGTTGGTAGACGTAAGATGAGATGGCAGGATGATGTTTGGCAGGATTTGAATAAGACGTGGGTGACAAACCAGAAATTGACAGAAGATAGAAGAGTCTGGAGGAAGGTTATTAAGAAGGCCAAAACATTCAATAGTGCCTTAAGATGATGATGAAAATAGAGATTATCTAATTATCTTTGTATAAGTATTTCCAAACAATATTTTTTTTAATATAACCATATGCAATGTATATTAGTATTATTAGAGTTTTATTAGATTTTAGAATTATGTGCTTCTTCATAATATATTTTTTTAAGTCTAACTTTTAATATTGATGATACATTATCTAATATACTCGTATAAATATGAATGTTTGTTTGTTTGTTCGTACTTTATGCGCGGCCATACCGTTGATCCGATTGTGATGGAGTTTTTTTTGCAAAATGTACAGGAGATTCCCGGGATGAACATAGGCTATAAGAAAGTTGTAATACTCACCCCTAAAAATCACCCTTTGTAGTGAAAAACGTGAAATAAAGTCCCTACTTTGACGCCTAAATGGCTTACGCTGCCTAAACCTTAAGAAAGACACCAAATTAATGTATACATAATTGAATATCTCAAAATACTGTACATAAAAGTCCACGACAGCATATGTTCATCTTTTACGGATAACACACGATAACCATTTTTGTCTTTCATTGATGCCAAGAAGATCGGGATAAGTAGATTCCCGGGCAAGCGTGCTCTGCCATATCGTTCATCCGATTGAGCTGGTGCTTTGAGATTCCGGGGATGAACGTAGTCTATAATAGAGTTGTAATATTCAACCCCTTCACCCCTAAAAATCACCCTTTGTAGTGAAAAATGTGAAATAAAGTCCCTATTTCGGCGCTTAAATGGCTTACGCTGCATAAACCATAACAAATACACCAAATTAATATACATAGAATTGGATATCTCAAAAAAACTCTACAAAAAAGTTCGTGACAGCATATGTTTATCTTCTACGGATAACTCACAATAACCATTTTTGTCTTTCATTGATGCCAAGAAGATCGCGGTAAGCAGATTTTCCGGCTGGTGGTAAAAACACATTAACACATTAACATTTATTTATGAGTAGCAGCGCACGCCGGGTATTAGCTAGTATCTAATAAAGACAAAACAAGAATTCGTGATTCATTTGATTCTTATTAAGAAAACCTCATAATGTAAAAATTCCCAAATTTATTAAATCTAATATATAAAAAATGAATGTTTGTTTGTTTGTTCGTACTTTATGCGCGGCCATACCGTTGATCCGATTGAGATGGGATCTTTTGCAAAATGTTCAGGAGATTCCCGGGATGAACATAGGCTAGAAGAGAGTTGTGATATTCAACTCCTACACCTTTAAAACCGACACAATATAACAGTTATGGTTGATTTCGTTCTCACTGCAGTCCGCCACATTTAAATAACTGACACTTGCTATTAGTGTCTCTAAGTCATTTATGTTCCTCGCGGACCGTGACTCTGGATAATACACCAAAATTTTTCTCAGTCCCACACTTGATCACTGACCATAGGCCACCCCCTCACTCCAGCGACTCTACCCTCCAGCCGTGGATCCGGACCCTTGGTGAAAATGATCATCGAGCCTGGCTGACTGATGGATGGATGACAGGATAGGCCTATCATTGGATGGGTGACTGCTCATTGCTAAGGGTTAGGTCGCCTATACTATCCCCGTTAACTCATATAAATAACACCACTAAGCCAATAATAATTAAAATGCAACATTAAGTTAAATATCTTCTTGTATGTTGTAAGCCCAAGTTTCCCTTAACAGAGATTTAGACGCTCTCCCTCTACAGGGAAGAATTTGAACCATACTAATTTAGTTACACTTGTTTTCGTATAGATGCCATTTGAATGGTCCGTGGTCAGCGTAACGCCTCATACTGACATCTAGGAAACCAGGGTAGTACTAGGACGGGAAAATAGGACGGGAAAATTCGGTAAATTTTGCTTAGAGACCTTTTCACTCAGGCTTATAAATTAAATATAAATAACAAAATTACAACCGTATTAAATCATCACTGCACGAAGACCGAGATAGTTCCTTCAGGCATACATTCATAAAAGCCAATTACATCACAGCTGCTCACCGCTCCGAAATACAACAAATATACCAATAAACATCCAGTCGACACTTATCCACATTTCAACATTAAACCTTTCGGCCCACTTTTCAAAATTAGTGAGGCTAAAAGGCGAAAGCCTTGGAATCTTCGGGTGTCTAATAAAATCTATTAGTCACTCAAAAGGGATGTTCTAGCCGCCGTCATAGACCGTAATAAACACTCCCACAGATAGATGTCTTGCCAACTTAAGGGTTAAATGACCTGACCTGTACTATACTGACCTATACTAAACCAACCTGAACAAACATGACCTATACGGACCGAACCTAACGTAACCCAACCTAACCGGAACTAACCTAACTCAATCTAACCTAACATAACCTGAACCTAACCTTAACCTAACCTCAACCTAAACTCATCCTAACCGAATCTAAACCGAACGTAAACATAATATAATCAGAACTTAAAACGAACCTAAATCGAACCCAAACTGAACTTAACAGAACCAACACTGACCCTAAACTGAACCTAACACGAATCAAACCCGAAACTAAACCTAACCTAACCGAGCCTAACCTAAAGTAACCTGAACCTAACATTAACCTAACCTCAACCTAAATTGATCCTAACCGAATCTAAACCGAAACTAAGCCGAACCTCTACTATACTGACCTATATTGTACCAATCTGAATGAACATGACTGACCGAACCTAACGTAACCCAACCTAACCTAGACCAAACACACTTAACCTAACCTAACTACACATAACCTAACCTCACTTAACCTAACCTAACATAACGCCACTTAACCTAACCTAACCTCACTTAACCTAACCTAACCTCACTTAACCTAACCTAACCTCACTTAACCTAACCTAACATTACTTAACCTAACCTGTATATCAATAATCATTTCTCGTATTAAAGTCGTTACAAATTACCGTTAACCTGACTTACAATAACGTGACATTCGTATCTATCTTTAGGGTTCTTTTTTTTTAATTTGTAACAACTGTTCTTAATCTTCTGCCATGACATTTATTCATCTTGTCTTTGGTCTACCAATTCTTCACTTTGTGCGTAGCTTTGGATATCCGGTAAATTTACATTATCAACATGTTCAAATCAATCAATTTTTCAATGTTTTAATATCAGTTAGGTATATTATAATGTCCTTATAGACCTACAGTGTTAGTGTTCTTAGGCGGTGATTATTCGAAGTCAGTTTCTCTTCGATTTCAACTAGTGGGCATGTGTCATTATTGGCAGTAACTTTGATCCTAAATGATATTACACATTGTCAATAAAACCCAAATCACCAAACTAAAATGTTAAAATAATCAACACATTTCAATAGCAAAGCTATCATTATCATTATCAAGACTGAATATTGCCTCGCTATCGAAACGTATTGACTATTTTAAGATTTTAGTTTGGTGATTTGGGTTTTATTGAGAATGTGTAATACCATTTTAATATCACCAAGAAGATCCTAATTATTAATATTGATTCTAAATGTTTTTTTTTTGCAAATGTCCCTTGTCTTTCGACATTCCTGGTTTCTCTCCTGGCATGGCGTACTTGTAACCCACTTCTGAGGTTGGGGCGCCTGGAAGGCGGGGTTACGTTGTCCCGATGATATGATGGGTGATGATAGTGGTGCGCCAGGAGAGTCCCTAATCCTAAGCTTAATATAAGATGAATATTAATGATGATGATTGCGATGGCCATATGATTTCGGGGACCGTTTGGGCCTTAAAGTTTTCTTGACATTTGTCTTACAGATGAGGAAAAACCCCGATAAAAACCTCACCCAGAAAAACTGTCCCGACCGGGTATCGAACCCGGGCCCGCTGCGTGACAAGGCAGCACGCTTGATCCTAAATGTTAAAACTTTAAACTTTCTTACAGTTTACTCTATTTAAATTAATACGGGCACATTATTAAAATATTTTGTTTTATTATCAAGATGATAGTCCACCGCTGTGGTCTCGAGGTAGCGTGCTGCCTTGTCACGCAGCTGGACCGTGTTCGATTCCCGGTCGGGACAGGCTCCTGGGTGAGTTTTCTTTTCGGTTTTTCCCCTCACCTGTAAGACAAATGTCAGGAAGCTTAGGACCCAAAGGTGCCCGAAAATCATCCGACAATCATCATCATCATCTTTATCATTATCATCATCATTCTTCATCGGTGTGGAAAGCAACGGGAAGCTACCACACCTATAATTCCCTAAGAAAGCTATAAAGCATAGCATGAAAATGCTACGATTGCAGTGAAAGACCTTTTGCTCTCGGGCAGAATTACTATGAATGGATCAAGATGATATTATGTTTAGCTCTAATAAAACAAAATAAACCTTGGAAATATTATGTAGGCCTATAGCTGGTTTTGTTTTAAGTGTAAAAGCATAAATATCGGGATACAATGTGAGTACTCATAAGCAGTAGTAATAAATCCAAAGAGAGAGGAAACTTTGTGTTTCATCTTCCTGAGTTAACATCCTTTTCATAAACTAATGGACGGATGAAACCATTGTGACTTAACGCTAAAAAGAGAAATACTTACAATATTTCAAATGAATAAAGTCTTTTGAAGTTGAAACAAGTTTTGGACAAAAGCCTTCCAAAATGCATAAAAAAGCTGCTAATAAATAAAATGGGAGCTCAATCCGCGTTTGTACATAAACCTCGAAAGGACTCTTCAGCGGCAACCAAAACGGTAAGTACGGTGAATTCGTATGTATAGAAGACTTTTATTCTATTTTAGTTATCTCCAGTGAATGGATTTGAAAATAAAAAAATGGGAAAGAAAGGAAATGTTACATCAATCAAAATTGAAAAATCCACTTTCGCAAATACGACTGTATAACATAAAAAAACTGAACGAGGCGGGGGAAGGTAAAAAAATAATAATAAACTACAGCTACTTCAATCTCATAAAGAAAATAGCACTTCTTAAAGAAAGAGATAGACAGGGTAATCGATTAATGTAATATGAAGACAAGGGTGTACAAAACTTAATAACATAATAAATTAGAGATATTTGGCAATGTGATTAAAACCTAAGCAATTGCTATAGAGGTTTTCACGTCTAGAAAATAACATTGCTCTTATGGAGTAATTCTTGCTAGTAAACGTGTCATTTTAGGTGAGATTTATTTATTAGTTAATTCATTTGAGATAAATAATTTAATTTAAAAGTTTCACCTGGCACTTTGCAGGAAGGTGGGACCGGATTTTTGTAAAAAATACAATTTTAATTTTATTATATTCTATGTTTTTGTTAGTATTAGCTAGTATTAGATCACATCATCATTGTATTTTGTTTAGTCTGTATTTTAATAATATCTTAAAATTGTAAGATGTATGTAATTTTTGTATAATTCTACTATTCGCTGGTTGAGTGGAAGAGAAGACCTTATGGCCTTAACTCTGCCATCTAAAATAAATTATTATTATTATTATTATTATTATTATTATTATTATTTTTATTATTTTTATTATTATTATTAAGGAACGTATAATTATGATGTTAAGATATCAACCTGCAGGAAGAAGAAGACCAGGACGTCCATTCAAAAGACTTTTGGATGGTGTTGCGCTGAGGCCGAAACAGGTCAACAAATGGCCTACATTCGTGAATGTACTATGATGATGATATAATTATCACCCACATATTTAATAAAGTTAGGGGGTGAACTCTCGTCCCAACTCCTTTAAAAAAACGTTAAACTGAAAACTGTTATTCTCCCAAATCTATTATATGGATGCTAAACATAGACTCTTGGTTTAAGAGAGGAGAAAAGATTACGAGTATTTGATAATAAAGTCCTTAAGAATTTTTTTGGACCAAAGAGAGATTAAGACAGGTGGATCGAGAAGACTATTATAACAGCGAGCTACATGATTTTTATAGGAAACCAGATATAATAAGAACAGTTAAGTCTCGCACACTGAGATGGGCAGGACATATGGCATGAATGGAGAATGAAAGAGGGGCTTGGAAGCTTCTGGTAGGAAAACCAGAGGGAAATCGCCCAGTTGGTAGATCAAGAACGAGGTTCGAGAATAATATTAAACACAATTTGAGGAAACTAGATTACACAGAGGATGATAGGAAATCATTAGCTCAGGATAGGGGTTTATGGAGAGCTTATTTCCGCGCGGCCACGAGTCTCTAGATTCGATAGTACTAGTGGATTCCTATTATTATTATTTTAGTTGTTTAATAATGGGTACTTACAAAAAAAGATATCTCACACATTGAAGCCACTGAAATGAAATTTTTAACATCCGTAAAAGGATGTACACGCACGGATAGATTAATAATAATAATAATAATAATAATAATAATAATAATAATAATAATAATAATAATAATAATAATACTTTATTTATTCTGACAGAGTTAAGGTCATAAGGCCCTCTCTTCCACTCAACCAGCACAAATACAAATAAATATTTGACAAATATAGATATACACTACACTAATTACAAACAGTTAAAGATACAATAATGTAGCAATGTAAATGTCATGTACAAACATTTTATAGGGTAATAACAATAATGATACGATAATAATAATAATAATATAAATATGATACATTATACGAGAAACGCCAATTAATATATATACCTTACACTGGATAATAATGAAGTCGAGTTTAGAGCAAATATAAATTTAGATTTCTTTTAAAAGATGCCAATGTCCGGCAGCCCCTTATTTCTTGTGGTAGGGAATTCCAGTTGCGAGAAGTGAAGATGGTATATGACATGGAGTGATGTCATGTCCTATGTTGCGGTATATTAAGCTAGAGACTATGTTGTGATCTTGTGTTTAAGTTATGGTTTGAGGATAGATACTGGAAACGGGATGATAAATAATTGGGAATCGATGTATGTAGGATCTTAGACAGTGTAGGAGAATTAGACAGTGCGATTTTCTTCTCTCTTTTAGATGTAGCCATGACATTCGTGGAATAATGGAGAAATGTGATCGTATTTTCGAACATTAAATATGAATCTGATACACATATTATGGACACGCTGCAGTTTGTCCGACAATCCGTCACTTATGTCAGTTAGTAGAACGTCACAGTAGTCAAAATGCGGCATCACTAAAGTTTGGATTAAAATTCTTTTAAGAGTTGTAGGAAGAAAATGTTTAAGTCGATTACACAATGAATGAATTAGAAATGAACTGGAAATATTTTCAATAGTCGATAAACTAGAAGAGCACAAATTCAAATGGAAAGAACATTTAGACAGAATGGACAATACAATATTACCCAAAAAGATCAACACCTACAAACCATATGGAAAAAGATCTTTGCGACTGCCAAGGAAACGATGGGCTTGAGACCGGAACAGGTCGCATTGACCTAATCCTGGAAAGGAAGAAGAAGAAGAAGAAGTTTTGTAATGTTTCACATCTTCTTCCTTCGTCCAATTAATCTACTGTCATTCTCATCCACCGTTCTCTGTCATTCCAATCTCAATCGTCCAATCCTTTTTCCTTCATGGTGATTAAAACACTTTACTTCACGTTATTTTTGGCTGTCCTCTCCTTCTATACTCTCTTATACTAGATGTAGGCTTACCAAATTCAAATATTTTTCTTGAGTCTACATTTATCATTCTTTTATATGTCATACCATTTAATTTTTTTATGAAATGCATAATTGTTTAATTATGCCATTTCTTATTTAGGCCTATTACTTCTGGAAATCCGGCTCAACGCCTCCAAAAGAACAATTTATTATTGTTATTATGATTATTATTGTTATTGTTATTATTATTATTAGCGGCACTATGGCCCTGGGGTCGACTCAGCCTCTAACTGAAATGAGTACCAGACGCTTGCTCTGGGGTAAAGGCGGCCGTCACGCAGGGCTGACAACCCGGCTGACATCAAGTTCCGATTGTCAAGAAAAAGTGGGAGCCTTAACCTCCTACTGCCCCAAAGGCCTCCTGAGGCCTGTAGTGGGATCACTTTACCTTTATTATTTTAAACTGACCCAAACCTTCTGGCGGCACTATGACCCTGGGGTCGACTCAGCCTCTAACAGAAATGAGTACCAGACACTTGTTCTGGGGGTAAAGGCGGCCATCACGCAGGGCTGACAACCCGACTGACATCAAGTGCCGATTGTCCAGAAAAGTGGGAGCCTTAACCTCCTACTACCCCAAGGGCCTCCTGAGGCCTATAGTGGGATCATTTTACTTTATTATTATTATTATTATTATTATTATTATTATTATTATTATTATTATTATTATTATTGGTAAGAATGAGGAATGAAAGAGGAACATGTGAATTTTTTGTAGGGAAACTAGAGGGAAAACGTCTAGTTGATAGACCCAAAATGTGGTGTGAGAATAACGTTAACCATGATTTGAGGGAAATAGATTAAACAGGGGATAATTGAAAAAATTAGCTCAGGATATAAATATATAGAGAGATTATGTCCGCGCGGTTCAATAGTGCCAGGGAGTTAGTTACCTGTTCCAATAATTTGCAGGCTATTGCTAGGAGATGTTAAGTTAACTGTAGTCTGGGTATAGTGTTGAATATCATATTAACTCTGGATACGAGTATTCGCCAGAACGAGATTGATGAAAGAATTTGCATGGATGGTTTTTGTTTTTGCTTCGTTAATCATTAGTTCATTACCGGGGTGGGAATGGCGAAGAGAGAGGAATGAAATATCGTTAGTTTGTGCTTACTTATCGATTTCTCTATTTTTTTTATTTTCTATTTTTTATTAATCCTCCACACATGTTTCAGGTGCTGTCTGATTAAATAAAGGCTACATTATGATTAAATGTGGCATTTTTACTACGTTTCTACTGAAATGATGACATGAATTCAAGCTTCCGTAGCTCTGCAACAATCCTTAAATCTCTCGGATATGACATGAAACCAATATTAGTATAAAGAGCCCACAAAAATACTGCAAGGTAGAATTGTAATAAAAAAATTCTGTTTTGGTTCTTTCTTTTTAATTTTATTTCGTTCTTCTGTGATAACGAAAGGATAACAAAGAGAACTTAACAGTGGTACGGACAAGTACAACGGATGTCGGAAGACCAGTGGCCTAAACATGTGTTAGATTGGATGGTACCAGGCAGAAGGAAGAGGGGGAGAAGTAGAAGAACATGGTAAGAGGGAATATATGATGCCATGATGAAGAGGGGTATGGAAGAAGGACAATGGGAAGATAGGAATATCTGGAAAGCAGGAATCAAAGGCAAACTGCTGTAAAGTGGAAAGCCTGTATTAAATTAAACAAAATTTCTTATGCTTCTAATAGCATTTTCTGCGGATCTTTGGCATAATAATTGTGGAAGAGTCTAGTGAAGTGTATTGTGGGGAGTGTAGCATTGTATGGTGTAGAGACTTGGATATTACGACGGAATGAGGAAAAGCGACTGGAAGCTTTCGAGCTATGGAGAAGGATGGAGCGTATAAAATGGGCAGACAAAATAGAACATAAAGATGTGCTAGACAGGTTTGGCGAAGGAAGAACAATGCTGGAACTCATAAAAAAGAGGAAATTAAATTGGATTGGCCACTGCTGACGGATGCCCTATAAGGAATGGTCAACGCAAAGAAGGTTAGAGGCAGAAAAATACATCAGATCCATCCATAGTAATTCTGCCCGAGGGCAGGTCCTTCACTGCAATCGTAGCATTTTCATGCTATGTTTGCAGCTTTACTAGGGAATTGTAGGTGTGGTAGCTTCCCGTTGCTTTCCACACCGGTGAAGGATGATGATGATGATAATAATAAGGATGATGATGATGATGGCCATATGATTTCGGGGACCGTTTGGGCCTTAAAGTTTTCCTGACATTTGTCTTACAGGTGAGGAAAAACCCCGATAAAAACCTCACCCAGAAAAACTGCCCCGATCGGGAATCGAACCCGGGCCCGCTGCGTGACAAGGCAGCACGCTACGTCGAGATCACAGCGGTGGAAAATACATCAGATGATAGACAATATTAAAATAAACTATTTGTACGCGGATACAAAAAGGAAGGCTGAGTTAAGGAAAGAGTGAAAAATGCTGAATTTGCAGTGAAAGAACTGCTCTTGGGCAGAAAATTATGTATGTATGCTTCTAATGTAACTTTAAATAAACGTCTTAAGTACAGCAGAGGTTGTTTCCTCCTCTCGTGGCATGTGAATCTCATGTGCCTAACTATTACATTAGTTAGGTGAATGAATTTAAGCAAGTGGTCAATTGAATGGACGAAATAAATACATTAAAGATTCCACATTTTAACAATTTTAAACTAAAAATATTTAATGACGTTTCGATCCTCGATCGGGACAAGTTTCCTGGGCGATTGTTTTTTTTTTCTGAAATTTTCCTTACCTGTAAGACAAATGTCAGAAAACGTTAAGGCTCAAACTGTCCCCGAACATAATCTGGCCATCATAATTATCCGAATCCTATAAACATTAATGATATTCAATTAAATAGAAAAGTTATCACAATACCATTTGAATTAATCATCACAACTTCTCATTCAATAAAGTAAATGAATTCATTTATAATAAAGTAAACCTTTAAAAAACCAATCTAATTCTAAGTAATCTTAAAAAAAAACAAATCTTAAATACCAAATTGATATGAGCTTCACAATCTAGGATTATCATATTCGAAATATTTAGTATGGATGTGTGTGTGAATGGCGTGTTTCGTCTTCATGTTGTTTTCTCGAAACAGACCCTGGTATTAAGCTGATCACTCATCCGGGAGACACTCCATTTCCTTGTGTGGTCAAAAAAGTATTGTGCGATTCATAGTTTAAAATCGCTCTCCAGACAGATCGTACCACTATAAGGCCTGGGTGCGTGTGGCACGTAAAAATACATATAGGGTGAGAGGTAAAACAAGTTAATGTAATGGTAAACAAATTGATGACTGTATATTATTAAAAGGTGAACAAACAATGCTCAGACTAATTTGTTACGACCACCAAATTAGGAACGGAAATGGGAAATTCTGGGCAGACGAAGTTAGGAGAGAGTTCCAAAAGATTGGGATGGGTTGGGAATGGGAAAAAGGGACTGAAAATCGCAAGAATATGTGGAGTAAAATAAGAAGGAGGTACTTAGATATAAACCGACAAAATATTTTGGCCGAATGTGCGGGAAAACGATCACTGTTTTTACAAAGAGACCTTGGGGAAAATAATCTTATATACTCAATCTAGGATTTAAATAGAGATCAGGGCTTGCTTGGTTCAGGTTAGAGACATGGACATTTTTAAAAATTAGCGATGATCACGATATGCAAATATGTCCAATGTGCGGGAGCTTTGAAGATGAGATACATATATTAGGAAAATGTAACGATTTAGAATATTGGAGGCATCAGTTATTACCGGAAAGATTTCTAAATTCAAATCGTGAAAGATTGGTATGCTACGAGTTACTGGTAAACCCAGAAAATTGGATAAACTTGGGTAGATTTCTGGACAAAACGCGGAAAATAAGAACAACACTTATTCAGGAATAAATAAATAAATATGTTAACAAATTGCAATACCATTAATTCTTCATAATTCTACATAACTAAGTTAATGTATAATGTAATTGTATTGATATCTAATTGTAATATTATTATGTTTTCTTCTTCTTTTTTTGTTTTTTTTTTTTGTTTTTTTTGTTTTGTTTTAAGTACCTATATTATTACCAAACATCAACTTATTGTAACGGACTGTCAACAGCACGTACGGCTTACTGCCCGTGCGATCCATATTTGTATATAACATTGTATGTATGTTAATTTTAGTTTAATAAAGTCCTTATGTATGTTTGTTAATTATTATCAAACATTAATGAAAAGTAATGGTTTATGTTTACTCGCAGAAGGTTGTACTTTAACTTCACAATACAGTTCTTGCGCCGTAATAACAATAAATAAATGGGATAAAGCAGCAATGTGATGTTATTATCTCTTGAGAGAAGAGATTGGGATTCGCTGCTATATATATATATATATATATATACATAATTCTGCCCGAGGGCAGGTCTTTCACTGCAATCATAGCATTTTCATGCTACGCTTTACGCTTTCTAGGAAATTATAGGTGTGGTAACTTCCCGTTGCATTCCACACCGGTGAAAGATGATAAAGGATGATGATTTTCGAGGATCGTTGGGCCCTAAGCATCCTGACATTTGTGTTACAGGTGAGGAAAAACCCCGAAAAACCTCACCCCACAGGAGCCGGTCTCGATCGGCAATCGAACCCGGGCCCGCTGCGTGACAATGCACCACGCTACCTCGAGATCATAGCGGTGGACGCTATATATATCAGCGAATCCCAATCTCTTCTCTCAAGAGATAATAGCATCACATCACAATATATATATATATATATATATTTTTTTTTCAAATGCTCCATGTTTGTCTTTTCGACATTCCTGGTTTCTCTCCTGGCATGGCGTACTTGTAACCCACTTCTGAGGTTGGGGCGCCTGGAAGGCGGGGTTACGTTGCCCCGATGATATGATGGGTGTTGATGATGATAATGGTGCGCCAGGAGAGTCCCTAATCCTAAGCTTAACCTAATATGAATATGAATGATTGATTGCGATGGCCATATGATTTCGGGGACCGTTTGGGCCTTAAAGTTTTCCTGACATTTGTCTTACAGGTGAGGAAAAACCCCGATAAAAACCTCACCCAGAAAAACTGTCCCGACCGGGGATCGAACCCGGGCCCGCTGCGTGACAAAGCAGCACGCTACCTCGAGACTACAGCGGTGGACCAATATATATATATATATATATATTGAAAATTCAATGCTCTAATTATATCCTATATGTCCACCGCTGTGTTCTCGACATAGCGTGTGCTGCCTTGTTACGCAATGGGTCCGGGTTTGATCCCCGATCGGGACAAATTCCCTGGGTAAGGGTTTTCCCGTTTTTTTTTTCCTCACGTCAGACAAATGTCAGGAAACTTTAAGCCCAAACGGTCCCCGAACATCATATGGCCATCATAACATCATAATTCATATTCACCTTAGATTAAGTTTAGGATTAAGGATTCTCCTGGCGCACCACTATCATCATGACCATCACCCATCATATCATCGGGTCAGTGTAAACCCGCCTTCCAGGCGCCCCAACCTCAGATGTGAGTTACGATTACACCAATGCCAGGAGAGAACACCAGAAAATGTCGAAAATGACAAACCTGGGGCATTGAATAAAAAAATATCTCCTATATTTAAAAAAGCTATGCATTTAGATGTATTACAATACATTTGAAAATATAGCAATGCTTTTCATTGTTTAATATATTCGAGAAAAAAAAAAAAGAAATGACGTTTCATAGCATTTAATTCTACACCTATGCTCCATTAACAAGTGGTCAGTGGTAACAATGAAACACATAGTGATGGAACCAGAGTTGAAATTGGTGGCGGAGGGTGGGGTGGTTTGGAATTGTATTCCAGAGTACGATGTGAATCAAAGCAATAGCCAGTATTCTATTCTCTTCTTCTGTATGGAACAGATGGTCCATTGTTGTACAACTTGTCCCCATAATATTCTGTCTCCACCATGCAGAAAACAAAGGAATCACTACAATATTATTCTAATAGAACAAAACACTACTCCATATAATTTAGAACAAACAAATGGCATGCTTCTGGTTTCAGCCATTTCATTAATAATGGTTCAATGAACCTTTATCTGCTCTATATTGTGCATAAAAACCAATGAACTTCATTTCAAATTTTTTACATTTTATTTATTCTTTAATCCTATTCTTTTTTTTTTAACATTTGGAATTGAATATCACGTTCACAATTTTGGCTATATCCCGTAGACTTTGTATTTATATCGCATTGGTTGCCATCCGTTTGCTGTAGAAGCACTGATTTAATTTTTATTTATTATTTCAGCATTTAACATATCATCATCTTCATTTAAAATTTTACATGAGACAAGAAAAAAATTCTAGACTCCTAGGAAAAAAAGAGTATAAGTTAGGAAATGGCCAAAATGCCGCCTGAGTGCGGATAAAATTCTAATTTAGACCTTAGTAGTATAAGCGAGGGTCAAACCCGCCGGGACCGATCGATTTTTTAAGATAGTAAAATCAGAGGACAAGTCCTCCGGGAGGGAGTTTAAGTCGGGGATTTTTTTGTGATTTTTGTGATATGAAGCAAATTAAGGGTTGGAAATTTATTATAAAGAGTCATTAACTCAATATTAATAATTATATAATGTCATTAAAATCATTTCAACGAAATACGACATTGTACATAAAACATGTGAATATTAACAATAGGTCCCTTGTACACACACGCGATTTAGATCCTATATAAAAAACACCCAAAATGTCTTCACGTTAAATCACCTATAAATAGGATTAAATGTTAGCTAATTTATTACTATTTTATTTAACGAGGCTTTTTATCAATTCATGCCATTTGCGTCGTAATTCAAATTTAGGCATGAAAGGACTGACAGATTATGCTTAGAGGTCTCTTTTTTCTGACTTCAACTTCTTTCATGTTGATACGGAACCCATGGCTTTGCATTCCTTCCGAAGGAAACAATTGTCAGGATCTTGATGGCCTTAAAAATCCAACGACCTCGGAACCAGAGCCGAGCATGGTTCCTATTAATTCTCTAGTTTCATACTGCTATTGTATATATTAAATATCGCCGATAAATTCTGCCACTACGATGGTGTAATTTTGAATAGTTTTAATTTTTTTAGTAAGAAATATATTTCATATTATGATCGATATGAAGACCAAGAAAACGCTGGGCTAAACAGATGTGAGATCGTAACAGACAAAGACCTAATCCGTGAAGATGATGATTATGATTTTTAGTCCATATGTACAGACATAAATTCAATTTTTAATACGTAATAAATCATATTCTTGAATATTTCATCATCATAGCACATTCACGAATTTAGGCCATTTGTTGACCTGTTTCGGCCTCAAGAGAAACACCATCCAAAAGTCTTTTGAGAGGACGTCCTGGTCTTCTTCTTCCTGCAGGTTGATATCTTAACATTTGTTTGGGTATTCTGTGATCTTCCATTCGATGAACATGTTGCATCCATCTTGACTTATAATCATAAATGTTGTTTTCTAAAGGTTCCATGTGTAATTCTTCTAAGATGTCTTCATTTATTTTGTGATCTAGAAGTGTGTATCCTGCAGTCCTCCGAGGGTATCTCATTTCAGCAGATCTAAGTCTCTGTATATCCTTCTGTTTCAACGTCCACACTTCGCTACCATACAAAAGAGTTGGAAGAGCCAGTGTTTTATACACTCTTAATCTTGAATGCTTTTGGACTAACTGCGGCTTGAAGATAGAATTTATTAACCGTAAAATTCTTAAAAATTTAGATATTTTTGCATTTACATCCTTTTCTTCCTCATATGAGATATTGCATCCTAGATATGTAAAATTATTCACCTGCTCCAAAATAGTATTGTCCAGTACAATTTTGAATATTTTAAATCACAAATATGCCTGCAAAGGTATGATTAGACTTTATGCACATTTCAGGTGTCAGAGAAGTTGCCGACGAAGCACGGCGTCTTTGGTATGGATATAATAAAATTACTACGTAATGCAACAATAATAAAATATTAACAGCAGCAGCAACAACAACAATAATAATAATACTACTAATCTTCTTCTTCTTCCTTCCTTCCAAGTACTAGGCCAAGGCCTGTTACGATCCTATAGAACATTTTCCCTCCAGCGTTTCATAGGACGGCCCAGTGATCTTCGTCCTCTTGGTGTATAATTATAAACAGCTTTGGGGATCCGATTTGAACTCATTCTTTCAAGATGGTGTTTCCAATTTAGTTGGTACTGGTTAATATATTCCAAAATTGGCGTAGTACTAATAATAGTAATAATAATAATAAAATAATAATAACAATAAAAATATACAAGCTAATCATTGATGTCAAGGATCATAAAAAAACAGTACAATAAAAATATTTACGTAGGCTACTTATTTACTTGGGGCACGCCGTAGCGTAGTGGTTAAGGTCGAGGGTTCGAGTCCCGGTGGGGTCAGGATTTTTAAACTGGCCCAAACCTTCTGGCGGCACTATGGCCCTGGGGTCGACTCAGCCTCTAACGGAAATGAGTATCAGACGCTTGTTCTGGAGGTAAAGACGGCCGTCACGCAGGGCTGACAACCCGGCTGACATCAAGTGCCGATTGTCCAGAAAAGTGGGAGCCCTAACCTCCTACTACCCGAAGGGCCTCCTGAGGCCTGTAGTAGGATACCTTTACCTTTTTTTTACTTATTTACTTGGACGGGAGAAATGCAAGAAGAAGACCAACTAAGAGATGGATGACAGTGGCTACACATTCAATTACCTTCCTCCGAGGAGTGATTTGGGAAATAACTGGATGAAAATCCTAGAAATAAAGAATAATAATAAAAATACTTATTTACTTAGTCCAGTCCACATTTAACTAGAAACACTTTTTTTTTTTTTTTGCATAAACGATAAATCGACAACAAATGTTTAACGCGATTTGAAGGTATCTTGACGAATCATGACGAAAAGTTTAATTTAAAGCGAAATTGATTAATTTTGGGAGAAGTGTGAAATTATAACGACATTCATAAAAAATAGTAACTTTTAAAATGTGTTCCCAAAAGAGAACGGTAAAAAATAAACTTTTGTAGTTGGTAGACCTACATTATGGCTTCAGACTTTCCAATTTAATAATGTTTTCATATATTCGTAAAAAAGTGAAACTATCAAAAAGCAAAATTTATTTGTTTATTAAATGTTTATAAAGTAAACATTGAATTCACAAACTGCGATACATATGAAAAGTGGCATAAAATTGTTTTAAAATTTGGTTATTGAATAATCATTTAGAAATGGCGTTAATTAATGTAAATGTCGATGAATAAGAACCGTATGAATGTTGAATGACCAGATTAATAATTTATACGATATAATAACGATACGTTTATAAAGAAGTTTACATTTCAATGTTAGCTAACAAAATTATAGTTGTTTAATCATAAAATTGCTGTAACTCTAATAATAATAATAATAATAATAATAATAATAATAATAATAATAATAATAATAATAATAATAATAATATAAGACATGCTAGGATATCAAGGAGAGAGAAAATTAGAAATTAAGTTTAAAAGAGAACATGAATGTACAAAACTCGATTTTAGAATTTATCCAAGAAAAGCAACTAAAATGGTACGGGCATATTAGGCGAATGGAGGATGAAAGATTACCGAAGAAAATAATGGAATGGACACCATCAGGAATGAGAAGGAAAGGATGACCAAATCTCACGTGGATCCAAGGGATTAGAGAAACTTTGAAGGACTGGGAAATAGAGGAAGAAATTTGTTATAATAGAGACGAATGGAGGAAAATTATAAAGCGGAATTGAAGACAAATCATTGGTGCCGGAATAGTATATAACATTGTTAAAACCGGATATATATATTAGCAATAATAAAAGTAATAATAACATAGTAATAATAGTAATAAAAATTAGAACTTGGAGGTTGAGGACCTATAAAATGTCTAAAAGACCTTTAAAAACCCTAAAGATATACTAAAAATTACCTAAAATCTGAAGAAAAAAAAGCACGTAAAAAGATAATTCAAGTTAAATAATTTTAGTTTCAACTACATTTTTAATGGATATATTAAAATAAAGTACAACATTCTAGTGAAGTGAAGTGAAAAAAATAAAGCTGAAACTGCTTCTTATTTCATACGTTATATATATATATATATACAGAGTTCCCACAAAATTTGTGGGAGCATTTAATGCTCTTTCGGGTTTCGAACACGTGTAACTTGCGTTTAAATAAACGTATATATATATATATATATATATATTAATGTATTTATTTAATTGAACATAGTTGGAAAAAGGAATTCTGTGTTCGTTAGATAGAAAGTTCTTGGCGAATTTAGAATGAACGATTTTTCCCACATAGATTGAATTCAGCGAACCCTCAATGAATATCCCGCAGAAAGAAATTTAAATTTAAATTCTTAGAAAATTTGAAGTCGAATTACAATAGTTCAGGCAGTCAGTAGGCTGGTCTTTAATAACTGGATATTTTGTGAGGGTTCGATAGTTTCTTGTGGGACAAAAATTGTTTGGAATGTGAAAAGTCTTTCGAAATTAAAACTAAATAGTATTTTTAAAATAAGTTGGAATTGAGACTAGACTCTGCGGATTCTTGGATTATACATATGCTATAAATGTAGTCAATAGAAGGTAAATTAAAAAAAAAAAAAGCACAGCCCTAAAAAAGGTTACAAAAGGACCAATAAGCCAAAAGATCGAAAAAGGACAAAAATGACAAATAAAACACGCCATTTTCTGGCCTACAATGACCCAAAATGGGTATATATTATGTTGGGCCTCATTTTTAGATATAAAAAAATAAAGGATTTTTCCTCACCTTCCGAACCCTAAACAACAACAAGAACAATAATAATAATAATAATAATAATAATAATAATAATAATAATGATAATGATAATAATACGGATTGCATTTAGTGTACTTTTTGGAACTTGTGTTATAATTAACATAACTACAAAGAAAATTCCTGGACCAGGTGCATTTTTTCTCCTTAGTTATGTTCACTATAGCAAACAGGCTGCTGGGTTCACTTTTGTTTTTATGTTACAGTATTATGTGAAATAATAATAATGCGAATATGAAGCAGCAAAAAAAAAAATGTTCTCTTTAAAATCTGGAGACCATAGCTATGCCTAGTATGTATGATCTTTCTAAAGCACTTTATGGTTTCAAATTATTTTTACCATTGGAGTTAATAATGTTTTAAATTAAATTAATATCCAGCAAAGCGAGTTGTCAATTAAATAAAGTAAAAAGAAACAGCCCAGAGTTATGATTTTAATATTTCATCTGGGAATGTGGTATGTTCTGATTACATTGAATAACCTCCTTGAAAATTAATACAAATCAAATGAACCCTAGCGCAAATGAGAGAGTTATTGGTGAAAAGAGGGGTGGAGTTTTGCGGAGATTACATGATGAAATCAAAATACTCAGTCTGTCTTCCATCAAGTCCCACATACAAATTATACTTCTATTAAATCCATCATGTTACAAACCAGAACTCAAAGTGGGCGTGGTTAATCTAAATTTTATATCATGCACCTTATTGAAGACGCACATGCGTATTGCAGTTTAACCCCCTCCCATCCTTATCCCCGATACAAATCTCCATCCTCCCAAACACAAGCAATGATACGCGCTGTATTTTTGTTCTTCTTCTCCCTCTTTTAGCTTCATATATTTATGTTGTTAATTACTGAAAAGTGCCTGTCTTTTTACATGAAAAGGGATGTTGATTAATGTGCAAGGAGGCAAACAGAGAAAAACAGATAGAAAAGGGGTTTGTGAGGGAGGGAGGAAGGTTGATGGTTTTGGAAAGGGGTGGTACAAATAATAGAAGCTCACAGAGGGTGGTATTCAGTGGGATGGAGAAGAATACAGAATGCCTCATACCCTTCCAGTCTTTCTCCGTATCCTTATTAATTTTATGGGTAGCTAACACGGTCTCTTTTGTCAATGAAAAAGCTGAGTGCTGACGTTTGGATAGATATGTTTAGCCCAACAGAGAGTACGAAAAAATGTCTTTCATTATAGGGTGTTTCTGACACCGCTAACATACAATGTTTAATTTTAGATTTAAAAGATTTGTGTGTGTGTTTAATAGAAGAAGTGTCATTGTATCTGAAGTCATCAAAAGACAAT
Source organism: Diploptera punctata (assembly GCA_030220185.1). Classification (NCBI taxonomy): domain Eukaryota; kingdom Metazoa; phylum Arthropoda; class Insecta; order Blattodea; family Blaberidae; genus Diploptera; species Diploptera punctata. Next base: position 953,926 of record JASPKZ010009814.1, on the reverse strand, counting down.
TCACCAATAGTGCTACAGTCCACGCAACAAAAGAAGCCACTTCTGACATTTCCATATTCTCTACCTTTGACTACGTACAGAGACAAAACAACTAGGATTGATGTTGCTATTGAAAATATTTCTGAGGTCGGATCGTAGGAGATTGGCGTGTTTGGATCTCTTAGGAGGGGTCGATCGCGAAGTGAAACGTGCATTTTTTAAAAATAAAATAAGAATATTAAAAGGTGGCAAAATTGGGTTCAAAGAAGAAATTTGTATTATTAATAATGAAAACTTCGGTACGGAATTTGTTTCCGGCCTTCGATTATATAATATATTAAGTTGTCTTACTTCCATTATCTGTATTTGCTGTATGTGGAGGAGTGAGTGTATGTGTGTATGTGTGTTTATGGGTTCTTTTTTCAAGTTCTTTTTGCACGCTAAATATTAATTGTATAAACGTCGAAGGCACGCTACAACAAAATATGTATTTACAGTGTAGCGGCTCGGTACAGTTTCTTTAATCTAACTTCAAATCAGTTTACACAAAATGTTGAAATCTTCTTTATTTCATTCACAGTAATTTTCTGTACTAACACATATGATTACTCATATTCTTCTTGAGTCTCTCAAAAACACAATTTATCTATTCACACTCGTAGAAGTACTGGCTTGGCTCTTCATGCCATCTTCTTATCGTCCCATAAAATCATTTAAGCTTTCTTACTTAATAATTAAATTCAACTTAGTCAGAACAAGACAATTATTTCATCCCACCTTTCATTCCAGCCTCTAATTAAAAGACTAATGATTATATTTTACATCAGCTACTATGATCATTGCTGTTCCTACAGGAATTAAAATTTTTAGTTAATTATCTACAGTTTATGGGTCTCTATAAGTTAATTGAGACCCATAAACTGTAGATAATTAACTAAAAATTGTAATTCCTATAGGAACAGCAATGATCATAGTAGCTGATGTAAAATATGCTCGAGTATCCACGTCTATCCCTACTGTAAATATATGGTGAGCTCAAGGTTTACTTCGAGTATATAATTTGTATATAATAAGTTAATTGAGACCCATAAACTGTAGATAATTAACTAAAAATTGTAATTCCTGTAGGAACAGCAATGATCATAGTAGCTGATGTAAAATATGCTCGAGTATCCACGTCTATCCCTACTGTAAATATATGGTGAGCTCAAGGTTTACTTCGAGTATATAATTTGTTAATAAGAATTGGTTGTAAAATAAATTTTATCTGAATTTCTGGTAGATCGGTCGACTTGCCGGCCACGACTGCTCTCGCGACTGATTTGCGACCGACTGCCAGCAAACTTGCATCCCTTTATATATACGAGGCCGAATCATCTGGAAGTCAAAACTCAATTCTTCCCGAATGCAAACCTCGATAGGCCGATCCTTCAATAAAGCGATGAATACATGCATGTTGAAAGTTCCGAACGGACTTTTCCGACTCATGAGTCGAAACTCATGAATCCCTTATTGCCTTATAAAGCGATACTTGATTCCCGCCGCTGCCCGCAAAATTCAAAGGCTGGTCCAATAATGCCTCACAATAGATAGTTTCATAGTAGACAGAGAGGAAAGCAGATTTATTTACATACTGTATGCGTGTGTAAATATTTTACAGTATGCATAAGTCTATAGTGTATATACAACCAAACACATCTACAAAAATTAATAAAAATACGTAAATAAAACAATCTCTGTTACTACTACTACTAATGGTGGCAATGCTTATTGCATTGCCCATTGTGCTACATACTGGAACCTCAATTGTGGCTCCTTGGTAGCCAAATTCCTTATCTCTCTTCCTCTTTCTCTAATATATATATATGTGTGTGTGTGTGTGTGTGTGTGTGTGTGTGTGTGTGTGTGTGTGTGTGTGTGTGTGTGAAGATAGGAAGCATATGACAAGGAAAGTCTTAGAAGAATACATATAATATAAAAATTGGTCCTGAACATTAATTTAAGAAATTAATTATATTGTAACATGAGAAAACCCAAAAGATTTAATAGACTATTGGAACATTGATAAGTAAAGTAAAGTAAAGTGATCCCACAACAGGCCCGGAGGCCCTTGGGGTAGTAGGAAGTTAAGGCTCCCACTTTTTCTAGACAATCGGCACTTTATGTCAGCCGGGTTGTCAGCCCTGCGTGACGGCCGCCTTTACCCCCAGAACAAAGCGTCTGGTACTCATTTCCGTTAGAGGCTGAGTCGACCCCAGGGCCATAGTGCCGCCAGAGGGTTTGGGTCAGTTTAAAAATCCTGACCCCAACGGGACTTGAACCCTCGACCCTCCGGCTTGTAGCTCAGTGCCTTAACCACTACGCTACGGCGTGCCCCCTTGGAACATTGATAAGGATTAATAACGCATTGAGAGGAATATAAATATTTTGGAATCAAAATGTATGGAAATCATAAATATGGCATTAACTCATGAATTAATAAAGGTAGACAACAATATCTCGATTAAACAGTGTTTTATGGGACAAATATATCACAATAATAAAAAAACTAACGTTTATAATGCGAATGTCAAAAAACGCTCAGAGATATGGTATTTGAAAGCAATAACAGTAGACAATTACATTCAACAGAAAGTAATTTCTGGCAACTATCAAGCAAGGGTTTCTCATGGACTGCAACGTGTTGCCGAAGTATTAGAGCTAAAGTTTATACAAGGGAACAGATCAATTTCAGCAACAAAAAAGTTTTTCTAAAAGCCCCACAACGAATGTTATCCTACAAACATAAATTATTGTCAGATATACCACTGTTTCCGGAACCAAAGTTAACAAGGTGGAGAACATGGATAGAAGCAGTTAACGTCTATAGCGATAATATGTACACTGTAAAGAGTGTTGTAAATAATTGATCCTGAAATTGCTATTTCTATTTGCGAATCACAGACTGGCTTTAATGACTCTGAAATGGTCTCATCATTGACTATATAAGGAGCAAATACAGCTGTCTTCCAGAATGCACTAGTCATCAGACACTAGCTACAAAATCTACGTGGGGTTAATGGGCTCGGCCTTCGCACCCATGTCGACTGAAACTACAGTGTTGACAGAACTACACAGTAGCCGCATCAAAGCCGTAGTCTGTGTAGATTCTTTCCGATTCATTGATTGATTGATCTTCCAGAATGCATCAAACGTCTAGAAACGCCAGGACTTCCTCTGTAAGATTCGATTGCTGTCAAAGAGGATGCTATTGAAGAACTAAGTGTTGTATATGGAGAAACTGGTGCAAGAGTATCGAGTAATTTAAAAAAAGTATTGAAGAGAAACCCTGCATATTCGACCTTTTCACAGTGTTTCCAAATTCTAAATGGAGATTATGTTAATCCACTTAAAGATATTTCTCCAGGAAAAATTTCCACTCCTAAAATTTGCTTCAGCTATGTCATGCTAAGTGGAAAGAACTTTTTATGCATATAAAAACATTCTGAGCGACAAATGTATTTCAATGACACCAGAGAACATGCAAAAATGCGTAATTGTTCGCAATACTTAAAAAATATGTATAACTTATTTTGAGTGTTGTAAATAAGAAAATAATAAGTTTCTATTAAATGTGTGATATTCAATTTTTCCCCATTTTACATATTTTACTACAAATTTAGCTTTTTTTTATTCCATGTTTGTGTAACTACATATGTTGTTAAATAATACTACATAAAAATCCCAACTCTACTAATAACCAATCAAATTGCGCTCTTCAGACATCTGTTGTTTTTATTGCAAATTAAAAAGTATTACAATTCCGTTATGGACAGTCCCAAGTTCTTATGAGAAAGGAGGAGGGTAAATGGCTGGTATGTTGAGCCTCAGAGAAGTTCTGATCTCGAGTAGGAACTTCACTAAATTCTGAGAAATTATATAATTGGTAGTTTCTACCTACATTACCAGCAAATACTGCTATTCTTGGAATGGTTAAGGCGAATTCTCGGCGCCTAAAAATGGGGATTCTCTCGACTAAATTATAGTAATCCCCAGGTTGGAGAAATTCTATTCATTGTAGAATGGCGAAGGCAAATACGCGACGGAGACTTTTAGGCTAAGATATGGTAACACTGGAAAAAAATGTTCCTCCATACTCTTTATAGGACGCCTAAAAAAGGTGCACTTTCTCGGATGAATTATAGTAACCTTGAAAGAAGGTTCTCTGGTCCTACGGGTTGTGGAAATTCTATTCTTTGCGGAATGGTGAAGACGAATACCCGATGCCTAAATACGGAGACGTTTTCGACTAAGATATGGTAACCCTGAAAGAAGGTTCCTCCAGGTTGAATAAATTTCACTCTTTGCGGATTGGCGACGGCGAATTTCCGGCGCCTAAAAAGTGGAATTTCTCAACTAAGTTATGATAACCATGAAAGAAAGTTTCCTGTTCCTCCACGTAGGGGGTTAAGATGTGGGGCTGTCAATTCCACTCTTAGAAAACCTTTGAATTTTGTGAAACACAAAGGAAGAAAATCCGGGCGAAAAATCAATGACGACTAGAAATAAAAGGAGGACCAACGACAACTGATGGAAAGGTGGCCCATGATAACACGGGTCAACATGATTTTTGTCTCAAGAGTACCAATATATGTAATTAATGCAGGTTTTTAGCGTGTTTTCTAATATGTATTCGGTATGGAAAAGAGATATCAAGGCAAATGGAATCCTAATATGCTGGTCGATTATTGTTGGACCATCAAGAGGGATGCTCCACAGACGAAATATAGCAGAAAATAGTAATTTCTTACTTTCTAGATGAGTCCGAATGTTCGAATATTGTGCAGTTACGAATGTAGAAAATATTAAAGTGTTTGAAGTTATAAATTCCTGTCTCTCGGAAACCTTGTATGATGGAGGAAAACTGATATCATATTTGAATTCAATTTTTCTTTCTGAGACAAAAAAAAGTTTATTTTTTGTTGCTCAGTGTAATCAGAGTTGGAGATGTATTCTGCGAGTAGGCGAGGACAAACTTGGGCAGTTATCCTGATGGTGAAGATAGTGGTGAAAAGTGAATAGAATATAGGCCTAGTTATCTTTTAGGTATTGCAAATATTTACTTTTCATGAGACAATCAGGCTAATTAATTATAAGTAGTTGTATTTAAACAGAAGGAAAGTGGAACTGGTATTCCAGCATTACGTCAATGAGTATTTTTATTTTGCCTGGCCAAGTGAAATGCTGGTGCTGGCCGCAAAACACATTAACTAGATGAGCGCAAGAAGAAAGCGTTACCTGAATGGTATACTTGCAGACATACACCACGCGTGTGTTAACGCAAAGAGAGAAAGAGTTATTCACCTATATGTAGGTCTGTTTCAGAGCACAGGCATGTGAAATGGCTTATACACAAAAGATAAGGCTTTACTTGCTGGCGGTATAGATACAAAGTTAAAGGAATCTACATATATATGTTAATTACAGCACAGAACGCATCACTGAGTACTCATATAAAGAGCTAATTATTCGTCGATGTATTTAACTACTTTGCTTTGATAACATTGACGGACTGGCTGATTTTGTTTTATTTCTGGATAAATTATTAAGTAAATTTTACCAAATTCAAAATTATAAGTAATTGGTTACGGCATGTTTACTGAATGAATGTATCTCACTAACTAACTCACTGACACTATAGAACCCGTAGGTTCATGACCGCGCGGACATAAGCTCTCCATACATCACTATTCTGATCTAATGTTTTCCAATCATCCCCTGTGTAATCTACATTCCTCAAATTATGGATGGCCGTGGTCATTGATGTATTTTTTTAAACTCATATTGATTATTAAGATTGGTTGGAGAAAACTCTCATTGATGAGGAAAATTCTTTTAAAAATTATTATTATTAAACTAACTAACTCACTGGCACTATTGAACCCGTAGGTTCATGGCCGCGCGGACATAAGCTCTCCATACATCCCTATCCTGAGATAATGTTTTCCAATCATTCCCTCTATAATATACTTCCTCAAATCATAGTTAATGTTGTTCTCCCACCTCATTCTTGGTCTACCAACTGGGTGTTTTCCCTCTGGCTTTCCTACAAGAAGCTTCCATGCACGTCTTTCATTCCCCATACGCGCAACATGTCCTGCCCATCGCAGTCTACGAGACTTAACTGTTCTTATTATATCTGGCTTCCTATAAAGACCATGTAGTTCATTGTTATGTAGTCTTCTCCATTCACCTGTATGTTCATCTCTCTTTGGTCCAAAAATTTTCCTAAGTACTTTATTCTCAAAAACTCGTAATTTCATTTCCTCCCTTAAAGTAAGTGTCCATGTTTCGCACCCATGTAATATAACTGGTAGAATATTAGTTTTATATTATTATTATTATTATTATTATTATTATTATTATTATTATTATTATTATCATTATTAACTTAATTAATTCACTGCTACTATTGAACCCGCAGGTTCATGGCAGCGCGGATATAAGCTCTCCATGTTCCTGAGTTAATGATTTCTAAGGATTGCCTGTGTAATTCACCTCTCTCAGATCATTGTTAATGTTACTGTCCCATCTCATTCTTGACTCACCTAGAAGATGCTTTCTCTTGACTTTCCTACAAAAAGTCTCTAACCCCCCCCCCTTACGTTCACCATTCGTCTACATATCATCACAAACGGTCTATGAGACCTAATATTTCTTATTATATCTGGTTTTCCATAACGTTCATGTAGCTCACTGTTATGTAGGTCTGTTCGTCTCTCTTTGGCCCAAAAATGTTCCTAGGCGCTCTATTCTCATATACTCGTAATATTTTCTCCTTCCTTAAAGTAAGAGATCGTGTTTTGCATCCAATAGTAGGCTTATAAATGGAAATATAATTGTATATATTTTTAGTTTAACATTTTTTCAAAGAAGTTGGAATGACAAGGAACCCCAGAGGATTATAGCATGCGTTTGCAGAATTGAACCTACTATGTTTAATTCTTTCTGTACCTCATTCCTGATTGTAATTATTGTTCCTGAGTATTTGAATTTCGCCACTTTTTTCAAAATTTCCCTCATTTATTAACTGTTCATTTAATATTTTATTTCACTTGTGATCATTTATTAACATTTTTAAAATTAAATGCTATTAATTTAATTATTAATTAATATTCTGTTTACAAATTTACAAGTTAAATTATAAATTTTCCATGCTATACTCAAATAAATTAAGGCAATATAATAGGCCTACAATCCTAGCAAATGGATGACTGAAAAATATTCGAAATTAAGTCGTACATATAATTAAATATATGGAAATATCCCTGGAATGATGATTCACGAGAGCTAAGAACTAACACGCAACAATGTACTTCAGTGATAAAATCCCCGATCCGATTGAGGGTCTTTCCACTTTTCAGCGGTTGCCCTTTTACCAGCCGGCTGCTGGCTCTTCACATCCACATGTGTCAGTCACAGAGGTAGATGATCAACAGCCAGTGTAGGGGTGACATGTGGTTAGCATGTCGAGTCCCCCAGCCGTTATAGCTGGTTCCTCAACCTGGAGCCGCTACTTATTGTAGCTACCCAATTGCCTCACGCTGCTGGGTGGGCACCGGTCCCATACTGGCCGAAATACCATGAGAAAATTTCTTCCCCCATGGAGACTCGAACCAGCGCAAGTCCCGTAGCTCTGCGCCAAGGCTTCCTACCTTAACCGCTCGGCTACGGCGCGGGACGATAAAATCCCAAGATCTCGATTTTCTCTTTGCAGGAGTTTCACTTCCAGGGGTATAGGTTATTCCAAGATTGTGGTATATGCTGAAAAAGGGCCTAATTGTAATTTACATCTTCTTCATTTTCTTTTCTCCTTCTTCTTCTAAAGGCATTCCATGTTGATGAAACTATTATTGTCTACTTTCACCCACCGGTTTCATTTCTCGATTTTATTATTATTATTATTATTATTATTATTATTATTTTTTTTTTTTTTTATTATTAAACTGGCGATGTTCTCTCTTCCCAATTTCCGTTTCCTTTTGTCTAAATAGTCCTCTTCCAATACCCTTTCTTTCATAGCTTTCTGGATACATTCTTCCAACTGCGTTTGGTCATCCCAATATATTTCTTCCTGATGACATCCATCCTAACTCTAACTAACTCACTGACTCTATCGAACCCGCCGTAGATTCATAGCCGCGCGGACATAAGCTCTCTCTAGCCTGAGCTAATGTTTCCCAATCATCCCCTGTATAATCTACTTTCCTCAAATTATGGATAATGTTATTACCACCTCATTCTTGGTCTACCAACTGGGCGTTTTCCCTCTGGTTTTCCAACAAGAAGCTTCCATGCTCCTCTTTCATTCCCCATTCGTGCCACATGTCCTGCCTATCACAGTCTACGAGACGTAACTGTTTTTATTATATCTGGCTTCCTCTCTAGTATATATTTTTTGTCATTTTGTGTTGTAATTTCTTGATAAAAATTGTAATTAAATAAATAAATTAATTTTATTATATTAGTAGTATTTTTATTATAAAAGTAATAATAAATAATTAGTAGAGTAATAATAATGATGATAATGTAATAAATTATATTATTCAATTGTTGTTTCCCTCCATGGTATCTTTACCTTGTCGTGGTGGAGTGGCTTGTGTGCTTAAATGATCCTGAGAGCTATGCCGGCGGTAGCATTGCTGCCGATAGGGTTACCCATGCCGGACTGGTCGAAGGCGATAAGCCAGACGAAATAAGTACCTTGGTCGAAAGAGTGACGATCTTTCACCGTAAAAATACAACCGTCAAGAAATGCGGACATGGGTTCTACTGGGGTAAAATTTTCCGGAGGTCAAATAGTCCCCCATTCGGTTCTCCGGGCGGGGACTACTTCAGGGAACCCATGCCAAAGGCTCAAACACAGGGACATGTTCCTAGGAACATGGAATGTTAGGACTTTATACAATAGCGGGGCACTAGAGATATTAACGCGGGAATTGGATGAATCGCCCTTGGATATAGTCGCTTTACAGGAAGTTAGGTGGCCAGGAGAAGGTAGTCAGGAATCAGGAAGCTTTGCATTATACTATGGGGGTGCAGAAAGACCTGCATTTGGAACAGGTTTTTTAGTCAGAAGGAGGATCCTATCCGCTATCCGAGATATTAAGTTTGTTAGTGATAGGATATCATACATAATTCTAAAGGGTAAACGACATGATTTTATAATTGTAAATGTACATGCCCCCACAGAAGATAAAGATGACAAGATCAAGGATGAGTTCTATGAAGAATTAGAATGCTTATTTGATAGCCTTTCACGATATCATATGAAAATTGTCTTAGGAGATTTAAATGCAAAAGTGGGGCGGGAAGATATATTCAAACCAACAATAGGCAAATTCAGTCTTCATGAAGATAGTAACGACAACGGGGTTAGATTAGTCACATTTGCCACATCAAAGAATCTCATTGTTAAGAGCACAACATTTCAGCATAAGGATATTCATAAATACACCTGGACGTCCCCAGATGGAGAAACTCGGAACCAGATAGATCATGTATTAGTGGATAAACGCTGGCACAGTAGCATCATTGATATTAGATCAGTTAGAGGGATAGACTGCAATTCAGATCATCATCTGGTCAAGGTGAAAATCAAGACAACGGCTATCACTTATGAGAGGAACAAACGCTAAAGACGATTCTGTAAAATATGAATTAAAAAACTTGAAAAATGATGAAATGTGGCAAGAATACCAAATCAAAATTGCTAATAGATTTGAAGTACTGGAATCTTCAGATGACAATGTGGCAAACGAAGAAGAAACTGATATAAATAAAGAATGGGAGGCTATAAGAGATACTATTAAATTGTCAGCATCAGAAAGCATTGGTTGTTTAAAAAAGAGGCAAAACAAGAAATGGTTTGATGAGGAATGTGCCGACATTGTAAAGAAAAGAAAGCTAGCAAAAATTAAATGGTTACACGAGCCAAATGAGGTAAATTTAGAGCAATTGGGTAGTGTTAGACGGGAAACCACCAAGTTACTAAAGAGTAAGAAGAGGGAATATTTGAGAGAGAAGATTAATGATCTTGAAATGAATGCAAAAAATAGGAACATTAGAGAATTATATCAGGGAATTAGTATAGAGAAGAAAGGGTTTCAGGCTAGAACAAACATAATTCGGAATGAAAATGGGGATATGATTGCAGATTCCAAGAGTATATTAAATAGATGGAAAAGTTATTTTAATCAGCTATTAAATGTACATACAGAACAGGACATTGAGGAGGATAATTACACAGACAGCAGAAATGCTAGTCGCAGAGCCAAGTGCATTAGAGGTTGAAATGGCAATTGAAAAATTGAAGATGTATAAAGCATCAGGTTCAGATGAGATCCCAGCAGAACTGATAAAATCAGGGGGAGAAAAATTGATGGACAAGATACGCTGGTTGCTTAGTATGATTTGGGAAAAAGAAACTCTTCCAGATGAATGGAAGGAATCAATTATCGTACCAATTTATAAGAAAGGAGATAAAACTGATTGCAACAACTATAGGGGCATCTCATTACTTTCAACTTCGTACAAAACTCTAACAAATATATTAGTAAGCAGACTTACTCCCTATATTGATGACATTCTAGGAGATCATCAATGTGCATTTAGAAGAAACAGGTCTACAACAGATCAGATTTTTAGTATAAGACAGATTTTAGGAAAGAAATGGGAATATAATGGTACTGTACATCAACTATATGTAGACTTCAAAAAAGCATATGATTCAATTAAGAGGGAGAAGTTATATAGTATCCTGCTGGAGTTCGGAATTCCTAAAAAGTTAGTTAGACTTATACGAATGTGTCTAAATGGCTCAACGAGTAGGGTGCGTGTAGACAAACAGTTTTCAGACACTTTTGAAATCCAAAATGGGTTGAAGCAAGGAGATGCACTATCTCCTCTACTATTTAATTTTGTACTAGAGCATGCCATTAAATCTTTAGAGAATGAGGAAGGCTTACAACTGAATGGTATTAATAAGCTGTTAGTTTATGCTGATGATGTAGTACTACTGGCCGATAGCGAGGAGATACTAAAGGCCACAACACGCACACACTATTGAGTAACACTAAGAAATTAGGACTGGAAGTAAATATCAGTAAAACTAAATATATGGTCACACGTAGAAATACATTATATAATGGAAATGGACAGCTAATGACAAATGAGGGAAATTTTGAGGAATTGGCTGAATTCAAATACCTAGGAACAATAATCACAAATAGGAATGAGATGCACAAAGAAATTAAACATAGGCTCAATTCTGGAAATGCATGCTATTATGCATTGCAGAGACTTTTGATGTCCCAACTCCTTTCAAAAAACGTTAAGCTGAAAATATATAAAACTATTATTCTACCAGTTATATTATATGGGTGCGAAACATGGACTCTTACTTTAAGGGAGGAAAGGAGATTACGAGTATTTGAGAATAAAGTTCTTAGGAAAATTTTTGGACCAAAGAGAGATGAACAGACAGGTGAATGGAGAAGACTACATAACAATGAACTACATGGTCTTTATGGGAAGCCAGATATAATAAGAACAGTTAAGTCCCGTAGACTGCGATGGGCAGGACATGTTGCGCGTATGGGGAATGAAAGACGTGCATGGAAACTTCTTGTAGGAAAGCCAGAAGGAAAACGCCCAGTTGGTAGACCAAACATGAGGTGGGAGAACAACATTAACTATGATTTGAGGGAAGTAGATTATACAGGGAATGATTGGAAAGCATTAGCTCAGGATAGGGATGTATGGAGAGCTTATGTCCGTGCGGCCATGAACCTACGGGTTCGATAGTGCCAGTGAGTAAGTAAGTAATTCAATTGTTGTTTAGAAATACACTTTGTGAAGATTGTAAAATGCATGTGATGTATCCCAGAGAGATTTTGTAGATAGAGTTGGTTTGTGATAAACAAAGTCGGTGTAAATGTAATTACCTGATTACCTCCATTGTTGAATGTGTGAAACGTTTTCACTGTTTATACCTGCCTTTAAACTCTATTCAGGTGAAGCGTTAGTACTGAAAACAATAGAATGCCTACATCGACAACTCTCTGAAGTCGTTCTAAAAACACCCATTCAAAATGAAAGTTAACATTAGCCGGAACTTCTGAAGTCCACAGGGACGTAACTTGGTCGAACTATCATAAAGAACACTATATCGTAGTTGGGACGAATATATCTTTAAAAATTTCTAAAATGGAGCATATTTTTAAATGGTTTTTGTCTCTGCAAGCAGGAAATTAATATTAATATTCAATTCAACGTATTCTGTATTCTAGGCTTTTTTAAGAATCTGAAAATAAAAGAAAAAGGTCCGTCACGCAAGAACTGCTTAAACTAAGTGAATTGCTCACCAAGTCCACTTTATGATCAAAATTTTCTCGCAAGGAATATATATATATATATATATATATATATATATATATATGGAATGATAAGAAAAATAAATGCCTGGACGGGATTCGAACCCGGATCTCTGAGTCTGTACCTCAGCGTGATATCCATTACACTACCAGGCGAATCCAATTCAAACACTTATTTTTCTTATATATGTATTATACTCTCCATTATTACTAGATGTCGCGAGAACTCGGTCTTCACCGCCATCTAGCAGCTGACTATATCAAGTAAGCAAATTAAAGAGAATATTTTTACTTTATAGCAGTGACGCTTTATAGATGTTATAATTAAATGTTTAACATTGAGCTATGCAAGCTTAATATGGAATGATAAGAAAAATAAATGCCTGGACGGGATTCGAACCCGGATCTCTGAGTCTGTACCTCAGCGTGATATCCATTACACTACCAGGCTCAATGTTAAACATTTAATTATAACATCTATAAAGCGTCATATTGAGAAAACTAATTTCCAAATTCTATCACAATTATTAAAAATAAATTTTATTGTGAAATCATTAATTTTATTTAGCTTTCTAATTAAATAAGAACTGATGATACGAGGTCATTTTTATGTCCATTAAATTTCTATTAGATTATCCTTGCTTATTTACTTGTAAAATTATTAATTAAGTTTATCGGTTTATTCATATTTTGATTAATGTTTCGTCCATTTTTGTGAATATTACAGTACTTGCTAATGAAATGTTTCACTTTCCGGCTTTTGAAACAGTAAAATAGAGTCTACTGAAATGAGACATGTAATGAAATAAATTACATTGAGCAACAAAAAATAAACTTTTTTTTTTGTCTCAGAAAGAAAAATATATGATTCTGATAGTATTTTTTCTCCTGAATTCAAATATGATATCGGTTTTTCTCAATCAGGCAAGGTTTCCGAGAGACAGGAATTTAGGCATTTATAATTTCAAACACTTTAATATTTTCTACATTCGTAACTACACAATATTCGAACATTCGGACTCACCTAGAAAGTAAGAAATTACGATTTTCTGCTATAATTTGCCTGTGGAGCATCCCTCTTGATGGTCCAACAATAATCGGCCAGCATATTAGGATTCCATTTGTCTTGATATCTCTTTTCCATAGCTGAAATCTTCTGATGAAAGTGTTCCCCGTGCTCATCGCCCACTGCGCCAAGATTTTCCGGGAAGAAATCTAGGTTTATTAAAAAATAATTATTTAAATCCATTAATTGAAACTGAAATAAAAAAAACTGTGGGTGATGGAGAAATTCCGAATACGTATTTGATAAAAAAACTGCATTAAGTACAACTATTGGTACTCATGAGACAGAAATCATGTTGACCAGTGTTATTTTTGGTTATTTAATTTCAACAGGCATGTGTGCGATTTTTACCAATCCACCTCTGAAACAGATTGTTTGCCTCAAATGAGATTAGCTGAGGTTTACCTATGGTTTCAGCCTCTTCTGCTCACACATATAGCAACGCGGATCCTTTCACTCGGAGGAAACACGCTTTCCTTCACCTGATCACAGAGTAAAGTTTTTGGAAAATGAGCTTCAGATCATTTAAAAATGAATCTGTAGTCCAAAAGAGATATCTTTCAATTCAGCTTAGTATTTCGTTTGCTTTGAATAGAATATTCGACAGTGAAATTTCTTTCGTATCGTAAACCGACCGCATTAAAACTCACTTTCTCGCTGCTTTGAGTTGACTTCGCTTGTCAATTCAAATATAACTAATAGCATTTTAAACCGCGATATCTTAAGTCTTTATACTTATCCTCCTGTGTACTTTGTATATGCAGGGCTATTTAATTAGGACAGACAGGGAGCTCAGCTAGAAGTTTCCGAATTCGATCCCAGTTGCTAATGTAAGTTTTTTTATTAATTTGCGTCCAGGTTGATCTTATGTCCCATTCACCCTCCTAGAAAATAAGTACAAGAAGCTGGGGGGGACGTTTCGAAGTTTATCCACTCTACTTCCTCTTCATGCTGTTGGCTAAGAATTTTGGATATTTGCGCTTACGACTCCATGAGTCTTAATGACTTGTTAACTGGGTATCTTTAGACTCAATTCTAGAAAAAATGTATGTTATTTATTTATTTATTTTGCAAATGCCCAAGGTTGTCTTTCGACATTCCTGGTGTCCTCTCATGGCATGGCGTACTTATAACCCACTTCTGAGGTTGGGGCGCCAGGAAGGCGGGGTTATGTTACCCCGATGATATCAAGGGTGATGATGATGATAGTGGTGCGCCAGGAGAGTCCTTAATCCTAAGCTTAATCTAAGATGAATATGAATGATGATGATTGCAATGGCCATATGATTTCGGGGACCGATTGTCCTTAAAGTTTTCCTGATATTTGTCTTACAGGTAAGGAAAACCCCTGATAAAAACATCACCCAGAAAAACTGTCCAGACCGGGGATCGAACCCGGGCCCGCTACGTGACAAGGGAGCACGGTACTTCGAGACAACAGCGGTGGACTGTGTGTTATTATTAGAGTCCGGATTTTTATGTACTAAAAGGTAAGATTGCATCATAATATAATGAAAAGTTAGACGTCCACTGTCTTTTGTTTTGGTTTCACATAAACAGTTGAATAGTATAATGAGAAGTAAGACTCCTGACTGTCTTTTGTCTTGGTTTCATACACAAACTGTTGAATAATATAAACTATCTGTATTGCAATCTTACATTTTATTATACCGGGTTTCCAATATAAAACCGGACCGGCCTCACGGAGTTTCACCCGGCACGTAGTGCTGTCTCTTCCTCCCGCAATTCACCCTGACTGCCACCCGTCCTTGAACTGTTTCTTACCTTATAGAAAATGCTGGAAATGATGTCCTCCCGCAGTTAAACAGGCATTATACCGAGTAAACACAATTTTGTTGCTGTATGTGCAGAAGATACTGAAATCCCAACTTGTTGTGCTAATTTCGGTAATGATTTTTGTGGTGAACGTTCCAAATTTTCGCCAATTTCATCTAATTTTTCTTCGGTGAGAACCATACGCCTTCGCGTGTGTTTCTTATTTTGTACTGAACCAGTGGTCTCAAATTTAGTCACAAGATCGTGGATTGTCGATCTGGAAGGAGGTAATTGTCCAGGGAAGTTCCGAATAAATTCCTCGCGAACGCGACGAGCTGATTCGTATTTATAATAACATTTATACACATAAATGCGCTGCTCTAATGTCAGTTGACGTCTCATCTTGTCGAACGATAGTAAACTGACTAGTTCAAGGACGAGCGGCTGGCAGAGTGAAACGCGGACGAGGAGAGAGCGCTGCCTGACGGGTGAAACCCCGTGAGGTCGGTCCGGATTTATATTGGAAGCCCGTTATAAAAATCCGGACTCTAGTTATTATGTATAGACGTATAGGGACTCCTGTCATCCCAACTTCTCACAAATGTTCTTCTTTTTCTTCTTTTTCTTCTTCTTCCTTTCCAGGATTAGGTCAATGCGACCTGTTCCGGTCTCAAGTCCATCTTTCCTTGGTCGTCCCAAGGATCTTTCCCCATGCGGTTTGTAGGTGTTGATCGTTTTGGGTAATCTTGTATTGTCCATTCTGTCTAAATGTTCTTTTCATCGGTATTTGTGCTCTTGTAGTTGATAGACTATTGAAAATATCTGCAGTTTATTTCTCATTGACTCATTATGTAATCTATCCATGCGTGCACATCCGTTTACGGATCTTAAAAACTCAAAAAAAAAAATTGAAAATATATAACACGAGGATTCTTCCGGTTACGCAGCGTTACTATAATTGATCTCCCCGATTTCACTTATAATTTGTTGGTATGATATGAGAGTTGCAGTGCTGAAATAAAAACAATAGAAAGTAGAACTCACCAAGTTTCTATTTGGCTGTAGATGCTCCTCGCGTTAACGCGACACACGTCGAAAAGATAATCCATCTCTTCCACCTGTAAGACAAATGTCAAGAAATATTAAGGTCCAAATGAACACCGAACATCATCTGATCATCATAATCATCATTATCGTATTCACTAGGTCTATTGGTCTCGAGTTAGCGTGCTGCCTTGTCACGCAGCGGGCGCGGGTTGGATCTCCGGTCGGGACAGTTTTCTGGGTGAGGTTTTTATCGGGGTTTTTCCTCACCTGTAAGACAAATGTCAGGAAAACTTTAAGGCCCAAACGGTCCCCGAAATCATATGGCCATCATCATCATCATTATCATCATCATCATCCTTCACCGGTGTGGAAAGCAGCGGGAATCTCCCACACCTACAATTCCCTAGTACAGCTGCAAGCATAGCATAAAAATGCTATGATTGCAGTGAAGGACCTGCCTTCGGGCAGAATTACGATGGATGGATATTTAATGTGTGTGTGTGTGTGTGTGTGTGTATGGAGTGTTTCGTCTTCATGTTGTGATGTCTCGGTGGAGGCCCTAACATCGAGCTGATCATTCATTCGGGAAGGTCCTGACATTGAGCTGATCACACATTCTGGGAGGCCTTTCATGTCCTTGTGTGATGATAAAAGGTTGTGTGTGATTCTTAGTTTAAAATTCCTCTCCCAAGAGGTTGTACCACTGTAAAGCCCGGGCTTGTAAAAAGCACCATAAATGGAGAGGTTAAACTAAGTAATGGCATGAAATGGAATAAAACAAGTACAATCCACCCATAGTAATTCTGCCCGAAAGCAGGTTCTTCACTGCAATCATAACATCTTCATGCTATGCTTGCAGCTTTACTAGGGAATTGTAGGTGTGGTAGCTTCCCGTTGCTTTCCACACCGGTGAAGGATGATGATGATGATGATGGTGGTCATATGGCCAACAAATACAATAGATTTAAGATATTCAGCGAGTTTATGAATTCATTAGTTTTGTTAATGTAATGGAAGAAATGGATATTCCTATATACGAATCTAATGTTCCATATTTTTAAATTAATAATACAAATATCTGGCATAGGATGGGATTTTTCTTGAAAGCAGGTTGTATAGAAGAGTCTACATTCATTCATTTTAATACGAGAAACAGCAAAGTAAATGAAATAAAAAAAATGCCGGAGGTCGGATGCGCCATATAGATTGGACCAGATTGCAAGTGGATTATATCACTCATATCTCTGCCAGTTTTAATTCGTTCAACGCTGAATGTTCCGCAGATGATTTGATGGAGAGTATAGAATATAGTCTAAAAAAAAAAAAAAACTGGAAGAGGTGGATGGGGGAGGGACGAAATTCTCCCATCAGTTCTCGCCTCATCCCCTTTTTTCAACAGCAAGGAGAAAAAGAAAGGATATAAAATACGCAGAGAAGCGTTGCCTTCTCACATCGTATTCCTTCCTTGTTATCCTCCTCGCGCATAAGGGGGGGGTTGGATAGAGGGAGAGAGGACACAGAAGAAGTAATGAAAATTATGCATTAGTTCATATTCGAAAAGGGTTCCTCTACATCTATTCTTCTCACAAAGCATTTTTACTTTTCATTTATTTTTTTTTTCTTTTCTTCAGTCTCTCTCTCTCTCTCTCCTCCTCTCTCTCTCTCTCTCTCTCTCTCCTCTCTCTCTCTCTCTCTTACTGTGTTGCGGAATTAGATGAGCATGGCGACGAGGAGAGAGTCCCCGAGCACAGTAGAAGAATGAATGCATGGAACTGTAAACCTGCTCAGTAATCTAGTACTGAATGAAAAGAGATGGTGATGGCATAGGCTGGTGATGTTGCTTGCCTTGGGTCGTCTCTTGATGAGGTTATTTTAATCTGCAACTTGGTGCTGCTGGTGGTGGGATAATGATTCTGTTTGCATCAGGACTCTGCTTACTTACTCGAGTCCTTCATGTCTTCATATCGCGATTGTCGACACAAACATTTTTTTTTCTGTTACTTACATTGTGCAGAATATTCTAACATAAAGACATCAGAATTCCCAGAAAATCTTTTGTTTTAACTTAGAATATTATTTGTAAAAATGTGCAACTGGGGATAACTTAGTATTGTCAAACCGCTTTCACATACTGAAGACAGATGACCTATTTCAATTAACATACACCTTAAATACTTAAAAAAATCCTTTCATGATTATGTAAAAATTCTGTGTTCGCTTTCTTTGGAAGAGAAGTAAAGGCATGAGTTCAGTAACATAAAAGACCTTATATCTCAAAAAGAGACCTTTGAGCAACATTCTACGGTCTTTTCACGCCCAGTATCTCCCGTGTCGTAGCTGAGTTGTTAAAGCAAGTTGCCTTGACGCAGATCTACGGGACTTGTGCTGGTTCGAGTCTTCATGGGGATGACATTTTCTCGTGGAATTTTCGGCCAGTATGGGACCGGTGCCTACCCAACATCGTGAGGCATTTGGGTAGCCACAATAAGTAGCGACTACATTTGAGAAAACCAGCTATAACGGCTGGGGGATCCGACATGCTGACCACATGACACCCCTACACGGGCTGGATGATCGTCTACCTCTGTGATTAACACATATGAGTGAGGCCAACAGCCGGCTGGTAGGCCAAGAATCTTCTAGGCTGTCGTGTCATGGGGAGTTTGTTCACGCCCAGTATATGGAATCACGACTCTAATGGTTATTAAAAAGTATGTATTTTTTAAGGATATTCGTATTATTAATTATAAATTTGGTACATGCATAACCTATAATTATTAGCATTACAATATCGAGTAGGCTACTTCTGTTAATGAAATTAGAGAATTGATAATTTGATGAATAACTCAAAAGTATTGTTATAGACATTTTTTAAAATAAAATAAATTCAAGATTTAAATAATGACAGACATGTTCATAGGAGAAAATTGTATGAACATGTCTGCTGAATGGATACGAACAGATTGTCTATGACAAATCTAAACTATCAACCAAGAGGAGGAAAAAGAGATCGGGGACGCCCACGAAAGAGATGGACACAACAGCTATAATACTTTCAGCCGGAACGAACCAAAAAACTGTTTCATCATTGCAAGAAGAAGATGAAGAAGAAATAATGAGTTTGCATAGAAAATATAGACCTAACTTACATTTTTTTTAAATTAAGTTTAGGTTAATTTGTAAATTTAAAAAATAACTAAGGTACGACAATAAATAAAATTCAGGTTACTTTAACAGTGATTATGATGTTCAAAACATATACATTTTCAACCCATCATAAAAAGGACGTAGTTAGATACGAGTACATAAGGTAAGCTTACTCAGACTCGTTAAGCTTCTTAAATTTGAGTAATTGGTCTATTTAAAGTTATGGTTCTAATGTTTTTTGATATGGTGATTTTGCTATCTTCAACCTCAAATGATTCAAATTTAGGACTATTGAAATTATTCTATATTCTTCAGATTTACTCGTAAAATTCTGCTAAAACTAAAAACTAACTCCATGGTGCGATAGGCGTAGAAGGCCCTTGGCCAACCAGCCGGCTGCTGGCCTCATATACACACGAGTTAAACACAGAAGTAGAGAATCATCCAGCCAGTGCATAGGTAATAAGTGGTCAGCATATCGGGTCCCCAGCCGGTATAGCTGGTTTTCTCAACCTGAAGCCGCTACTTATTGTAGCTACCCAAATTCCTCACGATGCTGGGTGAACACCGGTCTCATACTGCCCGAAATTCATGAGAAAATCTCTTCATGCATGTAGACTCGAACCGGCGCAAGTCCCGTAGCCTGCGCCAAGGCATCTTGCCTTAACCATATGGCTACGGCGCGGAACTCTAAAATTCTTCTATCTATAAGCCCCGTACTTCCCTGTGTGGGAATTACGGTGCTCCCTAGTAGCTTTAACTAAACTAATTTAGTTAGGCTTATTTTCCCATAGATGTCAGTGGGTGATACATGGTCGACATATAGCCTCAGTGAGGCACATAGTGTGCAACTAAGGCACTACTGAACTTTGATGGATAACGGTCGGTAAATTTTGTACAGAGAACTCTTTATTCAGGTTTGTGTTTCTTTTACGAGCCTAAAAATCTTCAGACTCGGGACCCACGGTTTAAAGTCTCTCTCGAAGGACTTGTCCCTTGGATTTTTCTTCTTGTCATGTAAGTCCATGTTTCCCTTAACAGAGATTTAGGCGCTCTCCCCCTACAGGGAAGAATTTGAACCATACTAATTTAGTTACACTTGTTTTCGTATAGATGTCATTTGAGTGGTTCGTGGTCAGCGTTCCGCCTCATACTTACATCTAGGAAACCAAGGTAGTACTAGGACGGGAAAATTCGGTAAATTTTGCTTAGAGGCCTTTTCATTCAGGCTTAAGGATCTTTTACGAGCCTGAAAATCTTCAGACTCGGGACCCACGGCTTAAAGTCCCTCCCAGAGGACTTGCTCCTTGGATTTTTCCATCCTAAAAATCCATCGATCCCGGCCGGGACCAGAGGCGAGGAGCATAACCATTAGTCCACCGCGGCCGACTCCCTTGGATTTTTCAATCTTAAAAATCGATCGAATCCAGCCGGGTTTGAACCTCGTAATTCGGAACTAGAGGCAAGAAACATAACCCTATTCCACCGTGGCCAACTTAGAATTCTTAGAAGATTAAAAAGGAGCCAATTGAATATTGGGAAATGCATAATTTCAGAAAAAAAAAATTAAACCGTTCAATTTCATTTTTTTTTACATTTTTTTAACTTGGTTTGAGTTTCCTCTTTTTATTAACGGAGATAGAGGGACAATTGAAGCAGAATAGAAGTTACTTTACGTGGCACCGTCTTAAGTTTCTCCCTGAAAGCCTTTGAAGACGGACACTTGATGTTAGTCTCTTCTCTATAGAAAAGTTTACCGTTTGAAATTAGATGCGATTGAATTAAATAAGCCCATTAGGTTTCGCATCACCTCAATTGCTTTCACCCGGGCATCGCTTCAAACTTTGAGAGTAAGTCGGAAGATATCTGTCAGTGGCGGAATTAACAACATTCAGACATTCTATCACATAATAAACTATGCTGATGACACAGTTCTAATTGCACAAAGTGAAGATGATTTGCAAATGCTATTACACAAATTTAGAATCATTGCAGCAAAATATAACATGAAACTCTCAACAAATAAAATCAAATCAATGGCAATATCCAAGGACCCACGACGTGTTAAATTAGAAATAGAAGGGAAAAGTATAGAACAAGTCATGGAATTCAAATATTTAGGAGTAAAAATTAATAGCAGCAACAGAATAACAGATGAAATCCTCCATCAAGCAAATAATGCAAACAAAATATCGGGATATTTAAACAATATTGTTTGGAAAAATAAAAATATAAGAATATATACAAAAGTAAGCATTTACAAATCTGTCATAAGACCAGTTCTAAGATATGGTTGTGAATGCCGAACAGAAACTCAAAAAACAAAACAAATCAATGAAAAGACCGAAATGAAAGTTTTAAGGAAAATCGCTGAGAGAGAAAATTCGCAGCTCTGTTATTAGAGAAGAATGTGAAATTGAACCTATAAACCTTTGGATAAATGATAGAAGATTAAATTGGAACGATCACATAGATAGAATGGAGAACAGTAGATTAGTGAAGAAAGTACGTGACTGGACACCTCAGCAGAAAAGGCCATTAGGAAGACCACAACTACGATGGAAGGATGCCACCATACCCCGGACCTGTAGTGAATGAACACGCAACAAGCTGCCAGCTTTCATGCGTAGAGGAAGAAGAAGAAGAAGAAGAGACATTCTATCAACATTTTTTATATGTTTGAGATTTTACTACATAAGCTACCCTAACTAACTAACTGGCACTATCGAACCCGTAGGTTCATGGTCGTGTGGACATAAGCCCTCCATACAGCCCTATCCTGAGCTAATGTTTTCTAATCAACCCCTGTACAATCTACTTCCCAGAAATCATGGTTAATGTTATTCCCTCCTCATTCTTGGTCTACCAACTGGGAGTTTTCCTTCTGGTTTTCCTATAAGAAGCTTCCATGCATCTCTTTCATTCCCTATTCGTGCCACATATCCTATTCAAGACAGTCTACGAGACATAACTGCTCTTATTATATCTGGTTTGCTATAAAGACCATGTGCCTCACTATTAAGAAGCCTTCTCCATTCACCTGTCTGTTCATCTCTCATCGGTCCAAAATTGTTCCTAAGAATTTTATTCTCAAATACTCGTAATCTCCTTTCCTCACTTAAAGTAAGAATCAATGTTTCGCATCTATTATAACTGGTAGAATAACAGTTTTATACATTTTCATAAGTAATGCCACGAGTGATTTCCAAATTATCGATAAATGCACGACACACGAAGTGAGGAGTGAATTTATCTAGAGAATTTGGAAATCAAGAGTGGCATTTGTTAGGACTATTTAACGAATAAAATTAAGATGTTTACTCACAAACCATTATTTAACTATCCATTCATCCATAGTAATTCTGCCCGAAGGCAGGTCCTTCACTGCAATCATAGCATTTTCATTCTATGCTTGCAGCTTTACTAGGGAATTGTAGGTGTGGTAGCTTCCCGTTGCTTTCCACACCGGTGAAGGATGATGAAGATAATAATAAGGATGATGATGGCCATATGATTTCGGGGACCGTTTTGGCCTTAAAGTTTTCCTGACATTTGTCTTAAAGGTGAGGAAAAACCCCGATAAAAATCTCACCCAGAAAACTGCCCGGACAGTGATCGAACCCGGGCCCGCTGCGTGACAAGGCAGCACGCTACCTCGAGACCACAGCGGTGGACTATTTAACTATAGTTATTTTAAAATATGTATATATGTAATGTAAACGGCGATGTTTGAAAACAAATGAGAAACGATTGGTACGCTTCATTTCCTTCCTTTGTTCATCACTACAACCAGATCATAATATTATTTATTGCCGAAGGATCGCAATATTGTAAGAATGCACCCTAGTGGAGAAATTTATAACCAACGTTTGATGTCCTATGATATAAATATGTCAATTATATTTTTCTGCAATCATTTCCTGGAAAATAATTCGTTTAAGAAAGTGCAAACAGTGGATTCTTTTATATAAATATATAATATATATATATATATATATATATATATATATATATATAATCAATTGTTACAAATGTTTTTATATTATCTATCGCATGCGCTTTTTGTTGACATTCATGCACTATATATACAATCTGGTAGCCGTATTTCTTGGACAGTCAGTCGCTACAAAATAATGCTATGACCTATTCAGAATGTTAAAAAGGAGGTGCTTTCTTTATTATGATAAACTTTAGTTGGTAAATTGTAGGCGAAACACGACTAAGATTGGTTGTAAATAAAAAATCATTGAATTGTGATTGGTCATTGACTCCCATTTGGGGCATTTATTTAAGTCTACCGCTGTGGTCTCGAGGTAGCGTGCTGCATTGTACGCAGCGGGCCCGGGTTCGATTCCCGGTCGGGACAGGCTCCTGGGTGAGGCTTTTTGAGGTTTTTCCTCACCTGTAAGACAAATGTCAGGAAGCTTAGTGCCCAACTGTCCCCGAAAATCATCCGGCCATCACCATCATCCTTCACCGGTGTGGAAAGCAACGGGAAGCTCCCACACCTATAAATCCCTAGTAAAGCTACAAAGCATAACATGAAAATGCTATGAATGCAGTGAAAGATCTGCCTTCGGACAGAATTACTATGGATGGATATTTTCAGTTCAACGTTTACATTTACATTACTGAGAATCATCAAGTGAGTAACCGAACTGATCAACCTAAGAAATTGTTGGACGCCCATTTACTAGACTATTTAACTCATGCCCCAAATGGGAGTCAATGACCAATCACAATTCAATGATTTCTTATTTACAACCTATCACAGTCGTGTTTCGCCTAAAATTTACCAACTAAAGTTTATCATAATTATCCTTTTTAACATTCTGAATAGGTCATAGCATTATTTTGCAGTGACTGACTCTCTAAGAAGTGCGGCTACCAGATTTTATATATAGTGCATGAATGTCAACAAAAAGCGCATGCGATAGATAATATAAAAATATTTGTAACAATTGATTATACCACAAAAAAAGAAAGAAAAGAAACCACTGTTTGCACTTTCTTAAACGAACTATTTTCCAGGAAATGACGCAGAAAAATATAATTGACATATTTACATCATAGGACATTAGAAATTAATTAATACCTATAACGTTGGTTATAAATTTCTCTACTAGGGTGCATTCTTACAACATTGCGATATTTTGGCAATAAATGATATAATCTGGTTGCAGTGATGGACAAAAGAAGCAAATTAAGTGTACCAATCGTTTCTCATTTGTTTTCAAACATCGCCGTTTACATTAAATATATAAATATTTAAAAATAACTATAGTTAAATAATGATTTGTGAGTAAACAGCTTAATTTTATTCGTTATATAGTCCTAACAAATGCCACTCTTGATTTCCAAATTCTCTGGATAAATTGGAAATGACTCGTGGCATTACTTATGATAATTAAATTCCACTTGATGTGAAAACAGGTCAAGAGGCCCACGGCTTAAAAGTTCTTCCCGGAGGACTTGCCCCTTGGATTTTTCCATCCTAAAAAATCCATCGACCCCAGTCGGGTTTGAACCAGCGACTCTCGGGACTAGAGAGAAGGAACATAACCACTTGGCCATCGCGGCCGACACATATAGGCTAAATACATACATTATACCGGTGGATCCCACACTAGACATTTTATAGTAATTTACTGGGTACTGGGCACGCCGTAGCGTAGTGGTTAAGGCACTGAGCTACAAGCCGGAGGGTCGAGGGTTCAAGTCCCGTTGGGGTCAGGATTTTTAAACTGACCCAAACCCTCTGGCGGAACTATGGCCCTGGGGTCGACTCAGCCTCTAACGTAAATGAGTACCAGACGCTTGTTCTGGGGGTAAAGGCGGCCGTCACGCAGGGCTGACAACCCGGCTGACATAAAGTGCCGATTGTCTAGAAAAAGTGGGAGCCCTAACCTCCTACTACCCCAAGGGCCTCCGGGTCTGTTGTGGGATCACTTTACTTTTCTTTTTTTAGTTCATCATTATCTTCATGGTAGGCCGTCGGCCTGTGCCGCTCTCAGAATTCATCTTTCCATCGTCTTCTAGGATGTCCCAGATCTCTATAGCCTTGAGGTTGGTACAACAATGCTTGTTTTGTCTATTCTTAAAATATGTTCATGCCATTTTTGTTTATAGTTTTGTATTTTTTTCAATTAGATTAAAAATGTTTAGTTCTTGCATTGGCCCTAATTGTTTCACTAGGAATGTGGTCTCTTAGAGTACGTATCTGAGGAACTTCATCTCTGACGTTTCTAGTAATCTTCTGTCTGATCTATTCATGGCCCAATTCCCTGATCCATATGCCACAATGGGAAGTGGCATTACCTTATAAAACTTTAGCATTGTTTCTTTTGTTGTTTTGTTTGTAGTGTTCTTTTAATAGTCCCACACATACTTTGAAATTTATAATTTTTTTTCATGCATATCATTTTCCCAATTGTAAAATATAATAATAATAGGTATAATTGCAGCCAATGGCCATGTAGAAAGAACTGTTTTCATGTCTTACAAAAGTCTGTTATCGATGTTCCTATGTTTTTACACTGTAACAGGTGATATCGGTCGCAGTGCGACCCACATAGTTTGCACTTGCACTTTTCTTCTGGGTTATGGCGCTTCACTGTTGCGCATATCCTGTGGTGGAAACCATGGACTGCGACTCTCGTCACGGTGTGTCTGAGGTCGTATCTGGCTGCTGTCCATTCCCTGTAGATCATCGCGTCCGTTGCGTAGAACTCAGGCCATATCTGTTCTCTCTTCTCGTTGAGTTCCCACAGCAGTTCTTTGTAGGCATCTGTTGCCGGCACGAGAAGGTCCAGGTGGAGCTCTTCAATGAAGAATGGTTCCTTTGTCAGTATGTATGTTAGGCGTGAAGGCGTGTATTTTGATACGCTTAGCGCTGTCTTTAAAAAGTGTGCTTTGACTTTCTCTATTTCCTCTAGGTTTGCCTTATTTAGGTTCTTCCAAATCACTTCTATTCCATAGGTCATGATTGGTGCTATTTTTAAGCGGAAGATGGTCATTGCTGTCTCCAGGGATAGTTTACTCAGGCTTTTAATGCTGTTCGTTGCTATTCTGGCCGCTAAGGCGCGTTCTTTGATGTGCTTATCGAAGGTGTCACCTCGGCTCTGCAGTGTGATCCCCAGATATTTGAACTGGTTTACATTTTGCAGTGGGTCTCCCTTATACCGAATGAAGTCATTCGCTGCGAGTCTTCCTCCTTTCCTGAAGGTCATTTTTACTGTTTTCTTCTCATTTATTTCTAGGTCGTTCTTTTCGGCCCATGCTACGAGTTTGTCGAACGCTGTTTGAGCTTTTTCGATGTCTTGGGATGTAATCACCATGTCATCAGCGTATGCCAAGATTTGGACGTTTTCTGTTTCTATCTCTGTGGGTATTTTTGCTGTTGCTATTATGAAGAGTAGGGGACTCAACGGGTCACCTTGGAGTACGCCGTTTGTTTGATCTATTTGCTCTGTTTTTGAAACTCCATCGTCTATCTGCACTTGGTTTCTGGAGAGGATGTTCTCAATTAATCTAGTTACTTGATTTCTCCCTGCTGCTTCTTCTATTCTTCTTATTATCAGCTGCCTGTTTAAGAGGTCGAAAGCCTTCTTGTAGTCTATGAATTGTAAAATATGTGACATCCTAAATACTTAAAACTAGATAAGACACAAAATATCTCAATATTTTCATCCAAATGGTGCATAGTATTTTTATTTAACGGAACCATTTCATAATCTGGTAATCGCAATTGATATCTGGGGATAACAGGAGACGAAAATTGTTTGTTCAGAGACATCTTATTTCAGATTTAATATTCTTTTTACGTGACGTAAATATACTATACAAGATCCACAGTCTTACTTCCATTCAGAAGAAAAATACTCAGAAATTCAATTGATAAATTTATTTGTTGAAATTCTCTCAATAACGATTGGTATAAATCTATGGTTAACTCCACAGATTTCAGAACATTGCCCATAAAACACCCCCGGTCAATTAATTAAGAATCTAGTTTGGTTTAGAACCCTTGAATAAAATACATCCAGTCCGACCACGTACGAACCCGCGAACCTCGGAACCGAAGGCGAGCAATGGAAGTCACTAGATCACAGGCGCATGTGCCAACCTACACATAAGAAATTATGATGATCTAGATTAATAAACTAGCGTGTACATGCAATGACAGTATGTCTAAAATCCGCCACTGACACTTAGATTGGTGATCTTGATCCGCATGGAGGATGCTGGGACGAGGAGTTGATTTTAAGCCGCCTAATGGAATCAGATTAACAGCTATAGACATGTAATGACATAGGGGAGAGTTGGGCTGGTTTATTTAACTCCATTTGGAAAAGCATTGTGGAAATGTAATCAGGGCGAACCAGTCCATTGAGCATGTTATGATGGGATTGAATCAGAGCAGGTGGAGGATGCATTCAATGGCACTTGCTTTATCTGACATACAGCAATCCTCTTCTCTCAACTAACCTGGTTTCACAACATCATTACAATCAGACTTCATAATTGAGGCAAGAAAGTGTCAAGCCACATTTTCCTGATTCTGAGATAAAGCAATTTGAATATTTGTTTAAATCCATAAATAAGAGACGTTATTAAATATTGATTATAGAGATGAAATTACAAATATATAATATAAATGAGAGAATATACAGAAATAAATGTAAATGGTTTGAACATATACAAAGAATGCCAAATAATCGTTTATCAAAACAGCCGCTTCATTATAAACCTCTAGGCCGAAGAAATGTAGGAAGATCAAAACGTCGTTGGAAGGACGACCTGCATCTGCAGCAATAGTGCACAGGGGAGCGGAACGAGCCAACAGGCCCATACCTTGAAGATGATGATGAAAACTGAAATGTGTTTTTCTAATATGTTTTTAATCAAATAGTGACATATATTATAAACGTTTTTTTTTATATTTAAAAAGTTATATTTAAAAAATATGTTGTGTGGCTTGACACTATCTTGACCAAAAATTTCACAAAATATGTGGAATAAATATTTTTCAACATAAGAAATGTTTACATTAATTAAATTTTCCTTATTTAATAAAATAAAGTAATATATGTTCCACAAAAGATAAACAATGCCCTAAAAATCCTTCATCATATATTCCACCATTTTCAAAAAAAGTTGAATAAATAGTTAGTGATATAAGATTATTATTATTATTAATATTATTATTATTATTATCATTATTATTATTATTATTATTATTATTATTATTATTATTATTATTATTATTATTATTATTATTATTATTATTATTATTATTATTATTATTATTATTTGCCCTATTTAATCGAATCAAATAATATACGTTTCACAAAAATTAAACAATGCTCTAAAATAAGTCTTGCACATCATTTACTAGATCATTATAAACATCATCTGGTATCAAGCTCAGGTAATAGCCGTGATAGACTGGCGGGAAATTACTCCACATCTATAAGTTTGCTTACTTTTATCATAAGTGGTCTTACATTTTTCTGCTTTAAAATCATGGCACTTGGGTTTCCTTTCTTTCTTGTAGAAACCTCTTCTAACTCCATACTCGTTCTGTTTCTTAAATCATTGACCCTTGGTTTGGGATTTTCAAATCCTAAGTGTATAGCTTCTGAGAATCTGAGCTTCACACCACTAATACACACTTTCTTATAGTATTAATTAGCCCACTTTGTAAAGCTTTTATATCGAAAAAATCAGTGCTTTCCATTTCGACTACATAAAACTTGTGCTTACGACCATTAGCCTATTATTTCTCTCCAATTGGATAAAGAGCATATATTGGGTTGTCCCTCTGAAATTTTTCAATTCTAGCAAAATCTATATCAGAGGGTAATTATGGGATCCAGAAATTAGAAAATAATGTTCAAATTTTTCAAACTGCTTTGTGTGTATACATAATTACAAATTGCCATTATATTCCAATTCTTATTCTGACCCCCAACATTTATCAGAAAATATAACCAGTTTCTTTGAACAAATGCATCATATAGTTTTTATCATTTCAGGATGCAGCTTCAAATATCATCGCTGCCATGTCCAGCAATACTCTCATCCCATACAAGCGTATATCCACATACAGAGTGTAAATTAATTTACCACACACATTTAAATGGGTACAGATGGGTATAATACGTATAAGCGATTTGAGATAATGAATAAATGGTCTACGAATAGATCAAGTTATGATTCAATTTGTAAAATAGTTGCCACACCACTGAATATTTCAAATTAAAATGGAGATAATACGACATAGAAACTGTAACTGGCAACATGTATGCGCCTTTAGCTCAATGGTTAATGCAGTCTTACTATGTACGCAAATGTAAGATTGATGCATCACGTTCGAAACTACCTAAAGTACGTGTACATCCCCCCCCCATTTTCTACCTTTATTATGCAGGTTCAATCGTTTCAGGCCGGTTCTGTCGGTTAAGGATGGATGTTGGAGGCAACTTTGGGTTAGGTCAGGCTCTTGGAGGCCACTTTGCGTCAGGTTAGGCCCTCGGGAGCCACTTTGGGCCAGGTTAGGCCCTCGGGAACCACTTTGGGTAAGGTTAGGCCCTCGTCGGCCACTTTGAGTCAGGTTTACGCCCTCGGAAGCCACTTTGGGTCAGGTAACGCTATCGGACACCACTTTGGGTCAGGTTAGGTCCTCTGGAGCCACTTAGGGTAAGGTTAGGTCCTTGTCAGCCACTTAGGTTAGGTTTTGCCCTCAGGGGCCACTTTGGTTTAGATAAGTCCTTGGAGCCGGTTAGGTTAGGCCCTCGGGGGCCACTTGGGATTAGATTAGGCTTTCGGAGGCCACTTGCGGTTGCATTAGGCCTTCGGAGGCCAGTTCGGGTTGTGTTAATCCCTCGAGGCAACTTTGGTTATGTTAGGCCCTCGGGGGCCATTTTGGGTTAGGTTTGCCCCCGTCGGTCACTTCAGGTCAGGTTTCGCCCTCGGGCCACTTTGGTTTAGGTTTGGCCCTCGGAGACCACTTTGGTTTAGGTTAGGCCCTCGGGGCCTCTTGGATTAGGTTAGGCCCTCGGGGGCCACTTGGGATAGGTTAGGTCCTCGGAGGCCACTGGGTGTTAGGTTAGGCCTTCGGGGCCTCTTTGGGTTATGTTAGGCCCTCGAGGGCCATTTTGGGTTAGGTTAGATCCTCGGGGCCACTTGGGTTAAGTTAGGCCATCGGGAGCCACTTCCTGTTAGGTTAGGCCTTTGGGGCTACTTGGGAGTAGGTTAGGCCCCCGAAGGCCTCTTTGGTTACGATAGGCCCTCGGGGTCATTGGGTGTTAGGCCTTTGGAACCTCTTTGAGTTATGTTAGGCCCTCGAGGGCCACTTTAGGTTAGGTTAGGCCCTCGGAGATACTTTGTGTTAGGGTAGGTCCCCGGGCGCCACTTGGTGTTAGGTTAGGCCTTCGGGGCCACTTCAGGTTAGGTTAGGCTCTCGATGGCCACTTGGGGTTATCTTAGACTCTCTGGGGCCACGTTGGGAAAAGTTAGGCCCTCGGGGGCCACTTGAATTCGGTTAGGCCCTCGGGGCCACTTGGGTTACATTAGGCTCTCTGAGACCACTTGAATTAGGTTAGGCCCTCTGGGGTCACTTTAGTTAATTTAGGCCCTCTGGGGCCACTTGAGTTAAGTTAGGCCCTCTAGTACTACTTTGGGTTATGTTAGGCCCTCGGGGGTCATTTTGGGTTAGGTTTGTCCCTTGGGGTCACTTGAGTTAGGTTAGGCCGTTGGGGCCACATGGGTTAAGTTAGGCACTCGGGGGCCACTTGGGTTAGGTTAGGTTCTCGAGGGCCACTTGAATTCGTTTAGGCCTTTGGGGTCATTAGGGGTTAGAGTAGGTTAATTGAAGTTACGTTAGTTTAGGTTAGGTTAGGTTAGGTTGAGTGAGGTTAGGTTAGGTTAGGTTAAGTGAGGTTAGTTAGGTTAAGTGAGGTTAGGTTAGATTATTTGTGGTTAGATTAGGTTAGGTTAAGTAAGGTTAGGTTAGGTTAGGTTAAGTGAGGTTAGGTCAGGTTAAGTTAGGTTAGGATAGGTTTAGGTTAAGTTATATTAGGTTAGGTTTGGTTTGGTTAGGTTCGGTTCGGTTAGATATGGTTCGCTTCGCTTTGTGTCGGGTCTGTTAGGTTAGAATGGAAAATAGTTTTGTGTGTGTGTGTGTGTGTGTATGCCCGCGCTCGTGTGTGTTTACGTGAGTGTGTGTTAATATTTTCATATGCGTGTATATGTGTGCGTGCGTTGTTGAGAAATGATAACACGTCTTGCACTGGCGTATACTCTGTTTACCTTCAACGTCTCGTGCTCTCCCAAAAGCGTATCAACAGACTCGAGGTTGTTCGTTGAGCATGGCATCTATTCGGATACTACGAGTATTTCGCTTACATGACAGCAGCTCTTGCACCATTACCTTGTGCTGCACCATATAATATATTACGATGCGAGGTTGGGAAGTGTTTTTACAGAATTGAGGAAAGTGTTTAAAAACAGAGCGACAGCGAGGTTTTTAATTTCCGAGATTCTGTAAAACATTTCACAAACGTGTGTTGTAAATTATTTTTTGCGCGATGGTGTTTTGAAAATAATAAATAAATGTAAAATAATATCTTCGATGGAAATATTTACGTTCATTATAAACAATTGACTAACGTTAACAGTGTGGGCAATATTTATTAGTTGAGACTTGTGATAAGCGAATGAACTTTTTGGTCAGACGAAATATAATAAAAATAAAAGTAATTACACTATCGGTTTTAATATCTTTACATATATTACCGGTACTCATTTATGTTAGAGGTTATGTCGATACCAGGGCTATGGTGCCGCCAAACGATTTAGGCTAGTACAAAAATAAACATTTTGTCCCACGCCGTAGTCGAGGGATTTAAGAGATGATTCCTTGGTACAAAGCTACGGGACTTGCACTAGTTCGAATCACCAAAGGGGAAGAAATATTATCAAAGAATTTCTTGCAATGTTGGATCTGTGTCCATCAAGCATTGTGAAAAATTTGGGTTACTACACTAAGTAGCGGCTCCAGGTTGAGAAAACCAGCTATGAAGTAGGGGGAGCAAGTTGCTAATCACCTATCTCCCCTCTATTGGCTATATGAACATCCAACCCTATGATTAACAGACGTGGATGTGAGGCCAGGAACCGGATGGTAGGCCAAATGACTTCTAGGCCTGTTGCATATTGGAGTTTTAAAAAACATCATCTGCCAGCAAAATACATTTCTCAATATAGGCCCTACATCATTATATTTGGTATAACAACCCGGGTCGAGTCATAGCCTCCCTGAGCATTCTCCTCTAGACTTCTCTATTCCAGGCGACTGTCCACCATTTTCCAATTTTAAATCGTTGAACGTCTTCCAAAACTCCATCCATCCACCTAGCTTTAGGTCTTCCAACGTTTCTTCTTCCATCTGGATGGTCCATCATCATCATCGTCGGCATCCTTCACGGATTATGTCTTTGCCTGTTAGGATCTCACATCTGTTCAGCCCAGCGCTTTCTTAGTCTTCCTACCGATCTTCGTCCTCCAGGATTATACATTAGTACCATCTTTGGTATCCTATCCTCTGTCATTCTTTGCAGATGTTCTATCCAATTGTTCCTGTGTTCTTCTCTTTGTTGAAGAAGTGGTTGTACTTCTAGTTCCTCTCTAATATTTTCATTTCTAATACGTTCTTCTCTTGTATAACCTTTCACAGCCCGTAGGAAGCTCATTTCCGCTGCCTGAATTTTACTTTTTTATTTTTTTCTTCAGGACCCAGGCTTCCACACATTGTCACTGGTAGTGCCACCGTTGAGTAAAATCTTAGCTGCGTATCCTTTCTTACTTTGTTCCTCTGTGTTCGTCTGATTGTTCCACAAATATATTGAAATTTCTGCATTTTCTTATTTATATCTTGTTCTTCGTAAGTTATATCGCAGCCCAAATACTCGAAGTGTGAAACCTGTTCCAACACTTTTATATTCGATTACTATTTTTGTTCTTACTGGGTACCTTCCATGGAACGCCATTACTTTAGTTTTTGATTTTGAAATTATCATAAGTAATGCCACGAGTGATTTCCAAATTATCGATAAATTCACGATTCACGAAGTGAGGAGTGAATTTATCTAGAGAATTTGGAAATCAAGAGTGGCATTTGTTAGGACTATTTAACGAATAAAATTAAGCTGTTTACTCACAAATCATTATTTAACTATAGTTATTTTAAAATATTTATATATTTAATGTAAACGGCGATTTTGAAAACAAATGAGAAGCGATAGGTGCGCTTCATCTGCTTCTTTGTTTATCACTGCAACCAGATCATACTATTTATTGTCAAACGAACGCAATATTGTAAGAATGCTCTCTAGTGGAAAAAAATGAAACACACCAAACTGTATATTAATTCATTTCTGATGTCGTATGATGTAAATATGACAATTATATTTTTCTGGATTGTTACCTGGGAAAAAATACATTTAAGAAAGTGCAAACAGTGGTTTCTTTTTTTTGTGGTATAATCAATTGCTACAAATGTTTTTATATTAACTCCCGCATGCGGCAAGTGTTGACATTCATGCACTATATATACAATCAGGTAGCCGTATTTCTCATAGGCTCAGTCACTGCAAAATAATGGTCAGACCTGTTCAGAATATTAAAAAAGGAGGAGCCTTCTTTAATATGGTAATTATAACACTGATAAATATTTCGTGAAACACGACTCTGATTGGTTGTAAAACAGAAATCATTGACACGTGATTGGCCATTGAGTCCCATTTGGGGCATGAGTTAAATAGTCATGTTAAATTTCTTACATATATTATTTAATCGATAGACTGTATTTTGTAGCCTGACCTCTCTGTCAAATTTTAATACTAGGCCTATATCATCTGCAAAACATGATACATGCAATGTTTTATTTCGTCCAATTTTTAATTCCTTGTGAAATATTTGTTTCCATTCATAAAAAATGTCGTCTTAATAATATGTATTAAAAAGCGTTGGGGAAAGGCTACACCCCTGTTTTAAACCACAGTTAATTCTAATTTCTTCTCTTAATTTTCATTTATTTCAATTACTATTTTTGTATTTTCATATAAACTTTGAATAGTTTTTATTAGATGTATGCTCCATCCGTATTTTTTTTTTAACATTTTCATTATTATCCAATCTCTGGATATGTCCTGCCCATCTCAATCTAGCTATTTTAATGTCTGTAACAATGTCTGGTGACTTGTACAAATGATATAATTATTCTCCTCTTTCCTGAATATTCTTCTGAGAATTTTTCTTTCAAAAACTCTGAGCCGAGCAATGGTATTTTCAGTTAAGACCCAAGTCTCACTTTCATACATTTACACAGGCTTTATTAATGTTTTATATAATCTTATTTTTGTGTTAAAAGAGAGATATTTTTATTTAAAATATTATACCATTTCGTAGTAACATTTATTTGCACTTTGAATTCTCTTAACATAGTAGGCCCTAACACAATAAAAATTCAGATTACAGCACAGATAGAATGGAGAAGATAGAAATTTTAAAAGAAATAACAATAAATAATATGCTTTTAAACGAGAACTCACCTTCTTCTCGACAGAACCACAATAAGCAATAACCAGTAACATAACTCCTTCTGCTGCTGATGAAACCGGATTCCGAAAGACCTAAAAGATTTTTTTTAAAAATAATCAAGTTGACGACAGCACCTTTAGGCACTAATTTTATAATTTAATATTGTGAATAAGTTGAGAGTAAAAATAAAAAAAAATCGCAGATTGCACATTCAACAAAATTAAAACTAGAACGTTGTATAGATTAAGTTAGTACTTTATAAAAAGATATGTATTTTGAAGTTAAACAACAATCTTCTGTGAGTAATCATAAAACATAGCCTAACTTTTCATTAATGTCTGGTAATAATGTATTCGTAATGAAAAACTTTTCAATTTAAGAAGGCTAAACCTATTGTTTCCTTCTTACTGTCACCCATTCAATTACAATCAAGAAACAATTTTTGTATATAAACAATTCAATTATAAAAATTGTTTGTACCTCATAAAACAGTCGTCCTCAACTATAATAACTTCTGTTATAAACGTTATAAAACTATTAAAATTCAAAGCTTTTCGAAGACATGCTTCATCCTCAGGAATTCTTATTTAAAACGATACCATAAGAATTCCTGAGGATGAAGCATGTCTTCGAAAAGCTTTGAATTTTAATAGTATTACAACGTTTATAACAGAAGTTATTATAGTTGAGGACGACTGTTTTATTAGATACAAAAATATTTTATAATTGAAATAATTTTAACCTCAACGGTGTTCAAACATGAATATTAAAAATATAAATAATACAATTAATCAAGTTATGAAACCATCCCTTGTACAAAAAAACACCAGATTACGTTCATATAATAATTTGGTTAGACCAGTGTTGACCTATAGTAGTGAAGCATGGATACTAAAAAGACAACATGAAAGCAGAATAACGGCTTGTCAAATGAGATTTATGCGCAGAACAGCGGGTTACACGAGATGGGATCGGAAAAGGAAACACCGATATCTTAAAAGAATTGAAGACTACTCCAATTTTGGAATATATTAAACAGTACCAACTAAATTGGAAACACCATCTAGAAAGAATGAGTTCAAATCGGATCCCCAGAGCTGTTTATAATTACATACCAAGAGGAAGAAGATCACTGGGCCGTCCTATGAAACGCTGGAGGGAAAATTTTATGTAGGATCGTAACAAGCCTTGGCCTAATACTTGGAAGGAAGAAGAAGAAGAAGAAGAAGAAGAATACAATTACAATTCCATTGTTGTGCAATTAGGCACTTACCGTAATTAAAAAAACAAAAAATAACTTATTTCTGCTATAAAATATGATTAGCGACCTGAGAAATACAAGTAGTTTTTTGGTCAGAATGAAGTACGAAAACAAAGTAGACATAGAAATAGTAAGAAATTACAATGAAGACCGGAAAGTAGATGGGAGAATAAAACAATAAAGGATCTATAAAATATGAAAATTAAAAACTTGTTGAATGCTAATATAGGAATAGGGAATCATGGAAAGATATTACTGAGAAAGCCAAAACATTCATCAATTGAAGTTATAGCTCCTTTAAAAAATAATACTAATAAGTAGAAAAATTACGATATTAACATTAATAAAAATCAAACATTCACATAATACAAGCATTCTACATATTACACATAGCTGTTTTATTTAAACTGTTATAAGTGCCCATTAGCGCTACAATCTTTAAATGTACTTTTTTAAAATACAATTATATAATCTGAGTAGTTGATTGTGATTATATTGTGAACCAAGTTATTGCAAATATCAGAGTGACAAGCTTTAAGGGAATACGAAGTCCCTGGAAAATGCAATTTTACTATGAACATGTTTAAAAGTTTGGCAATTTAATGGAATATGATTCCACTCGCAGGAATTAAACTTAAAAGTTAACAAAAATAACACGCTGACATTGAAACATTATACTTAGTAGAATTATTCAACTCGCATTAGATTGGCAACAGGAAATGTAATCTAATAATCGAAAAGATTCTGGAAAGATACTAGATTAGAATCGTAGAAGTTTGTAACGTCTGATATGCTGTAATATGTATATTTACCCATTTGTGGCACAACAGCCAAAATATTTCCACCCTGTACTATGACATAATAAGACGGACACTGAAAAATAAAACTTTGAGGAGCACACAACTAAAATTTTACAAAATTATGGCAGTGCCTGTCTTAACATATGCAAGTGAAAATTGGACTCTTAACCGTTCAGACAGAAGGAAAATACAAACTGCAGAAATGAAGTTCCTACGTTCAGTAGCGGGTGTGACAATTTTGGACAAGAAAAGAAGTGAGGATATTAGGAAGGACTTAAATATTTTTAATTTAAAAAATAGAATTGACAACATGAGAAACAACTGGTATGAACATGTGAAGAGAATGCCTACAGATAGAATCCCTCAGCTGTTACTAAAGTACAAACCAATAGGACATAGAAATGTTGGACGCCCATTTACTAGATGGGAAGATTCATTAAATCCCACTTGATGTGAAAACAGGTCAAAAGGCCTAATTTCATGAAGCAGAAGAAGAGAAGAAGACTATGACATAATAACATAAGTTTGCCGGTATTAAGTTTAAGAACCATAATGTATTTTTATGGATGTTGCCAACAAATAATAATATTGTGGTCCCGGTGGATTAGTAGTTACCAAACATGGATTCAAACATGGCCAAAGTCCATAGATTTTTAACCCTTAAATTGTCAAATTATTCTATAAGATACTTTGATTTAATTTATTTAATAGTGTTTATAAGGCAATAGAAAAACAAACGAGTAGAAATTACTTAAATTTGTGACAATTTACACAATTGTGTACAAAATTAACTTACAGCTTTTCATGCTTTTGTTTTCATTGCGGTTTGAAGCAGAGAGTCTCTCAATACTGATTCAACTGCTCCAATGTCTCAGCCCTTGTATTAACAAAGGGCGATGATTAGCTACGTCTACTTTTCTCTATACTGATTGTGCTTCTTCAGCTTGAAAGTTGCTCACATTGCATATATGAAATAAACACCTAAAAGTGATTATAGAGGATCTCTAATTTTAAGAATAAATTAATATTTTGATATTGTATAAAAATCGTTGTTTTAGGACTATGAGTATTGAAAGATAATAATAAGAATAATAATAATTAGGCGTTATTGAGATACTAGAGGGCTTATATTGACCATTCCGCAGTTTTAGCCAGTTTCTGTGTAAAATGTTGCCAATAAATGTTTCCATATAAAGCAAAATACAAAAGTTCGCATGTTGTACAAACGTCAATTTATAGACTATGAAAAGAAGAATATAAATTGGACGTATGCTTGAAGTTATGAACCAGTTTGATGATTATGTTTAATTGGTCCTAGAGCAATCTTGAAATTACGAATTCATCAATAGGATATAACCCAGCATTGACATGAGAAATTGTTTATATCTGCCTACATTGTGTTGTTATCCTATGCTTGATTACTGCCCTTCTGGTGTAAAAGTGCAGACCGCAAAATTTGTCCTCTAATTGGACTCATATAGTGGGGGAGGGGGGTGAAGGCCATTACATAACTTTGATTGAACATATACAAGTTGTAGTAATATATATTTCTTTTTCCCTACTAATATCTAACCCTTTTCATTGGTTTAGCTATTTTGGATTGGATTTCATGGTACAAGCTTAGTATTTCTATCAGAATTGACTACTCTTGGTGGCAGCTAGTGCGAGCCTCAGCTGCAATTCAACGCAACAGTTAATGAAAATCGGGTTTGGAAAAGGGGGTTTGGGGTAATAGGGGGTGGGTTGCTGGCCTCTGAAAAGCCGCATACTGCTGCTACGTTCATTCCTAACCCCCTCCCCCACCAAAAGCCATAGCTGTAGTAGTACATTATAAAACGAAACTAGTGGCTTTCAATAGGGGAAGCATTGAAACGCGAATTTGCACACTGAGAGAGAGGAAGCCAGTAAAACGTCCTCCTCACCCCCGGATCCTCTGTGTGTTCTAATTAATCAACTGACTATCTCCGACTTATTAACGTCATTCATGCACTATTTCAGTATAGAGTGGGAGCGACAGAGATAGAGAAGTGAATATTGTGAACGGAAAAGGTAGAATTTGCAGTCATTCCTAACTTGATATCGAGCATAATGGAAACGTTCCTCTTTATTTCAGATTGTGAAAAGGACTATAGTGTTTTACCTCAGACCAAACTTCTTTAAAAAAATCCTACCACATCCATTGAATCCGAACAATAAACTTCACTATTTTCAGGTAACCTGACTTAATAAATAATTACATAGTTTTCTGAAATTATAATTGAAATAAAATAAATATTTCATTATCATCATCATAGTACATTGACGAATTTAGGCCATTTGTTGACCTGTTTCGGCCTCAAGAGAAACATCCAAAAGTCTTTTGAGTGGACGTCCTGGTCTTCTTCTTCCTGCAGGTTGATATATTAACATTTGTTTGGGTATCCTGTGATCTTCCATTCGATGAACATGTTGCATCGATCTTGACTTATAATCAGAAATGTTGTTTTCTAAAGGTTCCATTTGTAATTCTTCTAAGATGTCTTCTTTTTTTTTCTTTTTTGTGATCTAGTAGTGTGTATCCTGCAGTCCTCCGAAGGTATCTCATTTCACTAATTAGAAACATTAAATATCGGTATTATAAAAGTATATCCACCGTTTGGTCTTGAGATAACATCGTTACTTCGAACGCAGCAGGTAAGGGTTCGTTTCGCGGTCGGGGCAAGTTCTTGAGTGAGGCTATTTTCAGGTTTCTTCCTTGCTTGTAAGACAAATGTTAGAAAATATTAAAGTCCAAACATCATCTGCGATCACAATCACCCTATCATATTCGCCAGATTTACTGTGAATGTAGCCTAATAATAAATAGTGTGTCTTGTCTTAAATGTTCGTGTTATCTCTCGGAAATGACCTTAACATTGAGCCGAACACTCATCCGTGTAGGGGTGGATCTAGTTTTTTACATATTGGAAACTAGCCCATAAGAGAGCTTAAATATGATTTTATATGTAATATAGGTACCTCAGAATAAAAAATCTTTTCTAAAATCAAAGTTGTTTATTTACATAATTTTTTCCCTAAACCTACATAAATTATAGTGTGTAGTACAGTAATTATAACTCCACGGCGCGACAGGCCTAAAAGGCCCTTAGCCTGCCAACCGGCTGCTGGCCTCACATTAATATGTGTTAATGACAGAGGTAGACGATCATCAACTAGTGTAGGTGTGACATGTGGTCAGTATGTCGGTCCCCCAGCTGTTATAGCTGGTTTTTTCCAACCTGGAGCCGCTACTTATTGTAGCTGTTTAAATTCCTCACGTTGCTGAATTGGCAACGATCACAAACTGCTTAAATTCCATGATCAAATTTCTACTCCCATGGAGACTCGAACTAGCACACATATACTGTCAATGAAGGTAATTGGCGCAGACTTGGGACAAATCTTTAGAGATTTTCTTCCAAGCTGTCATAAATCTACCTGCCCAAGCCGCCCCTTATGGAGAGATCATTGAACAAAGGCGACATGCCGGCTAAAACCTTCATTAGTGTTAAAGTAAGTAAAGTAATCCCACTACAGGCCTCAGGAGGCCCTTGGGGCAGTAGGAGGTTAAGGCTGCCACTTTTTCTGGACAATCGGCACTTGATGTCAGCCCTGCGTGATGGCCGCCTTTACCCCCAAAACAAGTGTCTGGTACTCATTTCCGTTAAAGGCTGAGTCGACCCCAGGGTCATAGTGCCGCCAGAAGGTTTGGTCAGTTTAAAAATCCTGATCCCCACCGGGACTTGAACCGTCGATCTTCCGGCTTATAGCGCAGTGCCTTAACCACTACGCTACGGCATGCCCCCTTTCATTAGTGTCAGTCGCTGAAATTTTACGAGATTATAAGTGTTCCTCTTCTAAGTTTGTCAACAATTATTTCGACACGTGCTTAAGAGGGTATGAGTTGGGTTTAGCTAGTGGGAAGGGAATGCTTTAAAAAATATTTTAAAATTTGTCTTTTACTGTAGTGTGTAATTATGGCTCTAAGGCAACCCCTTCTTGGAATTGCTCACCAACTAAGCTCCATAGTGCCAGCCTATTAATCGGTGTCTTTGTCCTTCATGGGACACCAATAGGCTAATCATTCACATAAAAATATTAACTCACTCTCTTTTAATAACTCTTTGAACGTTTGCTTGCTTACCATGAAAACGATCACCAATCGCACACTCATGTTATTCATGGATGCAAAACAAAGTGGACGATGTCACTGCTGTGTCCTTACAGGATTCCATAAACTTTGAAGAATATCAAAAATGAGTGTTAAGCCGGTCGATGCAGTTGCTATAGATTACCTCAAACAAGTCGTAGAATATTTCTTTCACAAACAAATGAGAGTACTCCATGTACAAAATAAATAGTGAGTGGTGGAAGAAACAATATTAGAACTATCATTATACCCTGTCATGGAAGTTTTGAATCATGAAGACGTAGGATCAACTTTGGATCATTCATTGCTTCGTTTTTCTATTCTGGGATCTGTTGTTGTTGACGCGTATGTCCACTTATCTTGTTTTGATCTTGCTACATGGCCTCCCCATTTTCATTTTTGCTCCTACCCTATGGCTACTATGTCTTTGAGACCACTCCTCATTCCAAATTCTTATTTATCTACCTTATTCTTCAATTGTATATTCAGGATTTTCCTCTCCACGTTCCTTTGTAAAACTCGCGAGAACTGTGTTTCTTTCTCCTTAAGGCTCCAAAATATTGTTCTTTATAGAATTACAGTTGATATACACAATTTTCCAAAACTTGGAGTTTAAATATTCTGTTCAAAACATAGTCTTAGTATTTTTATTTAATCAAGATTTTTAATGTCTCAGGCTAATAGCGTCGGAATTCACATTTGGGTGTGAAAGGGCCAACGAAATTTGCTGGAAGTCCTCCTTTTTTTTCAGGCTCCAGTTTTTTCTCTGTGAAAGGGCCAACGAATTTTGCTAGAAGTCCTCCTTTTTTTCAGGCTCCAGTTTTTTTTTCTGTTAAAACATGGCCTCAGTATTTTTATTTAACTAAACTCAACATCTCAGGTTATTAGCGTTACAATTCATATTTCGGAATTAAAGGACCAACAAATGTTCCTCACAGGGTTCTTCCGTTGATATTGACGGGTACACCCTCTGTCGCAATGATAGACTAGGGAAAAGAGGTGGGGGAGTTGCGATGTATATCAAATCGAACTTAGAGCCCAAAGTCATTCTTCACTCCTCCCCTGATTACAATGCACGACCAGAATTCCTCTTCATTGAAATTTCAGCTAGTTTACAGAGATGTCTCCTGTGTGTGGTGTACAAACCTCCGAAAGTAGAGTATCTTAGTGACATAGAAACACCTTTATCAAGTTTACTGCCGCATTATCAGCATGTTATAGTAATGGGCGACTTTAACTCTAACTTACTTTCTTCCTCATCACCACCATCAGAACTACTGGCATTATTTCACGCATGCAATATGCATATCTTGCCTTTACAACCAACCCATCACACATCGACGACTGATACATTAATAGACATCATAGCCACGACAAATTCACAGAAAATTATAAATTACGGACAAATATCTGCCCCCGGCATATCAGCCCATGACGTCATATATATCAAATACTCTCTCCAGTGTCCTAGGACTCGTCCTAAATTATTGACGTACCGAAATTTAAAAAGTATTAACCAGCAAGCTCTAATTGCAGACGCTATCGAGATGCCGTGGCATGATATTTGGACCCTACGCACAATTGACGAAAAATTGTTTAAATTTAACAATATGATATTAGAACTTTACGACAAACATGTCCCCTTGAAGACTAGACGAATTACTAAATCCCCAGCTCCCTGGATGTCCCACGAAATTCGACTACTGATGGCTGAGAGGGATGCTGCTTTTCGAAAATATACACGGGACAAAAGTGACGCTAACTTAAGACAATATAAGACATTAAGAA
Organism: Diploptera punctata; assembly: GCA_030220185.1. Lineage (NCBI taxonomy): Eukaryota > Metazoa > Arthropoda > Insecta > Blattodea > Blaberidae > Diploptera > Diploptera punctata. The sequence goes on along the minus strand of JASPKZ010009814.1, from coordinate 910,878 downwards.
ACAAAACGAATCAAAACATTAGGAACGCTAAGTTGCGGTATGCTCATAGTCTCATTGATCCAAACACAAATGCAAGTGATATGTGGAAACGTATTAGATCAATGGGTCTACTGCAGCCGACAACCAAAGGAGAGAGCATTAACATATCACTGGATGATCTAAACCAACATTTCACATCGTATGCCACACTTAACATAAACACTACGACCAAACAACAAACTATAGATGAGCTCCTATCCGCACCTACTCCTTCCCGAGAAAAATTCTTCTTTTCCTATATAATGCCAATCGACGTTAAACTATCCCTGGACCGCATTAGAACTAAGACACAAGGTATAGACAATATAAGTATCGACTTTTTAAAGAAAATACTCCATGTCATACTCCCAACTGTAACCCATATATTTAATGCCTCAATCATGATCTCAACTTACCCCGAACTCTGGAAAAAGCTATAGTCAGACCAATCCCTAAAATTAAATTACCTGTAACACCAAACGACTTTAGACCAATCAGCATCCTCCCAGTCCTATCTAAGGCCTTGGAGCGCATTGTTCATGGACAATTAACTGATTACCTTAACACTCATAACATACTCGACCCACACCAATCAGGTTTTAGGACAGGCCATAGTACGGCAACCGCACTTCTTAAAGTTACCGAAGATGCGCGTGAAGCAATGGACAGTGGCCACATGACAATATTTACACTCTTGGACTTCAGTAAAGCTTTCGACACTGTTGACACTGACATATTAATAGCAAAATTACGCACTCTGAATCTTTCGGACAATGCTGTTAACTGGCTTGGATCCTATCTTCATGGTCGCCAGCAATGTGTATCCAATGCAGAACTTTCCTCATCCTGGCTATCACTGAAGGGTGGTGTCCAACAAGGTTCAGTGTTAGGACCACTTCTGTTCTCTATCTATATTAACGATATATCCACTAGACTTACCTATTGTCGACATCACCTATACGCTGACGATTTGCAAATTTACATTCACTCCCATCCTGACGATCTACATGACACACTAGACAAATTAAATAGTGACCTAGACTCAATTTCCCAATGGTCGAAGAAACATGGACTTAAACAAGACACAGTGCATAATTATAGGACATCGGCGAATCCAAAGCATTATAAATTACGAAAATATCCCTACCATTCTCCTAAATGACAAAAACATCCCCTACAGCTCAGTAGTAAAAAATCTGGGTATCTATATGGACCAACACCTAGACTGGAAAATTCAGGTGAATAATACCTGCAAGATAGTGTTCTCAATTCTTCACTCCCTAAATTGTTTTAAAAACTTCCTTCCTACAAAATTAAAACAAATACTTGTACAGACTCTCATAATGCCACACTTCGACTACTGCGACATACTACTGACTAATCTGACAACTGATCTATCTGACAGGCTACAGCGTGCTCATAATGCGTGCATTCGATTTATATTCAATCTCCGTCGTTATGACCACATGTCTCCTTCATTTCAGGCCTTATCATGGCTACGCCTAAATGACAGAAGAACTTTACATTCACATACCTTACTATTCCAAATTCTGCACACATATTTACCAACTTATTTAACAACACGTTTTCAAAATTTATCGGCTCATCACAATTTAGGAACGAGATCACAATACTCTTCTTTACTTTTGATACCACAACACAGGACCTGTCTATACTCTGAATCTTACACAATATCTATGGCTAGAGCATGGAACTCACTTCCAGTCATGTCAGGGACTGTCAATCGCTATCATTATTTAAATCCAAATTAACTGATATCTTAAGTTTGACACAATGAAAACATTAACTGCATAACAACTATATAGAGTATTCCATTAATAATCATCTAGGAAGCTACTTACTTTATTTTATATCATTTTAATTTTATTATATTCTATGTTTTTGTTAGTATTAGCTAGTATTAGATTACATCATCATTGTATTTTGTTTAGTCTGTATTTTAATAATATCTTAAATTGTAATTTGTAAGTAAATTTTGTATAATTTTACCATTCGCTGGTTGAGTGGAAGAGAAGGCCTTATGGCCTTAACTCTGCCAGCTAAAATAAATCATTATTATTATTATTATTATTATTATTATTATTATTATTATTATTGTTATTATTATTGATTTCTTACATCTCAATGATGGATAAATCATATTTGAAGAGAAAAATTATACGCTCAGACCGGGACTTGAACCCGGGACCCTTGGTTCTCTAGACCAAGTGCTCTACCAACTGAGCTACCTGAGCAAGTACCGATCTAAACGCAAATCTTTCTCTATATACATTGTAATTCCCGTCCACCAGATGCTATGAAGCCATGCTTCTATCTTGCAAATGGGGGCTCCTTTATTAAGAAGACATATTTGGGAATTATACATTACAGCCAGTACGGCTTTTTCGATGTTATTATTATTGATTTCTTACATCTCAATGATGGATAAATCATATTTGAAGAGAAAAATTATACGCTCAGACCGGGACTTGAACCCGGGACCCTTGGTTCTCTAGACCAAGTGCTCTACCAACTGAGCTACCTGAGCAAGTACCGATCTAAACGCAAATCTTTCTCTATATACATTGTAATTCCCGTCCACCAGATGCTATGAAGCCATGCTTCTATCTTGCAAATGGGGGCTCCTTTATTAAGAAGACATATTTGGGAATTATACATTACAGCCAGTACGGCTTTTTCGATGTTATTATTATTGATTTCTTACATCTCAATGATGGATAAATCATATTTGAAGAGAAAAATTATACGCTCAGACCGGGACTTGAACCCGGGACCCTTGGTTCTCTAGACCAAGTGCTCTACCAACTGAGCTACCTGAGCAAGTACCGATCTAAACGCAAATCTTTCTCTATATACATTGTAATTCCCGTCCACCAGATGCTATGAAGCCATGCTTCTATCTTGCAAATGGGGGCTCCTTTATTAAGAAGACATATTTGGGAATTATACATTACAGCCAGTACGGCTTTTTCGATGTATTATTATTGATTTCTTACATCTCAATGATGGATAAATCATATTTGAAGAGAAAAAATTATACGCTCAGACCGGGACTTGAACCCGGGACCCTTGGTTCTCTAGACCAAGTGCTCTACCAACTGAGCTACCTGAGCAAGTACCGATCTAAACGCAAATCTTTCTCTATATACATTGTAATTCCCGTCCACCAGATGCTATGAAGCCATGCTTCTATCTTGCAAATGGGGGCTCCTTTATTAAGAAGACATATTTGGGAATTATACATTACAGCCAGTACGGCTTTTTCGATGTTATTATTATTGATTTCTTACATCTCAATGATGGATAAATCATATTTGAAGAGAAAAATTATACGCTCAGACCGGGACTTGAACCCGGGACCCTTGGTTCTCTAGAACAAGTGCTCTACCAACTGAGCTACCTGAGCAAGTACCGATCTAAACGCAAATCTTTCTCTATATACATTGTAATTCCCGTCCACCAGATGCTATGAAGCCATGCTTCTATCTTGCAAATGGGGGCTCCTTTATTAAGAAGACATATTTGGGAATTATACATTACAGCCAGTACGGCTTTTTCGATGTTATTATTATTGATTTCTTACATCTCAATGATGGATAAATCATATTTGAAGAGAAAAATTATACGCTCAGACCGGGACTTGAACCCGGGACCCTTGGTTCTCTAGACCAAGTGCTCTACCAACTGAGCTACCTGAGCAAGTACCGATCTAAACGCAAATCTTTCTCTATATACATTGTAATTCCCGTCCACCAGATGCTATGAAGCCATGCTTCTATCTTGCAATGGGGGCTCCTTTATTAAGAAGACATATTTGGGAATTATACATTACAGCCAGTACGGCTTTTTCGATGTTATTATTATTGATTTCTTACATCTCAATGATGGATAAATCATATTTGAAGAGAAAAATTATACGCTCAGACCGGGACTTGAACCCGGGACCCTTGGTTCTCTAGACCAAGTGCTCTACCAACTGAGCTACCTGAGCAAGTACCGATCTAAACGCAAATCTTTCTCTATATACATTGTAATTCCCGTCCACCAGATGCTATGAAGCCATGCTTCTATCTTGCAAATGGGGGCTCCTTTATTAAGAAGACATATTTGGGAATTATACATTACAGCCAGTACGGCTTTTTCGATGTTATTATTATTGATTTCTTACATCTCAATGATGGATAAATCATATTTGAAGAGAAAAATTATACGCTCAGACCGGGACTTGAACCCGGGACCCTTGGTTCTCTAGACCAAGTGCTCTACCAACTGAGCTACCGGGTTCAAGTCCCGGTCTGAGCGTATAATTTTTCTCTTCAAATATGATTTATCCATCATTGAGATGTAAGAAATCAATAATAATAACATCGAAAAAGCCGTACTGGCTGTAATGTATAATTCCCAAATATGTCTTCTTAATAAAGGAGCCCCCATTTGCAAGATAGAAGCATGGCTTCATAGCATCTGGTGGACGGGAATTACAATGTATATAGAGAAAGATTTGCGTTTAGATCGGTACTTGCTCAGGTAGCTCAGTTGGTAGAGCACTTGTTCTAGAGAACCAAGGGTCCCGGGTTCAAGTCCCGGTCTGAGCGTATAATTTTTCTCTTCAAATATGATTTATCCATCATTGAGATGTAAGAAATCAATAATAATAACATCGAAAAAGCCGTACTGGCTGTAATGTATAATTCCCAAATATGTCTTCTTAATAAAGGAGCCCCCATTGCAAGATAGAAGCATGGCTTCATAGCATCTGGTGGACGGGAATTACAATGTATATAGAGAAAGATTTGCGTTTAGATCGGTACTTGCTCAGGTAGCTCAGTTGGTAGAGCACTTGGTCTAGAGAACCAAGGGTCCCGGGTTCAAGTCCCGGTCTGAGCGTATAATTTTTCTCTTCAAATATGATTTATCCATCATTGAGATGTAAGAAATCAATAATAATAACATCGAAAAAGCCGTACTGGCTGTAATGTATAATTCCCAAATATGTCTTCTTAATAAAGGAGCCCCCATTTGCAAGATAGAAGCATGGCTTCATAGCATCTGGTGGACGGGAATTACAATGTATATAGAGAAAGATTTGCGTTTAGATCGGTACTTGCTCAGGTAGCTCAGTTGGTAGAGCACTTGGTCTAGAGAACCAAGGGTCCCGGGTTCAAGTCCCGGTCTGAGCGTATAATTTTTCTCTTCAAATATGATTTATCCATCATTGAGATGTAAGAAATCAATAATAATAACATCGAAAAAGCCGTACTGGCTGTAATGTATAATTCCCAAATATGTCTTCTTAATAAAGGAGCCCCCATTTGCAAGATAGAAGCATGGCTTCATAGCATCTGGTGGACGGGAATTACAATGTATATAGAGAAAGATTTGCGTTTAGATCGGTACTTGCTCAGGTAGCTCAGTTGGTAGAGCACTTGGTCTAGAGAACCAAGGGTCCCGGGTTCAAGTCCCGGTCTGAGCGTATAATTTTTCTCTTCAAAAATTATTATTATTATTTTACGCCCTTAAAAGTGAATGACTCGAGTGGGTACGAATCCACGAGCCGCTGAACCAAATTGGAGTATGTTAACCACTAATCCAGCTGGACAAATTGTAAGTTGGTCTCGGATTATGAAACTCAGAGACCAGAATTTGCATGAGACAAGTTATATTTTTCTTTGAATTTCATCATTGGCTTTCTATTCACTTTTACTGTATATTTCCCAACAACTGAGACCTATATAATGTAAACACTTATAAAATGTGTACAAAAATATTAGCTTTATATAGTGCTGCTAATTGCGGTATGAATAAAAATTGTAATTTCATTGTGATGTTAATAACATGAGATATCAAAGAGCACCGTTAAGGAAACTGGGTAGTGATTTACACATAATAAATTAATTTTATTTCCAAAATTATATTTCAATGTTTCTCAGCTTGTATTGCTGATAACTAATTGACAATTTGTATAGATATGCTCTGAAACGTTGTGCATCCAATGGTATAAGACACAATTAATTATTTTTGTATCTAAATTAATTACAACATGTTAACTGATGGTCTATTTTCCAACATTTTAAAATATATATTTAATTTCAAGTGCACTTTTCTTCAATATTTTTTGTTCAAATTCCTTCATTTTTATAATTTGTGAAATGATGCTTGTTCTCAATTCTAAAACCAAAGTTATTTAAATACTTCACTCTGAAGGTCAATATAAAAAATATTTAATTTGATTAACTTTTTAAAAAAAATATTTTCTCTAACTAAATATTTTATTTTTTACGTTATGTGTGACGTATTTAAATAACTTTGGCTTTAGAATTGAGAACAGACATAATTTAAGTAAGTAAAGTAATCCCACTACAGGCCTCAGGAGGCCCTTTTTCTGAACAATCGGCACTTGATGTCAGCCGGGTTGTCAGCCCTGCGTGACGGCCGCCTTTACCCCCAGAACAAGTGTCTGGTACTCATTTGAGGTAGAGGCTGAGTTGACCCTAGGGCCATAGTGCCGCCAGAAGTTTGGGTCAGTTTAAAAATCCTGAACTCACCGGGACTTGAACCCTCGACCTTCCGGCTTGTAGTACAGTGCCTTAACCACTACGCTACGGCGTGTCCCCCGACATTTAACAAAGTTAAAAGAATTTGACTAGAACATATTGAAGAAAAGTGAACTTGAAATTAAATATATATTTTAAAATGTTAGAAAATAGGTAACATGTTGTAATTACTTTAGATACAAAACAAAATTAATTGTGTCTTATACCATTGGATGCACAAAGTTTCAGAGTATGTCTATACAAATTTTCAATTAGTTATTAGCAATAAAAGCTGAGAAACATTGAAATATACTTTTGGACATAAAATTAATTTATTAATAAGTTATTAACTGACATATATTTTAACTTTTTACAATTTCTTAAAAATTTTAATTAACAACATAAATTGGTAGTTAAAAACGGCATTAGTAGGCTATTGTTTTAAAATCACAGAATTGTAGACAAATTGTTATACGTGAACTTGTACACAAAATTATATTTTTTAACTTTAAAATTGAACTTAACTTATAAATAAACTTCATGCATTTTTTATTTTTTCTTTCAGTAATTTCCTCTTAAGCTGCGCTTATTAATTTTCCTTTTAAAAATGTAATGTTTTCTCTTTACTTTATTATAACCTCTCCCTTTACAGCTACGTTTACATGCTCCACGCCACCCGGCCTTACGGGAACATGAATTGTCGGGAGAAGGTTTGTATAATGATAATAATAATAATAATAATAATAATAATAATAATAATAATAATAATAATAATAATAATAATAATAATAACGATAATAATAATAATAATAATCTATCTATCTTCGGGTTTTTACAGCTGCTGCCGTCTTCCCGTGCCAAACCTCCAAAGCCTACGGTCTTGGGCATCTTCGATGCTTAGCCCTCTAGCTTGCATTACTGTCTTCATGTTTTCCTTCCATGTTAACCTTGGTCTCCCTCTTTTCTTCTTTCTGTTCGGATGCCATTCATATAGTTGCTTCGGCCATCGCTCATCTTCCATTCTTAAAATATGTCCTAACCACTTTAATTCTTTCTCCTCGATTCTTTCAATTATGCTTTCTTCTGCTTCCATTATGTTTCTAATTTCCTTATTTGTGACATGTTCTAATTTAGACTTTCTGGCACTTCTTCGTAAATAATCAATTTCTAGAGCTATTAGTCTATTCTTGTTGTACTTATTGATTGTTCATACCTCACTTCCATACATTGCAACAGATTCCACTAATGTTTTACCAATATATTTTTTGTCTTTCCAAATATGCTTATCCCACCATAGGGAATTTAACGATGATATTATTTTGCTACTCAATTCAATTCTATGTTTTATGTTCTCATTGCCTATACCTTCAATGTTATCCATAATTATTCCCAAATATTTAGTTTGTTTCACTTGCTTTTGGATTCCTTCTTCCAATATTAAATGTTCTCTTTCATTGCTATTTATTGCCAGATATTCTGTTTTTTGTAAATTTACTGTGAGACCCTATGATTCATATGTGTTTTTCAACCTTTTTATCATGAATTCCATATCAAATTTGTCTTGCGCTAAAACCAGTTGATCATCGGCAAATTGTAATGTCAGCAAAAATCTGTTGCCTATTGGGATCCCCATACCTTTGCAGCTTTGTTTCCATTTCATTAATATAAATTCTACATAAATATTAAATAAAATTGGTGATAGAATAATAATAATAATAATAATAATAATAATAATAATAATAATAATAATCCATCTATACATACCAATTCTGCCAGAGAGCCGGTCTTTCACTGCATTTTCATGCTACGTTTTGCAGCTTTATTAGGAAATTATAGGTGTGGTAGCTTTTCACACTGTGAAGGATGATGATGGCTGGATGATAATAATAATAATAATAATAATAATAATAATAATATATTATTATATTATTATTATTATTATTATTATTATTATTATTATTATTATTATTATTATTATTATTATTATTATTATTAAGTTTTATTTATTATGGCAGAATTAAGACCATAAGGCTTATACAAATATACAAAATACATATATAGGCTATTAAAGCAAATATAAATTTGGATTGAAAATCAGATTGGTCGGTACTAGTATTTGAATTAATGCTCTTCCAATTATGAGTCTCATATTCTCAAAATTCAGTCAACTTGCTGGGCATTTCCAAAATTTCATTATATATGTATATATTTATTTATATAAATATACATCAGAGATAGCGACGTCAGAAGATATAAATATTGAATGGCAAAATATATCAAATGTAATACATAAAACAGCAAATGAGATATTAGGAAAGAAAAATAGAATAAGAATTAGGAAGGGCTTGAGAACTTGGAATGCGAATATACAAAATGCAGTGAATGAAAAACAAAAAGCATACCATACATACTTACGACTGAAAACAGAAGAATCTTATGAAGAATATAAAATGAAAAGGAGAATTGCTAAAAGCATTATAAGAAAAGCCCATCAGGAGTCATGGGATAAATTTATAAGCTCAGTAGAACATGATATGTATGGAAGACAAGAAATAGGTTATAAATTAGTGAAACATTTAAATCAGACTGAGAAAGATTCTGCCAGATTGAATATAATCCCAGAACAAGAATGGATCCAACATTATGAAAAACTTTGGAAAAAGGAGGAAATTGAAGGAAAAGAGAACAATGAGGAAGAAATAAAAGTGGAAAATATTGATGTAATTGACATAAATGAATTAGAAATGGCTTTGAAAACCACTAAGAATAGGAAAGCAACAGGTTTAGATAATATAAATATGGAGTTAGTCAAATATAGTGGAATATTGTGTAAACTACGAATACTTCATCTAATTAATATATGTTGGCAGACCTATGTGATTCCAACCACCTGGAAAACAGCAATTGTGAAGAATGTATTCAAAAGAGGAGACCGGAGAAATTGCGAGAATTACAGAGGGATTATCTTAATGAATACTGGCTACAAGATATATACAAAAATAATAAATAATAGATTGAGAAACATAACAGAAGTAATAATAAATGAAAATCAAAGTGGATTCAGAAAGGGAAGGTCATGTATAGACAATGTCTTTACACTGAAACAACTCATAGAAAAGAGAAGAGAACAAACTTAGAAACTCACATAGGATTTATAGATTTGGATAAGGCCTTCGATCGAGTAAACAGACAAAAATGATGGGAAATATTAAGAATGAAAGGATACCCGCTGTGCCTTGTTGAAACAATAAAGACATTATATGAAGACACAAAATATAATTATAGATACCGGATTCAAAAGAACAGATGAAATCAAAACAAATACTGGATTACGACAAGGATGTAGTTTATCACCCACTTTGTTTAATATATATATATAATATATATATATATATAGACGATATTTTTAATAAATGGAAAGTTTTAGTAAATCCAGGAATAAGAATGGATAATAAAATGTGCATAAATAATCTTCTATTTGCTGACGATGTAATCATAACACAGAAAAATGAAGACGACTTACAGAAATCAATGCATGCATTAAATGAAATATGTAAATTATACGATCTAAAGATTTCTGTAAGGAAAACGAAGACCATGGCTTTTAGAGGAAGAGATCCAGTGAGATCCAAAATTATTTTAGAAAATCAAAGTATAGAACAGGTGTCTAGTTTCAAATATTTGGGCTGTGATGTTGGCTACAATGTGGAAAGAGATATTGACTCCAAAATAAATAAATTTCAGACGGTGTATGGAACAATACAGAGAACATTCAAAAATAAAATTAGAAAAGAAACCAAGATAAAAATACACTTGTGTCCAAAAGTTAAGGATAATTAGTTCATTTGCCGACTTATTATAAAGCATTTGTCAGAATAATACAAAATTTGGTAAGGGTATGTCACAGATAATTAGAAACATGGCACGAAAGAAACAATGGCATGAATACGTCATTCACTTGTCATTTTCACAACAAACGAAAAATGTATTTCAGAATTCGAACATAAAAGTTGAACAACAATGGTTCAAATGATTAGTATGGGGTGTGATTACCCCTGACAGCTACACAAGACTCACATCGACGTGGCATACTAGTGATGAGGTTGTTCAGGAGTTCGATGCTCAGCAAATTCCACTCCTCATGAAGAGCAATGTGAAGGTCTTGAAGTGTCCTCGGAGGAGGCTGACGAGATGCAATTTGTCTCCCTAAGGCATCCCATGCATGCTCTATAGGATTCATATCCGGAGACCTCGCTGGCCACTCCATACGCTGGATATCTCCTCCTGAAGAAACTCATCCACCAGTTGTGACCTGTGAGGTCGGGCATTGTCATCCATGAATATAAATTCTGGACCCACAGCTCCCCTGAAAAGTCTTACATGAGGTTCCAGGATCTCTTCTCTATACCGCTGAGCATTAACAGTGCCACCTGCGAAGATGTGAAGCTCTGTGCGTGCATTCATCATTATACCTCCCCATACCAGGAGACCACCGCCACCAAATGGATGTCTTTCCATGATGTTCATGGGGTTGTAACGAGTTCCTTGCTCCCTCCAGATAGTCACGCGATGCGAATCACAGTTCAAGCTGAATCTGGACTCGTCTGTAAATAGCACGCTGCTCCACTGATTTAGAGTCCAGTCGCGATGTTCCTGACTCCACCGTAAACGTGCTCTCTTGTTATCAAGGGTGAGTGGGACGCACACTACAGGCCGTCTAGCATACAGACCAGCAGCTCTGAGTCTTCTATAGACAGTTTGTCTGGATACTCTGATACCTGAGGCGGCCGCAAGTTCTGAACTCAGTTGTCTGGCAGACATTGTTCGGTTTCTTCTTGCAGTTAACGCAAGATATCGATCCTGCTGAGGATTTGTAACTCTTGGACGACCTCCCACTGGTCTTCGCCTAACGTCTCCGGTCTCTTGGAACCGTCGCCATAACCTAGATATAACATTTTGTGGCACATTAAGTGCTATGGAGACTCAGTTTGTGTCTGTCCTGTTTCTAGCCGCCCAATAATTCTACCCCGAAGCAGAGGGTCCAGATGTTGTTTTTGTGCCATTTTACTGCAATCTGTTCTTACACTACATCAGATTATATCATAACTCTCTTTAAAAATGAAGATTTATGGAACAGGGCTTAACTGCAACAATGCAATTTTCATTTATAATTGCTATTAATTTTTTCATTGTTGAAGAGAGATTATAATTTAGTATGTAAACTAAACTAAATGTACTGAGAAACGTTTTGATAAATAATTTTTACTCCTTGCTCCTCTTTAAGCATTTTGATTTTCCGTTTTACAAATTATCCTAAACTTTTGGACACCAGTGTATATAATGTTATGGCGGTTCCCACAATATTGTATGGATGTGAAACTTGGGATCCAGTGAAAAAACAGAAGGATAGAATACAGACGGCGGAGATGAGGTTCATAAGACAAGTAAAAGGATGTACAAGACTTGATAGAATAAGAAATGAGGATATAAGAGAAGAATTGAAAATACAGCCTTTATTGGATAAAGTCACGAATTACAGACAGAAATGGATTGATCACATGGATGGAATGAGTAAGGAGAGATATCCATTGTTAGCAAGAAATTATCAAGCAAGAGGAAGACGTGATGTTGGAAGACCTAGAAGACGTTGGGCTGATGCATTATGAAATCGGAACGGGCAATTGCCTAATCCCTGGAGTGATGATGATGATGATATTTATTCATTTAGCCTGGTGGAGTTAAGGCAATGTGGCCTTCTTTTCCACTCGCCAGGACAAACATGTTATGTTACATTCAAATACAAAAATCGCAATAATATTAAACTTAGATATTAATTTAATACACAAGTGATCTTCTTGGTGATATAATATTAAAATATATATGTAGTCAATATGCCCATTTCACCAATTAATGTTTTAAAATGGTCAACAAGTTTCTACAGCCAAGCTGTCATTCTCAAGACCAGATATTGACTGAAGACAGAATTGATAATAAGTAAAGAAACAAATTCAGTTAAAAACAAACTACGTCACATGACGCAATCATTCATAAGTGAACAATAAAACATACTAAAACTAATCCTCTTTTGTTTCAATTAGAGAAAAGAGGGCGCTGTACGGAATAGGGCCCTTGTCTTTATTCATTATTTTATCCTTATTTTTATAAATTTCCAAACTTTCAAGGACGTTAAGGAATTTTTTTAGTTCACCGTCTTACTACTTTTCCGTTAAGTAAAAATAGATATAATAAGGAATTACAAACCATTAAAGATATCGCTAAGTGTAATGGTTTCAATGGAAATATTATTGATAATTTGATTCGTAAATTTGAATTTAGAAAACTTATTACTGATTCTACAGCCTTCCATTCTCCTATTAATAAAGCTAATTTTGCAATTTTGCCGTACGTTCCCTCTTTAACTAGAGGTTTGAACAAGATATTCAAAGGACTAGATACTAAATTGATTTTTACTTCCACTTTGACATTAAATAGTGTACTTGGAAACCCTAAAGATAAAGTCGATTGTATAGAGAAATCCGTATTTATGAAATTGGATGCAATGACTGTGACTTGAAATATGTTGGGCAAACCAGAAGATCCATTTTAACTAGATTTAATGAACATATTGCCCATTTCAGACTCAACAGAATTGAAAAATCTGGAGTTGCCCAACATATTTCTGAGTACGGTAATGCTATCAATAAAAGTAACCTTAGGCTGGTTCGTTCGGTCATGGATTTCAAATTCCTTAACGTCCTTGAAAGTTTGGAAATTTATAAAAATAAGGATAAAATAATGAATAAAGACAAGGGGCCCTATTCCGTACAGCGCCCTCTTTTCTCTAATTGAAACAAAAGAGGATTAGTTTTAGTATGTTTTATTGTTCACTTATGAATGATTGCGTCATGTGACGTAGTTTGTTTTTTAACTGAATTTGTTTCTTTACTTATTATCAATTCTGTCTTCAGTCAATATCTGGTCTTGAGAATGACAGCTTGGCTGTAGAAACTTGTTGACCATTTTAAAACATTAATTGGTGAAATGGGCATATTGACTACATATATATTTTAGATATTAATAATATTAGATATGGCCAAACTAAACAATGATAAAAAGAAGGTCTAATAAAGACAATTAAAACCAATAAAAAAAATATATATATACACACACATACACAATGGAAGAACAGCTCGAATCTACTAAGCCTATACATGAGAAAAAATATATAGGCCTATACAAAGAAATTAAACTCTAATCTATCTTTTATAAATTGGCCTATATAATACAATAGGTAGAAATGTTGATAAATCTCAATACTATTTTTAATAAGTAGAGAAAAAATAATTATTAATTGTTAAAAATATTATTGGTGAGATGTTTCTGTATTTACTATAGCCTATAAGGAGATTCATTTGTTGTAAATACAGATACAAAAAATGGAATTCGAGCTCTGATGGGATAAGGTAACGATATGTAATAAAGAAGGTAGGCATACCTTGATAGATTATGACTGCTCAGATGAAAACTTTTTTTTTCCCCTTCCTTTCCGTCCTTTGAGAAAAATAAGGTAAAGAGAAGGCATTGTTTAACATTCTGAGTAGACAACAAAGATAGTAGTTATTGGATGGGAGGGGACACCTCTTTGCAATCCCTCGGGATATAGTTATTAATATCTAACATCTAGCTCATGCCTTCCCAATAATAACTTACCTAATCAAATTGCGCCCCCAACATTGTTTCCTCCCATGACGTCCAACTATTGGTGGGATATCCGACGCCTTCCCTTCTATCTACCAATGAATAGGGTGGAATTGGGCGGGGCGAGACGCTACATCCTGACGTTATGGGGGATGCGTCTCTACAGAACGACGCTGTTAGCTGACATGGCTGGACCATTCCTGTCACCGCTTCCTGGAGATCTTCTCTCCGAATACATGTTCGGTCGTCGTCGACAAGTAAGTTTCATTATACAATTAAAAATAATTAGTATTTTTATTAGAGTCAACTTTCAATTTCTTGATTTATTTCACAGTTATCAGTTGATTTACTAGACTTTATTTCATTGCCATTAGAGAAGGGAATTATATGAAATTACACTTTTTAAACTGTTAGTCAGAGAGCATTGATGCGAAGAACTATTTTTACATTTTATGATACGTTAAATCGAACGGGACTTAAAAATACATATTTCATAATATTTTGCAAAATGAACATATTTTAATGAATATTTCATATTCCTTCATATTCCAGTGCTGAAAATAAACAGGTCTTACTCCACATTTTGTGAAATTAGTTTTTGAAGGTAAGACCGTCTTTAGTCCCAATGAAATAAAGCTACCAAATGAAGCACCGTACACGTAGGCCTATGCTTCTTTAACATCGCTTCATGTAGAGCTTTATACATATAAAGGTAAAGTGATCCCACTACAGGCCTTAGAGGCCCTTCGAGTAGTAGGAAGGTCAGGCTCCCGCATATCTATACAAGCGGCACTTGATGTCAACCAGGGTTGTCAGCCTTGCGTGACGGCCGCCTTTACACCCCAGGGGCTGTTACTCTTTTCCGTTAGAGGCTGAGTCGACCATTGGGCCGTGGTACCGCCAGAAGAGGTTTGGATCAGTTTAAAATCCTGACCCCACCGGAACTCGAACCATCGACCTTCCAGTTTGTATGTATTGCCTTAACTAATTACGTTACGGAGTGCCCCACTTTATACATACAAGCCTAAGTGTTGTTAATATATTAAATTTGCTTTTAAATCATTACCATTATATTTTATTTTGGGTTGGAACTGATGGAAAAAAATAATACAAAGGTAGCGATCTGAATCTTGATTTAATTAGTCACATTGTTTCATTTTTGTCTTGGTATCTTCATATATATATATATATATATATATATATATATATATATATATATATATATAATTGTTTTAGAAAATAGTAGCTTCATAAAATGTTTGTGTCATTTTCATATGTTTCGTACTTTGTTATTATGTTATCGTATATTGGTATAGTTTTCTTCATATATGTCTAAATTATTGTTTTAATTACCATAAATAGAGATTGAAATTTTATACACCAAAAATTTTAAGTAGTCTACTTATTTTGTACATGTTTAAATAAGAAAAGTGCTAAAACTGGAAAAAAATATTTTCAAATTTTGCACCTCTCTAAACAGCATATCTTAATCGACACCTCTAGTTTCCTTATTCTAACAACAATACAATACACATAAATAACGAATCTTAAATTATGTTCTGATGTATTATGTCATATTAATAAAGAGTAAATGTATGATGTAATTATGTACTTTTCCCACACGTCCAACTGAATCGCCAGAAAAAAAGTAGCAAGGCTACTGAATACTATTAAGATAAAGTTTTGAGTTGTATTTTGTGAAACGTTCTAAAATACGTACTTATAGAGAATTTAACCAAACTATTTATTTAAATGACGTTTGAAAAATATATAATTTTTTCGGGAAAAATTTGATAATATTTTTTCATATGTTTTTTTTTATGTTTTTAATGTGAAATAAAACTTTGAATTTCACTTGTCGGACCTGGATCAGGAATTAAACTTTGTTAGAGATACAAATTTACATATGTAGAAAATCATAGCCTATATTTAATTCATAAATGGTTTATTTATTTTACCTGATGGAGTTAAGACCATAAGGTCTTGTCTTCTCCACTTCACCAGGATTAAATTATACATATAATAACAATTGTGAATTATCTACAACTTGATTGATAATATACAGATGACAAGGAAAGAACAAAAATATTAAAATAATAATAATAATAATAATAATAATATAATACTTACTTACTCACTGGCACTATCGAACCCGTAGGTTCATGGCCGCGCGGACATAAGCACTCCATATATCCCTATCCTGAGCTAATGCTTTCTAATCATTCCCTGTATAATCTACTTCCCTCAAACCATAGTTAATGTTATTCTCCCACCTCATTCTTGGTCTACCAACTGGGCGTTTTCCCTCTGGCTTTCCTACAAGAAGCTTCCATGCAACTCTTTCATTCCCCATACGTTCAACATGTCCTGCCCATCGCAGTCTACGAGACTTAACTGTTATTATTATATCTGGCTTCCTAAAAAGACCATGTAGTTCATTGTTAAGTAGTCTTCTCCATTCACCTGTCTGTTCATCTCTCTTTGGTCCAAAAATTTTCCTAAGTACTTTATTTTTCCTAAGTACTTATTCTCAAATACTTGTAATCTCCTTTCCTCCCTTAAAGTAAGAGTCCATGTTTCGCACCCATATAATATAACTGGTAGAATAATAGTTTTATATATTTTCAGTTTAACGTTTTTTGAAAGGAGTTGCGACATCAAGAGTCTCTGCAATGCATAATAGCACGCATTTCCAGAATTGAGCCTATGTTTAATTTCTTTGTGCATCTCATTCCTATTTGTGATTATTGTTCCTAGGTATTTGAATTCAGCCACTTCCTCAAAACTTCCCTCATTTGTCATTAGCTGTCCATTTCCATTATATAATGAATTTATACGTATAATAATAATAATAATAATAATAATAATAATAATAATAATAATAATAATAATAATAATAATATAAATAATAATAACATATACTTTGATTAAATAATTGTCTTAGTAAAAAAAGTGCATATCATAAAAAATAATACCTAGAACATTGTTATATATTATATTGTGTAAGGAAATATTTAGTGAGTTTTTTAAACTGTTTTTTAGTCGGGCAGTCTTTGATATAAGAGGGGTTAGAATTCCAGAGTCGTGTAGCTGAAACAAGGAAGGATGAGGAGTAGTGAAATGTTTGATGTAGAAGTACAGCTAGAGTTCAATTTTCTCTGGAACTTGTACTTAAGTTTTGATGGGAATATAGTGAATGGAAACGAGTAGAAATATAAAGGGATGGTGAGATGGACAAAGTGTTGTATTAGAAACAGAGGCAATATTTACATACAAGTCTGGTGCTCAAATCTTTACCATAATTTAAAGGCATTTTATCCTTTCTTTCCTTAGGTGGTACCACGCTCAAATTCTATTTAAATTTAATTTTTACTTCAAAGTAATTATTCACCCATAACTTCAAGACAATTGACAAAAATATTCGCTTACTTTTTAAGTTCCACCAGTTCCGATCAAACCCGGCCGGGATAAATGCCTTTTTTTTCAGGCCGTAAAAATGCTAAATGTGGCTTCCGTTTTAAGATGAGTAAACTAGTGGGTCCCGTATCGTAGAATTACTGAATGGAAAATAATCTCATGCCTGAAATAAAATACTTCTGAATAAGAATTTGTCGGTTCTTTGACGCCTAGATTCTGAAATTCCCTTCCCTCATATTCTGGATTTCCCTCCCCTCGTATATCAAGGACTGCCCGACTCAAAAACTGTTCAAGAAAAAACTCACTACGTATTTCCTTTGACAATATAATACATAGGCCTAACCGTGTTTCATGTATAATTTTATTATTCCTTTATATTTTAAACTTCCTTTACCAAGTCAATTACTTAATCAAATTATAGGTTATTAATATTGTTATTATTATTATTATTATTATTATTATTATTATTATTATTATTACAAATTTTATTTTTTTCCATTGTCAAATTTATATTGTGTAGCCTGTCTATATCTATTATGTATCATTAATTATGTAGATAATTCATAATTACTTTTATTATATGCATAATTTAACCCTGGTGAAGTGGAAGAGAAGACCTTACGGCCTTAACCTCCATTAGGTGAAATAAATAAAATAAATAAATATATTTAAATTGTGACGCTGGTCACCTAAGTTGTTAAAAAGTGTTAAAAATACTGATTAACTCGTTTCTTTAACTTCTCAGTTATTCTTTTGACTACTTGATAATTTAAATATCCTATTATTTCCATTAGGCTATATCTTCTAAAATTGTAAACCGACGTATTTATCCTATCTATTCATTTATCAGGTTTCATAATGTTTTAAAATATCTTCCTGCTCCCATTTAATCTCATATCATTCTCCTCCACAACTCTCGGTCATATCAATCTCCATCGTCCAATCCTTTTTCCCTAATGCTGCTCAAAACACCATCAACCCAGGATATTTTTGGTCGTCCTATTTTTCTTCTACTATGTGGCACCCATTTTAGTATTTTTTCTTGTCTGTGTGTTCTGTCATTATTTTTACGTAACCATACCATTTTTAATTGTTTTTTTATGAAATCCACAATTAAAGTTTGAACATTAATATTTTGTTTAATTACACTGTTTCTTATTTTACCTCTTCTAGAAATTCCAGCCGAACGCCTACAAAAATTCATTTCTGCAGAATTTAATTTACTTATTGTTTGTTATTCATCTATTTTTTCCTTAAAATTTACCATTAAATATTGGTTTATGGAAGGTTTAATTAATGGATAATAATACTATGTGAATTTGGAATATAATAAAAAATATTTGAACTACGAAATTATGGCAATGCTTCAATTAATATATTTTAATATTTATGTTGTCCACTGCTGTGATCTCGAGGTAGCGTGCTGCATTGTCAGGCAATGGGCCCGGGTTCGATTCCCAGTCGGGACAAACTCCTAGGTGAAGTTTTTCGGGGTTTTTCCTCACCTGTAAGGCAAATGTAAGGAAGCTTAGGGCCCAACGGTCCCCGAAAATCATCCGGGCATCATCCTTATCATTATCATCATCATCATCCTTCACCGGTGTGGAAAGCAACGGGAAGCTACCACACACATAATTCCCTAGTAAAGCTGCAAAGCATAGCATGAAAATATTATGATTGCAGTGAAAGACCTGCCCTCGGACATAATTACTATGGAATTGAATTATTTATGTTAAAGAACACACCGTTTTTGTGATTCCAGTCTCCGCTTTAATCCTGCGCAGAAAAATCTTCTTCCAGCCATATTTCCTTCTTATATCTCTTATAATTTCTTCTTGAGAGCCTTACATTTTCTTCTCTCCAGTGGATTCCATTTCAAAAAGCTTTGTTGGATCATTTAAAGTATTTTCCTCCAAACATTTTGCTACTTCAAGCAATTCCCGTTTTATATTGTAGTTCAAACAATAACTTGTTATTTTTTTAAGCCGTGGGAAACGTTATTACTCAGAACTAGTAGACTATGTATAAACTCAACGTAGTATTATTTTTTATGAAATAAAACTTATTTAAATCGATATCTGAAGGCAACATTAAAAAAAATAGAGTAAACCATGGGCATATAATTTTGGAAGATTAATGGAAAAAATGAAATATCGAAATTATTTAGAACTGAAAAAATCAGCTGAGAGAACAGCGGGCGAGGAAATGTTAATAATTTTATTTAACGGCGCTATATATATGTCCATCGCTGTGGTATCGAGGTAGCGTGCTGCCTTGTCACGCAGCGGGCCCGGGTTCGATCCCGGTCGGGGCAGTTTTCCTGGGTGAGGTTTTTATCGGGGTTTTTCCTCACCTGTAAGACAAATGTCAGGAAAACTTTAAGGCCCAAACAGTCCCCGAAATCATATGACCATCATCATCATCATCCTTATCATTATCATCATCATCATCATCCTTCACCGGTGTGGAAAGCAACGGGAAGCTACCACAACTACAATTCCCTAGTAAAGCTGCAAGCATAGCATGGAAATACTATGATTGCAGTGAAGGACCTGACTTCGGGCAGAATTACTATGGATGTATATATATATATATATGTGTGTGTGTGTGTGTGTGTGTGTTATATTGTAGATTTTCGTGGATATAAATAAGATTAAGAAAGGTTTCTTGGGTTTTCCGCGTCATGAATTCAAGGTTGGTCTCTGGCCACTGATTCCGACTTTTCGACAAGATAATAATAATAATAATAATAATAATAATAATAATAATAATAATAATAATAATAATAATAATAATAATAATATAATAATCTAATAATAACAATAATAATAACAATAATATAAGATAAAGCTACACTGTTTAGGGATGGAACTGAATTTACAAACAGCTGACTTATAAAATGGTCTATTAGTAATATTAAGTCCACAGCTGTGGTCTCGAGGTAGCGTGCTGCCTTGTCACGCAGCGGGCCTGGGTTCGATTCCCTGTCGGGACATGCTCCTGTAAGACAATTGTCAGGGAGCTTAGGGTCCAACAGTCCCCGAAAATCATCCAGCCATCATTATCATCCTTAACATTATCATCATCATCCTTCACCGGTGTGGAAAGCAACGGAAAGCTACCATACCTATAATTCCCTATTTATTGTAAAGCTGCAAAGCATAGCATCAAAATGCTATGATTGTAGTGAAGTACTGTACCTGCCCTCGGGCAGTACTATTAATGGATGGATAGTAATATAATTAAAGAACAATTAAAACATTTGATTTTTTTTTCATTTCACCGTGATTTACTTTTATGCCTAAATTTTAATCGGCATCGTGGCGGAAGTCGTTAATTGTCTTCAGTGCCTCAGTTCCACGTTCACTGCTCCATGAAGGGTTGCGTGGCGGACGAATCGAAGCCATGAGACAGATTTTTCTCAGGGTTTCTCCCATTTTCTTCTGCCAAAAAACTTTATTTCACCCCTTCTCCATACTCATTCCGTCCATTTAATTATATTTCGTCTGCCCATGCGATGGTTCAACAGGCACGGTCTGTAGGCATCCATTAATAAAATAACGGGATTATCTCATATCATCCCTTGACCTGAAATTATGCCGGACAGCAATAAAAGAATTGCATTCAGCTAACTGACTCACTGGCACTATTAAACTCAGGAGATTAATGGTCACGAAGACATGAACTCTCCATATATCCCTATCCTAAGGTAATGTTTTCCAGTCATCTCCTATATAATCCACCTCTGGTGAATTCCATGATAACTGATGTAACAATTTAATCAAAATAAAATAACATTTCAGTTTTTTATACCTTCATATATCCCGCCGAGTAGTTAAGGCAAGAATCCTTGACTCAGAGCTACGGTACACGCGCTGGTTCGAGTCCCCATGGGGGAAGAAAATTACTCATGGAATTTCGGCCAGTATCGGACCGGTGCCAATCCAGCATCATGAGACATTTGGGTAGCTACAATAAGTAGCGCCTCCAGGTTGAGAAAACCAACTATAACGGCTGGGAGACCCGACATTCTTACCACATGTCAGCCCTATACTGAATGGATGATTGTATACTTCTGTGATGAACACATGTGGATGTGAGACCAGCAGCCTTCTGGTAGGATAAGGGTATTCTAGGCATGTCGCACCATGAAGTTGGAGTCAGATAGTATGAAATTACTTTTTCTCTTCAAAACATTCCAGGACAAATCAAAAGTCCCTCCGGGGTTTCGTGGGTTTCAACATAAAATATGAAGTTCATTTATATAAAAATGTATCTTAAAATGTCGTAACTGTAGAATGACAGCATGTTTTACAGATTGAGAGTAAAACAATAATCTCTGTGAAGTTTTCAATTTTATTTCAACAAGCGATTATGAATGTAGTAGCCTATATAGGCCTATAGAAGGAATTAAAAATATGTATTTTGAGTTTTATGTTCTAATACATTAATGACCGTTTACTGCACAGTTTATTATTCGCTGATGACCAGATTATAATAGGACAAGATAAAGAAGATATAGAATAGGCCTATATGATTAGAAAGTTGGTAGATGCATTTGAGGTAGGTGGACTGAAGATAAATTATATCAAAACAGAATATATGGTAATCGGAGCAAATTCAGAAGACCTAGAAATAAGTAATATGACAATTAAACGTGTTGAAGAATTTAAATATCTTGGATCTATAATACATAAATCTGGTACTTGTGAAAAATATATTATTAACAGAGTAAATTGTGCAAGGAAGGCGATTAGATCCCTGATTGACCTTTTAAACAGAAATTTGACCAAAAAAAAAAAAGAGATTATACAGACAATAATAGAATTACATATGGATCAGAAAGCTGGACAATAAATGAAAGGATGCAGAAAAGAATATTGGCGACAGAAATGGATGGATTACGGAGAAGTATGAGAATATCCAGGCTACAACATATTAGAAATACATATATCAGACAAGAAATGAATGCACAAGAAACTGTTATCAAAAGGATAACAAAGAGAACTTTACAGTGGTATGGACATGTACAACGGATGTCGGAAGACCAGTGGCCTAAAAAGGTGTTAGATTGGATGGTACCAGGCAGAAGGAAGAGGGGAAGAAGAGAAGAACATGGTATGAGGGAATATATGATGCCATGATGAAGAGTGGTATGGAAGAAGGACAATGGGAAGATAGGAATCTCTGGAATGCAGGAATCAAGGCGAACTGCTGTAAAGTGGAAAGCCTGTATTAAGTATTGAGTAACTATGTTCTAATCAACTTTTGTCGCTAATGAAGGCGAGTGACTAATGCATCTACGTGGTTTAATTAAAATAAATAACAATTCTTTGTTACATATCAGTTTGTTGCTATTATTCAACTTTTTGGATATAGGCATTTCGAAATATATTTAATAGTCCATATACTACTTTGGAAACAAGGAAGAAATTTTAATTTTCATGTGTTAGGCATATGTCAAATTCCACGTGGAATTCAGCCTCCCTCAAATAATTGTTAATGTCAAAAAAATAATTTCCGTATACGGATATGAAATAGTCAACTTATCGAATAGAATTGAGAAGATTATCTTTGACATGACGCAACAAAATATTATATTTTATATACGTATTTGAAGATGTTCAGGGAATATTAAAATACCATTAAAATGTAACATTTCCTTTATATAGATGTCATCGGCATGTTATTGGTATCAGAATGGTATGTATAGGCTATTTTAAAATTTGGTGCAAAAACTCATGAAAATTCAATTTTCAACTAATTCTGACGTAGATAATAATCTTCTTGTATCTTCTAAGCCCACGTTTCCTTTAACAGAGATTTAGGCGCTCTCCCCCTACAGGGAAGAATTTGAACCATACTAATTTAGTTACACTTGTTTTTGTGTAGATGCCATCGGAGTGGCCCGTGGTCAGCGTTCCGCCTCATACTGACAACTAGGAAACCAAGGTAGTACTAGGACGGGAAAAATCGGTAAATTTTGCTTAGAGGCCTTTCCGTTCAGGCCTAAGGATCTTTTACGAGCCTGAAAATCTTCAGACTCGGGACCCACGGCTTAAAGTCCCTCCCGGAGGACTTGCTCCTTGGATTTTTCCATCCTAAAAAATCCATCGACCCGGGCCGGGTTTGAACCCGCGACCCTCGGGACCAGAGGCAAGGAGCATAACCACTAGTGTATCGCGGTCGATTAAAATAATATAATTAAGTATATTTTTATTATTTTATAGTTGGACCTATAAAATCCGTATAATGTCATGGTCTTGGGGTAATTGCGTTACCTCGGATATAAGCGGGCCCGAGTTTGATCTCCGATCAGGACGTGTTTATTGGGTGAGTTTTTCGCGATTTTTTCTCATCTGTAAGACAGTGTCGGGAATCTTCAAAGCCCAAATAGTCCTCGAACACCATTTCTCCATCATAATCACCTTAGTGATGCCACCTTGACCACATACCATTCATGACATCTGCAAGCAAATAAGCGTAGCCTAACTAAATTAACTTAGTTTAGTAACTCCTAACAAAGGAGAGGCTAAGGGTCAACATTGGGTTGTTACGCGATTGTAGATAAAAAAAAATAGTATATTACGATGCGAGATTGGGAAGTGGTTTTTACAGAAGCGAGAAAAATGTTATTCTGTAAAATACTTCACAAACGTGCGTTGTAGGCCTACATTATTATTTTTTGCGCAATGGTGTTTTCTAAATAATAAATAATAGTAAAATAATAACATCTAACATTAACTATGATTTGAGGGAAGTAGATTATACAGGGAATGATTGGAAAACATTAGCTCAGGATAGGGATTATGGAGAGCTTATGTCCGCGCGGCCATGAACCTACGGGTTCGATAGTGCCAGTGAGTAAGTAAGTAAGTAAGTAAAATAATATATTTGTTGGAAATATTTTCGTTCATTATAAACAACTGACTAACATTAACAGTGTGGGCAATGTTTATTAGCTGAAACTACAGGAGGCCGTGACACCAATCAGTGATAAAATGGCGGCAAGTATGTACTTATTGTTTTATAGGCCTATTGTTTCAAATAAAGTTCAGTTCATTTAAAATGCAGTGATTTGTCTCGTATAATGTATATTAACATTACCTTTTGGATATTTTTTGTATAGGCCCTATACATTGTACATAGGCCTATATAGTATACATAGAGGGCAGTGGTTTTACTTCTTACACGTGGTTTGTAATATGTAATATTACAGTATAGTTATTTTATTACAGTATAGTTATTTAGGTTGGCAACCCTGAAATGTAGGAGATTGAACTTTCAATCATGGTTGCCACTGCTGTAGATACGACAAAACACACTATCACGCAAAAAATGCATTTATTTATTTAGAGAAAGAAATAGAGAGTTTCATTTGCATTTATTGAATTCTTGGTTTACCTATATCCTGTATAATTATAAAATGAAAGTGTTGTTTATATAATGTACTCTTGTATTTTTAGCGACGTAACCGAACCACTTTTACTCCACAACAGTTGCAAGAATTAGAATCTCTGTTCCAGAAGACGCATTATCCTGATGTATTTCTCCGCGAGGAAGTAGCTCTTAGGATTAATCTTTCAGAAGCAAGAGTGCAGGTAAATAAAACATCTTATTTAATTTAATTATAAAGTTGAATTACAGTAATTTAGGTCATGTCCCATGTTAAATGGACGGTCGACTGGACAGCAGTTGGTTGATAGGCCAAAGGCCTTCTAAGCCTCTCGCACCATAGAGTTTATATTATTATTATTATTATTATTATTATTATTATTATTATTATTATTATTATTATTATTATTATTATTCAGCTTCATGAATGAAATCTCATAAGACTTGTTCCGGTCTCATTCTTTAACACTGTTGAGTTCATCTTGTCTTCGGTTTCCCAAAATTTCTCCTAACTTTTTTGGGTTGTAGTTTATCATCAGTTTTCCTATGTAGTCATTCTTTTTACATTTTGTTTCAAATTAATTCTACCTTGTTTTGTTCTGTATATTAATTTAAATATGTTTAATTAGCGTCACTGTGATGATTGTCCAGCGGCTCGCTTTGTTTCCCCGCAGCTGTTAAATGCAATTAAATACAAAGATGCCGACTACCGCCACTATAATAATTCCGCATGTTAATCATTGTCAAGCATTGTCGCGCGGCACCCGCTCTTATATAAACGGACAACCATTACAATGAGGCGTATTACCTCCTTATATCTTTGCTTCTTTTTATCCATTAAGATATAGGCCTATCCTGCAACAATCTCATTAATTGCATTTATTATTATTATTATCATTATTATTATTATTATTATTATTATTATTATTATTATTATTATTATTATTATTAGATTGTTACAACTAACTTTTTTCCCCCGTTTCTAACTTCTATTTCCTTCTGTCAGATCAATCCTTCTTTTCCAATCCTTTCCTTTTCGCGCTTTTTGGATATTATTGTGTTTACTTTGTCACGATCTTTTTTTTTTTTTCCGGCTGACAATAATTTTAAATCCCTCTTTTAATATATTGAGTTGTTCATACTGTGTGCCCATATCACATTAACTTTCTTTTCATATTTTATCAATCATGTCTCTATTTCCTCCCGTAGCTTCTCTTTGCATTTAATCTAATTTTATTTTTCTACATCTTCTTAAAAAAATCATATCACTAGCCAGAAGTTTCTTCCTTGATCTACATTATTTTACATATCATAACTACAGTTACCACAATCCCTCTCGGAATAACATGTCTAGATATTGGTATCAAACACATTATGTTCATGGCCAACACAGGTATATCGCAGTCATTCATTATTTTTTAAAGGAAATATTATTCGATCTTCTTGGAATTGTATAATATTGATATAGAACACTTGATATTTCAGGTATGGTTCCAGAACCGAAGGGCAAAATGGAGGAAACAAGCAAGATTACAATTACTTCAAGATGCCTGGAGAATGCGATGTCTCAGTCTAGGAACTCCACCTCTACTTCTAAGTAAATAACACGTTTTTATAGTTGCGGAAACAACAAAAAATATAAAATCATGATCATTTTTCTTCGATTATTAGAACAACAGTCGTAATTTTTCAACTTTTTATTATTCACATGGAAACAATAAAAGTTATGGTCTTAAAACAGGCTTTGTTTTGAAATCGACTTTCAGTTATTTTATAGTTGACATGGGAACTGTACGAATTAAGGCACTATAGCAAAATAATGCGAACTTAAAATCTAATCGTTTATAAAATTTATTTTTTTCATAATACGTTAATATTCTAATTTTCGAGATCAGATAACAGTTGCGTACAATGCATTATATGTTATCCATTTTAGTAGAACTGAGTAGTGTTATTAAAGGTAATGAAGTTAGGCCTATTTGCCACATATGACTTTTAAAACGACCATGGATTATATATACGAGTAGGCCTATATATATAAACCATAAAATATGATGGCTTTCAGTTTTCATGGAAGCAATACAAATTATAAAATAAACGTAGATTTAATTGTTTATATTTGGCATTATTTTTAATTCAAGTGATGAACCTCATAATTGAGAATGCCTAGAGACAGATAATTGTATACAATTTTGATTATTCAATCGCATAAATTATTTCAATATTCATGCTTTAAACAGAAATATGAAAGAACTGACATATAAGCAATTTAGCAATTTTACTGATGTTATACCACTATTTAATATGTATATATATATATATATAATATATATATATATATATATCCACCGCTGTGGTCTCGAGGTAGCGTGCTGCCTTGTCACGCAGCGGGCCCGGGTTCGATCCCCGGTCGGGGCAGTTTCTCTGGGTGAGTTTTTTATCGGGGTTTTTTCTCACCTGTAAGACAAATGTCAGGAAAACTTTAAGGCCCAAACGGTCCCCAAAATCATATGTCCATCATCATCATCATCATCCTTCACCGGTGTGGAAAGCAACGGGAAGCTACTACACCTACAATTCCCTAGTAAAGCTGCAAGCATAGCATGAAAATGCTGATTGCAGTGAAGGACCTGCCTTCGGGCAGAATTAATATGGGTGTATATATATATATATATATATATATATATATATATATATACATATACATATACATATACATATACATAAAGACCGTGGTCATGATTTAGACATTGTTTTGAAATTAGTTGTCATCTATATATTAGGCCTAACAGAAATCAAATGGCCTTGTATTTTCAGTTTAATATATCAATAATGGAAACAATTGAGACCTATAGAAGCCAAAGGGTACGAGTGGCAAATTGATAATTTTGGAGTTGTGTGCAGATTTTAGTAGTCAAAGCAGATATTAATGAGTGGCCAATTGATACAAGTAAGAAATCATACTGGCGCTGAATTATAGTGGCTGTAAGACAATCACATATGGAGTGTCTCAACTGTGAACATCATTTACTCAAAACTGACCTTTTCTTTCTTACGCTCTTTGGCTTCTAAGTCTCGATTAAAATTATATAATCATGGTAACAGTTCAGACTTAGTTTTTTACAATTAACGATCATGAATTTTTTATATTTAAATTATTATCGTAGAAACATTTCTTTTTGCAATGACTGAATTAAGAATTAACATATTTTCACCATTCAGGTCGAGCATCGCACCCTGGACTTCCTCAACAAGAACCAGATTCTGCTTCTTCAAGTTTGAAGATGGCAACAAGTTGCAGTGACACTAGCGGATCGATTTGCAGAGACAGTTTCAGGATGATACACGGGTATAATAACACATTATGTAATTGAAATAACATTTCAAGTAACATATTTTCATTAAAATAATTATTATCAATGAGTGAATCACTAAGACTATAGCGTTTGAGAGGTCTCAATCCAAAATCCGGGGCCGAACAAATTTACATTTTTCTCTCTGATTATCTTCCATCTCTAAGGCAAATTCCAAGCTGGATTTATAGAATTTTTATTATGATGATCCAGGTACTTTATTATATTTATTAATAATGATAATAATGATCCATCCATAATAATTTTGCCCGAGGGCAGGTCTTTCACTGCAATCATAGCATTTTCATGCTATGCTTTGCAACTTTACTAGGAAATTATAGGTGTGGTAGCTACCTGTTGCTTTCCACACCGGTGAAGGATGATGATGATGGCCGGATGATTTTCGGGAATCGTTGGGCCCTAAGCTTCCTGACATTTGTCTTACAGGTGAGGAAAAACCCTGAAAAAACCTCACCTAGAAGCCTGTCTCGACTGGGAATCGAACCCGGGCCCGCTGCGTGATATAGGAGCACGCTAACTCAAGATCACAGCGGTAGACGTTGAATGATAATAATAATAATAATAATAATAATAATAATAATAATAATAATAATAATACTTAGGAACTCCTTCAGAAAATTTACGATAAACGCAACATTGAAAATACGCCATCTACTGGAAACAAGGATTCTAGACCGAACGAGTTGGCTCAGATGGTAGCGTTTAAGACTCGTATTCAGGATACCCCAGGTTCAAGCACCAGTATAGACGTAGGCCCTACCTGTCTGAGGTTTATTTTTGTTTTGTTTTTTTCCTCAGTCATCAAGCAAATTGTGGATATGAGTTATCAGTTGTTAAATGTAAACAGACATATTATATTCACAATTCAGTATTAAAATGAAGTAAGGGAATGAATGATTTCGGACCTTAATTAGAAATTGAATGAAACCCACCACTAACAAAATTAATCAGCCGTTCTTCTGAAATTTATCTTTCACTGATTATAGTGACTGGATTATTTATTTTCAGATGCGACACTGCCAATCGTAATTTTCGGAATATTACCAGATTACCAGCCTTCTTTATGCTCTCTGTCTCTCAGTTTAACATTTAAATTTAACCATACTAATTTTAGATGTATCTTTTTTTTTTTAATTTGGGAAAATTTTTGGACCAATGAGAGATGAAAAAAACAGACAAATGGAGACTACATAACAGTGAACTACATGATATTTATAGGAAATAAAATATAATAAAAACAGTTAAGTCTCGTAAATTGCGATGGGCAGGACATGTGCCAATAATGGGGAATGAGAGAGGGGAATGGAAACTTCTTGTAGAGAAACCAGAGGGGAAAGGTTAGTTGGTAGACCATGAATGAGGTGGGAGAATAACATTAAACTAACCATGATTTGAGGAAAGTACATTATACAAATGATGATTGGAAAATAATGACTCAGGATAGGGATGTATGGAAAGCTTATGTTTGCACAGCCATGAACCTTCAGGTTCGATAATGCCAGTGAGTTAGTTAGAGTCATCTGTTTTTCAATACATTTTAATTTAATAGAAATGTATAAAATTACAGATCGCTTGCTGCAACATCGTCATAACTCGAAAATCACGATTTTTCAGGAGAAGCATTTAAAGTTTTAAATACTGTCATTCCAAGTCTCCCTGTGATATTAACTAAAATATCGTTTTTTTTTAGTTATGGCGTTGTTGCAGTAAATGAGCGATATGTATTATATTTTCTTTTCTGACTGTACACCGTATAACATGCAAATACACGTGCTTTTAATTAAAATATGAGCTTGTAACATGTAAAAAATCATAGAAAAAACTTGTATTTGATGTATGTGACAATATCCATATCTTCATACAGAACATATATGAAAGCTCCTTATTGAGAAAAACAATGACTTTATTTTCAGACTTCAACTCTGTGATAAGCAACCTCCAACATCAGTGGCTGCAACCACTCAATTTGCTCCATCGACAGTGACTGGAAAAGTGTGCTCTTGTACGGTTGGTAATCTAGGGCCCCGGCCGTCATCCACATGTACGGAAATGGTATCAGCAACCCCATCTTCCAGCATGGGAGAGAGAAGTATTAGTCCTGCATCACCTGTGAATAGCAATCCTGATAGTCCTGCGCCAACGACAGGAGATTCATCTGTACCTGAGGATTTACGAGGACCTTCTAGAATCACGACTGGTTCTAGCTCTGACAGTACGAGAGCGGATAGAGAAGCGAACAGTTCATCGGACGGTTAGACAATTAGGTTACTTGTTTAGAACTAACATAATATTTGTACTTTGGGTTTAAATCGCCTATTTCTGCTACAAGGATAACTGTGACACTGTGAGTGAACTTCAACTGATTTCTGTATTCGAGATTTGTGTTTAAATTCGGCGGGGTCGATGAATTTTAGAGGGAGTAAATCCTAAGTATGGTTTCCTTTGGAAGGGAAGTAAAAATATGTTCCGTAATTAAAATTTTCATTTATGTAAAAGAAACATAAGCCTGAAATAAGAAGCATCTGAACAAAACTCTTTTACAAAACAATTCTATATGATATTTCCTGTTTTTCCAAATGAATCCATGAAACAAATGAACAAACTGGGATCCAAAGAAAGAGGACTGCTGCTCTCGATCAACAAACTGCCACAAAACTTCACAAAACCATAACATACGAAATCAGCAAGATATAAAGACTCTTAGATCCCGCCGCTCCAGTGATTATCATGCTCGTTTCTAGTTCGGGGTTAATTTCGGCTGACATTGATTGATTATAAGAATTATAAGTCCCGAATCTGGCTGCCTTTGGAGGAGAAGTAAAGTCATGGGTCCTTTGTATATTTACCTCAAGTAAGTATATCCGTAAGTCTGAAATAAGAGATTTCTGCTTCCGAGGTGAGTAGGTTCAACCGCAGATATTAACAGATGTTTAAGGGCGTATAATTTTCGCGGAAAGGAAAGTCGTAAATTTACGACGCATAAGAGGAACTCAAGCTAAAATTTTTATATTTACTCAAGTCTGAAATAAGATACCGCAGAAGTTAATAGTTGTGTAAGGGCGTAAAAATCCTAAGAATGACTTTCGCGG
This sequence comes from Diploptera punctata, assembly GCA_030220185.1. Lineage (NCBI taxonomy): Eukaryota > Metazoa > Arthropoda > Insecta > Blattodea > Blaberidae > Diploptera > Diploptera punctata. Next base: position 879,333 of record JASPKZ010009814.1, on the reverse strand, counting down.
AAAAGAAAGTAAAGTCATAAATATGCGACACATAAGAGGATCTCAAGCTAATATTTGTCTCTGAACAAAAATTGTTGGCCCTTTCACGCTCATTTATAATGCTAATGACGTAATTCGTTAAAGAATTCCATTATATAAAATGCTAATACTAATAAAGAATTAGCTGAAATATACAATATGACAGAAATGTAGAATTCCTTCAGTTCTTCGCGTCAAATTGATGCAAAAAACAGAGGAATTTGATAGGGTCTAAATGTAATTGTAATAATCATTACTAGTGGATCCGTGTTTCAGGAACTGTAATGCTATGATTTTATTTTAGTTTTTATAAATACTGTAACTCCCTTTAGCCTTTTTTTATCGGAGCAACTATGAAACTCTAGTTGAAACCGATACAATAGTCACAATAAACACCTGCAATATTTTATATTTTAGAAAGTGTGGAGAATCTCATGCGCAAGTATCGAGTATGACAGTTGCTCACTATCTTACATGCTATAAATTGTAAATTGTTCCTCACATTATGTCCTGAAGCTTGAAATAATTATTTCCGACCAGTGGTATTCTATAGAATGTTTAAATTAGATAAAATTGTACCTGAGATCTCAGTGGCCCTCAACTAAACTTCGCCTAAAAAAATATCATTGAATACTTTTTCGGAAACAAGGTAAGACATGAAGGTAGAGCATGTTTCCGAAGGGCCTTTAAAGCTCTCAGGAATCTCAACCAATGATTATCTACTTTTAAATACTCGGTTTGGAATCCTTTACTACGGAGTATATCATACGTGTCGATTTGATTCAAGAAGCCTGAGAAACTTTTTGGAAACAATAGAACACGAAATTACAACAAATATGAATGTTATGATGATCTTGAAGAAGATTTTCGGGCTGTAGGCCGTGGTCGTGAGGTTTGTAGTTCCCCGACGTTTCGCCAGAGACTGTGTCTGACATCCTCAAGGGTTGTCTTGAGACTGGCAATTCTGTCCACTGAATGTCGTATTTGTACGTTCACCGCGATGTGTTCGTAAGTTATATCTGCCTTCTGAACTTACGAACACATCGCGGTGAACGTACAAATAGGACAGACAATGGACAGAATTGCCAGTCTCAAGACAACCCTTGAGGATGCCAGACGCAGTCTTTGGCGAAACGTCGGGGAACTACAAGCCTCACGACCACGGCCTACAGCCCGAAAATCTTCTTTAAGATCATCGTAGCAACTCCGGCCGTGAAAGTCTACGTGAATACAAAATATAAATGTATAACAAACAGAAAAATATGGGAATAGTAAGGCTGTTGAGTACATAAATTAACACAATTAGGCATTTCGAACTTTATTTTTATTACGGATCAAAAGAAACATTATTTTAATTTGCGGATTCAATGGTGCCTTATCTTTTGGAGCATCCGGGACTTAGCCACAAAAGAAAAATGACTTATCATCAACAAAAATTCTAAAATTAATTGTAAATCACCGTTGAGGTTATGTAATAACATGTTTAAAATATTGAAGAAGTACCTGACATATCTGTCGTCCCCAACTAAAATTAATTTCTGTTTAAAAAAAACATCATCTAAAACTTTGTTTAATACCATACTAATATTGCAGAGAGAGAACAACAACAACAATACTAAGCATCCTAGAAGACATAGATATGTTAAAAGAATCAAATATTATAAACATGTAAAGTTCTTAGGACAATTTTTGGACCAAAGAGAGACGAACAGACAGGTGAATGGAGAAGACTGAATAACAGTGAATTACATGGTCTTTATAGGAAGCCAGATATAATGAGAACAGTTAAGTCTCGTAGACTGCGATGGGCAGGACATGTTGCACGTATGGGGAATGAAAGATGTGCATGGAAGCTTCTTGTAGGAAAACCAGAGGGTAAACGCCCAGTTGGTAGACCAAGAATGAGGTGGGAGAATAACATTAACTGTGATTTGAGGGAAGTAGATTATACAGGGGATGATTGGAAAACATTGGCTCAGGATAGGGATATATGGAGAGCTTATGTCCGCGCGGGTTCGATAGTGCAAGTGAGTTAGTTAAACGAGAACACACCCACAGACCTGAACCCGTTATTCACTTATACACCCAACCTCACGTCAGCAATAACTGGCATGCTGAAGATGGAACACGTAACTGAAAAGCCTACATTGTTTTAGCTACTTGAAAAGTTTTTTTTAAACAAACATTAATTTTAGTTGAGGACTACTGATATATCAGGTACTTATTTTAATATGTTAATACTCGTATTTTATCAACATAGTAACTGTTATAAATTAAAAGTATTTTTTCATTAACAGCAGGTTGTCTTACGACATTTTTGGCATTCTCTCCTTGCATCGAAGCACCAGGAGAGACCTTAAACCTGAACTTAACTAAATTCCAAACCGGGCAACCATAGGATTAATTACCTTTAAGGAAAAAATCTTATTGTCTCATCGAGAATCAAACCCCGGACCTCATGAACTGTAGTCCAAAGCTCTAACCACAAACCATGAGGCTGATCGAGCATGTAATGTATTATACTATGTTATTGATGTCATTTACTGCTCGCTCCAAGTCAAAGTCAAAGACAAAGATGAACTGCCCTGCGACCCGCGTGAGCAGGTGGTGAGCAGATCTTCGGCCCACTAAATGTGGGCCCCGGGTTCCAAGATAGAGTCCATTTGCCCCGAATAATTTTAATGTAAAGAAACGAATTTTAAAATAAATGTTACTGTCTTATTGACCAGAGCCAATCGCTTGCATTGTTACTATGGCAACTGACTGAAGTAGGTGGGGAGGAGACGTCGCTGTTTTATTCAGTAGCAGGGACTACTTCTGTAATGTGGCGGCACCCTGTTTTACTTCATGAGTTATTCCGCCTTCCTATAAAAAATGCCATGCTACGAAAGGCATAGAAGAACCTTGGTCTACCAGTCGGCTGCTAGCCTCACATCGACTTATGTTAATAAAACAGGTGGACGATCAGCCAACTAGTATAGGGATGACTTTGGTCAGCATGTAGGTTCCCTAGCAGTCGGCCGCGGTGGACTAGTGGTTATGCTCCTTGCCTCTGGTCCCGAGGGTCGCGGGTTCAAACCCGGCCGGGGTCGATGGATTTTTTAGGACGGAAAAATCAAAGGAGCAAGTCTTCCGGGAGGGACTTTAAGCCGTCGGTCCCGAGTCTGAAGATTTTCAGGCTCGTAAAAAATCCTTAAGCCCGAATGAAAAGTAAAATTTACCGAATTTTCCTAGATGTCAGTATGAGGCGGAACGCTGACCACGGACCACTCAAAATGACATCTATACGAAAAAAAGTATAACTAAATTAGTATGGTTCAAATTCTTCCCTGTAGGGGGAGAGCGCCTAAATCTCCGTAAAGGGAAAACATGGGCTTACAATACAATACAATACAATACAATATGTTCCCTAGTGATATAGCTGGTTTTCTCGACCTGGAACCGCAATTTATTGTATCAGCCGAAATTATTCAAGATGTTGGATGGGCACCGGTCCTACACAGGCCAAAATGCCATCAGAAAAGAATCCCTCACTGGAACTAGAACCAGTGCAAGCCCCGTAGCTCTATTCCAAGTCTTGATGCCTTGTACCGATCGGTTACAGCGCGGGATGCGTTCTAGTCAGGTTTAGGTGTTAGAGTCACCACAGGCAAATGTGTTAATATTTATTTATTTTATGTTTATAATATTTAATATAATTTGAAGTGTGTTTTATTATAATATTATTAATTTGTAATGTACAATAGACTTGGGAAATAATTATTTATCAATAACTATATATGGATCTGTTAAAAAAATAAGTGGTTTTTTTCAGAAAAAACACGGTTTAGAGACAACAAAATAATTAACGAACCAGTTAACAGAAGATATAATAACTCCTTCATCTCCCCCTCATTAACCAGTCTCCATTCCCTCTTCATGAATATTTGTAGGATTTAAACGTAATATCGAGTACTACTTCATGAATATAATGAAGAATTTACATTTATTGAAAACTGTAAAAACACAAAACTGGAACATTCTGAATACAAGATTTAATACCTGCTAACTGTTGAACTAGCAATCGTACTTTGGACAGTGACTCTATGTTTTGTAAGGATAGCGACTTCTTGCCATAAGAAACATTGACCTTCCCTGAGCTACATACTTGACAATGCAATGATGATAAATAAAATCCAAATTGATTGGAAATGAGGCGTTTAATCTCGCCCATCGCACCACCACATCCGAATATTTGTATGGAGAAACCTTATTGGAATCATATGTAATACTTAATTATTCACAACTCTGTATTAACTCTTTAATTGGCAAATCACTAATTTCTCGTGCCAGTATACAGGCCATTAATATTCAAATCAGTGGCTTAACATTATTGTTATTTTTGGCCATATATTCCGCGATTATAATTATTTACTTTAATCAATTTTAGGGCATGGATTTGTGAAAAATTAATAGGAAAAACAATGAAAACGTTTAGAATATGTAATAGATAGAAATAGGATGCTAAGACCATCAAGAAATAAATTTGGTAGCTATCAGAAAGAAGAAAATAATATTTTCGCTGACTATTTAACTCATGCCCCAAATGGGAGACAATGAACAATCACGTTACAATGCATATTATTTTACAACCAGTCACAGTCGTGTTTCACCACGAAAAATATCGAATTATGATTACTAAAATAAAGAAAGCTCCTCCTTGTTTCATTTTTTCTCCACTAGGGTGCATTCTTACTATATTACGGTCCTATTTGGCAATAAATAGTATGATCAAGTTGCAGTGATGAACAGATGAAACATAACCAAACATTTCTCATTTGTTTTCAAACATAATTTACATTAAATACATAAATATTTTAAAATAACTGTATTTACATATAGATTTATGAGTAAACAGCTTAATTTTATTCGTTATATAGTCCTAACAAATTCCACTCTTGATTTCCAAATCCTCTAGATAAATTGGAAATCACTCGTGGCATTACTTATAAAAAGGCATTATTCTTAAAAGTAAATGATGAATAAGCTTATTCACTATTATCATTTAAATTACGTGAGTTTGTTTTTAATTATATGTTTATTCTTGTATTATTGTAACCTTGTAAAGCGGAAGAGAAGATCTTATGATTCAACCAAGCAGATCATATTTTGACAAGAATCTTTGGATCTTTGATTGTTTCCTGTAAGCTATTTCTACTATTGTGTTTGTCAATGTGTTTTACTAAATTCACTTATTCAATTTTAACGATGTTATTAAGTGCTGATAATGGTGAAATGATTCCAGATAACCAAATTACAACCGCGCAATTTCTTAGACGACAAGGAAAGCTAAGTCAGGTTTGTCAGCCTCGGTGTTTGATCCTGGATCCCTTCGAATATGAATCTGAAAACTTACTGCATAAGCCAACTTTTTCGGTATTAGGGCCTACTGTATTACTTACGAAATTAATGAGACATAATTTGTAGGTGTGGTGATTTTAATCAAATGTAATATAGTGTCAATCATATAGGAGTGTGTTCTTGTATTTTCATTTTTCACATCTAAAACAGTTTTCAATGTTTTGAAAATATGACAAAATGCGAAATTGGCTGAATATGTAGAAGTTATAAACACATACGATATAAATGTGAAATTAACAATTTTTAAGTATTTTTTTTATTTTCTTCTGGTAAAGTTTATATAGATATTTTAAATTTTGAATTTTAGAGCAATCCGAAAAAAAAGTATGCAAGTTATCATGAGTTAATTTATTATGACAGGTAATAATGACTCTTTAAATTACTTTAATGTGAAAACAACATCATATTTCTAAAGCGTTGATAGTGAGAAACAAATTCATAAACTGGGTCTCTATTTTGCATTTATTATAAATTAATTTAGGACAAGCAACACTCAGAAATATAGAATAAATTGAATTGTGAAATTAACAGTTTTTAAGTTTTTTTTTCTGAAATTTTCTTATTAAATGTAATATATTAAATTTTATATAGAATACACTGATGGAAAGTAAAACAGTTTACTTGACGTTTTCAGAGAAAAAAAGAAAAATAATACTTAAATATGGATAATTTCACATTTCAATTTAATCTATACTATTTTCTGAATGTTACTTAGACTAAATTAATTTACAATAAGGGTCGGTTTCACCAACAGAGGTAACTGTATTACGCCAGTTTAAGCTATGCATTATACATGGGGAAAACTGGCGTAATACAGTTACCTCTGTTGGTGAAATTGGCCCTTAATGTACAATAAAAATCATCAGATGTTAACACAGCAGACAGCTGTTTGTTATGAAAACAAAAGAACTTACGAAAACTTTCTTCCACTAGATCTCGTGGTACCTGAAATATGCATTTTCAACCATATGGTTCTCATTTTCAAAATACGCAGTTTTCTGTATAATTTTGACCTTAAAGGTTTGAGTCATCATATACAGTAAGCCTGTATATATAGCAAAAATAGTTACACATATGATAGTGAAATATACTATTAATGTGAAACCGGATCTATTAATGGAAGCAACTGTAGATAAATAAATGCAGTCTGACATAATGTTGTGTCAGGTTACTGCACCCTACTGCGTTACAAATCGAATGATTAAGTTTAAAACCTTAACACTGTCGTAAGTAACACCACTTCCATTGTTCTAGCTACTTCTAAACCAACTGTTCTTAGAATTCTAGCATACAAAGTTGCAACTACATACATAATCAAGAAAAACAGGTATTCATCCATTAAAGTTATGCGTTGTTGCACACCTTTAGAGGTGTGATTTTATTGTAGAATTAAAATTTTTAAAAAGTCCGTCACGCAGGAACTGTGTACATCAAGCGAATTCCTCAGCAAGTCAAATGTACGGTCTAATATTATCGGATTACAGAGTATATTTTTTTTGTTAATTTGAATCATGTGCATACAGTTTCGTTTTCGAGAAAATAAACATGACTGCCCCTAGAGCTACTTTTAATTTCTATCTTCTGGTAAATCCCACCCCTAATAGTCGGAATATTTGATTTTTTCAGAATACGTTCCTTTTTTACCAGCTTCATGGGCTAGTGATCGGTGTTTCTGACTACGGTTCATGAGGTCCCGGGTTCGAATCCCGGCCAAACCATAGAAAAATATGCCTTAAAGGGAATTATTGCCCATGGTCTGGAATTTAGATTAAATTTACGTTAAGAACTCTCCTGGCACTTCATTATCATTATCACACATCATATCATCGGAGTAACGTAACTCCGCTTTCCAGGTGCCCCAACCTAAGAAATGGATTATAATTCCGCCAATACCAGGGGGGATAGCCAGAAATGTCATAAAAGACAACCTGGAGGCATTAGACAAAAAAATCCTAATTTTATTCTAATGGCATATACCTAGTCTTATTGCGAAAAATCGAATATTGCTTACAGAACTGGTAATAAATTAAACAATTTAATAAATAACGATATCGAAAAAAAAATGAATTCAACAATAAATACATCTACAAATTAACATGTGCAGACTGCAATAAGTTCTACATTGGGAAAACTAACAGAAACTTCAACATTAGATTCAAAGAACATTTCAGAGATTTTATTTATAATGGAGGAAAATCAAGCTATGCAAAACATGTCATTCAGGCTGGACACCATATGCATAACATCGATAACACCCTCACAGTATTACACAGAAAAAACATTCCAACGAGGATAAATATATTGGAGGAAATCGCAATCCTAGAGAAATCGACAACAACCTGATTCTTAATGAGAGCACACCCAGACCACACAATCCTCTATACAAAATACTCACAACCAAGTCAGTACTTCAACAAGAGTCAACAAGTACGGACCTAATGCATTCTGCTGATGATGGGACCAGTCCCGAAAGGCCTACAGAGTTTTAAAACAACTTAATTTGAGGAGACGGACCTATAAAGTAACTATTTTATAGTTTTTAATCGTACATTATGTTACTGAGGATCGATGAAGATATCTAAAAAAATAAATGATACATATTTTCACGAGAACAACCTCAATAGCTTCATTCCTTCGGAATTCGGTATAAATGTCTATGAGCCATCTTTTTTTTTCTCCAAAATATCTACGATACATGTTATAAACTTTTTTGAGTTAGTGTGTTTTAACTATATGTTACACACGATTTAAGATATACCGGTCCCGGTATCATGAACATAAGAGCAGATTTTTTTAAATCAAAAATTGATTTAAAATACTCTTTAAAGTTCAATATATTTAAAAATTAAGTAGAAACATAAGTTTCCACTATCCATTGAGTTTCTTTAAAACCTTGATATGCACACGGCTAATTTCGTTGTAGCGAAAAAAAGTATATTAAATTTGGAATCATAATACCGAGCTGTCAACAGTAAATTCCTACACATATGGTACTGCATTTCTAGTCTCATTTCATGTCCTTAGATGGATACATAATTCAAAATATTATATTTAGTTCCGCGTTCCGTTTAAACAAAACCGTCCTCTCATCGTTATACAATGCAGTCATTTTGAATGCATAAACGTCCTTCTCCGTTTAGCAACGTACAAATGTCAAATAACAAATGAAACCCAAGATAAAATTTAGCGAATAAAACGAATGGAAATAATGCAAGTGTCCTGGGCATTCAAATTTAGTAAATTCATTGCTGTGTTTATTTCATACTATATTTAATGCATTAAAAAAAACCAATGACTTCGTTATTGTTTTCTTCGTATTTTCATATCTTTGTATTTTCGTATAAATTCATATAGATAAATATTTTAAATATGCTGATAACACTGGTCGACAAAAATGAACTTTTTTTTTCACAAGAATAAAAATGAGATTTTAGAAGTATTTTTTATCCTGAATTTAAATATAATTTCAGTTTTTTCCTATCAGGCAAGAGTTTCCTGTGACATTAATTTACATTTTTTAATAATTTATATCATTTTTATAAAATCCATCTAACTCTAACTCATTCTGACTTACCTAGAATGTGGTAGATAGTGATTTTCGGGCATATTTTGCATCTGGGACATCTCTTTTCTTGGTCTAACAGTAGTCAGCCAGCATATGAGAACTCCAATTGCCTTGGTACTTCTTTTCCATTATGGAAATTTGCTGATGAAAACGCTCACCGTGCTCATCAGAGACAGCCCATAAATACAGCTTGAATAAAATCGCTACATATAAGGTAAAGGTTCCTATGACAGGTCAAAGAGAATGCTAAAATCAATTTTTAAAAAGTAGCTGTCACAAAAAAAAAATGTGCCTGATGGAAAAATTCTGACTACACATATCTAAATTCAGTATGAAAAAATGCACTTTATTGGCTCCAACCATCTCTTGTGAGGTCTTCCAGCAGATCTCTTCCCATTAGGTATGTAGGGAAACATTTGTCGGGGTTTTCTGCTACGTTCCATTCTTTGAAACATGCTGAAGCCATTCTTGTCTATATTATTGTAGGTAATTACAATGGGTATTATTTTTAATTCTTATTCAATGTCAATATTTCTCTTATGGTCCAGAAAATTGTAACCAGCAGTTTTTCGTAAGAATCACATTTCTGCAGCTATGAACCGACGTTGTAGTCTTGATACCACTGTCAACATGATATTTGTCTCATGAGTACTAATAGTTGTACTTAATGCAGTTTTTTTATCATGTTTTAAAATATATATTCGGAATTTCTCCATCACCCACATTTTTTTATTTCATTTTCAATTAATGGATTTTAAATAATTATTTTTTAATAAACGTTTTTTCGTCCATTTGTCCATTGTAAAATAAAACCAAATGAGCTAACTCAGAAGATTTCAGCTATGGAAAAGAGATATCAAGGCAAATGGAATCCTAATAATAATAATAATAATAATAATAATAATAATAATAATAATAATAATAATAATAATAATAATAATAGCTTTATTTTACCTGGCAGAGTTAAGGCCTTAAGGCCTTGTCTACCACTCAACCAGGTTTAAAAAAAAATACAAAAGAAAAGTCTTAAATCTAAATTACAATATATATATATATATATATATATATATATATATATATATATAAACGATTACAAGTTATGAATACAATACAATTAATATTTATAATGTATTTTGATTTACTCTAAATTTAACGAATTAAATATATAATATGTACAAGATATATAAAAAAACGAGGAAAAGATTAATGACATAGTATAAAATTAAATAAATAGAGAAAAATTAATTATTAGACAACAGGTAACTGTATAAGCGTGACTTAAAGGTGCCAAGTGTGCGGCAACCCCTGATATCTTGAGGAAGGAGATTCCAGGAGCGGGCGGAGGCTACTGTGAAGGAAGTAGAATAGGAGGAAGTGCTATGAAGAGGAATTGTTAGCAGACTGCTATCTTGTGACCTAGTGTCAATATTGTGGTAGGAGGATAACTTCTCAAATCTGGACGCCAGGTAAGTAGGAATGTAGGAATTCAGAAGCTTGAAAAGTAGCGAAAGAGAGTGCAATTTACGTCTGTCAGTAAGACGGAGCCAAGAGAGGTTATTAAAGTGTTCGGAAATATGGTCATAACGGCGGATATTGAAAATGAATCGAACGCAAGCATTATGAACACGCTGCAGTCTCTGCGACAAGGCATAGTTTAGATCATTATATATAATGTCACAATAATCGAAGTGTGGTAACACAAGATTCTGCACTAGGATTTGTTTTAACGAAACTGGGAGAAAATTCTTTAAACGTCTAAGATAATGTAAGATGGAGAAAGTCTTTTTACATATGTGTTTCACTTGTGTTTGCCAGGTTAAATTTGCGTCTAGATGTAGTCCAAGATCTATTACTGAAGAAGAATAAGGGATAATTATATTATTTATAGTAATGTTTGGAAGTGTAGATATGTCAAAGGTTGTAAGCAGTCTTTGTTGCCCCATTAGAATTACTTGTGACTTGTTAGGATTTAGATTTATACCGATACTTGAAGACCAGTTAAAGATGGATATGAGATCGTCATTCATTTTCATCAAGCTGTTATAGAGAGAATGAGGAGGTGAATGTAGGTAAATTTGGAGATCATCAGCATAGAGGTGATAACGGCAGTGCTTTAGTACAGTTGGCAAATCATTTATGTAGATTGAGAAAAGAAGAGGTCCGAGAACACTGCCCTGGGGGACTCCAGCCGGCACGTTACGCCAAGAAGAAGATCTAGAGTTTAATGAAACGTATTGTTGACGACCGTGCAGGTATGAGTCGAACCAGGATACAGCGCTGTCAGACAAATGTAGGTGCTTGAGCTTTATCATAAGTAAGTCGTGGTCTACTGTGTCAAAAGCTTTGCTGAAGTCAAGTAAGGTTAAAGGAGTCAATTGACGTCTGTCCACGGCTTCACGAATATCTTCGGTAATTTTTTAGCTAAGCTGTGGTTGTGCTATGATCAGATCTAAAGCCGGATTGATAAGGATCAAGGAGGTGATTTTCTTGGAGATAATCAGTCATTTGCTTATGTACAATATATTCCAGGGCTTTAGATAATGTCGGAAGGATGCTAATCGGTCGGAAGTCATTACAGTTAGTAGGTGTACTTATTTTTGGTATAGGCCGAACTCTAGACTGTTTCCATACAATAGGGAAGATAGAAGTTATAAGGGAAGCATTAAAAATATGAGTCACTGTGGGTAGTATAATGTCAATGATTTTATTTAGCATTAAAATGCTGATGTTATCTGTTCCTTGTGCATTGGATTTAATCCGCTTGAGTGCTTTTTTAACGTCTATAGGCGAAATGTCGTAAAAGTAAAATTTATCTCTTCTTATATGTGGGGATGGGGATAAGTCTTTAAGAATGTCTATTTTAGTCTTGTTGTCTGGAGGTGTCATGGGTATTGAGGTAAAATGTTCATTTAAGTCATCTACAGAAATGCCGATTATTGTTGGACCATCAAGAGGGATGCTCCACAGGCGAAATACAGCAGAAAATCGTCATTTCTTACTTTCTAGGTGAGTCCGAATGTTCGAATATTGTGTAGTTACGAATGTAGAATATCTTAAAGAGTTTGAAATTTAAATTCCTGTCTCTCGGAAACCTTGCGTGATGGAGAAAAACCGATATCATATTTGAATTCAGGAGAAAAAATACTATGAGAATCACATATTTTTCTTTCTGAGACAAAAAAATAGTTTATTTTTTTGTTGCTCAGTGTAATCCAGGCTTAGGTTGCTATAACTAAGAACTGAACTTGTCAGAATTTGATTTATTTATCTCTTTAGACCTTTTAGCATTGCCTGATTTTTATGCAAGATGGGGAGCTAGCCCATCGCTACAACCCCCAACCTGGAGGACCAGGTTATTTGTTTTCGAGGTTTTCTTCCCCTAGCCTTTGACGAACCAACGTCTACCTACAAGGCAGCGTCTGTTCCCTAGACAAAGGGGCCCTTACTAGGTACTATCAACCGGGCGAGCTGAACCCAGGTTCTTAACGAGGTTGTTACTCCTTCCCCCTCACCCTTTTTCAACCTGGTTTGGGACTGGCTTCGGCGGAGCAAAATACATTTTTGGCTGATGGATAACTATTTTAATGTAGAGAAAATCCTTAATGAAAGTATTTATTTATTTATTACTTTTGTGGTGGCTCCGTGGCGCAAGCGGTTACACGCTCGTCCCGAGATCGAGTCTTGGTCACTCCTTGTGGATTTCGTGGTGGACGAAATAGAGCTTGGGCAGATTTTTCTCGGAGGTTTCTCCCGTTTTCCCCTACCACAATTTAATTCCATCATTTCTCCTTACTCATCTCATCCGTTTAATTTCGTTCATCTGCCCCCGTGACGGTCCGTCAGGCGTGGTCGGCCGGCACCCTTGTCATTCACAGACCTCTATATATAGGAGGCTCATCTCATCTCATACCTCTACCCGACACTGAGTTGGACACGAGTTGAGGATAGTTATTATTTACTTTTGTAAATGGACGAACTTGGTTGGTTATTCTCACTAATATATTGTAATTTTAGACTTTATTAGATATATCACATTCTTCAAGATATGATAGTGTAAGTGTAGGACCTCCATTAGTTCGACGAGCCGCTTCTGAATGGAATCCGAGCTGTATGAAAACATGTTTTCTTGTCTTATGCAGCTGTCCCTGCCAATTAATAACTTTATTTGCATAAATATTTCAGAATTACGACAAGTAATCTCAAATTAATAATTTAACGTAAAATTACTATACATAAATAGGCTTATGTCATAACAAGGTAACAAGCAATCCTCAGTGTAATCACTCCTTTGCTAAAAAAAACTGTTTATTGTGCAGACAATTTTGTTTTTCATTAATTTGTGGTGGAGGTTTCATGGCGCAAGTGGTTAGTCACTCACTCTTCATCTCCGAGTCCCGAATTTGCGTCTCGATCGCTCCATGTGGAGTTCGTGGTGAACGAATCTGAGCCAGAGAAAGTTTTCTTGGAGATTCTCCTTTTTTCACCTACCGAAAACTTAATTCCACCACTTCTCCATACTCATGTCATTCATTTTATTTAATTTCATCTGCTTCTATGATAGTGCGAAAGGTCTAGCCAGTCAAGTAGGCCTATATGATAGGCCTTGAAAATAGGGGCTACGTTTCATCTCATCCATCGATCGGCATTATGCCAGTCAGGAGAAGAGGATTTATTTTACCAATTTGTATTGCTCAAAATAGAGTAGGCCTACCGGTACATAGTTAACGAAGTTTTGTCTAGTTGAGAGTTCTTATCTTCCTGTCGATATTCTCGAGTGCCTAATGACTAATGGTTATCTTTCCATTATTTTTTCTTTATCAGAACCCATCTTATCACGGCCCAAAGGGATGTGCTACAATATCTAACACATCAGCAAACAATTCTCTGTAATTAGTCACCGGAAATCATAGTTACTTATATCAAAACAATCAAACTACATCCCTGAACAATCGGAAGTTTGTCGGTACAGTTCTGTATATAAAATGTTAAGTATGTATAATATTAACTATGAAATAAATTATAACTCCTCGCTATTTGTCTAGTTGGCTCTTCTAAATGAAGAAATATGGAAGAATAACGCTAACTATGATTTGAGGGAGGTAAATTATACAGTGAATGATTTGAAAATATTAGCTCAAGATAGGGATGCATGGAGAACTTATATCCATGTTTATTCATTGGTTTATTGTAATGGGCCTATAAACATGTTAATGATTTTTACCACTGCAATAAGGGTTAAAAATAGAGAACACGCGGCCATAAACCATACGGGATCGATAGTCCCACTAAATTAATACATTTGTAATAGCATGCGTTTCCAGAGTTGGGTCTATCTTTAATTTCTTTCTGCACCTCATTGATGTTTGTACTTATTGTTCCTAGGTAAAAAGTAAAGTAATCCCACTTCAGGCCACAGAAGATCCTTGTGGCTGTAAAGGCTAAGGCTCCCACTTTATCTAGATAATCGGTGTTTGATGTCAGCTGGATTACCACACCTGCGTGACGGCCACCTTTACCCCCAGAACAAGAGTATGTTACTCATTTAGAGGCTGAGTTGAACCCAGGACCATGGTGCCACCAGAAGGTTCAGTCAGTATGAGAATCCTGACCCCTCCGGGACTCGAACCCGCGATCTTCTGGTTTGTAGCGTATTGCCTTAACCAACTACGCTATATTGTTCCTAGGTAAGGTGGTCATAACTTTATTCCAAGAAAATCTTACTTAAAAACTGAGTACTTTTACTGCTTCCACTCTGAATAAGTTATTAGACTAAGAATAATTAATTATAAATGCATACTTTATGGAAATATAATAAATTGTATCTTCTCCAGGATATTTAAATATGTAAATTTAAACTCACGTTTATGATTATTGTTTAAATGAAATGGCGGAAGAGATGAATATAAATTACATGCATATTTCAGTACAAAAATAGAATGTCCTCGAATTGCAAAATGCAGACCACACTAACCACTAAGAGGAACTGAACAATACTCTGTCGGCCTTCAACTGAATGTCGGGGACGAATAAATCACGTTAGACAAGCCACAATTAAGCAATGAAAATCCTAATCTCAGCAATATACATAAAAGGTAAAGTGATACCACTGCAGACCATAGGAGACCCTTGGGGTAGTAGGATGTTAAGGCTCCCACTTTTTCAAGCAATCGACACTTGATATCAACTGGGTTGCCAGCGCTGCATGACGACCTCATTTACCCCCAGAACAAGCGTCTGGTACTCATTTCCGTTAGATTCTAAGTCTACCCCAGGGACATGGTGTCACCAGAAGGTTTGGGTCAATTTAAAAATCCTGAGCCTACCGGGATTCGAACCCTCGATCTTCCGGTTTATAGTATATTGCCTTAACCAACTACGCTACGAAATCCCCCGCGCAATATATATATTATATATATATATATATATATATATATATATTTATTTATTTACATGTGTATGTGTGTTTTATGTTGTAGGTTTTCACGAATATAAGTAGTTTAAAAAGGTTTCTTGGGTTTTCAGGATTCAAGGTTGGCCTCTGGCCACGAATTCCGACGATTCGACATGCTCCCATATGTCATTATCATTCCTTGATAATGGCATGTAGGATCATATCGAAACGTGGGAATCAGTGGCCTGAAGGCAATCTTGGATCCTTGACGCGGAAAATCCAAGAAACCTTTCTTAATCATATATATATACATACATAGCACTTTATTTTTATCAGGCTTATATTATATTGTATCCAAAAGAGTTCCGCGGCGTAGCCGAGCGGTTTAGGATATTATGTCTAGGTGCAGAGCTACGGGACTCGCGCTGGTTCGAGTCCACATGGGGGAGACATTTTCTCATAGAATTTCTTCCAGTATGTGACCGGTACCCACCAAGTATCGTGAGGAATTTGGGTAGCTACAACAAGTAACGGTTCCAGGTTCAGAAGACCAGCTATAACGGCTGGGGGACCAGACCCTAATGTCATCCCTATACTGACTAGATGAGCTCCACTTCTGTGATTAATACACGTGGATGTGATGCCAGCAGCCGGCTGGTTGGCGAAGGGCCTTTCAGGTCTACTGTCCTATACAACGTCATAGACTTACTCGTAATTTTTATGCCTTTAAAATCTATCGAGAATATCCAGGCTACAACATATTAGAAAATACAGTCCACCGCTGTGGTCTCGGGGTAGCGTGCTGCCTTGTCACGCAGCGGGCCCGGGTTCGATCCCCGGTTGGGACAGTTTTTCCGGGTGAGGTTTTTATCGGGGTTTTTCCTCACCTGTAAAAGACAAATGTCAGGAAAACTTTAAGGCCCAAACGGTCCCCGAAATCATATGGCCATCGCAATCATCATCATTCATATTCATCTTAGGTTAAGCTTAGGATTAGGGACTGTCCTGGCGCATCATTATCATCATCATCACCCATCATATCATCGGGACAACGTAACCCCGCCTTCCAGGCGCCAACCTCAGAAGTGGGTTACAAGTACGCCATGCCAGGAGAGGAACCAGGAATGTCGAAAGATAAACCTAGGGTATTTGAAAAAAAAAACATATTAGAAATACATATAGCCTATTAGACAAAAAATGATGCACAAGACACTGTTATCGATAGGATAACAAAGAGAGCTTTACAGTGATATGGATATGTACAACGGGTGTCGGATGTGGCCTAAACGGGTGTTAGATTGTATTGTACCAGGCAGAAGGAAGAGGGGGAGAAGTAGAAGAACATGGTACGAGGAAATATATGATGCCATGGTGAAGAGTGGTATCGAAGAAGGACAATGGGAAGATAGGAATCTCTGGAAAGCAGGGATGAAGGGCGAACTGCTGTAGGCCTAAAGTGGAAAACCTGTATTAAGTAAGTAAAACTCCATCGACCCCTGCTGGATTTGAACCTGGCGACCAGATGCGAACATGGTAACCACTAGTCTACCAGCTACGACTTCCTCCACACAGTTCTGCGCTAAGCGGAATGTCTTATACTCGTATCTCTCGGTAATGGCGTGGGATGAAAAGTGAGGAAAACCATGATAAATCCCGGGACCTCGGAATACGAGAGTCAAGTTCTAACAAAATAACGTTCGTCAGACTATAACATGGCAACAAGTTGATTTATACAATATCACCTAATATTTTTTATATTAATGACTTGCACCTTCACCTTGAACATGAATTCGAGCGGTAAGTTATCTGTGACGTCATTGACCGTTTGATTTTTACTTTTTCTCAAGACTCGTTGACCTTCGATGTGCACGAGATTAAATTCAAATTACTTGGATCATTCCCAATCGTCAGCTGACCCAACTAATCTGTCATCCTTTCTTCTTCCTCTTCCCCATTTATCATAAATTATTTTATTATCTGAAAATTAATAGAAGGTACGTGGTACACCAAAGGATACTTGGTGGAACATTATAGAATATTATATGCAAAATTTGATCTATCAGAAGAAGATACACAAGGCCGTAATATTCGGAGAAATAAATTGTAGATTTAAAAATAAAAACCGGGTTAAATGCCATAATAGATTTCCATTTTATTGCTATAACATGGGCTATGTACCAATGCAGGACTGTAAAAAACGGGCTAAGTGATATTCAGTCTGCAAATAGTTCAAACTTTAGTCACAAAAATGCGCCTGGCCTATCAAAAACTGTGATAAGGATACTATTTTATCTTTTTTCACATAATTTATATTTGGCACTTAGCCCGGTTTTTATTTTCAGTCTACAATTGTCCAATATCTGCCATAGTCCAAGGCGCGACAGATCTAAAGGCCCTCAACCTTCCACTCGGCTACTCACTTCACATGCACATGTGCCATTTGAGTGGTGCACGATCAACCAGTCGATATAGGAGTGACATCTGACAGCATGTCGAATCACCCAGCCGTTATAACTGGTTTTCCAACGTAGAGCCTCTACTCGTTATATTTAACCAAAGTCTTCATGATCTCAAACCGGCCGAAATTCCATGAGAAAATATGTTCCACCATTGGGATTCGAACCAGCGCATGTCTCATAGCTCTGTGCTAAAACGTGATACGTTAAAGTGCTGGGCTATGATACAGGTCGTTTAGAAGTCATAGCAAATTGTTTGGTTTCATTGCAGTCCGAAACATATAAATAAATGGCACGACAAGTGACTGAATCATATATTTTTGACATTTGGCAATGAAGGCAAATATGATATGAAAAGAAAAAAGAATGCTCGACATCGGTCGGGACAGGCTCCTGGGTGAGGTTTTTTCGGGGTTTTTCCTCACCTGTAAGACAATGTACTTTATAGCAGTAACGCTTGTATATATAGATATTATAAATATAAAGTAAATATTCTCTTTAATAATTTGCTTAACTGTTAGGTTAGCCGCTAGATGGCAGTTGAATGATATTTCCGCTACCTCTTGTGTGAATTGAGATTACTACATGCATAAGAAAATTGTGTTTGTCTTGGAATTCTTGGGTAGCTCAATTGGTTAGAGCGCTAAAGGTACAGACTTTAGAGACTCGAGTTCAAATCCCGACTCTTGTTTACTTTTGATACCACAGCACAGGACCTGTCTATACTCTGTATCTATGACTAGAGCATGGAACTCACTTCCCAGTCATGTCAGGGACTGTCAATCGCTATCATTATTTAAATCCAAATTCTTTTTTCTTTTCATATCATATTTGCCTTCATTGCCAAATGTCAAAAATATATGATTCAGTCACTTGTCGTGCCATTTATTTATATGTTTCGGA
Source organism: Diploptera punctata (assembly GCA_030220185.1). NCBI lineage: Eukaryota > Metazoa > Arthropoda > Insecta > Blattodea > Blaberidae > Diploptera > Diploptera punctata. The sequence continues at coordinate 860,600 of JASPKZ010009814.1, read as the reverse complement.
CTGCAATGAAAGCAAAATAATGAAAACTAGTTACTATTGTACGTTTTTGTGTAATTTAACATAAATTTAAGTAATTTCTGCTCGTTTGTTTTTCTACTGTTTTATAAACAATAGCCTATTAAATAAATAAAGCCAATATATCTTATAGAATACATTGTCAATTTAAGGGTTAACAAGCAAGCCAGTTCTTAACTTTATTCCTAAAATTATTAAGTATTTTAATAATCTTAGGCATTGTACTGAAAACTCTAGAGGGTGCTCTAAAATTCCCCTTACAAACTTCTAGGACTTGTAGAGGGGACTGAGTTGATAATATTCAGAATTGGAAACCATGTCCAGAAACTTACCGTTTCCGTGCTACAACCATTTGAAAACAAGCATTGCCTAAACGTACGTCACGTATCTCAACAAGTAATGGTTTGCGATTCGCCTAAATAAAAAAATTCCTTATCGAGTATTCCAAGATTTGGTGTTTTAAAAAAGTCAATGTTTTTTTTAATGTCAAAATTGCAAAAATTGATTGTGGAGAGTGTATCCGGGATTATTAATGCAAGTCATGATTCAGTTTCCATTTTGTTTCTTTGGTGATTAATGAGTTGAATTGTAAAACAAGTGATGTACTGTGTCACGCCTCATAATAAATTACTTATAAATGTGGTCGCGTTAAAAATATGTTTTCAAACGGCTGTAGCACAGAAACGGTAAGTTTCTGGACATGGTTTTCAATTCTAAATATTATCAAGTCAGTCCCCTCTACAAGTCCTAGAAGTTTGTAAGGAGAATTTTAGAGCACCCTGTATAGACCTAGATAACATAGTTTTTTATAGTCTTAGATTCATATGCAAGACATTATAACCGAGTGAAGTGGTTCAGGTGGTAGGGTTTGAGACTCGTATTCGGGAGATCTCGAGTTCAAAATCCGGTGCCGACTAACCGACGGCTTTCACTTCTCTTGATATTCTACAATCATCAATCAAAATGCCGAGAAGTAATTTCATTAACATGATACACTTTATCATAATCACCATTATATGTAATGTTAGTGCTGCTTTGTCACGCAGCGGGCCTGGGTTCGATTCCCGGTCGGGACAGGCTCCTGGGTGAGGTTTTTTCGGGGTTTTTCCTCACCTGTAAGACAATGTAAGGAAGCTTAGGGCCCAATAGTCCCCGAAAATCATCCAGCCATCATCGACATCCTTATCATTATCATCATCGTCTTTCATCAGTGTGGAAAGCAACGGGAAGCTACCATACCTATAATTCCTTAGTAAAGCTGCAAATCATAGCATGAAAATGCTTTGATTGCAGTGAAAGACCTGCCCTCGGGCAGAATTACTATGCATGGATGGATGTAATTTTAAAATTAAATTAGCGAATGTCAGAAAACATGGGGCTGATAGCAAAAAACATGTGAATAAAGGATAGCAAGTGATTTTTCATTACAAAAAAAAAAAAAAAGAAAGTGACGAGAAATTGCAAAAATCGTTAATCTTAGCAAAAGTACAGTGAGTGACATCATAAAATGGTATGAAAAAACAATTAGGCCTGAATATATGTACCTTTGGCTCAGTGGTTGAGGTACTCGTTTTCAGAAAGTGACAATCTTGTGTATTGGCCTATTAGGTTGGGGTCGCGTAACGTATTTATTTTCTCTTTTGGGGCACGGCGTATCGTAGTTGGTTAAGGCTACACTCTAAATGCCGGAAGATCGCGGGTACGAATCTCGATGGAATCAGAATTTTCAAACTAGCCTAAGCCTTCTGGCGGCAACATGTCCCTGGGGCCGACTCAGTCTCTAATTTAAATAGGTACCAGGTATATTGTCTGAGGCAAAGGGGGGCCTTAAGCAGGGTGACAACCCAGCTGACATCTCCTGTCGATTGTCTAAAGAAAGGTAGAGCCTTAGAACCTTAACCTCCTACTTCCTCAAGGACCTCCTAGGGCCTATAGTAAAAACACTTTTCCTATAACTGTTTAGTCCTGAATAACACAATACAGACACACAGTCTATTTGGTACACCTAAAGGTCCTAATACGATATGACCCTTACGTTAAATCATCTATAAATAAGAATTATATATATATATATATATTCTATTCTATAGTGTTCTGCCCGAGGGCAGGTCTTTCATTGCAATCATAGAATTTTCATGCTATGCTTTTTGCAGCTTTAATAGAGAATTATTGGTGTGAGAGCTTCCTGTTGCTTTCTACACAGTGAAATGATGATGATAAGGATGATGATGATGGCTGGATGATTTTCGGAGACCGTTGGGCCCTAGGCTTCCTGACATTTGTCCTACAAGTGAGGAAAAATCCCGAAAAAGCCTCACCCAGGAGCCTGTCCCGACCGGGAATCGAACACGGGCTCTCTGAGTGATAAGGCAGCACGCTACCTCGAGACCACAGCGGTGGACATACACACACATACACAAGTTTGTGTATGATTCCACTTCAGGTCTTAGGAGGCCCTTGGGGCAGTAGAAGGTTAAGGCTCCCACTTTTCTAGGCAATCGGCACTTGATGCCAGTCGTGCTGTCAGTCCTGTGTGACGGCCGACTTTACCCCCAGAACAAGCGTCTGGTATTCACTTTCGTTAGAGGCTGAGTTGACCCCAGGGTCATGGTGCCGACAGAAGGTTATATATATATATATATATATATATCTCAAGCACTTTATAACTAAACGATGCATTACAACGCAGATACAGTGACAGGTATTAAAAGGAAGCGGTAAGTGATTTTTTTTTCAGACTTTCCTTAGTCTTCAAACTGACATTAATAACAACTAAACAATCAATACGAATTTAAATTACTTAAGCAATTTGCCTTTGGCACGCGTATTCGCTAATTCTAAATTCAAATCTCGGATCTGATCAAACTGAGTGGTTTCCCTCAGTCTTCAAGGTACATTCTGAGTTGGAATTTCGTTGTGAGGAAATATTTTAACTTATTCGCTACTTCGAAATACAGTATTAAATTAGTGCCGGTGATTCTTGAGAGAGAGAGAGAGAGAGAGAGAGAGAGAGAGAGAGAGAGAGAGAGAGAGAGAGAGAGAAGAGAGAGATTATGATACAACAATAAAAACGCAAAGTCTCCTGGGATACAAATAAAGGCGCGACATGACCTCAGATGTAAGAACATCTAAAAATAAGAATGGAATTAAAAACTACTATCAGTATGACCTTGACATGAAACTGTCTGTAATTTTTCATTAATGAAAATATTGAAATGAAAAATGATGAATCTAATATACTTATTACAAAATCAGCTACTTTAACCCCAATAAATTCACAGAATCCTCAATATTTTGCTGTTGCTCTAAAACGAGTCCGTCGCCGTGGCGTAGTCGGCGACCCGGGTTCGATTCCCGGCGGGGTAGGGGATTTTAAATCTCTACCTTGGGTCTGGGTGTGTGTCCTGTCCTTAGGGCTATATGTGAGAATAAAAGAAAGGTAAAATAAAAAGATAAAACAAGAAGGAAAAAAAAACGTAGTCCTAATTGTAAGTAGCTAATAATTTAACAGTGCCTTTACATCTCAGGTTATTAGCATCGCAATTCAAAGCTGGGCTTGAATTTTGCTCAGATGCTTCTTTTCTAGGCTTGAGGTTTTTCTACTTGCCCTAAATCTACGACACACGACCCATGATTTTACTTCCCTACCCAGAGCAGCCATATTCAGGATTTTTACCCCTGATATGATTAAACCCACAAACCTCAGAATACGAAGCGAACATGATAACCGCCAGTCCACCGAGATCTAGGAGTGCTTTTCTTATTTATAGATGCTTTTCGCATCTAAGGTTATATCGGTCTATTTATATTATTTATTTTTTTTATTTCATTCCATGAATGTAGTTTAGCTATCGCCTTATAGGCACTTTTACGTGCCACATACCACCCGGGACACCCTGTGACACGACCAGTCGGGAGAGGTCGGGAGAGGGATTTTAACTATGGATCACATACATGTTTTTTTTTACCAAACAAGAACATGAACGATCAGCTTGATGTCGAGGCCTCCTCCGAAACAACACAATATTTATTTTTTATAATACTATAAAATTGGGATGTGATGAAAAAGTAATGAAATTCCAGCCCAGCATTTGCCTTGACGGAGGGAAACTAGGACAAAGCGTCAGTGGAGTTGGTCGGCAACGGGGTTTTAACATGGTACCTTCCACATAAGTAACTAACTCACTGGCACTATCGAACCCGTAGGTTCATGGCCGCGCGGACATAAGTTCTCCATATATCCCTATCCTGAGCCAATGTTTTCCAATCATTCCCTGTATAATCTTCTTCCCTCAAATCATAGTTAATGTTATTCTCCCACCTCATTCTTGGTCTACCAACTGGGCGTTTTCCCTCTGGTTTTCCTACAAGAAGCTTCCATGCACGTTTTTAATTCCCCATTCGTGCCACATATCCTGCCCATCGCAGTCTACGGGACTTAACTGTTCTCATTATATCTGACTTCCTATAAAGACCATGTAATACACTGTTGTGCAGTCTTCTCCATTTACCTGTCTGTTCATCTCTCTTTGATCCAAAAATTTGCCTAAGAACTTTATTCTCAAATACTCGTAATCTCCTTTCCTCCCTTAAAGTAAGAGTCCATGGTACCTTCCACATACGAATCACAAACACTACCCCCTTGAAACAGATTGTTCGATAACAAGGAAAATTCGAAAACAGACGAGTCAAAACAAGCCTGAAAAATTATTATTTCTAGAGCATAAGTTGGTCGGAAAATAGAGTTTAAACATGGAACTTCCCACAAACGATTCACAAAAGCTACCCCCTTGAATCAGATTGTTCGACAACAAGGAGTGTTCGAAAACAAACGAGTCAATACAAACCTGAAAAAATATTATTTCTGGAGCATAAGTTGGTTGGCAAAAAGAGTTTGGACATGGAACTTCCCACTAACGATTCACGAAAGTTACCACCTTGAATCAGATTGCTCGATAACAAGAAATGTTTGAAAACAGACAAGTCAATACAAACCTGAAAAATTATTATTTCTGGAGCATAACTATGGCCATAAACAAAAAAAAATAGTTTCGGATAGTATTATCTAAAAAGGAATAGCATCCGGGCAGAAGAATGGCGCATGCGCGGAATATTAATGCCGGAGTGTGAAAGTATCCACCGATGGAGACCAACTGACGGCAGTGTGATCGTGAGGTCTATTGGGAGGTAACAGAATAATTTTGCTTCTACTTCTCTTGCTTAGCCTTGTGGTTCTTGACCGGGGGTCAGCAGCCAGTAGAAAACGAGTGGGCGGAGGATGCTGTTGAAGAGGATTTTGCCTACATTAGCGTGGGTACTGCAACAACCGGGTTGTTCACCTATCAACTAGCAGACGATCACAGCATATCCGTAAGTTTTAACACTATTATTATGCAACAATTAAATTATCATATTTTAACCCATTACCGCATAACAGATCATATCGTTATACATATTTATGCATGTTTAGCGTTTCGTAAGGTACATTTCAAATTATGTTTTTCTTTTCCTTATTTCTACATCAATTTTGAGATGTGAATATTTCTGGCATAAAATGTTGAAATATTAAAATGAATACCTAATATATCAGTCGTCCACAACTAAAATGAATTTTTGTTTAAAAAAAAACTTCGTCAAATAGTTGAAACAATGTAGGCTTTCAGAAACATGCTCCATCTTCGGCATACTTAGTACCAAATGACACGCGGAAGATGGAATATGTTTGTGAAAGGCCTACATGGTTTTAACTACTTGACTCAAGTTTTTTTTTAAAACATAAATTATTTTTAGTTGAGGACCATAAATGTATCAGGTACTCATTTTAATATTTCAACATTTTACTACATAACCTCAACTGTGATTTACAATGGATTTTAAAAGTATTGATTATTTCTGGCATATCACGTCTAGGATATTTGAGTGTAAAGAGTGTATACGAATTAAACTGAAGAAATTTATCTTGTTATAGAGGAGCCTCACACAAAAATAAATATCTGAATCATCAATTGAGAGGCCTGGCGGATAAGGTGCACAATGCCACTTGCCTGGTGATTTTAGTACATTGAAATAACCAGTATCATCAAGCTTTATAACTTAGTAGTTCCTAGCAGAAAACATGATGTTATGGCATGTGCCTCTTTTCCACTCGCCCCCCTAATTATTTAAGTTATTTGTATTATTGATATTCATAATCCATTAAAATCAAATATGAATACTAGTACAGATGGAATAGAATGTCTTCAGACTTGAAATTAATACATTGGGTTTCAAACCAGTCCTTTAATTAGATATTAGATGGAAGCTAAAAGACAAGATCAATCGTATTTTCAAAACAACTTCTAAAGAATTGCTTAGGCTATTATTTGCGAGAAATCTAATATATTCTGTAAAAGCTACATTTTGGAAATATTATTGATTAATTCTTTGACATCAATAAAATTCTTGATAAAATTCCGTTGAGGTATTAGTCACAAAATTAAAATTATAATATGAAATTATAAAATTGTTACCTAATAGGTTCGTCTCCTCAACTTTGTAAATTATTAATTCTCAGCAGAAGGAGCAGAGATAGGTCTGTATCTACTGACCCTGAAGCAGATCTACCCCCTGCCCCTTCTGCTGATGATGGGACTAGTCCCGGAAGAACTACAAAGAATTAATAGTTTACAAAGTTGAGGAGACAGACCTATAAGGAAACAATTTTATATCATAATTTTAATCTTGTGACTATTTAACTCATGTCGCAAATGGTAGTCAATGACCAATCACGTTTCAATGAATTCTGTTTTACACCAATGACAGTCGTGTTTCACCTCGCTCTTTATCGATTTCTCTTTATCAGCTCCTGCGTTTATGATAAAGAAAGCTCCTCCTTTTTTAATATTCTGGACAGGTTAGACCATTATTTTTCTCCAACAAATGCATTGAATATAGCAAATAATGAATAGATTCAGTGATTTTACCGAGTTGTTTATTCAAATTATACATGATTAACCTATAATGTTGATTATAATAGTTTGATGTGTTTCATTATTTCTTCACTAGAGTGCATCTTACAATATTGCGATCCTATTTGGTAATAAATAATATGATCGAGTTGCAGTGAATGTACATAACCTCACATTTCTAATTTGTTTTCAAACATCGCCATTTAAATTAACTATATACATATTTTAAAACACCGGTAACTATATTCAAATAATTATTTTTTAGTAAAGAGCTTAATTGTATTCGTTAAATAGTCCTAACAAATGCCACTCTTGATTTCCAAATTCTCTAGATAAATTCACTCCTCACTTCGTGAGTCGTGAATTTATCGATAATTTGGAAATCACTCGTGGCATTACTTATGATTAATTCTTATTAGGTCCACGGCTTTGATGTCTGGGTAGCGTGGCTGCTTCGTTTGCAGGTAGGTTTCCAGGGTGATAGTATTTTTCGGATTTTTTTTCCTCATCTGTAAGACAAATGTCAGGAAACGTTAAGACCCAAATCGTCCCCGAACATTATCTGAGCATCATAATCATCATTACAGTATTCGCCATGTTCAGCTATATGATTGTGTGAGTAAATGGTGTGTTTGAACTTAATGTTGTGTTGTTTCGGAGAAGGCCCTCGATTGAACTGATCACTTATTCACGGAGGCCTCAATGTCCTTGTGCGATCCGAAGTTTAAATCCCTCTTTCGAAAGTTCATACCACAGTACGGCTCGGGTGGAGCGGCGCGGAGTGTGACATGTAAAAGAATCGAAAAGGCGGGAGATTAAACTACGACGAAAAGAGGCAGAAGAAGAAATTTTTATTAGTTGGATTTCATGCAATCCCTAATTAAGGTCTGAATCCGTCTCACTTCATTTCATACTGCTATTAATTAAAACCAATATTCGCCTAGTGGTCGAAATTCCACCATCAATAACAGTCACCTCACTTATTATCTTACTTTATATTTTATTAGACATTGTTAGTTTTAAATTGTATTTTAATTTATTTGGCATTGTACTGGACATTTTATTATCATACATATTATCATACACACACACATATATATATATACATAATATGTATGATATATATATTGCCTTGTTACGCAGCGGGCCCGGATTCGATTCCCGGTCGGGACAGGCTCCTGGGTGAGGTTTTTCGGGGTTTTTCCTCACCTGTGAGACAAATGTTAGGAAGCTTAGGGCCCAATGGTCCCCGAAAATCATCCGGCCATCACCATCATCCTTATCATTATTATCATCATCCTTCACCGGTGTGGAAAGCAACGGGAAGCTACCACACCTATAATTCCCTAGTAAAGCTGCAAAGCATAGCATGGAAGTGCTATGATTGCAGTGAAAGACCTGCCCTCGGGCAGTATTACTATGGATGGATATATATTGCATCTTGTAGGAAAACCAGAGGGAAAACGCCCTGTTGGTAGACCAAGAATGAGATGGGAGAATAACATTAACTATGATTTGAGGGAAGTAGATTATACAGGGGGTGATTGGAAAACATTGGCTCAGGATAGGGATGTATGGAGAGCTTATGTCCGCGCGGCCATGAACCTCCGGGTTCGATAGTGCCAGTGAGTTATATATATATATATATATATATATATGGAAATGGATTAACGGTTATCACAAGATTAATATTTTTTGCTTTGACGTTTATTTGATAGATTACGTTTCCTCTTTTGTTTTGTTCTCGACACTTCATCTTCTTTCCGTTTCTTTTTTGTTGTTTATTTAATAATATGAAAATATGAATATATATATATATATATATATATATATATATATATATAACAGATCTGTATTGAGTATTGTACAAATATTGTAGATTGTAAACGTGAAATATGACGAATAGAGACTTCTAAATAAAGGTTTCAACTCTAGGTCGAAAGTAGGGGGGGGGGAGAAATTGTTTTTATTGATAACACTAAAGCTCGACGATAGCTACTGGGTAAGAAAAAAAAATCGGAGGGGAGAAAAAGGTACTGAACTGTTTTATCTTTTCTTATTTATATATAGATACAGAATCCTGGATTATAAGCATGAAAATGTAAACAGTAGATAATTCAGTTATTTATATTTGCCTGACTTCCTGAGTTCCCTACTCAAATTCCTTGTCTTCAATTTTTTTGTAAAGTCCAGCCTTATGGACTAGTAGTCAGAACTTCGAACTACAGTTCATGGGGTCCCGGTTCGATTTTCGGTCAGACTATATTTTTTTCTTAATGGAAATTATTCATGTGGGCTCCCATGGTCTGGATTTAGGTTAAGTTTAGGTTTAAGGACTCTCCTAGCACTTCATTATCATTCATCTCTTATATAATTGGGGTAACGTAACTCCACCTTTTAGGCGCCCCAACTTAAGAAGTGGATTACAATTCCGCCAATGCCAGGAGAGAATGCCAGAAATGCCATAAACACAACTTGGTGACATCGATAAAACAAAAATTCCTTTATAATCTAATAAATGTATTCGGTTTAATTCTGTATATCAGTAGGCTATGTATATTGTTGTCCTAATATGATTCCAATTAGGGTAATGTCTGGTAATGTATATATTTCTTTTAAAAACCAATTATCCTATCAATAATTGCATTCTTGCCTTTTCAGAAGCAAGGGAAAGTCTATTTTATAAGTTCACAACAATGTAACTTGCAAGAATCTTAGTTATTTTGTCTATTTAAATTATTTACCACGAGAAAAATACCTTCACGAATTTACCGAAAGTTATCTTAATTATTTTGATGGAATTTACAATTTGTTAGTATAATTTGATTGATTCTATAGTGCTTAAATATATATATATATATATATATATACATGAAATCACAATATGTAATATACAGTATATAACATAACCTATTATTATAGTTATTAACATAATCATTGAAGATAGCATACTATCCACCCTACTACCCTATATATATATATATATATATATATATATATATATATATATATATATATATATAGTAATAATAGAGAATATAATACATATATAAGAAAAATAAATGTTTGAATTGGATTCGCCTGGTGGTGTGATGGATATCACACTGAGGTACAGACTCAGAGATCCGGGTTCGAATCCGGTCCAGGCATTTATTTTTCTTATTATACCATATATATATATATATATATATATATATACAGGGTAGTAGGGTGGATAGTAGGCTATCTTCAATGATTATGTTAATAACTATAATAATAGGTTATGTTATATACTGTATATTACATAACCTATTATTATAGTTATTAACATAATCATTGAAGATAGCCTACTATCCACCCTACTACCCTGTGTGTATATATATATATGTGTGGGGCACGCCGTAGCGTAGTGGTTAAGGCACTGCGCTACAAGCCGGAAGGTCGAGGGTTCAAGTCCCGGTGGGGTCAGGATTTTTAAACTGACCCAAATCTTCTGGCGGCACTATGGCCCTGGGGTCGACTCAGCCTCTAACTGAAATGAGCACCAGACGCTTGTTCTGGGGTAAAGGCGGCCGTCACGCAGGGCTGACAACCCGGCTGACATCAAGTGCCGATTGTCTAGAAATAGTGGGAGCCTTAACGTCCCACTGCCCCAAGGGCCTCCTGAGGCCTGTAGTGGGAATACTTTACTTTACTTTACTTTATATATATATATATATATATATATACACGGTGATTACAAATGATTGGAGCGATTTCATGATTTTATTGTAGCGATCTTATTTGACATATCTTCACAGAACTTTAAAGTTATGTATAAAAACTCATAAGGTTTTTTTTTGTTTTCTCTCGCAGCCGTGTTTCAGCTTTAAACCGAGAGAGCGCAGCAGTTATCAAAGATGGCGACAGGCGAGGAGAAAGCATATGCTGTGCTTGAATTTCATTCAACTCAATCTGTGATAACTGTGCAACGACACTTCAGAACGAAGTTCGAGAAAGATGCACCGAGTGCCAACTCCATTCGGCGATGGTATGCGCAATTTAAAGCTACAGGATGCCTCTGTAAAAGGAAATCAACGGGTCGTCCTTCAGTGAGTGAAGAAAAGGTTGAGAGTGTGCGGATGAGTTTCACACGTAGCCCACAGAAATCAACACGAAAAGCGAGCAGAGAGCTGAACATTCCACAACCGACCGTTTGGAAGATCTTGCGGAAAAGATTGAAGCATAAACCTTACCACTTGCAATTTCTACAAGCCCTTACGCCCATTGACAAAGTGAGTCGGTTTGAATTTTGTACACAAATGCAGCAGTTTATGGATGAGGATGGTTTTTGTGAGAAACTTGTCTTCAGTGACGAAGCAACATTCTTTGTGAATGGCAAAGTGAACAAACACAATGTGCGAATCTGGGGCACAGAAAATCCCCGCGTTATTGTGCAGCACATTCGCGACTCCCCAAAAGTTAGTGTGTTCTGTGCGGTTTCTCAGTTCAAAGTTTATGGCCCTTTTTTCTTCTGCGAGCAGAACGTTACAGGACACGTGTACCTGGACATGCTGGAAAATTGGCTCATGCCGCAGCTGACGACCGACAGTGAGACCTTCATCTACCAGCAGGATGGTGCTCCACCACACTTCCATCACGATGTTCGTGAATTTTTAAACATGAGATTGCCAAACCGATGGATCGGTCGCAGTGGAGAGAATGATCAGAAATTGTTGTCATGGCCTCCACGCTCCCCCGATTTGACGCCGTGCGATTTTTTTGTTTGGGGGTATGTGAAAGATTCAGTGTTTGTGCCTCCTTTACCAGTAGACTTACCAGAACTGCGAGCTCGCATAATCAATGCCTTTGAACAAATTAATAGGGACATGTTACGTCGAGTATGGGACGAACTTGATTACAGACTTGATATCTGCAGAATCACCAAGGGGGAGCATATGGAGCACCTGTAACATCTCAAAAAAAACCTGGGAAGTTGCTCTATGTATCTGTAAAAGTTCGTGAAAATATGTCGAATACTACAGCTACCATAAAATCATGAAATCGCTCCAATCATTTGTAATCACCCTGTATATATGCAGCATTCATTCTTCCATTTATAGACTTACATCCGTCTATTTAACTGTATTTGTCTATCTATATATTTATACATTTATTCATCAACCTACCTATTTGTCCATATATCTAATTATTCATCCATCCATGAACCTAACTACCTGTCCATCTATCTATATATACATACACTTTTATATCTATGTACCTACTTACTTTTTATGTATTATGATTTTTAACCAGAATTTATCAAATTTAAAATGAAGGGAATGATGACCCTGTTTTTTTTTTTTTTTACTTGAAGAAATGTAGGCTAAGTGATTAGATTTCACACTCAATCTGTCGCGTCCTGCAAATAAATTTCAAATTACGAGTAGTTGATCGCTTTAAATTTTCTAACAATAAATTATTGTCAGTGTCGACCTAAATTTTCCTTTGCCAATTATGGCACATAGTATCTTCAATTGTATTAATGCCAACATTCCATCACGTGTCACCTCGAAAGATTTGTAGGTTTATACAGTGATTTAAAAAAAAAACTAGACAATATGAGCCAACAAGTAGGTGAAGAGCTTAAATTAAAAATCCATCTACTATTACGTAGTTTCATATTTGATTTTTCTTATTTTTGTTAGGTTTTGCCTACTATATTCTTATTTTTAAACAAACTGTGATAAATTCCATAGAAAACGTATAGGCCTATTGTATATATAGGTAACGTGATCCCACTGCAGACCTTAAGGGGTTCTAAAGAACCTTCTGGCGGCATACAGTGTTACAATTGTCAGGGCTTCGGTCATCTGGCCCAGTTCTGTTCTAGAGCTGAGCGCTGCGTCCGATGTGCTGGCAGCCATAGGGTTGCTGACTGCAAGGCTGAAACACCAACTTATGCAAATTGTAACGAGCAGCATGCTGTAAGTCACTGCAGTGCAAAGCATTCAAGATTTATACAAACTCCAGGCAAAAATCTGCACTAAAAACTAAAATATTAACATCTATGATAACATCAACACGGAAGAGAAAAGCTCCAGCACCTAAATTAGACAAATCCAACTTTCCAGCACTCACTATATCTAAAGAACCAACAGACCTCAATCCTGAAGCCAACTTATTTCAACAACTTCTGGAACTTTTATCCAAAATTCTCCAGAATCCTAAATTATTCAAGACCACAGTCACACTACTGATTAATTTGACAAACACTCAAGAAAACTGAACAACACTGCCGTCACTTTAAGACAACTTTTAAGAAGAAGAAGCTTAAGTACAATTCCTCAACACGACATCACAGCTGAGAGAAGGGGCACTTATTTAAGCTAAAACAAAACTACAAACAACACAAGAAAAAACCTTAAAAAACGGATCATAACCCTGAAAAGTGGTCGATACCGGCAACACACATAATGAAACCATGGCCTTCTCAGGATAATAGGAGGTTGAGGCTCCAAATTTTCTAGACAATCGCATAACAGCTGGGTTGTCAGCCCCAGATCGTATGTCTGAAAATAATTTTCGTTGGAGGCTGAGTCGATCCCTCTCAATGATACCACCAGAAGCAATATTTCTGGTACCTATTTCCGTTAGAGACTGTGTCGACCCCAGGACCATAGTACCGCTAGAAAACATGTCTGGTAGTTATTTCCGTTAGAGGCTGAATCGATCCCAGGGTTATCGTGCCATTAGAAAGTTTAGGCGAGCTTAAAATCCTGAGGCCATCGGGAATCGAATCAGCGATTTTCGGTTTGTAATGTATTGCATACTTTTGTATAGCTTATCATCGTCATCATCATCACCCAAGGATTCAGCCTGTTAGCTCGTTCCGTGCAGTTTATAATTCAGAATAATTTTGGAAGTATAGCTTATATGTTACAATATAATTTGCATTTTTCTCTAATGGATATATCAGTCTTTGAAGTTAGCTCCTTAGATATAAACGTTCGGACTGTATTTCGGACGTCAAATATTGCATTAAATAATAATAATAATAATAATAATAATAATAATAATAATAATAATAATAATAATAATAATAATAATAATAATAATAATAATAATAATAATAATAATAATAATAATATAGGATCATCATTTCCTCCATTTTAAATATAATAAATTTGGGTTAAAATCATATTATTACGACATTTCTAGCTCAAATAGCTTGAAATGAATTTTAGAACGAGCCATGAGTTACAAACCTTTCCGATACATCTTACCGGTACTTCGTTAAGTAGCGTGATTTTTATAACATTATTTTAGCAATTAACATTCAGACTACTGCACTGTTAATATGACTGTGGTACATTAGGTTAATTCAGGTAGTTAGGTTAGCATCCCTTATGGTATTATGAAAATTACGTTTCGGATCCTCTATTTCGGTAGAATTCAAGAAGACACTGATAGCGCCTGACCCAGCTTTAGTCGGCAGAGAGAGTTTATGCTCATTGACCACCCCCATTGTTAATATCACTATATTTAGGTTATCTCAATCTCATCTTCTAGTTCCACTTCTATGTATATATATATCTTACTTATTAGGAATTTCTCTACAATACAATATTTTTCCTACTACTTACTCACTAGCACTATCGAACCCGTAGGTTCATGGCCGCGCGGACATAAGCTCTCCATACACGCCTATCCTGAGCTAATGCTTTCCAATCATTCCCTGTATAATCTACAGCCCATTGTAAATGTTACACCTTCATACATCCCTATTCTCTGCATCATTCTCTGTTAATCCTCTCGACACCATACTTCTATACATTCCTTCAAAACACTCTTCTTTTTGTCTCCCTTTCTGTTGCCCTCCGCTTCAAAATGTAATAATCATCTTAGGTATCCTGTCATCTGACATCCTCTTTACGTGACCAAACCATTTCAGTCTTTTTTTTTCAGTAATTTGTAGAACATATTTTTGAAGATCCGTTATTTCTCTGATTTTAGTATATCTAATTTTGTCTCTTCTTGAATTTCTAAAAGTCCTCCTCCAAAAGTCCATCTCTGTCACCAATAGTTTATGTGATTGTTCTCTACTTAATGTCCACCTTTCCGCACCATGCAATAGTATACTCTCCACCAATGAAATATATACATAGGCCTATACATTCCTCATGTCAATAATAATATCCTACAAGTATAATTTTCTATTTTATCTATCTATCTATCTTCGGGTTTTTACAGCTGCTGCCGTCTTCCCGTGCCAAACCTCCAAAGCCTACGATCTTGGGCACCTTCAATGCTTAGCCCTCTTGCTTGCATTAATGTCTTCATGTTTTCCTTCCATGTTAACTTTGGTCTCCCTCTTTTCTTCTTTCTGGTCGGATGCCATTGGTATAGTTGCTTTGGCCATCGCGCATCTTCCATTCTTAAACATGTCCTAACTACTTTAATTCCTTCTCCTCAATTCTTTTAATTATGCTTTGAAAGAATTGAGGAGAAGGAATTAAAGGTTAGGACATGTTTTAAGAATATTTTTCATCTTTTTCTTAAATTACTGTAATAAGCCATCTTGGTTAGAATTCCTGTTATTATCTATTATTATTGTTATTATTATTATTATTATTATTATCATTATTATCATTATTATTATTATCATTATTATTAGTATTAGTATTAACTTATGTAGATGGAAATGTATTTCTTGAGAAGAGTAGCAAGATGTTCAAAATTAAAAGAAAAAAAGAAAAAGAAATGCTGTTATACGAGAAAAAAATTAATATTAGATATTCAATAGTAGATTATATGATACAAGCAATTATATTGGAATGGGCATGTACGGCGAATACAAGAAGAAAGGTTGCCTAGAAAAAAACATTGCAATGGTGTCCACCTGGAATAAAGAAGGAAAGGAAGACTTTGAAACACGTGGATGCAAGAAATAAGAACTGGAATGAGAACCAGAGGATTGGAGGACATGGAATGGGTGGATAGAGACGAGTGGAGAAGGAAAATAAAACTTTAGGCAAGATTAGATGTGTAAACATTGAAAATCTGTATATAAATAAAATTATATTTATTATTATTATTATTAGTAGTAGTAGTAGTAGTAGTAGTAGTAGTAGTAGTAGTAGTATTTATTATTAGTATTAGTATTATTATCCCTAATTCCTTAACAAATTTACTCATAAAATGTATACACTGAAGGGTATTTTCATAGCAATTGTAGGTGGTCGGAATAAGATAGAAATAAATGTATAATATATTTATGAGTCATGGCTTAAATTGGTTAACCGACAACTTTGTCACTAAATAAATTAATAAGTCGAAGTATTACCTTTATTATATAATTAAGTATTGAGTCAATAAGGGAATGTAGCAGGTGTGTTCTATTGATCCATTTGTAAAATACAGCTAGAATTTCTTGTCATAAGGAAGGAAATATTCAGACAAAATGCTCTATTGAAGAGATTATTCAATCCTCAAATTAGCTACCATTTATGACAGATTACTCCCTCCATTGAAACCAATCAGTGTAGTATCGGTAATTTAATCTTGCTTATATTGTATTATACATAGTTAATAAAAACCCAAATCACCAAATTAAAAATTTAAAAGAGTCAACGCGTTTCAATAGCGAGGCTATCATTTTCAAGACTGATTATTATTAGTATTTTTTAATGATAGCGTTGCTATTAAAACCCGTTGACTCTTTTAAATTTTTAATTTGCTGATTATAACACAATTTTATCGCCAAGAAGATCATCAACATCATCATCCAGGGATTAAGCCTGTTGGATCGTTCCGGTTTCATGAAAGCTAGAATTGTTAAAATTGTTCAGACCATCTTCTGTGTGGGCGTCCAACATTTCTCTTCCGTGCGGTTTATAATTTAGCAATAATTTTGGAAATCTTTCTTCTGGCATTCTATCAATATGTTCTTTGCAGTCGTTCCTATATTTAATTATTCGGTCTGAAAGTTTGAAAATATTTAGTTCCTTTCACATATCTTCATTCCTTTTCTTATCCAGCAGAGTATATCCTGATATATTTCTTAAAAATCTCATCATATATTATTATATTATATTATTAATATCCAACCATCCATAGTAATTCTGCCCGAGGGCAGGTCTTCCACTGCAACCATAGCATTTTCATGCTATGTTTTGCAGCTTTATTAGGGAATTGTAGGTATGGTAGCTACCCGTTGCTTTCCACACCGGTGAAGGATGATGATAATAATGATAAGGATGATGATGATGATGATGATGGCCATATGATTTCGGGGACCGTTTGGGCCTTAAAGGTTTCCTGACATTTGTCTTACAGGTGAGGAAAAACCCCGATAAAAACCTCACTCAGAAAAACTGCCCCAACCGGGGATCGAACCCGGGCCTGCTGCGTGACAAGGCAGCACGCTATCTCGAGACCACAGCGGTGGACCCATTAATATAATTACTCATATTTGTTTCATAATTCATATTATTCCCAACTGTCATAGAGAGACAGGTGAACAGAAGGAAACTTCATAAAAAATGAGCTATATGATATTCATGGGAAACTAAACGTTTTAAGAACAGTTAAGTCTTGTAGGCTGTGATGGACAGGACATCTGGCACGAGTGGGGAATGAAAGAAGGATATTGAAACTTATGTTAGGAAAATCAGGGGGAAGCTGGTGAATAATGAGGTGGAAGAATGGCATAACCATGATTTGAGGGAAATAAATTATACAGGGAATGGTTACGAAATGTTAGCTGTGGTCAAGGGATGTTTGGGAACTTAGGACCTATGTCCACGCAGCTATGAACCTCGATTCGACAGCGCCTGTGAGTTAGTTAATTTTATTCATTACTAGCTAATACCCGGCGTGCGCTGCTACGCCTAAATAAATGAAAATTGATGTGCTTTTATGTTTAGTTGAATAAGCAGGAGGAAAAATAATTATAAATTTATATTTTTAGATACCTCGTGCTGATTACCCGGCGTTGACCGGGAATCTACTTATCCCGATCTTCTTGGCATAAATGAGCTGAAATACGAAAATGAATGTGTTTTATGTTTGGTTAAGTAAGGAAAAATTTATATCGTAATTATTTTTAGATACCCCGTGCTGTTTACCCGGCGTTGTCCAGGAATCTACTCATCCTGATATTCTTGGAATAAATGAGCTGAAAGGCGAAAATTAATATAGGGGGCCTACTTTTTATGATTAGTTGAATAAGTAAAATGAAAAATAATTATAAATATATATCGTAATTATTTTAAGATTCCCCGTGCTGATTACCCGGTATTGACCGGGAATCTACTTATCTCGATCTTCTTGGCATAAATGAGCTAAAAGAAAAAAATTCGTTATTCCGAGCTATCCGTAAAAGAATACCCGCCATGTGCTGCTATGATTGCACAGGAATCTACGTACTTGTCTCGATCTTCTTGGTATCAATGAAAGACAAAAATTGCTATTGTGAGTTATCCGTAAGAGATAAACATATGCTGTCGCAGACTTTTTTGTAGAGCTTTTTGAGATATTCAATTCTGTGTACAATAATTTTGTGTATTTGTTATGGTTTAGGTAGCGTAAGCCATTTAAGCGTCCAAAGAGCTACTTTATTCACGTTTTCCACTATAAAGGGCGATTTTTAAGGGTGTAGAAGGTAAGTATCACAATTCTCTTATAGCATAAGTTCATCCCGGGAATCTCCTGAACATTTTGCAAAAAGCCTCATCAATCACAATCGGATCAACGGTATGGCCGCGCGTAAAGCACGAACAAACAAACAAACATTCATTTTTATATACTAGATGTACCTACCAGTTAAATAGTTAACAAGAAAAAACTATTCATTTTCTTTCTTTATTAGGAATTTCTCTACAATACAGTAGTTTTCTTACAGCCCATTGTAAATTTTATTCCTTTATAACTCCCTATCTGCATCCCCTCTGTTAATCCTCCCTCGAAAATGAAACATTGGTTTTGATGTACAGAGTGAACGATAATTACACCGACAAACTTCAGGAACTGATTACTGACTGGAAATGAAGGAAAAAAGGTCCTATAAACATGTGTCCGGAAATGAAAGATGTGCGTGCAACGACAACAAATCGTCCCGGCGCACAGTACATAGCATAATCGCATCCACGTCATAACAAATCATCAAAGTGGCCCCCATGGGATGCAATGCACGCGTTCACTCATGGATTGCCTCACTCTTTCGCATGTTCTGGCCTCTCTCCGTATAGTGTCACAGGCGACGTGGACACGCTGTTTAAGGGTAAACACATCAGGAACTGGTTCAGATTACACAACGCTTTTGAGGTGTCCCCAGAGATAAAAATCCAGGGGGTTTAAGTCCGGTAATCTAGCAGGCTATGCAACAGGGTCGAAAGAATAATGCAATTCGTCAGTGCCATCTACCGTGGCAACGATGCATTTATGGACACTTATTCATAGGACATTTTTTCCTCTATTTCAAGTCAGGAAACAGTCCCTGCAGTTTGTCGGTGTCATTAAAATTCACCCTGTACATACAGCACATGCTTCATTTGCGTCAAATTTTGGTTCAAAATAAAAGATACAAGAAGTCTTAAAACCTTGATTATTATAGGAGCTGTGAAACCCATAAATGAAATGGTTTGCAACACTATTTTAATCAATTCACGTGAAACATAAAATAAGATTTTGATATATTTCCATTAAATACAGGAAACTACTTTTTAATAGATCGTTATATTTAATGATGTGTGAAATTAACTTTTCTGCAGATTGTCAAAAATCTTGCATAACATCATACCTGAATTTATTATATAATATGGTTATTATAGCAAGTAGAGCCGGTTTACTTCCCTGTGTAACATTCGTGACAGACGGGAAGTTTACAGATAAGTGGGCTAGTGGTTAAGTAGGCGGTAATATGAACACTTATCAATAAAACATATGTACTCTCAGATTACAAACTGGTACTGTATCACAAATCCTTTCCATTGGAAAGCTCCTAAGGCTACATACAATAACTGGTAAAATAATTGCACATGAATTGCTTCATGCAGAAAGGGCCTGAGTTCATTAATTTAAAAAAATGAAAACACACTCTCTTCCTTTCCCTCTCACTCTTATTTTAACATCTTCCATAAATGTATTGTACATACAAAGGAAAATGTTAGACTAACAAGTGAACTGTCAACCATTGCATGCCAAAACCTACCCAGAGAAGCGTTGTGATGTATCAAGGCCGTGTCCAAAAAATTATCTGCCTTTTTTTTAAAATAGAAGTCGCAGAATCCAGCACGGAGCAGATGTACATCCTTGCATGAGTTAAGCACAGAGTGAAGTGAGGCGGGACGCGGCGATGACGGCGGGTAGTGAGGATTTTCCAGTCTGTCAGTATAGTCAATACTAATAAAATTCATTGCTAAAACCGTTGAGGTGGAGAGTCATAAAATAAAATAAGTTAAAATATACCTTCTTAGGCAAGATCCGTCGTCCTCAACTTATAAAATATGTATTCTTTATGCCTGTAGGCCTTTCAGAACATCCGTTCCATCTTCAGCAGGTCACTCTTCGCTACAACATCCAGTATGATGGTTGATGCTGCTGGTCTTAATGTGCCATCATACTAGATGTTGTAGCGAAGAGGGACCTGCTGAAGATGGGACGGATGATCTGAAAAGCCTACAGGCATAAAGAATACATATGTTATAAGTTGAGAACGACGGATCTTACCTAAGAAGGTATATTTTAACTTATTTTATTTTATACTGTCAGTACAGGAGTTGCATTACTTCGCTATGGTTTAAATGAGAGATTTGGCGCTTGATTTTAGTGTCTTGCAGTTAGAAACTGCAGGCAGTTTTTTTAACACGGCCTTTGTACATCACAACGCTTCTCTGGAAAAAATTTCAAAGTAGGTTTCGGCATGCAATAGTTGGCAGTTCCCTTACAAGATAGAGTAAGAGATAGAAATGTTAGGGGAAAATCGACAATCAATAAGTCATATTAACCTACAAATGAGATATTATTAAATATTTGTATTCACGTAGACTTTCACGGCCGGAGTTGCTATGATGATCTTGATGAAGATTATCGGGCTGTAGGCCGTGGTCGCGAGGCTTGTAGTTCCCCGACGTTTCGCCAGAGACTGCGTCTGGCATCCTCAAGGGTTGTCGCACGACCACGGCCTACAGCCCGAAAATCTTCATCAAGATCATCATATTAAACATTTGTTTATTATATGTGTACGGGAGGCACGGTGTAACATAGTTCGTTAAGGGAAAACGCTACAAGCCGAAAGTTCGAGGGTTCGAGTTCCGGTGATGTCAGGATTTTTAAACTGGCCTAAAAACCGTCTGGCGGCACCATGGTTCTGGGAGCGACTCACTTCGAACGGAAACGAGTACCAAACGATTTTTTTGTGTAAAGGCGGCCGTCACGCAGGGCTGCAGATTGTCTACAAACGGTGGGAGCCTTAACCCTCTACTACCCAAAGCGCCTCCTGAGAGCTATAATGGGATCACTTTATATGTACCGAATAACAATATAAATATTTCGTTATTTTCTGTATTTAACTTCTACACGGCCTGTCCGGACAGGATTTTTACCTCTGTATCAACACACTGTGCATACTTTTTTCTCCACAGGATTTGTCGGGACAGGATTTTTACCTATGTATCAACACACTGTGCATACTTTTTTGTTCACACAAGGGAACATGAAGGGCCTCTCCGATAAGTGATGATCAGCCCAATGCCGAGCCATCACCGAAGAAAGAAAAAATGCACATCATTTTAAATGCAAATGAAACAATTTTCAAAATAATGCAGGATATTAAAAACAATAGGCAGTCGATAAAATTAATTATACTTAATTATATCAGCGAAGAAATAAAAATTAGACATAATTTCTAATTACCGGTATATCAAATTAAACAATTACTAATTATATTAGCGAAGAAATAAAAATTAGACATAATTTTTAATTATCAAATGAAACAATTACTTTTTTTAATGCCACCAGTTTGTCATTCCGACATTTCTGGTATTCTCTCCTGATATTTGCGTATTGAAACTCACTTGTAGGGTTGGTGCGCCTGGAAGGGGGGGGGCGTTTTACGCTGTCCCAAGGATATGACGGGCGATGATGCACCAGGCCTTAATCCGAAACTTAATCTAATGAGGTGAATGTGATAATGATAATGATGGCCAGATGATGTTCGGGAACCGTTTGGACCTTAAAGTTATCTGACATTTGTCTAAAAGGTGAGGAAAAACGCCGAAAAAACCTCACCCATGAAACTTGTCCCGACCGGGGATCGAACCCGGACCTGTTGATTTTTAAAATATTGCAGAATACTCTAAATAATTGTCAATCCATCAAACTGATGAATGTAATTAACTAATTATATTATAAAAGTCCCTAAATTCTGGAAATGCGTGCTATTATGCATTGCAGAGACTTTTGATGTCCCAACTCCTTTCAAAAAACGTTAAACTGAAAATATATAAAACTATTATTCTACCAGTTATATTATATGGGTGCGAAACATGGACTCTTACTTTAAGGGAGGAAAGGAGATTACGAGTATTTGAGAATAAAGTTCTTAGGAAAATTTTTGGACCAAAGAGAGATGAACAGACAGGTGAATGGAGAAGACTACATAACAATGAACTACATGGTCTTTATAGGAAGCCAGATATAATAAGAACAGTTAAGTCTCGTAGACTGCGATGGGCAGGACATGTTGCACGTATGGGGAATGAAAGACGTGCATGGAAGCTTCTTGTAGGAAAGCCAGAGGGAAAACGCCCAGTTGGTAGACCAAGAATGAGGTGGGAGAACAACATTAACTATGATTTGAGGGAAGTAGATTATACAGGGAATGATTGGAAAGCATTAGCTCAGGATAGGGATGTATGGAGAGCTTATGTCCGCGCGGCCATGAACCTACGGGTTCGATAGTGCCAGTGAGTAAGTAAGTAAGTATTATAAAAGTCCACCGCTGTGGTCTCGAGATAGAGTGCTGTCTTATCGCGCAGCGGGCCCGGGTTCAGTTCCCGGTCGGGACAGGTTTTTTCAGGGGTTTTCCTCACCTATAAAGCATCCGGCTATCATCATCATAATCCTTATCATCATCATCCTTCACCTGTGTGGAAAGCGACGGGAAGCTATCACACCTATAATTCCCTAGTAAAGTTGCAAAGCATAGCATGAAAATGCTATGATTGCAGTGAAAGACCTGCCGTCGAGCAGAATTACTATGGATGGATATTAGAAAATATACGATATTATAAAGTTGTTAAGCACTGAATAGTCTTCATTCCATTCCACTGATGCAGTTTAATCTCTTGCTTTATAGGTACTTTTATGTACCACACGCCATCCGGACAAGAATAGTCTTCATACTGTTAAATAATATTTTAAATATAATGCATAATATGATTGTGCTGCGATAAACTTGAAAATGTTCTAAATAATTTGAAATCTGTAAAATAATAATTAATCTTAATTTGTATTTGAGTGACTACGATGCAATGACAACACTGATGATAAATCTTAAAAATGTAAAGAGTACTGCAGTATATGTATAAAAATAGGTAAAATAAAATAATCTTAATAGTTACTTGAGTTTACTACAAAGTAATAATTGTAACGTTACGAATAAGATGATATTAAAAATGTTCAAGAATATCTTTTTTATAATTGAGAATCAATAAAATTGACAGAATTTACTTGTTTACGTGGATATAGTACTTACTTTACCCAAATTGCCCTTCTAATATTAGAATCAGCTGTAGCTATTATCCAGTCATATGTGTTTGCAGTTCTTAGTACTCTATATTCTAGAGAAGTTAATTAATAAATGACAAGACATAGAAATCACCCCTTTCATCTAGTTGCTCCCTCGGTGTAGAATTATGGGACTTGCGCTGGTTCGAGTCCCCATGGGGGAAGATATTTTATTGTGGAATTTTGGCTAGTATGGGACCGGTGCTCACCCTGCATCGTGAGGAATTTGGGTGACTACAATAAGTAGCTGCCCCAGCTTGAGCTATAACGACTGCGAGACTCGATTCAGGGAGAGTTAGAGCGACAATGCATTCTCTTCCACTCAATTGGCCCAATTATACAAAATACAATATTGTACATATATTATGTACGCAATATAAATTATAAAACATAAAAAAGTAAAATATAAATTTCTAAACAACTCTTCGTTTTATAACTAAACGTAGCACTATTAAAAATATCAAAACTTATTAATAATGATATAAATAATTATAGTAATAATAATAATTATTATTTAATTTTACAGGAAACTTATTTTTAAATCAGTTCAAATTCATAAAATGAATAAAATACAATATATTGACGGCATAATAAAGTCAGGACTCAAAGTTTCAAAATTAATATTTTTTTTCTAAATAATTAAGAAAAAGAAAAATTAGTAAATATCAGAACAGTTTTTAGTTTTGTACACGATATTTAATCATTTGTTTCAAGTAATCAAGTTCTATTAGAGCGATTAATTAAAATTTGAAGAGATATTTAATATATAAAATTTATTCCCCAGGTGAGGCTCGAACTCACAACCCCGGCATTGCTCGGACACTGTCATATAAGTACCGTGCGCTAACCAATTGCGCCACTGGGGACGATGCTCTACGCCTTGTGCGGTAGTATAATCCTAGTATGTGCTTTCGAGGTTAAATGAAGATAGTTTTCCTTATGCTTTACAGACTGCTTCCGGCAAGCCCCGTTTGCAAACCGTGGCACACGACTCACACTTAAGCGTCGCATAGTGGACGATTTTCATAATCCATAGTCACTACCACTTTATACACTTATACTTATTGTTAAATTCTTCTTCTTCTTCTTCTTTATTAGGAATTTCTCTACAATATAATAGTTTTCCAACAACTCATTGTAAATTTTACTCTTCCATAAATCCCTATTCTCTGCATTACTCTGTTAATTCTTTCGACACTATGCTCTTATGCATTTCTTGAATTCACTGATCTTTTGGTCTCCCCTTTCTTTTGTACCCTGTCATCTGACATCCTCTTTACGTGGCCAAACCATTTCAGTCTTCTTTCTTCAATAACTTACAGAACATGTTTTTGAATATCCATTATTGCTGGATTTTAGTAATCCTAATTGTGTCTCTTCTTGAATTTCTAGAAACCCTCCTCCAAAATATATTGTTAAATTATAAAATTGGTAAAACAATTAGTTCTAAATGGTCAATGTAAAAAACATAATTTTTGTGATATAAACAGTGTAAAAGGTTAAAATTATAACATTTACGTACCTGAGATTTCAGTCGTTCATATGGCTAAGAACGACTAAAATCTCAGTTATAAAAAAATGTTTTAACATTTTATGTTGTAATCTCAGATGTGGTTAAAATTTCCTCTTAAAAATATTGATTTATAAGCAGTACATAAAATGGGCCGGTATATACCGGCATACCATATCGGCATGTTTCTGCCTAACATTATCTATACCCATACATTCCCATGAAGCAAGAGTGCTCCCTTGCAGTTCTTGTTTAACTAACCTAATTTAGTTATACCTATACCCCAACAGATGTCAGGAAATTACAAGAAGTTAGCTCATCGCTTCATAGGAACACCAAGGTATTACTCGGATTAGAAAGGTCGATTACACTTGCATTATAGGAATATTACATTTTATTATATAAATTCTTATATTCAACGTATTTCTTAGAGAGTCAATCACTGCAAAATAATGCTCTGACCTATTCAGAATGTTAAAAAGGAGGAGCTTGATTTTAATATGATAGAATTAAATTGATAAAATCGAGGTGAAAACGGCTGTGATTGGTTGTAAATAAAAAATCATTGAAAAGTGATTTGTCATTGACTCCCTTGGGACATGAGTTAAATAGTCTCAATAAAATACAGTAAATGTACCGATTCATCTAAATGTCAGTTTCAAGCATTGTTCACATGGAATTATATTCATCATGTTTCTGAAGTTAGATCATTATGTTATCCTGTTTCTAACTCAATAGAAATTATATTAATCAATATTTTGATTGAACGTCCCAGTCTGTAGGATGGCAAGTAAGCATAAGCTTTTGTTAGTTTGCCATCTTCCATTCGAAGAACATGTTGTTTCCATTTTATTTCTAAATTATGTTTTCTGAAGGTTTCATGTAAAGTTGTTCTAAAATGTCTTCATTTTTAAGATCTAATAATTTGTATACCAGTGTTTCGAAAATACCTGGTTTCAGCACGTTTATGTCTTTGTACTATATATTTTTTGTTTAAGTATCCATGTCATATAGCCGTAATATATTTTATTACCATTATTATAAAATGTAATTATACAATTTGTTTATTAATGGACTATTAATTATACAATTTAATTAAATATATATATATATAATTGTGTGTGTGTGATTAAGAAAGTTTTCTTAGGTTTTCCGCGTCATGGATTTAAGGTCGGCCTCTGGCCACTGATTCCGACGTTTCGGCTGATCCCACATTACATTATCAAGGAATGATAGGATCGAGTCACAGGTTTAGGTCTTATATAATCAAACACATTTCGTTTTCACTGTGGTCCGTTTAAGAAGCCGTACACCCATACGTCTTATATATCTTATTACTATTATTATTATTATTATTATTATTATTATTATTATTATTATTATTATTATTATTATTATTATTATTATTATTATTATTATTATTATTATTATTAAACTATATCTGGAAGAGTGTCAGTAGATTTCGTTTCCATTTTGTTATAACACTTAAGGTTTCTTAAGTTGAAATTAAAATTCATTATATCCTGGAAAGCGTTTAAGTTTGCCTGGGATTTCCATGGTTTAGGACATGTTTTTTTATCATAGACTATAGTGTGACATTTTGTTCTGTTGTTTCAGTTACGGGATGAAGGCCGTCGTGGTGGACACGGTTAGAGTAGCCTTCCTGCTTCACTTTCTCATTACTCTCCGCCTGTCCAGTACAGATGATTCTCGTCCAGGGTGAGTACAGCGCTATTTAATTCGCTTTTCAGCACGCACACATATACCAAGCGACCCATATTATTAGTGAAACTCTTTTAATATACCTGATTTTCCATTTAAAAAATCATAAAATAAGTGGAAAGAAACAAGGCGGCTGTCAACTACGGTGGATTAGTGGTTACGTTCTTTCGGGTTCAAACCCGACTGGGGTGATGGATTTTTTAGAATGGAAAAATCCAAGGAGCAGTCCTCCGGGAAGGACTTTAAGACGTGGATCCAGAGTCTGAACACTTTCGGGCTCGTAAGAGATCCTTAAGCCAGGATAAAGAGGCATCTAAACAAAATTTACCGACCTCGTCGTTCTAGTTGGGTCGGTATGTTGATCGCATGCCATTCATGACAGCTGTGGGTAAATAAGCGGTACTAAATTAATTTGGTCTATTAATTCCTAACAAGGAGAGATTGAGGCTCATCTTTGGGCTGTTACGCCATTGTAGAAAAAGAAAACAAGGAGGCTTTGTCCATATAATTTGTATTGCATACTTACATTTGTTTGTCATGAGGAAGTTTATTTCTATAATTATAATAATTAATGACTTTAACCGGGGTAAGATCGAGTGAATCAGGACAAGAATAATAAAATCTGTAATATCCGTTTCCATTATTCGTAACACATATTTATTTTGTTCTAAAGGTTTGAGTTATTGGTAAAGGTTATCTGTCACGCGCTATTGAATCTTTGACGCGAAAACCCAATCAGGTATATATAATTATTCATAATAAAATTAAAATTCTGTTGAGGTGAATAGTCATAAGTTTAAATATCAAAATAAATAAACACCTTGGCAGGTGCCGTATGTCCACCGCGGTGGTCTCGAGGTAGCGTGCTGCCTTGTCACGCAGCGGGCCCGGGTTCGATTCCCAGTCGGGACAGGCTCCTGGGTGAGTTTTTTTCGGGTTTTTTCCTCACCTGTAAGACAAATATCAGGAAGCTTAGGGCCCAACGGTCCCCGAAAATCATCCGGCCATCATCATCATCCTTATCATTATCATCACCATCCTTCACCGGTATGGAAAACAACGGGAAGCTACCATACCTATAATTCCCTAGTAAAACTGCAAAGCATAGTATAAAAATGCTATGATTGCAGTGAAATACCTGACCTTGGGCAGAATTACTATATTTTCACGAGAACAACGTCAATAACAACATTCCTTCGAAATTCGTTAATCGTCATTGTTACACTATAGCGTAACAAAGAAACCATATTCCTATCCTCACGTAAATATGATTACGCTCCTTTCTTACAATAACTTGTATATTGTACGTCTATAGGGCTGTAGGTCTATAATGCATGTTAGTTACACCGTATTACTGCATCCATATTACGTCGCATTTATATTATTTCATGCTGTTTGCGAAATATAATAATAAGAAATGCGGCAAGACAAAAAAAAAAAAAAAAAAGGAGAAAAAAGCTCCAGCTTGCCAAACGATTCTGGATGGATTATGAACCCACGTATGCAGCAGGCGATTGTTTGATAAGAAAAGTTCTGCACGCAAGATCTCATGTAGTGACGTAAATGAGATATAGGGGAACCTGCTCTCCCCGCTTTAGGGTCTTATTTTTTTGCCCTCTTCGGGTTGTTTACAAATATGTTGTTTGTGATCTTTTTTTAATTTGGGTTGTGATAAAAAAGTTTATGATGTGTTATGTCCGGCCATAGAGAAGAGAGGTTTTTTGAAAATTAACATGTTTGGGGAAGGTGAAACTTTATTGAGGATTTATGTTTGAATTCTGAAGAAAATGTATGCACAGGGAGGGATAAAAACCGAGAAAAAGGCTGTTTGATATTTATGTATATGTGTAGTACGCCCGACGATTGGTCCCATAAACTAAATAACTAAACTAACTCACTGGATCTATGAACCTGTGGGTTCATGGCCGAGCGAACATAACATTTCCATACATCCCTCTCCTGAATTAATGTACCTCCGGAAAATTTTACTCCAGTGGAACCCATGTCCGCGTTTCTTGACGGTGAAATATTGTCACTCTTTCGACCAAGGTACTTTTTCGTCTGGCATCCATATCTTAAAATATTTCGTTTACTGTCCTCTGCCATCTGTTAATTATGATTCTAAACGTTCGAAACATTCTTCATAATTCATGAACATTTGTATTGATATCCGGTCATATAAGCCATTGAATGAGCACGGTTATACGAAACCCCCTTAATTAATGGAGATACATCCGTTAGGACATGATGCACAGAACTGTAGTTTTCATGGCCATGTGTAAGGCCGCAGCCTGCATTCATTGGAACATAAAACTAACCTTGAATTCAGTAATAAACAGTGGCGGCCTATTGTACTCAATAGAATAAGCATATTAATATCTAAGACGCACTTTGAAGAATAACTCACTGGCACTATCGAACCCGTTGGTTCATGATCGCATGGACATAAGCTCTCCATACATCCCTATCCTGAGATAACGTTTTCCAATGATTCCCTGTATAATATACTTCCCTCAAATCACGGTTAATGTTACTCTACCACTGGGCGTTTTCCCTCTGGTTTTCACATAAGAAGCTTCCGTGTACCTCTTTCATTCCCCATTAGTGCCACGTGTCCTGTCCATCGCAGTCCACGAGACTTAACTGTTCTTATTATATCTGGCTTCTTATAAAGGCCATGTAGCACACGAAGAATACAAATTTTATTTTATCATGAAGTACAGCATAATGAAAAACAAAAGAATTTACAGGGACAGATATCCCCAACTAACCTAAATTCTAAACTAAGAAAATATAAAACGGTTCTTCTTCAGTTATATTATATGGAAACGAAATGTGGTCTCCTACTTTAAAGAAAGAGAAAATATTACGAGTAAGCTGAGAATATAGTTCTTAGGAATCTTGTAGCTTAGTTGGTTAAGGCAATATGCTAAAAGCCGAAAGGTCTGTGGTTGGAATCCTGGTGGGGTTCAGGATTTTTAAACTGACCCAAACCTTGTGGCGACACCATGGCCCTGGGGTCGACTCAGCCTCCAACGGAAATGAGTATCAGGCCCTTGTTCTGGAGGTAAGGCGGCCGTCAGGCAGGGCTGATAATCCGACTGATATCAAGTGACGGTTGTCTAGAAAAAAAAAAGTGGAAGCCTTAAACCTACTACTACCCCCAAGAGACTCCTATGGCCTGTAGTGGATCACGTTAGCTTTTACCTTTTTAGCTAAAATCCCACTAAAATAGAAAGAATTGATGAAGGGAGCATAGGGTTATCGCATGTCATGCCATATATGAATATATAACCTTCTATTTGATAAATGTAATGAAGAATCTTATGTTTTGCTGACGAAAGTCAATTCAGATAAATCTACAATTGAATTCTTTAAACACACTTTTGTTAATGATATCTCAGAAAATTATATACATTGATTTACTTAAAGTCAATGTCGCGTAAACGTCTATTTGATAATATAGGTATTATCTACAGGGTGAAAATTATTTAAACCGACAAACTCTGGGAGGTTGTAGGGGACACCAAAACAAATATTTTTCCCTAATGTCATTTTTTCCTATGAATATTATTTAAACCGGTAGAGTGAGATTTCTCTAGATGCAAATTAATTAAACCAACAAACACATTCGCATTTTTATTACCAAGAGACAACACATTAACACAACTAACTCCTGGCGCGACAGGCCTACAAGGCCCTTAGCCTACCATCCGGATGCTGGCCTCACATCCACATCTGTCAATCACAGAGGTAAATGATCATCAGCCAGTGTAGGGGTGACATGTGACATGTGGTCAGGCAATTCGAGTTCCCCAGCCCGTTATAGCTTGTTTTCTCTCAACCTGAGGCAGCTACTGTATTGTCGCTACCCCAATGCAATCACGATGTCTGGGTGGGCAAACCGGTCCCATACTGGGCCGAAATACCATGAGAAAATTTATTTCCCCCCATGGAGACTCGAACCAGTGCAGGCCCCTTAGCTCTTGCTGCTCCAGGCTTCCTGCCTTACCCACTTCGGCTACACGGCTCGGGACACATTAACACGACACGCAATTACTTAAATTACAGTAGGAGTTCCAAAAATGCCCTCCATTGACATGTCAACGAAGGTTACAAACTGGCTGGATCATGTTCTGTCTAAACACGAAGCACAAACTCGCAGGAGTATCGTTAATTGCTCCGTGCTGCTGCTACTATCTGGTCAAACCGATCCTTTTCTGATTGCAACAAGAATTGTTTAAACAAGGTTGCGCATCTCTCCCTTCCTCCCCATACCAAAAATTCAAAGAGTGTCATATTCTGGGGGACGAGCAGGCCATGGTACAGGACCCCCTCGTGCCAATCAACTTTTCTGAAAATCGTTGGTTCAAGAATCGACGCACACGACGACTGAAATGTGCCGGCGTCCCGTCATTTTGGAACCACATGCGTTGTCTTGTAGGGAGCGAGACGTCTTCCAGCAATTATGGCAATGTTCTGGCGAGAAAATTGTAATAGTGCCTGCCATTTAATAGCCTAGGTAGGAGATATGTCCCAAATTTAACAGTCCCCAACAACACCGGCCCACACATATCAGTGTACTCACTCCAGGTGCATCGCTCCATTAGTAAACAGGTACAATTCACTACTACATTGGTGGACAAAACAATTCCTACCATCAACAGCAGTTGCAGTCATGACAACTGAAGAGCGTAATACGCCCTCTATCGGTTTAAATAATCCTCTAGGAAAAAAAAAAAACATTATGGAAAAACATATGTTTTGGTGTCCCCTACAACCTCCCAGAGTTTGTCGGTTTAAATAATTTTCACTCTGTATGCTGGTGCATTCGATAAGTAATATCAACGCCGTTATACTAATATCACAAAAAAAAAATATTTAGGTTACTTTTGACATTACGAACTTCACTTTTAGTACTTATAAAATCAACTAGACGTTGCCAAATCCTTGGAAGACGGACTCCTTCTGCAGCACCATTTCTAGATATCTCTTTCATATGATCGATCTAGAGCTTTCTGGATATCAATTCTTGATTGAAATCGAATGCCTCGTAGATGTTCTTTGATCTCTCAGAATAAGTTTAGTCAAAAGGGCACCTGTCTAGTGAATCTGGTGGATGTTCGAGTACTTCCCAATTCCACCTTCTAAACAGATTATACTAGACACCTTATTAGGGCGGTATTACTTACTAAATGTGAGAAAAAATGAATGTATTCACAAAATACTGCCATTTCGAAACTTTCAATATTGCAGATTTATACAACAACATACTACAAGATTACAATGGTCAACAATAGGATCGCTGATTTACAGTAATACTAACTTACTTACTTACTCACTGGCACTATCGAACCCGTAGTTTCATGGCCGCGCGGACATAAGTTCTCCATACATCCCTATCCTGAGCTAATCCTTTCCAATCATTCCCTGTATAATCTACTTCCCTCAAATCATAGTTAATGTTATTCTCCCACCTCATTCTTGGTCTACCAACTGGGCGTATTCCCTCTGGCTTTCCTACAAGAAGCTTCCATGCAACTCTTTCATTCCCCATACGTGCAACATGTCCTGCCCATCGCAGTCTACGAGACTTAACTGTTCTTATTATATCTGGCTTCCTATAAAGACCATGTAGTTCATTGTTATGTAGTCTTCTCCATTCACCTGTCTGTTCATCTCTCTTTGGTCCAAAAATTTTCCTAAGTACTTTATTCTCAAATACATGTAATCTCCTTTCCTCCCTTAAAGTAAGAGTCCATGTTTCGCACCCATATACGAGTAATATAACTGGTAGAAAAATAGTTTTATATATTTTCAGTTTAACGTTTTTTGAAAGGAGTTGGGACATCAAGAGTCTCTGCAATGCATAATAGCACGCATTTCCAGAATTGGGTCTATGTTTAATTCCTTTGTGCATCTCATTCCTATTTGTGATTAATGTTCCTAGGTATTTGAATTCAGCCACTTCCTCAAAATTTCCCTCATTTGTCATTAGCTGTCCGTTTCCATTATTTAATGAATTTCTACGTGTGACCATATATTTAGTTTTATTGATATTTACTTCCAGTCCTCATTTCTTAGTGTTACTCAATAGTGTCTGCGTATTGTCCTTTAGTATCTCCTCGCTATCGGCCAACAATACTACATCATCAGCATAAACTAACAGCTTATTACCACCACTGAGTTGTAAGCCTTCCTCATTCTCTAAAGATTTAATGGCATGCTCTAGTACAAAATGTAGTAGAGGAGATAGTGCATCTCCTTGCTTCAACCCATTCTGAATTTAAAAAGTGTCCGAAAATTGTTTTCCTACATGCACCCTACTCTTTATGCCATTTAGACACACTCGTATAAGTCTAACTAACTTTTTAGGAATTCCGAATTCCAGCAGGATACTATATAACTTCTCCCTCTTAATTGAATCATATGCTTTTTTGAAGTCTACGTATAGTTGATGTACAGTACCATTATATTCCCATTTCTTTTCTAAAATCTGTCTTATACTAAAAATCTGATCTATTGTAGACCTGTTTCTTCTAAATGCACATTGATGATCTCCTAGAATGTCATCAATATAAGGAGTAAGTCTGCTTACTAATATATTTGTTAGAATTTTGTACGAAGTTGAAAATAATGAGATGCCCCTGTAGTTGTTGCAATTAGTTTTATCTCCTTTCTTATAAATTGGTACGATAATTGATTCCTTCCATTCATCTGGAAGAGCTTCTTTTTCCCAAATCATACTAAGCAACCAGCGTATCTTGTCCATCAATTTTTCTTCCCCTGATTTTATCAGTTCTGCTGGGATCTCATCTGAACCTGATGCTTTATACATCTTCAATTTTTCAATCGCCATTTCAACCTCTAATGCACTTGGTTCTGCGACTAGCATTTCTGCTGTCTGTAAATTATCCTCCTCAATGTCCTGTTCTGTATGTACATTTAATAGCTGATTAAAGTAACTTTTCCATCTATTTAATATACTCCTAGAATCTGCAATCATATCCCCATTTTCATTCCGAATTATGTTTGTTCTAGCCTGAAACCCTTTCTTCTCTATACTAATCCCCTGATATAATTCTCTAATGTTCCTATTTTTTGCATTCATTTCAAGATCATTAATCTTCTCTCTCAAATATTCCCTCTTTTTACTCTTTAGTCCCTCCATGGTATCTTTACCTTGTCGTGGTGGAGTGGCTTGTGTGCTTAAATGATCCTGAGAGCTATGCCGGCGGTAGCATTACTGCCGATAGGGTTACCCATGCCGGACTGGTCGAAGGTGATAAGCCAGACGAAATAAGTACCTTGGTCGAAAGAGTGACGATCTTTCACCGTAAAAATACAACCGTCAAGAAATGCGGACATGGGTTCTACTGGGGTAAAATTTTCCGGAGGTCAAATAGTCCCCCATTCGGTTCTCCGGGCGGGGACTACTTCAGGGAACCCATGCCAAAGGCTCAAACACAGGGACATGTTCCTAGGAACATGGAATGTTAGGACTTTATACAATAGCGGGGCACTAGAGATATTATAAAGCATCAGGTTCAGATGAGATCCCAGCAGAACTGATAAAATCAGGGGGAGAAAAATTGATGGACAAGATACGCTGTTTGCTTAGTATGATTTGGGAAAAAGAAGCTCTTCCAGATGAATGGAAGGAATCAATTATCGTACCAATTTATAAGAAAGGAGATAAAACTGATTGCAACAACTATAGGGGTACCTCATTACTTTCAACTTCGTACAAAATTCTAATAAATATATTAGTAAGCAGACTTACTCCCTATATTGATGACATTCTAGGAGATCATCAATGTGCATTTAGAAGAAACAGGTCTACAACAGATCAGATTTTTAGTATAAGACAGATTTTAGAAAAGAAATGGGAATATAATGGTACTGTACATCAACTATACGTAGACTTCCAAAAAGCATATGATTCAATTAAGAGGGAGAAGTTATATAGTATCCTGCTGGAGTTCGGAATTCCTAAAAAGTTAGTTAGACTTATACGAATGTGTCTAAATGGCTCAACGAGTAGGGTGCGTGTAGGCAAACAGTTTTCAGACACTTTTGAAATCCAGAATGGGTTGAAGCAAGGAGATGCACTATCTCCTCTACTATTTAATTTTGTACTAGAGCATGCCATTAAATCTTTAGAGAATGAGGAAGGCTTACAACTGAATGGTATTAATAAGCTGTTAGTTTATGCTGATGATGTAGTACTACTGGCCGATAGCGAGGAGATACTAAAGGCCAACACGCACACACTATTGAGTAACACTAAGAAATTAGGACTGGAAGTAAATATCAGTAAAACTAAATATATGGTCACACGTAGAAATACATTATATAATGGAAATGGACAGCTAATGACAAATGAGGGAAATTTTGAGGAATTGGCTGAATTCAAATACCTAGGAACAATAATCACAAATAGGAATGAGATGCACAAAGAAATTAAACATAGGCTCAATTCTGGAAATGCATGCTATTATGCATTGCAGAGACTTTTGATGTCCCAACTCCTTTCAAAAAATGTTAAGCTGAAAATATATAAAACTATTATTCTACCAGTTATATTATATGGGTGCGAAACAT
This sequence comes from Diploptera punctata, assembly GCA_030220185.1. NCBI lineage: Eukaryota > Metazoa > Arthropoda > Insecta > Blattodea > Blaberidae > Diploptera > Diploptera punctata. The sequence continues at coordinate 825,053 of JASPKZ010009814.1, read as the reverse complement.
GGACTCTTACTTTAAGGGGAGGAAAGGAGATTACGAGTATTTGAGAATAAAGTTCTTAGGAAAATTTTTGGACCAAAGAGAGATGAACAGACAGGTGAATGGAGAAGACTACATAACAATGAACTACATGGTCTTTATAGGAAGCCAGATATAATAAGAACAGTTAAGTCCCGTAGACTGCGATGGGCAGGACATGTTGCGCGTATGGGGAATGAAAGACGTGCATGGAAACTTCTTGTAGGAAAGCCAGAAGGAAAACGCCCAGTTGGTAGACCAAGAATGAGGTGGGAGAACAACATTAACTATGATTTGAGGGAAGTAGATTATACAGGGAATGATTGGAAAGCATTAGCTCAGGATAGGGATGTATGGAGAGCTTATGTCCGCACGGCCATGAACCTACGGGTTCGATAGTGCCAGTGAGTAAGTAAGTAAGTACTCTTTAGTAACTTGGTGGTTTCCCGTCTAATACTACCCAATTGCTCTAAATTTACCTCATTTGGCTCGTGTAACCATTTCATTTTTGCTAGCTTTCTTTTCTTTACAATGTCGGCACATTCCTCATCAAACCATTTCTTGTTTTGCCTCTTTCTTAAACAACCAATGCTTTCTGATGCTGACAATTTAATAGTATCTCTAATAGCCTCCCATTCTTTATTTATATCAGTTTCTTCTTCGTTTGCCACATTGTCATCTGAAAATTCCAGTACTTCAAATCTATTAGCAATTTTGATTTGATATTCTTGCCGCATTTCATCATTTTTCAAGTTTTTTAATTCAAATTTTACAGAATCATATTTAGCGTTTGTTCCTCTCATAAGCGATAGCCGTTGTCTGATTTTCACTCTGACCAGATGATGATCCGAATTGCAGTCTGTCCCTCTAACTGATCTTACATCGATGATGCTACTGTACCAGCGTTTATCCACTAATACATGATCTATCTGGTTCCGAGTTTCTCCATCTGGGGACGAGCAGGTGTATTTATGAATATCCTTATGCTGAAATGTTGTGATCTTAACAATAAGATTCTTTGATGTGGCAAATGTGACTAATCCAATCCCATTGTCGTTACTATCTTCATGAAGACTGAATTTGCCTATTGTTTGTTTGAATATACCTTCCCGCCCCACTTTTGGATTAAAATCTCCTAAGACAATTTTCATATGATATCGTGAAAGGCTATCAAATAAGCATTCTAATTCTTCATAGAACTCATCCTTGATCTTGTCATCTTTATCTTCTGTGTGGGCATGTACATTTACAATTATAAAATCATGTCGTTTACCCTTTAGAATTATGTATGATACCCTATCACTAACAAACTTAATATCTCGGATAGCGGATAGGATCCTCCTTCTGACTAAAAAACCCGTTACAAATGCAGGTCTTTCTGCACCCCCGTAGTATAATGCAAAGCTTCCTGATTCCTGACTACCTTCTCCTGGCCACCTAACTTCCTGTAAAGCGACTACATCCAAGGGCGATTTATCTAACTCCCGCGTTAATATGTCTAGTGCCCCGCTATTGTATAAAGTCCTAACATTCCATGTTCCTAGGAACATGTCCCTGTGTTTGAGCCTTTGGCATGGGTTCCCTGAAGTAGTCCCCGCCCGGAGAACTGAATGGGGGACTATTTGACCTCCGGAAAATTTTAACCCAGTTGAATCCATGTCCGCATTTCTTGACGGTTGTATTTTTACAGTGAAAGATCGTCACTCTTTCGCCCAAGGTACTTTTTTCGTCTGGCTTATCACCTTCGACCAGTCCGGCATGGGTAACCCTATCGGCAGCACTGCTACCGCCGGCATAGCTCTCAGGATCATTTAATTACGCAAGCCACTCCACCACGACAAGGTAAAGATACCATGGAGGGGATTTACAGTAGTGTTGCCATTATTTATCGAATGCCTAATAGAAGGAAATAAGAGTTTCGTCTTCATATTTTACTTTTCTTATCATCTCTTTCAACGGCACGCGTACTGGTTCCAATTCCCATAGGGAAAATGTTCTTATACACTTTCGAACATTTTAATTAGATTTTTTAAAAACTGAAGTCATTAGCGTTGCAATTCAAATGTTGTTCGAAAATCTCTTATTTGGGTAGTTACGATAAGTAGAGATTCAAATTCAGAAAAGCCTGTTTTAACGCCTGGGAACCGAAATTCTAACCACGTACTATACAGGTTGGAAGATCGACCATCTCTGAGATTGACTCTTGTGGTCAGCAGCTTGTAGATTAAGAGACTTCTAAACTTGTTACTCCAAGGAGTTTATTTTTCATGGGCATGTATTTTGTTATATTAAAAATTATATCCCTATATAATAAAATATGTAGTTAATGGAAGCGAAAGTTTTAACGACCTATCGGTCGAAATACTAATCTCAAAATACAATCTATAACTTGTTTATTTACTTTAGTATTATTATTAATATTATTATTATTATTATTATCATCATCACCATCATCATCCTCTTCACTTCAAGGTTTAGGCGATTCGCCTGTTTCGAATTCACAATGATTCCTTCCATATCTTCCTAGGTCTTCCTACATCCCTTAATCATTTTTGTTTATAATGATATGCTATCTTGGGCAATCTTGTTTCTTCCATTCTCTGAACATGCTGTTCCCAGCCAACGCGGTGTTGTTATTATTATTATTATTGTTATATTATTATTATTATTATTATTATTATTATTATTATTATTATTATTATTATTATTATTATTAAGTGTACGTCCTTTTCTCTGGTCCCGAGGGTCGTGGCTTTAAACCCGGCCGGGATAGATGAATTTTTTAGGATGGAAAAATCCAAGGACCAAGTCTTCCGAGAGGGATTTTAAGCCGTGGATTCCTAGTACGAATATTTTCAGGCTCGTAAATGATCCTTGAGCCTAAATAAAAATACCTCTAAACAAAATTTGCCGAACTTTCCCATCCTAGTACTATTTTTATACCTTGGTTTTCTAGAAGTCACTACGATGTGGAACGCTGACTTCGGGTCTCTCTATGACATCTATCCGAAAACAAGTGTAACTAAATAAGTATGGTGGAATTTATCCCCTAAAGGGGGAGAGCGCTTAAGTCTCGTTTGGAGAAACAAGGGCTTACAAGAAATAGAAGTGTATGTTCCAAGGCCTTTTACTTTCCTTTTCGCTAGGTGGATAGATGGCGTTAATGTGGTCTGTTTTCAATTTACGCACCACTTCGTCAGACAATGTTACATAATTAATGCGTACCTTCATTGTGTACAGAGAGGAGTGTAGGATGAGTTATATAGTGTACGTGTGTTGTATGAGGGTGATGATGAAGATAAGGAAGAAAGTGAAACCCGATACCGACGCATAGCCTAATGCTGTCGAAAAGCACCAAGATTACCACCAGGTTAACATTCCCATCCGACGAACGGATTCTTATCAGTAGAAACGCATCCTTTTTAACATATATATGTACTGTAAAGGGGTTTCGAATATAATCCAGGCATCTGATGAATAATATAACGATTAGAAATTATGTATTACAATCCCTTCATAGTCCCTTGATTGAAAATTTTCGATTAAAATTTCGAACTCTGCCAGATATAGACCCGGACTCGTTTTCAGAAAACAGATTGGCTATCACGCGGAAACAGTAACTACCATGTTATTATTGTTATTATTATTATTATCATTATTATTATTATTATTATTATTATTATTATTATTATTATTATTATTATTATTATTGTTGTTATTGTCCACCTCTGTGGTCTCGAGGTAGCGTGCTGCCTTGTCACGCAGCGGGCCCGGGTTCGATCCCCGGTCGGGGCAGTTTTTCTGGGTGAGGTTTTATCGGGGTTTTTCCTCACCTGTAAGACAAATGTCAGGAAAATTTTAAGGCCCAAGCGGTCCCCGAAATCATATGGCCATCATCATCACCATCATCATCCTTCACCGATGTGGAAAGCAACGGGAAGCTACCACACCTACACAATTCCCTAGTGAAGCTGCAAGCATAGCATGAAAATGCTATGGTTGCAGTGAAGGACCTGCATTCGGGCAGAATTACTATGGATGGATTATTATTATTATTATTATTATTATTATTACCGGTATTGTTATTGTTAGAAATAGAACTGACATCATGAATCACTTTTATGAAATGCATGTTTCAAGATCATTCTTCCATTTTCCTTTCACAAGAATATGAAAATGTCAATAGGCCTATTAAAGATCCGATTCTAATAAAAATGTTAATGGATTACACAATTATTCCAGGATATATTTTATTGCAGTAATCTCTCCAATTATTTAATAAATACATTCTCCAGGAACTTAAAACGCTTAAGATGCATTATAAAATAATATTACTATGTTTTGTAGATTTTTAGATACCATACGATAAAAAAACAAAAATGCACCAATATTATAATTGTAATAGTTTATTTCATTATTTATATATGCTTTATCAAATGTTATTCCTTGTAGTTGTAAATCAATAGATTATACATTAGGCCCTATACCGTTTTGTGTGTATAAATATACTTTATTGTGTTATGTTGCAGATTTTTGTGGATATAAGTATGAATATGAAAGTTTTCTTGGGTTTTCCGCGTCTTGGATTCAATTTCGGCCTCTGGCCACTGATTCCGACGTTTCGGCATGATCCCACATGCCATTATCAAGGAACTCGAACTTATCATTCCTTGATAATGACATATGGGATCATGCCGAAACGTCGGGATCAGTGGCCAGAGGCCGAAATTAAATCCAAGACGCGGAAACCCCAAGAAAACTTTCATATCCATATACTTTATTGTGTCCACCGCCGTGGTTTCGAGGTAGCGTGCTGCCTTGTCACGCCGTGGGCCCGGGTTTGGATCCCCGGTCGGGACAAGTTTCCTGGGTGACTTTTTTCGGGGTTTTTCCTCACCTGTAAGATAAATCGAAATGTTAGGAAACTTTAAGACCCAAACGGTCCCCGAACATCGTCTGGCCATCATTATCATCAATATCATATTCGCCTAATTAGCTTAAATTTAGTTTAAGGCCTCTCCTGGCGCATCATTACCATCATCATCAACTATCATATCATTGGGGCAACGTAATCCCGCCTTCCAGGAGCCCCAACCTCAGAAGTGGGTTACAAGTACGCCATGCCAGGACAGAACACCAGAACTATCGAAATGACAACCTGGGGCATTTGGGAAAAAATATATATATATTACTGTTTTTTATTTTGTTTTGCGTTTTTACAGGGGGCACGCCGTAGCGTAGTGGTTGAGGCACTGCGCTATAAGCCGGAAGGTCTAGGGTTCAAGTCTCGGTGGAATCAGGATTTTTAAACTGGCCCAAACCTTCTGGCGGCACTATGGCCCTGAGGTCGACTCAGCTTCTAACGGAAATGAGTACCAGACGCTTGTTCTGGGGTAAAGGCGGCCGTCATGCAGGGCTGACAACCCGGCTGACATCAAGTGCCGATTGTCCAGAAAAGGTGGGAGCCTTATAACCTCCTACTACCCCAAGGGCCTCCTGAGTCCTGTAGTGGGATAACTTTACTTTTTACCATTGTGCTACAGGATTAGAAGGCTTTCGGCCTAGCAATCGGCTGCTATCGGTAGTGAGGGTTATTCATTCTACCAATTCGCCTGTTGTATTATCGGTATTTCCCTATAGTTTAATTGAGAGATTTGGAGCTGGATTTTAATTCTTTGCACTTAAAAACATACTCAACTCGTAAATATTTTTTGGACACATTAACACCATCCTCCACCCAGTGCAGAATCCAAAGCACAAAAAGTGCAGCGGGTGGCATTAGAACACATACAAGAATCCTGTTCAAATATCATCCTTATAATGGCTGTGGTCTCAAGGTAGAGTGCTGCCTTGTCACGCAGCGGGCCCGGTTTCGATCCCCGGTCGGGGCAGTTTTTCTGGGTGAGGTTTTTATCGGGGTTTTTCCTCACCTATAAGACAAATGTCAGGAAAACTTTAAGGACCAAATGGTCCCCGAAATCATATGGTCACCATCATCATCATCATCCTTCACCGGTGTGGAAAGCAACGGGAAGCTACCACACCTACAATTCCCTAGTAAAGCTGCAAGCATAGCATGAAAATGCTATGATTGCAGTGAAGGACCTGCCTTCGGGCAGAATTACTATTAATGAATAATGGCTGGATGCTCCAACATCTCTTTGATTGACATAAGTGGATGTGAGGCCAGCAGTTGACTAGAACTTTTCATACGCCTTCTATGCCTCTCACATTTTGAAGTTTCTTTTTAATTATTCAAAAACCTTGCAAAATTAACTATCTCACTGGCACTATCGAACCCGTTTGTTCATGGCATCGCAGACGTAAGCTTTCCATACATCCCTATCCTGAGCTAATGTTTTCCAATCATCACCTGTATAATCTTACTCCTGGCGCGACAGGCCTACAAGGCCCTTAGCCTACCAGCCGGCTGCTGGCCTCACATCCACATGTGTGAATCACAGAGGTAGATGATCAGCAGCCAGTGTAGGGGTGACATGTGGTTAGCATGTCGAGTCCCCCAGCCGTTATAGCTGGTTTCCTCAACCTGGAGCCGCTACTTATTGTAGCTACCCAATTGCCTCACGATGCTGGGTGGGCACCGGTCCCATACTGGCCGAAATACCATGAGAAAATTTCTTCCCCCATGGAGACTCGAACCAGCGCAAGTCCCGTAGCTCTGCGCCAAGGCTTCCTACCTTAACCGCTCGGCTACGGCGCGGGACACCTGTATAATCTACTTCCCTCAAATCATGGTTCATGTTATTCTCCTACCTCATTCTTGTTCTAGTAACTGGATATTTTCCCTCTGGTTTTCTATAAGAAGCTTCCATGTCCCTCTTTCATTCCCCATTTGTGCAACATGCCTTTATTGTAAGATTATGTGGTCTCGAGGTAGCGTGCTGCCTTGTCACGTAGCGGGCCCGGGTTCGATCCCCGGTCGGGGCAGTTTTTCTGGGTGAGGTTTTTATCGGGGTTTTTCCTCACCTGTAAGACAAATGTCAGGAAAACTTTAAGGCCCAAAGGTCCCCGAAATCATATGGCCACCATCATCATGATCATCCTTATCATTATCATCATCATCATCATCCTTCACCGGTGTGGAAAGCAACGGGAAGCTACCAAACCTACACAATTCCCTAGTAAAGCTGCAAGCATAGCAATGCTATGATTACAGTGAAGGACCTGCCTTCGAGCAGAATTACTATGGATGGATGCTAATTTAAAATTTAACATCTCTATTGAATTTATTAAATTACATGTAAAAAGCTAAAGCTATTACTATGATTGAAGTAAGTAAATTAATATAAACAACTAAACTATTGTAATCAATGGTAAAGAGAAATTTTTTTGTTTCAACTGAGGTTTGATTCCCAGTTCCAGCAAAAAGTTTTCTCTTTACCATTGATTACAATCTTTATTGAATGTTACAGATGGCAATGGTCATGGGCCTGCAAAAACAACAAATGTGTAAGAGCAGAATATCCGACAACATATACATCAAACATAACTCGCAGTTCATTGTCTGCATGTCGTTTGACATGTGGTCAATATGGACCTCTATGGCCACGACCAACAGGCACCACAACAATAGGTGACCAAGTAATGATTTTCCATCCTAGCATGGTGAGATTCGATCTTCTGGAGGTGGTAATAGGTTCTAATAGAGGTCCTAGAGAATACCTGGCAGCTTGTACTCAACTGTTCCTCGACAATCTTATGTTGGAGTGTGGAGCCAACTGCTCAGTGATTTCAAACAATGAGGTGCACGTCAGAATCATCACTACATCACAAGATCTCACTCTTAACTGGAGTACTGATGAGTCCTATTCACTAGACATTGTTCCTAATTTAAGAGGTTAGTAGATATGAATTCCTATCAGTATGAGAGGCATACCATAGGAATATCAAATTAAACAAACTTATGTCTCTTTTCTCTGGAATCATTCAAGATACTGTAATGAAATTTTTACAGTGTACATAACTCACATATTTTAAAAATCACTAATGTGCTTTCATTAAGATACCAGACTGTGATTTCATTCTAGAGCAATATATATATATCATATTTGAAGAGAAAAATTATACGCTCAGACCGGGACTTGAACACGGGACCCTTGGTTTTCTAGTCCAAGTGCTCTACCATTTGAGCTACCTGAGCAAGTACCGATCTAAACGCAAACCTTTCTCTATATACGTTGTAATTCCCGCCCACCAAATGCTTTGAAGCCTTTGCTTCTATCTTTGCAAATGGCGGCTCCTATATTAAGAAGACATATTTGGGAATTACACATTACATTATAAATGCCAGTACGGCGTTTTTCGATGTTCTTATTATTAATATATACTAGAAGTCCCGGCCACGCGTTGCTGTGGCTAAGGTATACATTAAAAATTTAAATTAAGTTGCTGTCTTCCAGCCGGATTACTTAAAACTAATACACACAAAATTAATAATATTGAAAATAAAATAAACACTGAACACACTTAAATTATGAAATAATTAATATTTGTAATTCAATTGAAATTCGCAGTTGCAACAAAAATAACAGCCATCAGGATCTCTCTTTGTTAAATAATAAACCAATTACCTTACCAAATTATAGCTCGGGACCCAGCTCCGTGTATCTGAAAGGAATTTGCTGGACTTAGCTGCTGGTACTATGCAAAGCAGAGAAGTGTACCTCCTCCACACTTCCCTCCGCAAACACACAGAGCTTGGACCCGAGCTGTACCTTACACCGCCATCTGTTAGAATCGTATGGAACTCACAGGTCATTATAACTCTTTGTTAAATAAACAAATAATTTGCAATAAAAATAATGCGACTATAAATTTAGTTATAAACTACCCTAAGTCTCAAGTTGGATCAAACTGCACACACGTGCAAAATTTTATTAAAATCGGTTCAGTAGTTTAGGATTCCATCACGGACAAACAACGTGACACGGAATTTATATATATATATATATATATATATCTCAATGTTAACTAAATTTTGACATTTATATTATATTTGTCCGCCGCTGTGGTCTTGAGGTAGCGTGCTGCCTTGTCACGCAGCGGGCCCGGGTTCGATTCCCAGTCGGGGCAGTTTTTCTGGATGAGGTTTTCATCGGGGTTTTTCTTCATCTGTAAGACAAATGTCAGGAAAAGTTTAAGACCCAAACGGTCCCCGAAATCATATGGCCATCATCACCATCATCATCCTTATCATTATCATCATCATCATCATCATCATCATCCTTCACCGGTGTGGAAAGCAATGTGAAGCTACTACACTTACAAATCCCTAGTGAAGCTGCAAGTATAGCATGAAAATGCTATGATTGCAGTGAAGGACCTGCCCTCGGGCAGAATTACTATGAATTAATGAATATTATATTTGACATAATTATTTTTCTTTTCATGTCATTGCTTCATTGCTAAATGTCAAAATTTAATTATAACATCAAAATAAAGAAGTATCAGCCAGTATGGGACCATGCTCACCCACCATCATGAATAACTTTGGTAGCTACAATAAGTAGTGGCTACAAGTTGAGAAAACCAGCTATAACAGCTGGGGGATTGATATGCTGACAACATATCGCCCATATATTGGCTACATGATTGTCCACGTATGTGAATAACGCACATGGACGTGAGGCCAGCAGCTGACTGATAGACCCAGGGCCTTCTAGGCCTGTTGTACCATATATATATATATATTGATTTATGTCCCGCGCCGTAGCCGAGTGGTTAAGGCGCAGAGCTACGGGACTTGCGCTGGTTCGAGTCTCCATGGGGGAAGAAATTTTCTCATGGTATTTCGGCCAGTATGGGACCAGTGCCCACCCAGCATCGTGATGCATTTGGATAGCTGCAATAAGTAGCGGCTCCAGGTTGAGGAAACCAGCTATAATGGCTGGGGGACTCGACATGCTGACCACATATCACCCCTACACTGGCTGATTATCATCTACCTCTGTGATTGACACATGTGGATGTGAGGCCAGCAGCCGGCTGGTAGGCTAAGGGCCTTGTAGGCCTGTCACGCCAGGAGAAAAAGAAAATATATATTGATTTAGAATTAGAGTATTTTCATAAAAGCAGAGGAGTAAATTTGCAAGATATTGATCTATACACTAGTATAAACATAAGGGAATAAGCCATATATTGATTAAACATAATAAACAGCATAAATCATAATTTTAAAACACAATAGTGACATATCCATTTATGAATTGATGTTTTTAGGAAGTATCATTTGGAGGTTTTATTTGACAATCATTAAATGAATCAGATTTTACACCTCATCTCATATTTTTTAACTTTTCCAGGACTAATTTCAAGAAAAAGATACAAAATATGAGGCGAGGTGTAAAATCTCATTCATTTAGTGATCAATTTATCAAAATTTATTGCTACACCTTTATTTTATAATGCAGCAACTGGCATAAAAAAAGAATTTCAACTGATGAACTATTATAGGAAGTAACACTATGAGGTTTAATTTCAGATTTAAAATAAAATTCTTTAAACTTCACCTCATATCCAGCCTTTTAATTAGATAATTTCAAAACCTAGGTGGTTTAATCATTAGTAATTTCAAGACCAATGTTCTGTCATCCAGGAGAACTGCTTCTTGAAAAGAGATGAGGTGTAAAGAATTTTATTTTAAATCTTAACTAAAAGAGAAGAGAAGATCATAGAAGCAGCTAAAATGAGATTTCTGAGAAGTGTAGCTGGCCGCAAACTTCTAGATAAAAGAAGAAACAAGGATATTAGAAATGAGCTAAATAGTTTTTAACTTTTAGATAAAATAAAACAATCTAAAAAAATGGAAAGAACATATCTAAAGAATTATAGATGAACACATACCAAAAACTATTAAGTTATGTCGATAGGAAATAACACAATGAGGTTTATTTTAATATTGTTTAGTTGTTTCTTCACTCACTTAATACTTCTTAACTCGAGTCTGTGTGAGAGTTAAGAAGTATGAGGTGAGTGAAGAAACAACTAAACAATACCAAAAACTATATTTAATCACAAACCAAAAGGAGACAGAAATGTTGGTAGACCAAAAAATAGATGGATTCAACTTTTTGAATGAGAATACGCGAGACTGGAACAAGCCACATGGGCTTAATCCATGAATGTTGATGATGATCTTGATTTCAACTGCTTCAATCCTACAAAAGGAAGTGATAAGGGAATCCACTAATGAGGTATCTTCAATCATGACTTGTGCCCTCATTTAAGAACATTACAGTACTGGTAAATGTGACATTATTAGGAGTTTTGAGTTTAAATTTTAATTTTAAGACAACTGTTTTGATTACTAGAAACATACTATCATCATAAAATACCACTAACATAAACTTGAAGAAGAAATTATATTTTCTTTGCCCATCGTCTGTTAAATTTTACCCATTGAAAAAAAAAAACTATATTCAGTGGGAAAACCATCTTATTGACAACACAGTTCCGAACATTAAATGTACAACATTATAAAATCATCCTATTAGTTGCCATTATTTTATTTACATCCTTCATAGAGACACTGTATATCAGAATATTCATATTTCAGTAAATGGAGTGACAGTGAACATACGAGCAGAAACAGTGTATGGTGTTCGACATGGTTTAGAAACATTGAGTCAGCTAGTGGCACGAGTATCTGTAACTAGTGGAAAAGGTCGCAGTTTGTCAAGAAGACAGACTTTAATTATCACCAGCAATGTCCAGTTGACTGATGCACCGGTTTTTAGACATCGAGGCCTTATGTTGGATACAGCTCGTAACTTCCTTCCTTTGAATGCCATAAAACGGACTCTCGATGGTATGGCATCATGTAAACTTAATGTACTTCACTGGCATGCCACTGACACTCAGAGCTTCCCTCTTGAATCTCCCCGTGTACCACAGCTTGCCAGGTGGGTATAATATGCAATATTTCATTTTTTATTTTGTTTCATCATTAAAATATCTTTCTTCTGATGAATCTTGAAGGTACAAAACCTTTTACATTCGTCTCTATGAGTACACTTACCCAAAAAAAGGAATGAATCAGTTTCAAATGTAAAGTACTAGATTCCCAAAACTGCACATGCCCAACAAGCAAAGTTTCAACAGAGTGCATAATTGAATTTTAGCTGTCTATATATTCTCTATGTAACATGAAAGAAAACTTTAAGGAAACTATATGAAATATTTGTAAAACATAAAATTAAGAAATTTTAATCAATTTTATTAAATAATATGCCCCCATATTAATACATTTTTTAACATCTTTAAAATGGTTATTTAAAATCTAATACAGATCTCATAGATTTAAACTCATGGTGTTAGGTTTAATTGTCAGATGCTTTAGCTCAGAGATAATACAATACACTACTCATACTGAAATTCTGTATAGACTCTGTAATGACATTATAAGTATTTCAGATATGTTTGCGTTATATAATTAGACTTAAATTTTATAAGTTTAGGAGTAACTTAGTGAGTTGATTGTTCTATTATTTATATGTTTATTTTAGGGCCACTTTTTTACTTTTATTTATTTTTTAAAGTGCTAAAACCTTTTAAAGGCCTTGATCACCCCAACAATATGCCTCCATTCCCTTCTGTCTTCTTGCTGGGTTGTATAAAATTCAGTCTGGGTTCATATTGGATATTCTCAATGTTTCTCCAGGTTTGGGGGTTGGGGTCGAATATGAGAGATCCAGGTTGCTTGTTCAAAACCCTGACACTGAGTTATGAGCTTTGAAAAGAACATAGCAACAATAGTAGCTGTTGTGTTCACATATTGCAATCATATGCAAGTTCTGAGGGTAAGAATGTATAACTTAAGAATAGCGCGAGGAAACTTTGTGTTTTCACCAACAGTACATTACCCATTCTTTTTTTTTGGTAAATGTATATATATATATTTACTTCAGGATTATTTACAAATGCTTTAACTTAAAAATTAAATCTTTGATTATTAGTGGGTTGTGTATATACAGAAAAGTCTATGACATTCTCTAAGGGATTTGTCAGCAAGAGAGTCCAGAGTATGCATCATTCCTGGTGAATTAGATCTGCTGCAGTCACATGCTACAGTCAGTAGTCTTCCTTTATCTCTCTATCCTTGATTTCTCTCTCTCTCTCTCTCTCTCTCTCGCCTTCAAAGTTTTTAAACAATATGAATACTGTAATTTCAATAGCCAACTCTAGCAGATTCTATTCACTGGGAATGAAAAGCACTGATGCTGGGTCCACTTCCCACTATGTGCTATATAGATCGTCATAGACTGTTCCATATATGTATTGATGTAATGTGGTTATGTGCTAACCTAGAATTTTCCTTGACAATTGAGGAAAACCAGAAGAAAATCTCAGTCTGGTTTTTCAGCACTAGGATTTGATTACAACTCTCAAATGCTACTGTCTGAGTCACTTACTCAGTTACATAATTCTTCTTTTAACAAGTCAGCCTTTTTTCTTTATGTCTCTCTTGATCTGTCACTCCATATTGTATCTGGTTTATCAACACTTTTCTTTTTCTAGATTTTACTTTTCAGAGCTTATCTGCGTATTCTTAGTCAATCCATATTTTTTTAAGTGTCCAAAACATTTACACTTTAATTTCTGAATTTTTTATAGTAAATAACAAAATAACTGCTCCTGACAAGAATTCCTTATATGGCTGACCTCTTTATCAAACCTAGAGGTTCATGGCTGCACAGATATAAACTCTCCTCCATATATCCCTCTCCTATGCTAATATTTTACAACCATTCCCTATATAATTTACCTCCAGTTCATGGTTAATGTATTCTCCCACCTCATTCTTGTCCTTATACTAAGCAGTTTCCCCATGGTTTTCCTCCAAGAAGTTCCTATGCTCCTCTTTTATTTCCCATTCATGCCACATTGAAGTCTACAAGAATTAACTGCTCTTATAAAGATCATGGAGCTCATTGTTATACAGTTTCCTTCATTCACCTGTTTACCTCTAATTGTTTCATACATTTTCCTAAGTACTTTATTTTAAAATATTTGTAATCCTTTCTCCTCTCTTAAAGTAAGAGACCACATTTATCAGCCATATAATATATTTCAGCCATTGTTTACATATTCTAGTCATTTCCAGAAAGATGGTTTCAGAATGCTTGGGAAATTTAATCTCATTGTGAATAATTTTGATCAGGTGCTTTGTAAAAAGAGGAATATGATTTTATTTTCTTCAAGTTATTTATTGATTTAATCTTGAGACGCAGGTTTGGTGCCTACTCATCTTGTCAAGTCTACAGTCCGAATGATGTTTCCTATTTGCTGGAATATGCACGACTGCGTGGTGTACGCATCATTCTAGAAATAGATGCTCCAGCCCATTCTGGAAATGGTTGGCAATGGGGAGAAGCAGCAGGATTAGGCCAACTTGCTGTCTGTGTAAATAAACAACCTTGGCGCAAATATTGTATCCAACCTCCATGTGGACAACTTAATCCTATCAATCCAAATTTGTATCGAGTTCTTCGTGACCTGTATAGAGACATACTGGATGTATTTCCACTCGGAGAAGCCTTCCACATGGGAGGAGATGAGGTGGGTACTTTTAAAATTCTTAAAAATAAATATTGTTTAATATTCTAAAAAACATTATAAAATATTCTTAATGAATAAATTGACTAAGGTGTTCATGGTCAATATTGTTGTTTTAATTATAAATTTTTGTACCTTATAAAACAATTGTCCTCAACTATAATAACTTCTGTTATAAACATTGTTATACTATTAAAATTCAAAGTTTTCGAAGACATGCTTTATCCTCAGGAATTATTATGGTATTGTTTTAATACTGTTGGTTGGGTGCTAGTGCATGGCTTGTTGATTTCTCATCTTGTATCTCAGTAACTTAGTAGACATCCTGTAACTCCCTCTATAAACATAGAGCATTCATGACAGGTTGCCAATGCATCCTATTTTTAGCCAACATCTTGACCACATTCAAACTTTTCCCATGCTCTGAAAGTCTCATTTATGAGAAATGATCCTGGGACATTCCCTTCCTCTTGTCATCCATAGTGATTCATTCAAAAGCATCCCTTGTTATATCACCATTCTCCCTTCTTAATAAATACCCAATTTCTTTCCATTTTCTTAAGGTATTCTCTCTCCAGATCTAACTTGTAATGTCTTCTTCTACAATTTCTTGTCTATAATAATTGTTTATAATAATTTGTGGCCACCATATTTTCAGTAAAAATCTCAAGACGTCTGTTTATAAAGATCTCAATTTTTTATTTATTTCAGTTGTCATCTTCCACATATCATTTCCAAATGAGGAGTTTATTTTCAAAATATCTCGTCCATTTCCATAAATTAGCAGGAAGTAATCTATGGTAGCTATTTTACTATAAACAACAGCCAGTTTGATTACAATAGACACTTTTAATGGAAGTTTGTTGTGATTTGAAGGATGTTCTAAAGTCAAAATGGTGACATTTGTACATAAAATAATCTAAAAAATGTAGACAGAAAAGTGAGTTTGGGTAGAAAGTGAATGAGAGACGTTATGAAAAACAGCTCTTCAAATAATAATATTGTTTTGTGTTGAACTATCTTATTTTTTAATTAAATAAAAAAAACATAGTTTTATTTGATTTTCATATTTATTATATAATTCAGTGACAGCTGTTTCGGTACACTGTACCTTCTTCAGACATGTTAACAAATTATATTTTATTTTTAGTAATCAGCGCAAGTAATATAAAGTCAAGTGTTTACTTCCTAAGGAACTGTACTGCAGAAGGTGTTTTCTGTCTATCATTGAAATTCAATTTTTTGTAGAGCACATATCTGAGATAATTAAAACATTTTGTCTGTTCATTCTTATCTCTTAGAGTTGTTATTGTCAAACATATGTTTCAGAGCTTCTTAGCCCCATCGTCAGTCTGTAATTGCTGACAATGGGACTAAGAAGCTCTGAAACATATGTTCGACAAAAACAACTCTAAGAGGTAAGAATGAACAGACAAAATGTTTTAATTATTAAATTAACCTCTTAGGGTCGAATGTTTGAACACATTAGACAGTAAAAGGTGTTCTCTGCTGAGAAAGTTTTATCCAAATACATTTTGCTTACTCAGAAATCTATTCATGCGATAATAATTGTAAGCTACCTGACGAGGTACCTTAAGATCATAGCTCAAGATAGAAACTTATCGTGAAAATCCCAAAGGGAACCGATGGTAACCGATGTAGTTTGAAACCTTTGCAGCTTTATCCAAGATGTCGGACCTTGAAGACTTTGATCATGTTTTCGGTATACGCGGAGAAGAGGAATTTGATAGTCTACCAAAGAATTCAACTGGAAGAACAGGAGAATCGGTGTAATATTGCACGATGCAGACGTCGTTGTATACGGTATTATTTGCGGGACGCAAGTGTAAATGCGTTCCTCTATAGCAGACGAAAATAACGGAAGTGGTTTTATCGCTGAGAATTCTGGGTAATTCATTGCCAATATTATGAAAACTTCAACTTTCATGCATGACTGGTAAGTCGGCTGTTAATTCGATCTCAGCAATTGCTCACAGTAAATCAGTTCACCAGTGATTGGAAGTAATTTGAGTAGAGACTAATGTATTTGCATACGACCCTTAATGTTACTTCCTATTGTATTTTAAAACATATCTGAGAGCTGTAAATATTAAGTCAATGTAGATGGGCAGCTGGATCAAGTTAAAATGGATCTCAAAAAGAAGGGTTTTAATTAGGAATAAATTTAGAAAGAGGAAGAACAGCAGGTTAGAACTTTTTGGAGGAGATTACATTTTGAGAGGATTCACACAAAAATAGAACTATTTGATGATAATTAATTTTAATATTAAAGAAGTTATTTTAAAGAAAAGTTTATTACCTTGCCTCATATTCTTCTTCTTCTAGACTAGTTTCAGATCCAAAACTAGTCTAATAAGAAGAAGAATATGAGGTGAGGTAATAAAATTTTACTTAAATAAATAATACCTCATAGTGCTCATTCCTAAAAAAATAAGTATGGAAATTATGGTAACATGACATTTTAAATTATCTGTGAATTCTTTTAAAATTAAGATCAATGTATTAAAATAACATTTGAAGAGAAAACACTTTTTAAATAATTAAAATAAATTATATTTGAAGAGAAAAATTTTCGCCCAGACCGAGACTTGAAACCGAGACCTTTGACTTACTGGGCCAAATGCCCTACCAACTGAATTACCAGGGCAAGTTCCGATGTAGACGCAAATCTCTCTCTTGTATAAATGTCTTCTTAACTAAGAAACCACCATTTTCAAATATAGAAGCAAAGGCTTCATAGCATTTGGTGCTGGGAATTACAACGATATAAGAGAGAAATTTGTATCTAGATTGGAACTCGCCCTGGTAGCTCAGTTGGTAGAGCATTTGGCCCGGCAAGTCAAGGATCCCGGGTTCGAGTCTTGGTCTGGATGAAAATTTTTCTCTTTAAATATAATTTATCCTTCAGTGAGAACTGTTAAATTAATAATAAAAACTTGAATTAAAATAAAATTAATAAAATTGTTTTAATGATTTTGCAGGTGCACTTTCCATGTTGGAATTCTTCAGCTGAAATAGTTGACTGGGTTGAGGCTAGGTACCAAGGTCTTAGTGAAACTGATTTCATGCAGCTATGGGCCGACTTTCAATCAAAAGTGCTTCGAACTTGGGATGAGGAAACAGGAAATAAGGATACTCCTATAATCCTCTGGTCCAGTCATCTCACCCAAGCTTCAGTTATTGAAAAGTATCTTAATAAAGATAGGTAAGGAAATATACATACAGTAAAAGCCTGATTTAACATGGTTTAACATATCACAAATTCAGCTGTACCTCTTCTGAGCTAATTCCTAGTTGTTATGTAAACCAAATGTGTAGACTGCATTTTCATTGATCAAATAATGTTTTACTTTTAAGTGTGCAAGAAAATGTTTTCAATTAATAAAATGAGTCTTATCCCACCTCATATTTTGTGTCCTTCAAGCATGGAAACTGCAGTTTTCAAGAGTAATCCCTCCCATCTTCAGCCATTTAAAAATGGCTGTGATGAAGATGGGAAAACTGCAGTTTCCATGCTTGAAGAACACAAAATATGAGGTGAGATATGACTCATTTAATTAACTGTTTAATTCTTATGCACGTGCAATGGAGAATATGTTGGGACTTCTATCGTTTTAAAATGGTTGCTTTCTGTAGAATTTCTTAAATTTTTGTATAATACTCTTTTTTTATTTCTTTTCTGGCCAAACATGAAATTCATTTGTTGTAGATATATAATTCAAACATGGGTTCCTGCATCGGATCCTCTACCTGCACAGCTCATATCCAAAGGATATCGTGTCATCTACTCCACTAAAGATGCTTGGTACCTGGACCATGGTTTCTGGGGTAGCACGATGTATCACAATTGGAGGGTAGTGTACGACAATAAAATACCAAATAAACAAGGCGTGCTTGGAGGAGAGACTTGTATGTGGTCTGAATTTGTTGACAATCAGGCGCTGGACGCTAAGGTGTGGCCAAGAGCAGCAGCTGCTGCAGAGAGACTGTGGTCAAATCCTGATACTAAAAGTCAAAGTGCAGAACCACGATTTTATAGACATCGACAACGACTTGTTAGTCGAGGATTAAGGGCTGATGCACTTATCCCTGCATATTGTTATCTTAATGATGGAGAATGTCAGTAAAACACTGTATGTTAATGTCTTATTTTTGTAAATTAAAAATTTTTACTGAATATTTGAGTATATAAATTGAGATAATCACCCGATCCCTTCATGTGTAATACCTGTATATTTTCATTCATTAATCCAAAATACAGACTATTATTTAAAAGAAAAGAAGCTTATCATATTAATTTCCTGCCAAAAAAATAGTAATAAACAATGAAATATCATTGAACAAAAGGAAATAACAGTTTTTGATTTTTGCATTCTTATTTTTTATAGAGAAAAATCCAAGGAGCAAGTCCTCTGGGACGGACTTTAAGCCATGGGTCCCGAGTCTGAAGATTTTTAGGCTCGTAAAAGATCCTTAAGCCTGAATAAAAAGGCCTCTAAGCAAAATTTACTGAATTTTCCCATCCTAGTACTACCTTCGTTTCCTAGATGTCAATATGAGGCAGAATGCTGACCATGGGCCACTCCAATGACAACTATATGAAAACAAGTATAACAAAATTAGTATGTTTATATATTAAATTTGGGAATTTTTAACATTATGAGGTTCAATTAATAATAATTAAATGAATCGTGATTTTTTCTTACCTCATACATCTATGTTTCTTTAAACACAGCACTGCAGTATCGGCGACCCTTTGTCGTCATCGTCAGCTGTTTGAAAACAGCTGACGATGACGACAAAGGGTCGCCGATACTGCAGTGCTGTGTTTAAAGAAACATAGATGTATGAGGTAAGAAAAAATCACGATTCATTTAATTATTAAAAATTAGTATGGTTGAATTTCTCCCCTATAGGGGGAGAGCACCTAAATCTTGATGAAGGAAACAAGGCTTAAAGATAAAAAAAATTTTTTATTGATCCAAGACTTAGTTTGAGACTTGAAAGCAAATGTAATTTTTTTTCCCAATGGATTATAGCCCAGAGAGATGTTTTTGTGAGGTTCCACTTATATAGCATTTCCTCTACATTAAGATAATGTGTTATACCACCAGTACTCGATCCCCAGAGCCTCATTTGTAATAGCAGGTTGCACCATGAGCAGGTTGAGGATGGGATTTAGGTAGGAGAGGTGATGAAATGCATATCACTATCCCTTGCAACAAAACTGTATGCAAAACTACCAGAACTACTGGAAAGCCCATCTTCAATGAATGCCATCTCACAGAATTCCAAAAAAAAAATATTGTTGGGACATCCAAAAAAAGCACTGAATGGAAAATTCCTTTTTGAGATGTAACAGGCCACATGGCCTAATACTTGCATGGATCTCGATGATGATTTTTTTATAGATAATATTTAAGGTCATATTGCGTATATATATTTTTAATGATTGTATGAAATGGTGAACATGAAGAAGTGAGTCCTGGTAATGGAATTTTAACTACTGATGGCTGAGGAAAAGTAAGAAAAAACCTCAGTCAGGTTAATCAGCACTGGGTTTGAATCCAAAACCTCCTAAATACGAGTCTCAGATGCTCCACTTAAGCTTACTAGCTCGGTAATATTTGATTTATTAACAAAGTTGTTTATAAATAGGCCTAATGCATGTTACTAATAAAACAAACATTAATCCTTTAAAAATATATTGGACACATTAAATTTAATAATTTCAAAGGAATATTTTACAAAAAATATACAAAATTTCATCCATTATTCTACAGGATGTGACATTATCAACAACATTTTCAAATGGTAATTTTTTCTGTAAGTTTTGTTGTTTTTTTTTTATTTATTTTGAATTGCTTTTGGTGTCTTAGACTTTCTAAACATTATAAAATATTTCCAATATTTATTTTCTTTAGTTTTATACAATATAAAATTTCTTTTGGTCCACTGCTGTGGTCTCGAGGTAGAATGTTGCCTTGTCACGCAGCGAGCTTGGGTTCGATCTCTGGTCGGCACAAGTTTCCTGAGTGAGGTTTTTTCAGGGCTTTTCCTCACCTGTAAGATAAATATCAGGAAACTTTAAGGCCAAATGGTCCCCAAAAATCATCTGGCCATCATTATCATCAATATTACATTCGCCTAATTAGATTAAGTTTAATTTAAGATCTCTCCTGGCACATCATTATTAATATCATCGTCAACTCTCATATCGTAGGTCAGATAATTAATTACATATACACACAATATATATATATATATATATATATATATATATATATAAATTCATTAATGACTTACTTGTGCCAGATAGGCTCCTAGGAAACTACCAAATTATTAATAATTTTTAAATTTCATGTGAATAATATTTGACTTAACATTTAGATACCAGTTATTACAAGAAAAGAAACTAGCTGACATTAACGACCTAACTCAGAGTATAGTTGAAAATACGGTCTCTGAAAAATTTTCCAGTAAGAAAATTTGGAAAAACTGCACTTAAACTAGCGTGAAATATTTTCAAAGTCCTATAGAACAACAGTGCGCATTTGCCAGAGTTTATAGAGCAAGCGATAACCCACAATCGAACCACATATCGATTATCATCCTCGATTACTATCCATCGCTATGAAATTTAAATGACCAATATTTGCAATAAATCCCCAAATCTATGTTAAAAAAATATATTAATAATATTAAAATTACCAAACGTTTATTAAAAATGCGTGTACACTTACTTATCACTCCCTAATGCCGATCCAACCTGCAATAGAAAAATCATAGACTAAGTAATATACTCTGTGGAGAAAATAGCAGTTAGCATCACAATATTGTCTAACAGTGTTATAATATTGTGATTTGCATATTTAAATAAATATTTCAAAATTGTCTAATAACGCTGACCAATCAGAAGGCAGATACAACTTACGAACACATTGCGGTGAACGTATAAATAGGACAGACAGCGGACAGAATTGCCAATCTCAAGACAACCCTTGAGGATGCCAGACGCAGTCTCTGGCGAAACGTCGGGGAACTACAAGCCTCACGACCACGGCCTACAGCCCGAAAATCTTCATCAAGATCATCATAGTTTTAAAAATTGTTTGAAAAAATTTAAAATATTAAATAATGTTAGTAAATACAGAAGAAGAGCTATAGTTTACAACAATAACTGAAGAATCAAGTGCTAATAGAAGTGCAGTTGAGCCGAAAATTTATTTTCTGAGGTCCAATTCAATTTTAGTTTTGAGCAGAAGTTATAGGCTTTTTCATGCCAAACTATGAATCAAGACGCTAAAAATCTGAAAATGTCAAATGAGTGTCAATATATTTAATACTACTTATGTTTCTCCGTCTCCTAATTAACCTGAGCCTCCTCCTTATCTCTCCTTCTTTTCTGCTCCTTTCAGTTCATTTATCTGAACTACTGGAACCTCCATCTCATCTACATGAAACCTATTAAAGAATAATAAGGTCTCATTTATACAGACAGATTAAAGCTATTTTTTAAATAAGTGATTTATTAGTACTGGTAATTAATTTGATGAATCCTATGCCAGTACATGGATTAGTTTGGAATGGAGTGCTAAAGTACAGAATTATGAGACTGGATTAGTCCGGGATGGTTTAATTGGTGTCCAGGAAAAGATATGAGGACTAAATTGATGCTCGGGACTAGCTCAGGTCAGGGTTCGGTAAGAGCTGGATTCTTATCAAAGGTGACGCAAGGAAGATTAAAGTGATATGTTAATAGGAAATCACTGGAGGCTGCCTTGGAGTTAACACAGTTGACTACTTTATTTACCTATATGTATACACTGGTCGGCCCTCCGACTGTTTTCTAGAGCTCCAAAGCACAATGCAGGAGATGATCTAATAATGTGCCCTGTTAGACGTAGGGCTAGCTAACACTAACTGTTGTGCAATACTCTTCGCGAATAATTTATTTGGGTATTAGGTATATTGTGATCCCGCCCACATATATGCTTTGGACCTCCTTACAAATTAACCAATTTTACAAGTTTTGGGGCTGGTTTACGCCCATTCTCCATTACTGAGGGATGTTCAAACCTTCTATATATTTTTCTTATGTTGGCAGAATAATTATATTTATTTTTCCTATAACGACTTGCTAATGCTACGTCTCCGATAAAGACGTCACCTGTCATGTCAATATCTTTTTGTGTAAAATGTCATATGTTAGCTTGGGGATTCGTGTCGAATTTGACAGGTACCTACCTTGCCGTGTCTTTTGTTACAAAGAGACAGTTCGGATTCCTTTCCCCATTGTATTCGGCACACTGCCGCTGGAAAACCCATGAGTTATACCTGACTTTTCCTGAGTAATAACTTTATGATGTATTTAATTTATTAAGCTATATATAAAAATCGTATACTGTTCTAGTTATTTCTATTTTCATTATACTAAAAATGGTTCCCTTATTATTTTGAATCTAAACTCGGTGTAATTCGGATTATTATTACTCTTTTTATATTTTGGCCTATATTACATTTGAATAAAATACCTTTTTATTATTAGATATTGGGAAACAATGCCTAGACCTAATATCGGTACAATTATCATAGGAGTGCTGAAGAATGGAATTACCGTTTGAATTTGATTAAGTTTTCAACTATGATCAAAGATAAGTATTATATTTTACCTAGGTAAAACTACATCACTCATAGTTATTATTATTATTATGATTATTATTATTGGACTCTTACTTTAAGGGAGGAAAGGAGATTACGAGTATTTGAGAATAAAGTTCTTAGAAAAATTTTTGGACCAAAGAGAGATGAACAGACAAGTGAATGGAGAAGACTGCATAACAGTGAATTACAGTCTTTATAGGAAGCCAGATATAATGAGAACAGTTAAGTCTCATAGACTGCGATGGGCAGGACATGTGGCACGAATGGGGAATGAAAGAGGTGCATGGAAGCTTCTTGTAGGAAAACCAGAGGGAAAACATCCAGTTGGTAGACCAAGAATGAGGTGGGAGAATAACATTAATTATGATTTGAGGGAATTAGATTATACAGGGATGATTGGAAAACATTGACTCAGGATAGGGATATATGGGGAACTTATGTCCGCGCGGTCATGAACCTACGGGTTCGATAATGCCAGTGAGTTATTATTGTTATTATTATTATTATTATTATTATTATTATCATGGGGATTCTATGCTATGAGTCCACTTATATTAGTAAATGTTCAAACGGAATAGCCAACTTTTTCTCATGAAATACTAGATTTCCTATAAAGAGTAAACTAATCTGGTGTATACTAACATGCCTATTTTCTCACCTAACGAAATAAAATGAGTATAGGTGGACTCTTGGCATACAATAGCCTTAACATATATAAATACTACCTCTATGGTGTCATAGAGTGCCACCCCCCCCCCGCCCCAGAATCATGTTTCAACTCTTGCTATAGCACAGATTCTCTTAGTAATAAACATCTACCGAACTCCAAATTGAAAAGCAATCACATTAACAATATAACCACAAATAATTGCCATTATACACATAGACGCGCACACGCCAAATTGTATATATTATAACTGCCGCAGGTGTACCCGGTTATTAATTTAGCTAATAGAAAGACGTGTTTCATAGAATGGTAGAAATTCCGCCATCTATAAACCTTATTCTTAACTAAATTATAGTACCGCCATCTATAATCGTTATACTTATCTAAATGTATGTATCGATTTATTTTTTTTATTTTTCGATACATATCGATTATTCGATTATTTAGTCGCCGGGAATGTAAATTAAGAGTGGGGAGAAGAGTAAACAAATCAGTTAAACTCTAAAGTTTTGTGATTAGTAATTGTGCACTTAATGTTAGTAAGTTATTGTTCTGAGCTCCGTAAAGCATAGAGCAATGTCAAGTTGCATAGTAAAAATTTATAGTAGATTCGATGGCTGACTTAGAAGAAAGTGTGTCAACCTTTAGGTTAATTAGAGGTTTTGTGCCCTTTAAACTCAACTGGTGCAATTGTTTATTGCTTGCAACAACTTTATTTGTTATAGTTATTTTACTTTATGAATGTAAAGACTATGTGAAAGCTATTTTGCTGTGGGTAGAATCTCAAGAACATTGGTTGATTTGTATAATTTTTTTAGTAATGTTTACATTGGTATCATTTCCCTTCACATGGGGTTACACCTTCTTAGTAGTGGCTTCAGGATATTTATTTGGTGTTCAACGTGGCCTTATGACAGTTGTCATTACTGGAAATTTAGGAGTTGCTATAGCTCATTATGCTATGAGAACTTTCAACAAAAAATTTCCAATTTTAAGACTTTATAATAGTGATAAAATGAATGCAATTTTAATGGTAGTATCAGGATCTCGAGCATTTAAAGTTGCAATGTTTGCACGTTTGACACCAATTCCATTTGGACTTCAGAATACAGTATTTGCTGTAAGTAGACCAATATATTTATATATTTTTTTAAACTGCTGAATACTTTGTAATGCACTGAAAAACAGATAAATAAAACGAAACAGAAGTAGATTATTTCTCAGAACCTGCTACTCAGGCAGTGGCATAGCATGAATTTTCATGAGGGAAGCTATTTTGTTTTAAGATGAAAGACAAAATATAATAGAAGTTGTTTGATAATTTATACATATTAAATTGTAAGAGGATGAAATCATAATTTTCTCAATGGCCATGGGAAATGCTATTTCATCCAGAAGTAATTTCACTAATATGCCGCACTTTCTACAAACAAATCACTGTAATGAACTAGGCCATGTCAGTAAATGATTCCATTATCTCTTGTTTTATGAAATAGATTCATGCTTAGTGAATAGTTACTATGTTTCCTAAAAGTAAATAACAGTAACATTTTTTAACCTGTTTCAATTGATTAGTTTATTCAATAAAACAACTCTCGGAAAAACTGCACTTAAACTAGCGTGAAATATTTTCAAAGTCCCATAGAACAACAGTGCGCATGCGTCATAGTTTATAGAGCCAGCGTTAACCCACAATTGAACCACATATCGATTATCATCCTCGATAACTATCCGTCGCTATGAAATTTAAATGACCAATATTTGCAATAAGTCCCCAAATCTATGTTAAAAATATATATTAATAATATTAAAATTACCAAACGTTTATTAAATATGGGTGTATACTTACTTATCACTCGCTAGTCCAACCAGCGATAGAAAAATCATAGGCTAAGTGATGTACTCTGTGGAGAAAATAGCAGTTAGCATCACAATATTGTCTAACAGTGTCATAATATTGTAATTTGCATATTTAAATAAATACTTCAAAATTGTCTAATAATGTTGTAAAAATTGTTTGAAAATTTTAAAATATTAAATAATGTTAGTAAATACAGAAGAAGAGCTATAGTTTACAACAATATAACTGAAAAATCAAGCGCTAGTAGAAGTGCAGTTGAGCCCAACTCTCCAATGAATCAACATTCAGTTAGAATGATTCTAATGAATTGGCAACATATTCAATGAAATTACCACCTGTTAAAATTGAAATTAAATCAGTATCAAAAAATGAAAAATGCATCATCTTTGTTTCAAATCACAGTCCTAAAAAGACTGTTATGGTCTGCGAACATATTTCGATCCATCTTTTTCTAGACCATCCAAATTAGCATCTGCCATTTGGTTAGTGCTTTAAAATTGTCTTAGGAACATACGGTTCTCTTGATGCCAGTTCTGTTGATACGGATGGATGTAATCTATTATGGGTACCATATTCAATTCCTGAAGGATGTCATCATTTCTTCTGTGAACCTACATGTTATAGGCTATTGTTCGCCGCATGAGTTTCATCTCACTAGCTTATAATCTACTTTCATTACTTATTTGCAGGGTCCATGTCTCGCTCCCATAGCAGAGAACTGGTCATGAAATATCATATATACAGCTAATGTATATGGGTGCAAGTATGTTTTTGGACCAAAGCAGGCTTCATTACAATATTCCTACAATGTTACAAATAGGAAATATTTTAAGTATATATTTAATTACAAACTAAAAATTAAGATTCACGTATTTTATGTCTTTCGGGCTAAATGGCCGTGGTCTGGTTTTATTAACTCTCAGCATTTCGTCTACTACTGTGGTAGACATCCTCAAGATTCTGTGTGCTCTTTGACCTCCTAACTCTTCAAATGTTGGCTGCAGACTAACTGTGCGTTGGAAATTGTGTCCTTATTTATAATTGAGTATTTTATGATGTTTTCTATGTGGTCTGTTACTTTGGAGCTATTTTTTGATTGGTTGTCACTGGCATAAGTCATAGGTTTTATTCTCGTGGTCTTGATGTAGCATGCTGCCTTGTCACGCAGCGGGCCCGGGTTCGATCCCTAGTCGGGGCAGTTTTTCTGTGTGAGGTTTTTATCGGGGTTTTTCCTCATCTGTAAGACAAATGTCAGGAAAACTTTAAGGCCCAAACGGTCCCCGAAATCATATGGCCATCATCATCATCATCATCCTTCACCGATGTGGAAAGCAATGAGAAGCTATCCTACAATTCCCTAGTAAAGCTGCAAGCATAGCATGAAAATGCTATGATTGCAGTGAAAGACGTGCCCTCGGGCAGAATTACTATGGATGGATGGATATAATGCTGGAATCCAAATTTTATTGATCTTCATACTTTCTTGTTAAAGGAATTTTTGTGTTTGTAAATTTCAATAGCCTCTCTGTGAAGTCTTGTCCAAAACACAACATTACTACGTAACGTCTCATATACAATCTCTTTCTCTCTCTTTTAGAAACAAGAGGCCATGATGTAGGATAAATATTTAATTTAGTTTAGTTAGAATTAGATTTAGTTAAATATATGTATTAAGTTATGTTTGAAAATAAAATATATAATTTAAATATTTATTTTAGGAAGTAACATTTTGAGATTCTTTTTATCAAGTTTTTTTTAGTCTAGAGATATATTACCTCAATTTAATGTTGATTTGTTCTCGAACACATTTTGATATATTCTTCTTTAACTATATTCGATACATTCTTTTAGAAGAATATATCGAAACATGTTCGAGAACAAATCAACATTAAATTGAGGTAAGATATCTCTAGACTCAAAAAAATAAAACTTGATATAATTTAAGATTTAGTTTATTTATGTATGAGGAAAACGATTACTCCTTTAAATAAGATTCTCCATCATTTTTAGCTCGGCAGAACTCAATTAAGTATAAAAACCATGCTACCTAAGTCCTCCAAAGAATCCCTTTAAAATTCCACATAAGCCCTTTGGTGGAACAAATTTTAGCCCACTAGGTACAGAATCCTTGGAAAAACTGCACTTAAACTGATGTGAAATATTTTGAAAGTCCTATAGAACAAGAGTGCGCATGCGCCAGGGTTTATAGAGCCAGCAATAACCCACCATCGAACCACATATCGATTATCATCCTCGATTACTATCAATATCGTACTAAAGTTAAAAAATCTTATTCTAGATGGCATCTCACTACGAAGTTTGAATGACCAATCTTTGCAATAAATCCCCAAATCTATGTTAAAAAAATACATTAATAATATTAAAATTACCAAAGTTTATTAAAAATGGGTGTACACTTACTTATCATTCCTAACGCTGATCCAACCAGCAATAACCCAAAACAGCGATAGAAAATCATAGACTAAGTAATATACTATATGGAGAAAATAGCAGTTATCATCACAATATTGTCTAATAGTGTCATAATATTATGATTTGCATAAAATAAATACTTTAAAATCATCTAATAATGTTATAAAAATTGTTTGAAAAAGTTTAAAATATTAAATGTTAGTAAATACAGAAGAAGAGCTATAGTTTACAACAATAAACTGAAAAATCAAAAAGCAGTAAAAGTGCAGTTGAGCTGAATCCTTATCACAAAAGACATTATTTTGAAATTTTCAACAGATATTTTCATCAAATATTTTTCTGCTTTTAATTTTGAATTATATAACAACCTTTCTAAACCATGCTCTAAAATAGCCAATAATAGCAAATCTGCATTATTAAAGAATCCAAAAATAAATTAGCCTATGGTTTGTAGGTATTTGCTCATGCCTTGTATTTTTAAATAGTCCCTTAATTGCACCCATATCTAGATGTTAAATAAAAGAAGTGAAAGAGGATATCTTTGTTGACAATGTCTCCACTTTAACTGAAATGAACATTTTATTGTACTAATTAGAACATTTAGAATAATTTGTTAAGGTAACGATATTGTGGAGTGTTGATTCAAATCATATAAAATCCATTGTGATGGTGAAAAAGTAATAAGTAAAAAACTTTAATTATACATTTTATGAGAATAAGCTATAAAAATCTAGTGTTATTAACCAACTATGGGCAGGACATGTGGCACAAATAGGAAATGAAAAACATGCATGGAAGCTTCTTGTAGGAAAACCAGAGGGAAAACACCCAGTTGGTAGACCAAGAATGAGGTGGGAGAATAACATTAACTATGATTTGAGGGAAGTAGACTATACAGGGGATGATTGGAAAACATTGGCTCAGGATAGGGATATATGGAGAGCTTATGTCCATGTGGCCATGAACCTACGGGATCGATAGTGCCAGTGAGTTAGTTATTAACTAACTAACTCATTGGCACTATTATTAACTAACTAACTCATTGGCACTATCAAACCCGTAGGTTCATGGCTGTGTAGACATAAGCTCTCCATACATCCCTATCCCGAGCTAATGTTTTCCAATCATTACCTCTATAATCTACTTCCCTCAAATCATAGTTAATGTTATTCTCTCACCTCATTCTTGGTCTACCAAAATCTATTGTTATTACTTACTTACTCACTGGCACTATCAAATCCATAGGTTCATGGCCGCATTGACATAAGCTCTCCATACATCCCTATCCTGAGCTAATGCTTTCCAATCATTCCCTGTATAATCTACTTCCCTCAAATCATAGTTAATGTTATTCTCCCACCTTATTCATGGTCTACCAACTGGGCGTTTTCCCTCTGTCTTTCCTACAAGAAGCTTCCATGCAAGTCTTTCATTCCCCATACGTGCAACATGAAGTAGTCCCCACCTGGAGAACCGAATGGGGACTATTTGACCTCCGAAAAATTTTACCCCAGTTGAACCTATGTCCGCATTTCTTGACGGTTGTATTTTTATGGTGAAAGATCATCACTCTTTCGACCAAGGTACTTTTTTCGTCTGGCTTATCACCTTCGACCAGTCCAGCATGGGTAACCCTATCGGCAACAATGCTACCGCCGGCATAGCTCTCAGGATCATTTAAGCACGCAAGCCACTCCACCACGACAAGGTAAAGATACCATGGAGGGGAAATCTATTGTTATTACATTAATTAATTTTTATATCATCGTCATCCAGGGATTAAGCCTGTTGGCTCATTCCGGTTTCATGAAAGCTAAAATTGTTAAAATTGTTGAGACGAAGCTATTAACCCAGCTCAGTGTAAACAGGGGGGCTTAGGCTGTAACTGCTTACAACTGAGTAATACCTGACAGGCGTGTTCTCGTCGTGGGGGTGAACACTAATATATTAGTGACTAAGTCCTGTCAGGGTCTCTCGGGGTATATCAAGAGCCCCTGCCCAGGGATACAGGCGAATACCTTAACAGCAAGAACAACAAGATGGAACAAGCTTTCAAATGTTGTAATTGGCGGAAGAGGCAACCCTCTCCTTAAGGCGAAATATAAGGACCTATCTCTGGGGTAACAAGGGGAAAGCCCTCAACGGTCTGAGAAGAGCGGAAGAGGCAACCCTCCCACTAGGGCTGATAAAATGGGATGTTATGATGAACCTTAAGAAGGCAGCCCCTTCAATCGTCTTACCCTGCGAGGTGCCAGTAACACCTTCAGGGGACAATCTACATTACTAAATGTTCTCATGAAAGCAACCGGACTGACCATTAATTTTTATAATGTATACATTTTGACCTTAACATGTTTACTTTCTTTCTCATTATCATAACCATTAACTGTTTTTTTATGCTTTGTGTAAAATTTGCTTTTCTCCACTTAATATGATTTGAAAAAAAATTCCACGAATTATTATTAACTGGTATTTCTAATAATTTATTTTTAGTTACTTGATCAAAACTGTGTTGAAATCAACAAATGCTAAGTGTGTCTCTATATTGACTTCTCATTGTTTTTTATCAAAATGTTTGTTGTGAAATAATCATCACCATGTGATCAGTCCTTTCTGAATCCATTCAGTTCTTCTCCTAAGATTTCTTCATAATATCTATTTGATTTGTTTTTTATTATTTTGGAAAATATTTTATAACCAGGATTTAACAAACTGATATCCCTGTTATTAGTGCAATTCTTTCTATTTCCTTTCTTGTAAATGGGTATCACAATAGATTTGAACCAGCTATTGGGTAGATCATCTCCACTTCAGATTAAATTAAAGAAGTTAAGAAGCCGGAGTTGAAAATTTTTAGTTGAGCATTTGAACAATTATAAATTTAGACCACCTTTCCATGGTTGCTTGTTCCCTTTTATGTTTTTAAGTACTGTTTCAGGTTCTCCTAATGCAATAGGCTCTTCATCAAAATTAATTCTTAACTAAAGGGGGGGGGGGTAGTATTTTGACCCCATAGATTATTATAATGAAGAAATAAGAAGTGAATTAGAAGTATATTCTATAAATGATAGAATTCAACGACACCGCGTCTGCTGGGAACAGCATGTTCAGAGAATGGAAGAAACAAGATTGCTCAAGATAGCATATCATTATAAACCAAAAGGATTAAGGATATAGGAAGACCTAGGAAGAGATGGAAGGAATCATTGTGAAATCAGAACAGGCGAATCGCCTAAACCTTGAAGTGAAGAAGAACAAGAAGATTTTTATAATATTTTAACCAGGTGTTATTGAAATAAGAATACTTTGAATAAAAACTTTGTTAGCCCTTTCACACCCAAATTTGAATTGCGACACTAATGACCCATGTTGCTAAAAGGTATCTAACTAACTAACTCACTGGCACTATTGAACCCATAAGTTCATGGCCGCATGGACATAAGTCCTCCATACATCCCTATCCTGAGCCAATGTTTTCCAATCATCCCTCAAATCATAGTTAATGTTTGTTATTCTTCTACCTCATTCTTGGTCTACCAACTGGGCGTTTTTTCTCTCGTTTTCCTATAAGAAGTTTCCATGCACCTCTTCAATTCCCCATTCATGCCACATGTTCTGCCCATCGTAGTCTACGAAACTTTACTGTTCTTATTATATCTGGCTTCCTATAAAGACCATGTAGTTTACTGTTATGTAGTTTTCTCCATTCACCTGTTTGTTCATCTCTCTTTGGTCCAAAAATGTTTCTAAGAACTTTATTCTCAAATACTTGTAATCTCCTTTCCTCCCTTAAAGTAAGAGTCCATGTTTCGCACCCATATAATATAACTGGTAGAATAATAGTTTTATATATTTTCAGTTTAACGTTTTTTGAAAGGAGTTGGGACATCAAGAGTCTCTGCAATGCATAATAGCACGCATTTCCAGAATTGAGCCTATGTTTAATATCTTTGTGCATCTCAAGTATCATTAAGTAAAATACTCTTTAAATATTGGGTACTTATTCTAATAGCATCCAAACAAAGATAATAATTATTTGTCAACAAATGTCACTAGCATACATTAAATAGCAGCTGCCAGAATACATCTGGGCCAGTAGATTGTCAAACAGAAATTTGAATTGCAAATAAATACAGCACAATAATAAGTGTGTTGAAATAGGTAAATATTTACCTAATTCTACTAAAGTATTGTGTTAAGAGTATATATGATAGTTACAAGGAGTAAAACTTAACAAGAACAAAGACGATGTAAATGAGTTAACATATTGAGACTCCAAACAAGCTCTCCCAGTTTAGACATATACCGTATTTCTTTCTAATTTTGTACCTATTGCTTACAGATGCTTTGTTTGTGAATATTAATTTTCATATTACATAATACTATACTAATAATTATACTTAGTGTAAATTCAATCATAATGTCTTCTTGATTTAGAAGCAACAGTATTGTATTTTGAATAAAATTTCACTGTTACTGGAATGCTGGGATTAAAGAGAGAGAGGGATTAATGGAAACTCATCATCATCATCTTCTTCAAGGTATGGGCCTGTTGGCCCATTTCGCTCCCCGGTGCACTATATGCTGCAAGTGCAGGTCGTCTTTCCAACGACGTTTTGGTCTTCCTATGTTTCTTCGGCCTAGAGGCCTATAATGAAGCAGCTGCTATGATAAACAATTATTTGGCATTCTTTGTATATGTTCAAACCAATTACGTTTATTTCTGTGTATTCTCTCGTTTATATTATATATTTGTAATTCATCTCTGATATCTTGACTTCTCTTTTGATCTCTTAGAAATACACCTGCAACCGATCTGAGAAATCTCATTTCTATTGTCTCAATTTTATTTTTATCAGAGATCGTTAAATGCCAAGTCTCAGGCCCGTATGTTAACGTTGGAACGGCTACTGTTTTGTAAAATTTTAATTGAGTTTCCCTTGTGGTCTTATTTCTCAAATATCTTCTTATTGAACCACATAACTGTTAAAATTTCCCTAATTAATTCAATGGAAACTAAGTAACTAATTCAGTGGTACTATTAAATCCATACGTTCATGGCCGTGCAAATATAAACTTGATGCTTAATACTAAATTTATCACTTCTCACTGAATGACAAATTAAATTTGAAGAGGAAAATATATGCCTAAATCGAGTTTTGGACCCAATATCTGTAGATGGCTTTAGTGGAACAAAGTTCACTGCTATCTACGGGAATCATATTAGTATAAGAGAAAAATCTATGTGTAAATTGAGATGCCTAATAGCTTAAATCGTTAGAGCACTGGTGTACAGAACCAGAGATATTGGGTTCAAATCCAGATATAGGCATATATTTTTCTCTTCAAATTTAATTTCTCTCTCAGTGAGAAGTGATAAATTTAGTATTAAACATCAAATCTTAGCTTTACTGGCTGTAAATGTAATGTGTTGATTTCCACTTGTTTAATTTCATTCTTCATTACATGTATTCAGCTGTAGCTGATAACATGAATCCATTGCATGCTTATGCTTTTTTTGCTTTAGAAGAATCCACATTGTGTATAAGTTGCAATGGAGCTGCCCTGATATACATGCAGCTTATGTGGGTATTTTTTTTAATTCCTTGTGTACCTAATATGTCAATAACAAGGTTAACCCTTCTCACACATCAAGGTGAGAGCCCACGAGGTTGTAAGAATTAGGTAGATCAATAGAGAGGAATGAAAGTAGGAAAATATATTCTAGACGTCGAATGCATGCCGGCGGTAGCATTGCTGCCGATAGGGTTACCCATGCCAGACTGGTCGAAGGTGATAAGCCAGACAAAAAAAGTACCTTGGGCGAAAGAGTGACGATCTATCACCGTAAAAATACATCCGTCAAGAAATGCGGACATGGGTTCAACTGGGGTAAAATTTTCCGGAGGTCAAATAGTCCCCCATTCGGATCTCTGGGCGGGGACTACTTCAGGGACCCATGCCAAAGGCTCAAACACAGGGACATGTTCCTAGGAACATGGAATGTTAGGACTTTATACAATAGCGGGGCACTAGAGATATTAACACGGGAACTAGATAAATCGCCCCAGGATATAGTCGCTTTACAGGAAGTTAGGTGGCCAGGAGAAGGTAGTCAGGAATCAGGAAGCTTTGCATTATACTACGGGGGTGCAGAAAGACCTGCATTTGGAACGGGTTTTTTTAGTCAGAAGGAGGATCCTATCCGCTATCCGAGATATTAAGTTTGTTAGTGATAGGGTATCATACATAATTCTAAAGGGTAAACAACATGATTTTATAATTGTAAATGTACATGCCCCCAAAGGAGATAAATATGACAAGATCAAGGAAGAGTTCTATGAAGAATTAGAATGCTTATTTGATAGCCTTTCACGATATCATATGAAAATTGTCTTTGGAGATTTTAATGCAAAAGTGGGGCGGGAAGACATATTCAAACCAACAATAGGCAAATTCAGTCTTCATGATGAAGGTAGTAATGACAACGGGGTTAGATTAGTCACATTTGCCACATCAAATAATCTCATTGTTAAGAGCACAACATTTCAGCGTAAGGATATCCATAAATACACCTGCACGTCCCCAGATGGAGAAACTCGGAACAAGAGAGGTCATGTATTAGTGGATAAACGCTGGCACAGAAGCATCATCGATGTTAAATCAGTTAGAGGGATAGACTGCAATTCGGATCATCATCTGGTCAGAGTGAAAATCAGACAACGGCTATCGCTTATGAGAGGAACAAACGATAAAGATGATTCTGTAAAATTTGAATTAAAAAACTTGAAAAATGATGAAATGCGGCAAGAATACCAAATCAAAATTGCTATTAGATTTGAAGTACTAGAATTTTCAGATGACAATGTGGCAAACGAAGAAGAAACTGATATAAATAAAGAATGGGAGGCTATAAGAGATACTATTAAATTGTCAGCATCAGAAAGCATTGGTTGCTTAAAAAAGAGGCAAAACAAGAAATGGTTTTGATGAGGAATGAGCCGACATTATAAAGAAAAGAAAGCTAGCAAAAATGAAATGGTTACACGAGCCAAATGACGTAAATTTAGAGCAATTGGGTACTATTAGACGGGAAACCACCAAGTTACTAAAGAGTAAAAAGAGGGAATATTTGAGAGAGTAGATTAATGATCTTGAAATGAATGCAAAAAATAGGAACATTAGAGAATTATATCAGGGAATTAGTATAGAGAAGAAAGGGTTTCAGGCTAGAACAAACATAATTCGGAATGAAAATGGGGATATGATTGCAGATTCCAGGAGTATATTAAATAGATGGAAAAGTTATTTTAATCAGCTATTAAATGTACATACAGAACAGGACATTGAGGAGGATAATTTACAGACAGCAGAAATGCTAGTCGCAGAACCAAGTGCATTAGAGGTTGAAATGGCGATTGAAAAATTGAAGATGTATAAAGCATCAGGTTCAGATGAGATCCCAGCAGAACTGATAAAATCAGGGGAAGAAAAATTGATGGACAAGATACGCTGGTTGCTTAGTATGATTTGGGAAAAAGAAGCTCTTCCAGATGAATGGAAGGAATCAATTATCGTACCAATTTATAAGAAAGGAGATAAAACTGACTGCAACAACTACAGGGGCATCTCGTTACTTTCAACTTCGTACAAAATTCTAACAAATATATTAGTAAGCAGACTTACTCCCTATATTGATGACATTCTAGGAGATCATCAATGTGAATTTAGAAGAAACAGGTCTACAACAGTTCAGATTTTTAGTATAAGACAGATTTTAGAAAAGAAATGGGAATATAATGGTACTGTACATCAACTAAATGTAGACTTCAAAAAAGCATATGCTTCAATTAAGAGGGAGAAGTTATATAGTATCCTGCTGGAGTTCAGAATTCCTAAAAAGTTAGTTAGACTTATACGAATATGTCTAAATGGCACAAAGAGTAGGGTGTGTGTAGGCAAACAGTTTTCGGATACTTTTGAAATCCAGAATGGGTTGAAGTAAGGAGATGCACTATCTCCTCTACTACTTAATTTTGTACTAGAGCATGCCATTAAATCTTTAGAGAATGAGGAAGGCTTACAACTAAGTGGTGGTAATAAGCTGTTAGTTTATGCTGATGATGTAGTATTGTTGGCCGATAGCGAGGAGATACTAAAGGACAATACGCAGACACTATTGAGTAACACTAAGAAATTAGGACTGGAAGTAAATATCAATAAAACTAAATATATGGTCACACGTAGAAATTCATTAAATAATGGAAACGGACAGCTAATGACAAATGAGGGAAATTTTGAGGAAGTGGCTGAATTCAAATACCTAGGAACAATAATCACAAGTAGGAATGAGATGCACAAAGAAATTAAACATAGGCTCAATTATGGAAATGCATGCTATTATGCATTGCAGAGACTCTTGATGTCCCAACTCCTTTCAAAAAATGTTAAACTGAAAATATATAAAACTATTATTCTACCAATTATATTATATGGATGCGAAACATGAACTCTTACTTTAAGGGAGGAAAGGAGATTACAAGTATTTGAGAATAAAGTACTTAGGAAGATTTTTGGACCAAAGAGAGATGAAGAGACAGGTGAATGGAGAAGACTAAATAACAATGATTTACATGGTCTTTATAGGAAGCCAGATATAATAAGTCTCGTAGACTGCGATGGGCAGGACATGTTGCACGTATGGGGAATGAAAGACTTGCATGGAAGCTTCTTGTAGGAAAGCCAGAGGGAAAACGCCCAGTTGGTAGACCAAGAATGAGGTGGGAGAATAACATTAACTATGATTTGAGGGAAGTAGATTATACAGGGAATGATTGGAAATCATTAGCTCAGGATAGAGATGTATGGAGAGCTCATGTCCGCGCGGCCATGAACCTACGGGTTCGATAGTGCTAGTGAGTGAGTAAGTAAGTAAGATCTCGATGCTCTAATACCATCAGAGTTGGAAAAAAACAAGAATTAGCCAAGAGAGGCTTATTTAAGAGGCCGCTAGATGGTGTTAGTGGAACAAAGTTCACTGCTATCTGGTGCGCAGGAATTGTATTAGTATAAGAGAAAAATCTATGTATAAATCAAGATGGGTAATAGCTTAAATTGTTAAAGCACTGGTGTACAGAACCAGATATATTGGGTTCAAATCCCAATTTAGGCATATATTTTTCTCTTCAAATTTAATGTAAACTCTTCTTACCTCAGCTAATATTTTCCAATCATCCCGTGTATAATCTGCTTTCCTCGAATCATCGTTAATATTATTCTCCCATCTCATTCATGGGCTACCTGCTGAGTCCTTTCTCTCTGATTTTCTTACAATTTATCATGCCCCTCTTTCATTCCCCATTCATGCCAGTTCTTGTGCTCATTGGAATCTGAGATTTAACTATTCTATTTATGCCTGGTTATCCATAAAGATCATGTAGCTCTCCATTATATAGTCTTTTTCCATTTGCCTGTCTGTTCATATCTCTTTGGTCCAAAAAATTTCCTAAGAATTTTATTCTCAAATACTAGTATTCTTTTCTTCTCCCTTAAATTAAAAGTCCAACTTTCGTATCCATACAATAATCCATTATGGAAACTGAGCTTGGGAACTCATTACTTCATTATCTCTTTTGATAATATCTAATATTTGTTGTAATAATACATTGCAGAGTCATGACATGTATTTCCTTTTGTTTTGTAATAAAGCTAAAAAGTCTTGGTGGATTAGTTAGTATACACACCTCTGGTTCTGAGATTGTTTTTTTTTTTTGTTGTTGTAAAATCTAGTCTAAATCTAGTCTTAGTATCCTTCATCTACAATGGCATACCAGCCCAATGTTGGGTCTTAACTTCTCTTTTGTAAGAAATAAGTAGACCAAGTTAATTTTAGTTACACTTTTTTCTCTAGAGATGTCCTGAATGGTATGTGGTCAACATACCAACCCAATGAGACATCTAGTAAGCAACTAAGGTATTACTAGAATGAAGATGGTCTGTAAGTTTTGCACAGAGGCCTTTTTTTTAGGCTTGCGATTCTTTTACGAGCTTGAAAATCTTTAGACTCGGGATCTATGGCTTAAAGTCCCTCCTGGAGGACTTACTCCTTGGATTTTTTCCGTCTTAAAAAAATCATCAACCCCAGCTGGGTTTGAACCTGCGACCCTCAAGACCATGAGGCAAGGAACATAGCCACTAGTCCACCATGGCCGATCTTGGTATCCTTAATAAGTTTTATACATTTTTTCAACCCTCTACAAAGTAGAGCAGCTCTAGTATTTAGAGTTAATAACTTATCATCATGAATTAATATAACTAATTGCTCAAACATTGGAAACAAATGAAGCCAATGTTTTCTGAACTTCTCTATTGAGCGAACGGGTCTAGAAGGCCCTTGGCCTACCTGCTGGCTGCTGGCCTCACATCCACATATGTTCATCACAGAGGTATATGAAGCCAGTGTAGGGGTGACATGTGTTCAGCATGTTGGATCCCCCAGCCATTATAGCTGGTTTTCTTAACCTGGAGCTGCTACTTTTGTAGCTACCCATATGCCTCATGATGCTGGGTTGGCACTGGTCCCAGACTGGCTAAAATTCCATGAAAAAAATTCTTCCCCCATGGAGATTTGAACCAGTGCAAGTCCCGTAGCTCTTGTGCCAAGGCATCCTACCTTAACCAGTGGGCTATGGAGAAGGATGTTCTGAATTTCACTCTATGTAATTTTTCCCATCCCGCGCTGTAGCCGAATGGTTAAGGCAAGAAACCTTGGTGCAAAGCTATGGGACTTGCGATGGTTTGTGTCCTCATGGGGGAAGAAATTTTTCTCATGGAATTTCGGCTAGTATGGGACTGGTGCCCACTCAGCATCGTGAGGCATTTGGGTAGCTACAATAAATAGCGACTCCAGGTTGAGAAAACCAGCTATAACGGCTGGGGGACTTGTCCCCTACACTGGCTTATGATCGTCTACCTCTGTGAATAACACATGTGGACGTGAGGCCAGCAGCCGGATGGTAGGCCTAGAGTCTTCAAGGCCTACCGTGCTTGGAGTATGTAATTTTTCCCAAAGTCTGATCAGTAGTTTCAAATACTTATACTTAATGTTTCTTTTTTCAGGTGAGTAATATAGGTTCTAAAGAATATTTAATTGCTACATTTATAGGACTTTTTCCAGCACAAATTATTAATGTATATTTGGGAAGTACATTAAGATCTATGGAAGAAGTTCTCTCAAATAAATCAACAGCAGCTACAGGATTCATTGTATTTTTTCAGGTATGTACGATGGAGTCTGTAGGTTTAGTGTAGTTATATTTTTGTTTCAAGTGCATTTTTAAAATAATAATGATAATCGTTTAGTTATTGACCTCAAGGAGTTGGCAGTACCTCCATTTGCCATCTGTTCATCTGTCTTCAGTAAAAAAAAAATCCTAATCACTTTATATTCAAATAACTAACTCACTGGCACTATCGAACCTGTAGGTTCATGGCCACACAAACATAAGCTCTCCAAACATCCCTATCCTAAGCTAATGTTTTCTAATCATTCCCTGTATAATCTACTTTCCTCAAATCATAGTTAATGTTATTCTCCCTCCTCATTCTTGGTCTACCATCTGGGCATTTTCCCTCTGGTTTTCCTACAAGAAGCTTCCATGCATATCTTTCATTCACCATTCATGCCACGTGTCCTGCCAATCGCAGTCTATGAGACTGATAATAATAATCTTTTCTCCACTCTAAAAGTAAGAGTCCATGTTTTACATCCACATTATACAAGGAAGAATCAGTTTTATATATTTTTAGTTTCAGATTTTTTGAGAAAAGTTGTGATGATAAAAGTCCTGGTAATGTAGGATATTATGTGTTTATATGGTTGTCTTCTCCGTTATATATTGGATTTAATTGAAGCTTGATGCTATTCTCCATACTCCAAAGTTTTTAATTAGCATATCGATGGTGGGCAGTGAAAACCTCTTAACTCCATTTTGGTAAATGTTACAGGAGAAACAAATAACTAACATTAATAAGATTCATGATGAAGTTCCATTGAGGTATTATTCAAAATTAAAGTATAAAATTATGAAATATTTACCTAAAAGGTCCATCTCCTCAACTTTATTAATAACTTAAGACAGATACTTTTTCATATTTGAAGAGAAAAATTATATGTTCAGACTGGGACTCGAACCCAGACCTTTGGCTTTCTAGACCAACACTCTACTGACCGAGCTATCTGGGTGAGTTCCAAACTAAATGCAAATTTCTCTCTTATATATGTATTATCAATTCCCGTGCACCAAATGCTATGAAACCTTTGTTTCTATCTTTGCAAATAGCACTTCTTTATTAAGAAGACATTTATTTGGGAATTTTTATATTACATTATAAAGCCAGTACGGCTTCTTTCGATGTTTTTATTATTTGACAACATATATAAGAGAGAAATTTGCATTTAGATTGGAACTCGCCCAGATAGCTCAGTCAGTAGAGCATTGGTCTAGAAAGCCAAAGGTCCTAGGTTCGAGTCGCAGTCTGAGCGTAAATTTTTCTCTTCAAATATGATTTATCCATCATTGAGCTGTATAATAAAAACACAAATAATTTTTTAATAAATAATTAATTAATAGATAATTTTATTTACAGATTGTTGTTGGTTTGTCATTAATGATGTATGTCATAGTAAAGGCTCGTGGTGAATTACGAAAAGCTTTGAATACAGATATTCCACAGCAGAATCATAAGATTTCACATACACTTTTAGATGTATGAAGGGTGGTATAGGCAACTGAATTGTTCCTGGGGCCAATGCTGACAATACTGACATAATTGTATGTGAGTAGTTGCATTCCAGATTCCTCCTTTGAAAAGAAAAGCTTTAAGTTATATAGTTAATTAATTTTATTATGAATATTACAGAGTGCCTCAATTTGATGTATATAGGTCATTTCATTGTAACCATATTTTACCTACTTTTTTCTTCTCTTGTGCTTTATAAAAGTGGAAATTTGATTATGAAATAAAATAAGATACATTTATTTTTCTCACAAGGGAATTACCAATGTTATATTAAAACCTACATTCAAATTTTGTTGGTAAAGTGGTTTTCTTGTAAGGATCCTTTGTATAAAAACTCAGCTAAGTTCCAACTGCAAGATCCTGAGATCTAGACCGAAATATTTTATGGGATGTCAGCTTAGCAGTGGACAACTGAATACATTTCTATAGTTATTCCTCGCCACTTATTCTTACCTGTAGCAAAGGCTGCCCAAGCCTAACATTTACATTTTATTGCCTTTAAGAAATTGGGGTCTCAATTTTAATTACTTATAGTTTAAACACACAGCTATTTTGTTAGGGTCTCTAGGCTCAAAACAGAATGGAGATGTTGCCATAAAAATTTTGTGGTAGGTTTCAATATGAAAATATTGATAGTTTTCTTGTTAGATAAATGAGGACCTACATCCTAAAATACAACATTTATTTTCTCTGTTGTATATTATAAAAATTAACGAAATTTCATAAGAAATGTATTTTTTATATATGACTAGTGGGACCCGGCAGACATTGTCCTGCCTTAACCTTCAATTCTTGTTTCATGGCAGACGATAAAAATATAAGTTACTTTTTTACCGTAAAATTCATTAATTAATAAATTCGTAAAAAAATCTCCTCGCTGTCATCTGTTGTGGCTCAAGAAGCTTGCATTATGACATCACATCGTAGTCGCATGGAATATGTCGGTAATGCAGATAACTACACATTTGACATAAAAAAATTGCTATAACCCGATTACAGCACCATTGTGAATATAAACCATCCAGGAATCCACTTAAACATAAAAAAAATTAATCAAAATTGGTCCAGTCATTTAGGCAGTTTTTAATTTGGGATTTCAAGTAAACCTCCACTTCTAATTGTCTGATTTCGCTGCTTTTTGGATAATACCTACCTCGGTTTATTTTAAAAGGATATACTGAGTTTCGTTGTGAAACATAAAAAATTGTGACTGCTAGAGCAATTTTCAAATTTTCACTTCATGTGAACTCCTACATCTAATGGTTTTATAGAGTCAAATTGTGAATCTAAACCATCCAGAGACTCGATCAAACACACAAAAATTTCATCAAAATCGGTCCAGTCGTTAATGCAGTTTTTAATTTTGGATTTCAAGTAAACCCCCATTTTTAACAGTCGGATTTTGCCGATTTTTGGATAATACATACCTCGGTTTATTTTAATAGGATATTTCAAGTTTTGTTGTGAAACATTAAAAATTGCGATCGCTAGAGCGATTTTTAAATTTTCGTTTCGGATGAACTCCTACTCCTAATGATTTTAGAACATAATAGATAATGTCTAAATACTTGCTGCATCTGAAACCCTGTATATACAAATTTTTATGAAGATCGGGTGAACAGTTTAGAAGTCTATAAAGAACAGACATACATGCATACATACGTTTTTATATATATATATATATATATATACAAATTTTTATGAAGATCGGGTGAACAGTTTAGAAGTCTATAAAGAACAGACATACATGCATACATACGTTTTTATATATATATATATATGATATGTAAAGAAAAATGAATGCTTGAGTCGGGATTTGAACCCGAGTCTCTAAACTCTGTACATTTAGCACTCTAACGACTTGAGCTACCCAAGTATTCCAACACAAACATACGTTTTTTCTTATATATGTAGTATTCTCAATTCACACAAGAGGTAGTGGATTTATATATATATATATATATATATATATATATATATATATATATATTGAAATATAGTGTATGTCTCAAAACTACAAATTATGGAAGAATTGAGAAAGCGAATTAAAAATGCTTGAAATGCTTTTCCATTAGAAAAATGTAATAGTTCTCTGTAGTATTTGGAGATGTCGCACTGTGAGAGAAGGTGGCATTTTAAATGTAAGGTCTTAAGAAACAAAAAACACAAAAACTGTATAACTGATTTGAATGCTGAAGTACAATGTTTAAAATAGTATATACATTAATTTAGCCACTCTGTATTTGCATATTGTGATGAAATAATAGAATAATTTATTATACATAATATTATGTTGTTGAACATAAAACAATTATGAACTGCAGTGTTATACAAAAAAATATGTTATATAAAAAAAACAATTTTGTTATTCATATGTCCATTAGTGATAGCATACATGTTGAAAATTGAGCTATTATAAGGATTGAGGAATAACTAAAAAAGCACAATTGCAAAAAGGACTTCAGCTAATCAACCATAGTTCTGAGAAAATTAAAAAAAAGTTTCCTCATTTTAAGTCTAAAAAGTATTAAAAAAATGCATATTTTGAATGCTTAATGATAGGTACTATACAAATTGAATTTTGAAAACTTTGGTTAAATAACTGTAAGACTTATTTATAGTTGGTACTGAAAGCTCTTTTTGCTTGAGACAAATAAAATTGTTTGATTTCAATTTTATCTTCATTAAATAAAACAATAACAAAACAATGAATAATTATGGCTAAATCAAATTTGAAGAGAAAAATTATATAATCAATTGAGTTGGTGTTTACTTGATGAAAATCCATATTAATTAATTAAATAAAAATAAAACTTAGTTTTATTTGATTTTCACATTTATTAAGATATATTCAGTGACAGCTGTTTCGGTACACTGTACCTTCTTCAGACGTGTTAACAAATTATGAATTATGGTATTATAGTACATATCAACTGATCTAAGCAACAATACATCAATAATTTATTGTTGCTTAGATCAGTTGATATGTACTATAATACCACAATTCATAATTTAACATGTCTGAAGAAGGTACAGTGTACCGAAACAGCTGTCACTGAATATATCTTAAGAAATATGAAAATCAAATAAAACTAAGTTTTATTTTTATTTAATTAAGAAAAATTATACACACAGACTGGGGTTTTCTAGGCCAATACTCTACCGACTGAGTTACCTGAGCAAGTTCCAATCTAAACACAATTTTTTCTCTTATATACGCTGGTTAATTCCCATGCACCAAATGCTATGAAACCTTTGCTTCTATCTTGCAAATCTTATATGAGAAAAATTTGCATTTTGATTGGAACTTGCTCAGATAGCTCAGTCAGTAGAGTATTGACCTAGAAAGCCCAAGTCTGATTGTATAATTCTTCTTCTTCTTCTTCCTTCCAAGTATTAGGCCAAGGCCTGTTACGATCCTATAGAAAATTTTCCCTTCAGCATTTCATAGGACGGCCCAGAGATCTTCCTCTTGTATAATTTTTCTGTTCAAATATGATTTATCCATGATTTGAGATGTATGAAGTGAATAATAAAAAACATTGAAATAATTGTATTAATTATGTCTTTAAATTATTTATTTTAAAGTTCATATTTTTTTAAGAAACATGCAATGACTTATGGACACCTTGTTATATATGTAATTTATTGTAATAGATGTATTATAAAATTATTTCCTGTTTTTGTAATAAATTATTTTTCAGTGTTATTTG
This sequence comes from Diploptera punctata, assembly GCA_030220185.1. Classification (NCBI taxonomy): domain Eukaryota; kingdom Metazoa; phylum Arthropoda; class Insecta; order Blattodea; family Blaberidae; genus Diploptera; species Diploptera punctata. The sequence goes on along the minus strand of JASPKZ010009814.1, from coordinate 780,304 downwards.
AATATGTTACATAAATGTGTAGTTACTACAAATGATGTCTCCAATTTTATCTTTAAGTTGACAGATATTAATGATCAGAATAATGAAATGAAAATAATGGAAAGAAAACTTGTCATGTTCTTTTATGTATAGCAGAAGTAGTGATTGGCCCACACATTAATTTTACATTGTATTAGAGGCATTACATGATCTAAAATTTGACTTGACTGATATAGAACACAGGAGAACTGATGCAGTGAAACAGTTGCTATAACACTATAGAATTTGTCCCAACTCATGAATAAAACACTAATGTCCCCCATTCATACATTAGTTACTATGGTAATGCTGCCAAGTCATCCCTATTCAAACAACTACCCCCAGTCAGAAAGAAAGCAATGGTCATACTGATGAAGCTAAAAAGCTTTGAAACACTTCTTACAAGAAACAACTAATTATGAGGTAAGGTAAAGGCAGATCAAACTTATTTATTAATCATACTAGAGTTTATCTCTTCTCTAGAGTGAGCCACAAATGTGGAGACTTGATTCAAATTGTATTAAATCTACCCACACTCAAAATTTAGTTTCAAGCGATTTGATGTACCTGAGACTTTCTTCTTTAACCCTTTGTATGCCATACCTGGCGTGCGCCGGTGAAAGTGTGTATACAGCGGTATGCCACGCCTGGCAAGCACCGGTTTTCAATCTTATTATTTTAAATATTTTTTCCCCGAAGTTTTTACTTCAATTTACTAAAATTATGTTTTGTTCTGTTTATGTACATCCTTTCTTAGCAATACTTTGCACATCCCTTACAGAATAATGGTACAGGCTGGTGGTAAAAGGGTGTTCTAAAGGAGGGTGTATATTCATGTTTCAAGGTCTTTTTTTTGGCTATGGAATGTTGCAATTTTAAGATTTTCTCTTTATTTATTTTTATTTTTAGTTGAAAAGATACCTAACCAAGGCGTAGGTCGTGCGGTGAAACACAGTGATTCATGTCTCGAAGATGACGAAAATACTATACGCGAGTTTATTGTGTCAGTTTTATCAGAAGATAAAAGTAACAGTAATAGTTCATCAAATGATTATTCATTAATAGTGAATGGAGAACATATTTTAATCAACTCACCTCATACATTTTTAAACTTCTTTGATACCGACGGTTTCAGACAATATCATGTGGATAAAAATTTAATTACGAAGTTTATAATCCCAATGAAAGATGGCAGCACAAGAGGTGATGTCACTAAAGAAATCAACAATCACGGAATTTCATCAGTGGAAGCCATGACTGAAGAAGGACATGATATTGTCTGAAACCGTCGATATTAAAGAAGTTAATGTATGAGGTGAGTCGATTAAAATATGTTCTCCACTCACTATTAATGATATAACCTCATAATGTTTACTTCCCAATATCATCATCATCTGCCCTTCAAGTATTAGGCCCAGTGGCCCGTTATGGTCTCCCCGCCATCTCCGAAAAGGTCGACCCATAGGTCTTGTGCCTCGAGGAATGTAGTGAAGAATTTGTTTTGGTATTCTGTGACGACCCATGCACTGAATATGGGCTAGCCAATTGTTTCTATATTCTTGGAGGTATTCAGATATAGGTATGATGTTTAACTCTCTGGCTATTGTTAAATTTCTTTGGTGGTCTAGAAGGCTATAACCTGCAGTTTGTCGCAGAAATTTCATCTCAGTGGTTGTAATATGACGGTCATCCTGAGTTCTGATGGTCCATGCTTCACTGCCATAACAGATTATGGGTCTAGCGAGAACTTTATAGATTTTCATTTTTGTGTGTCTCTGCACTTTTAATAGTTTAAAAACTTGGTTGATAATTCTTAAAGCTTTATTATAGTTTTGTATTTTAAAGGATATATCACATTCCTCATTATAAGTTACATTATATTACTTCCCAATATTAATTTAAATATAAATGATTATTCGTTTGACGAATGTGATAGTAGTCCTGTTTCTAAGAGAATATTATTACAATCTAAGCCTGTAAATAGTAAAGCAAGTGATGTAGACCTAAGTGAACAGGGTGTGAGTAACAGTGGTGGGTGTGTCGTGCCAGACAAAACACGTGGCATAGAACAGATGTTTGATTGGAATTTATTCGAACCCAGGACCCTAAAAATGTTCAACAATATTTAATATGATAAGTGTTTAGTGATAATACTATCAACATTATTCAATAGGATAAATGTTTTAGTGGTAGTGATAACAAATTTCAATGAAGACACCATGCTGAATTCGAACCTGGGATCTTTACAAGTCGAAGCAACACCGTCTAACCTTCAAATAAATGTATAATAGTGAGTTTCAATTCAATTTAGCATGGCATGTAGACAGTAAATTATACTTTATATAGGTTTATATTATATAGTATGGCGTAGTACTTTACATTTAAAAAACCTGGCACGCACAGCCCAGCTGGCAAAAGGGAAACTCGGCGGTCAAAAGGTTAAGACCATAGTATCATATTGAACAAATCATATTTTATCCTGCTTTATTTGAATTATGAAAATAATGTCATGTCAAATCATATTATTTACAACTCCCACAGTGTGTTGTATTATGTACAACTGACAACAGTTAAAAGGTTTTTTCTACCTAAGTATTTTTGTACTGAATAACTTCATATCGTGACAAGGCCTTTAGCCTACCAGCCGGCAGCTGGTCTCACATTACATATGTTAATCACATAGATATATGATGTTCTGCCAGTGTAAGGGTGACATGTGATCAGCATGTTGGGTCCCCCAGCCATTATAACTCGTTTTTCAATCTGATTTTTTTTACTAGTTTTAGTAAATTGTTGGTAGCGGATATTGTTGTTACTATTGTTAGTATATCATAGAGGGTCGTGTACTTGTTGGTGATAAATCTGATATGGCAGTAGAAAATATAAGAAAAGGAAGTGAGAAATGTGAATAAACCTGGTTGAGTGGTAGACAAGGCCTTAAGGCCTTAACTCTGCCAGGTAAAATAAAGCTATTATTATTATTATTATTATTAATATATTGATCTTACAGGAACTAAGTGAATTCTGCAGCCAGTTGAATTTATAGCTTGATTTTGCTGCTTAACAGAATATATCTTTCTTTTGCACATAGTCTCTTGCTTAATATACCGCAACATAGGACATCACATCACTCCATGTCATATACTATCTTCACTTTTCGCAACTGGAATTCCCTATCACAAGAAATAAAGGGCTGCCGGACATTGGCAACTTTTAAAAGAAATCTAAATTTATATTTGCTCTAACCTCGACTTCATCATTACAGAGTGTAAGGTATATATATTAATTGGTGTTTCTCTTATAATTTATTACATTCATACTATTATTATTATAAATATTACTATTTTCATCATTATTATATTATTATTATCATTATTATATTATTATTATCATTATTATATTATTATTATTATTATTATTATCGTAAGCATTATTATTGTTATTATCGTATAAAATGTTGTTTGTACATGAAATTTACATTCCTACATTTAATGTATCTTTAACTGTTTATAATTAGTATAGTGTATATCTATATTTGTCAAATATTTATTTGTATTTGTGCTGGTTGAGTGGAAGAGAATGCCTTATGGCCTTAACTCTACCAGAATAAATAAAACATTATTATTATTAAATTGTACGTATACAGTTTCGTTGTAAGAAAACAAACATGCTGGCTGCTAGAGCAATTTATAAATTTTGGCTCTTGGGTAAACCCTCACTTCTAATGGTCTCAGTAGTAGTAGTATAGTAGTAGTAGTAGTAGTAGTATTCAGATGTTCTGAACCTCTTGATATGTCATCATTCGCTTGCAGGCTTCCCAATAATATTCAGCAATTTAGAATGGTGTTCCAACCATTTTCTGAAGATCAGCACAGAACGTCAAGTGATCCTTGTTCATTATTGTATTTGTGTTCCTGCATACTATGCAGTGAGGAGAGTCTAGTTGCTTAATTTTATGTAGATGTGCTGCCAAGCAATCATCACCAGTTTCAAGACAAAATAATGCAACTGCAATTGATCGGGGGCTGTTTGGTATTGTATTTGGTTCTAGTAATGTCTTCCATATCTTGGTTTCACATTGGATTTTGTTTTGTTCAGCTATATGGGATTTTATTTTCATTTTGGTGTAGAGTTGTACTGATTTAATGGTCATATTTCACTGATTTTTGGATAATACTTTTGTCATTTTATTTCAATGGCATATACTGAGTTATTGCAAAAAATTAAAAAATTGTGATTAGAGCAAGTTTTTAATTTCTACTTCAGGTTAACCCCCACTCCTAATGATCCTATTTTATTGGTTAACAAGCTTGACCTTACTTTTCTTAAATTATTGTTATATGCCAAGTTTTGGTTCCATCAAAAAATTGCAGCTATTAAGAGCATTAGCAGATATAGATTTTCAACACTTATTGTCATAAAATTGCTTCAAAATGTATTAAATATAAAAAGTACAAACTTTAATTGATAATAGCTTGTATAAGATGAAGCTATAAAAATGATTGTTATTACATTTGGTACAGTTTAGTGCCTGAATGTTGACATTAATGTGTTTCATTTTGCTTATTATCATAGCTACTAAATGTTTTTCATGATTCCTATAAAATTTTAATTTCTGCACTTCAAAATATAATTTGATCGACACTTCATAAATAATATTAATAACATTAGTAAAGTAAAGTGATCCCACTACAGGCTTCAGGAGGCCATTGGGGTAGTAAGGAGGTTAAGGCTCCCACTTTTTCTAGACAATCGGCACTTGATGTCGGCTGGGTGGTCAGCCCTACGTGACGGCCGCCTTTACTCCCAGAACAAGAGTCTGGTATTCATTTTCGTTAGAGGCTGAGTCAACCCCAGGGCCATAGCGCTGCCAGAAGGTTTGGGTCAGTTTAAAAATTTGTGACCCCACCGGGACTTGAACTCTCGACCTTCCAGCTTGTAGCACAGTGCCTTAACCACTATGCTACGGCGTGCCCCCTTAATAACATTAGTATAAAACATATTTTAAACCTTTGTTGTTTTATGAACCTGAATCATCGACAAATAACAAAGAAGATTTTAAGTAGAATTTGAGGAAAGAGAGATAGTTTTTAAGAAGCATGTTCTGAAAAACCAGGAAAGATGGAATACACAACAGTAAGATTAAGAGAAATTTTGAAATTAGATAAAATAAAGATGAAATTGAGGATAATAGGATAAGATGGTATGGCCACATTAAAAGAATGAATACTGGAAGGATACCAAATTTAGATTAAGAGGACAGAAAAGAGGAGTTGAATGGAAGAGGAGATATGGAATGACTGAGTTAGATGGAATCTTTTGTGAAAAAACTTTACCCCCAAAATGGGAATACGAGACTAGATGATGAAGAAAAACATTAAAATAATATATTATAAGCTTCGAGATTATGATAATTGTATGTTAATGATAAGTATATTTTCTTTCAGAACTCCAAAGAACAAGATCCCACTGAGCAATAGATAAAACAATATTCACTGGATTCAGATAGTATTTTCTTTCTTTCTTGTTATGGTTTCCCAAATTTTTCTCCAATAACACAATGTATCCTGTAAAGGTATCCTGCTGCTTGTCAGTGGATGTTGTTTAATGAAGTGTTCATGTTGTATTTAAATTAATATTGGGAAGTAAACATTATGAGGTTATATTATTAATAGTGAGTGGACAACATATTTTAATCGACTCACCTCATACATTTTCAAACTGAAGCCATGACTGAAGAAGGACATGATTTTGTCTGAAACCGTCGGTATCAAAGAAGTTTGTAAATGTATGAGGTGAGTCGATTAAAATATGTTCTCCACTCACTGTTCATGTTGATGTTCAATCTTTGGATGTTTGGTATCTCTGCTGAGAATTCCAGTAATATGTGATGAGTGTTTCTTCGGAATACTGACACAGTATTTTTTTATTATATACAACTTTCCTTACTAGAGGATTGCCTCAAGGACAGAGTGATAAGATTTTTGAAATTGATGAAATACATTTCGTAAATACATTTAAAAATTTCAAATTGTAATTGAAGTATACATACAATAAAGTAAATTTTGTAAAGATGGTTTCTTAAAATTGAAATTGATCCTCTAATGGCAGCGATGGCAATTTTAGAAAGATACACTCTGTCCAAATCTAAAGGTGATTGACTAAGAGATTGCATCTATATGGATAGGACTGTGTTATAATGTGCCCAATCCTTGCTCTAGATATGAAAGTTTGCAATTTCCTACGGATGTTTTTATATATTGATGTGTTATTCTACCTTATCATATTCTTAATTCAGTTATAGCTGAATTTTCAAGACTCATTTCCCAGATTCCAATGAATTCTTTGCTTATGCATCAGGTACAAGGTTTTAAGAATGTGACAGTCTGTTCCACTGGTAAAAGTGTAGTTGCTTTTTTTAGCGGTTTCATCTGATTTCTTATTGCCAAAGATATTTATGTAGCTTGGGATCCATTGGAGAATTAATTTTCTTACTGTAGAAGTATGTTAATCAAGTAAAATATTTGAATTGGTCTGAAGTAGCAAGCAGATGGTTTGTACATTTTCAATAAAAATAATGCAGATTGGAAGTCAGAAAATATACAGATTTTCTTATTGTTTAAGTTAAGATAAGATTAAGTAGTGGCTCCATGTTGAGGAAACCAGCTATAACAGCTGGGGACCCAACATGCTGACACATATTTAACTTTTACAGGAATTAATCACTATGAGGTTTAATTTATGGTAAAATCAAATATTTCCTACCTCTCCTCATACAAATCTTCTAAGTAGATCGCGATTTTGAGACCATAACGGTCTCATCTTCAGTGCTATTTTGGTGACTGATCCAGAGGTTCATCGGTCCACAAACAGAGGGAAGAAGAAGAGTTTCTTCCGATCGACATAACATCAGTCGCCAAAATAGTACTGAAGATGAGGCTGTTATAGTCTCGAAACCGCGATCTACTTAGAAGATTTGTATGAGGAGAGGTAGAAAACAGTTGATTTTACCATGCTGACACGTGTCTCCCCTTATACTGAAAGGATAATCATCCATCTCTGTGATTAACACATGTGGAACTGAGACCAGCAGCTGGATGGTAGGTCAAGGGCCTTCTAGTTTTTATTATTATTGTTACAATATCCTTGTTAATGTGTAAAATTAAATACAGGATATGACTTGGCTACATTCTGTAAACTTTGGCAATCTTGGAGATAAAATCCCTTTTTCTCAATTATTTTGACTTTCTTCCAATATTCATATTTGGGATCTCCTGGGTTAACATTTCACTGCCAACCAACTTGATTTAGATTTTTTCTCGTTTTCCTCATTCATAAAGGTTGGAATTTCATTACCATGAAATATTTCATCATATTCACCATTTCATATAATTGAAATTAAAGTCAGCTCTAGGAACAGGCTCATGCTCTGACGTGTGTGGTAAGAGATGGATTATCTTGTCATGCATTGAAAAGTTGAGATACTTTTTATTTCTATTGCTTTTAGTTTCATTAGGTACTGCAAGTTTCATAAAATGTGCACAATTTAAACATGAAGGAGGAGAGATCATTTATAGTAACTTTATATTATTTAGTGTAAAGATCTGTTGAGACAGTGACTAGAAAAAGGGGACACATACAGAAGTAGTATTTTTAAAATGTTAAAGTTCTGTTTTATCTGCAAAATAATTAAAATAAATACATTTAATCTTTCATAAATTACTGAATCATTTTTTAACATCTTACCTCATATTTTATGTTTCTTCAAACACGGGAACTAGTTTTCGAGAGAAGGATGTCTCTCATTTTCAACCGACATTATGACTACCAGATTTTTGTTGGAATCTCCATCAATAACATTGCCATCTGGTGTTGATTTGATGAACTTTGAGATGAGGTCACGTTCATCAGGAATCTCGAAATTCATGGATCTAAATTTGTTCTTCTGAATATATATCTTCTCCCAAATTGTCAATTCTAAAGGTTTTTCCAAATGTTTTAAAAGTAGGGCTTCTTTTTCAATTTTATGATTCTCCAATAAACTTGTGCTGCAAAAGCTGATTTTTCAATTTCACCATTTTTAATATTTCTGAAGTGTTCCTTAGTGCGAGTGTCCAAATTTCTTTTTGTTTTTCCTATGTATACTTTATTGCAGTCCTTACAATTAATTTGATAAATTACAGATTTTTTACTATCTGGGGTGTTTAATTTCTTATTAGATGGCAACATTATTGATGGAGATTCCAATGAAAATCCAGTAGTCATAATGTCGGTTGAAAATGAGAGAGATCCTTCTCTCGAAAACTGGTTCCCGTGTTTAAAGAAACATAAAATAAGAGGTAAGATGTTAAAAAATGACTCATTAATTTACGAATTAAGAACCTCAATGTTATTTCCCATATTTAACTATGAACATTTAGGGTCGTATGCAAATACATTACTCTCTACTCAAATTACTTCCAATCACTGGCGAGCTGAGATCGAATTAACGGCCGCCTTACCGGTCATGCATGAATGTTAACGTTTTCGTAATATTGGCAACGAATTACCCAGAATTCTCAGCGATAAAACCACTTCTGTTATTTTCGTCTGCTATAGAGGAATGCATTTATGCTTGCATCCCGCAAATAATACCGTATACAAACACGTCTGCGACGTGCAATATTACGCCGATTCTCCTGTTCTTCCAGTTGAATTCTTTGGTAGACTCTATCAAATTCCTCTTCTCCGCGTATACCGAAAACATGATCGAAGTCTTCAAGGTCCGACATCTTGGATAAGTTTCAAACTACATCGGTTACCATCGGTTCCCTTCGGGATTTTCACATAAGTTTATATCTTGAGCTACGATCTTAAGGTACTTTGTCAGGTAGCTTTACAATTATTACCGCGTGAATAGATTTCTGAGTAAGAAAAATGTGTTTGAATAAAACTTTATCAGCAGAGAATGCCTTTTACTGTCTAATGCGTTCAAACATTCTACCCTTAATCTTGTTAATTAAGTAATGAAATACATACATTTTATGCAATTAAAGCAATACTTTGAATATTTAATATATGTAGGAAATAACATTATGAAGTTTCTTTTAATTATTATTAATGAGTTGGTTATTTTGACTCGCCTCATATTTCTTGATTTTTATGCAGTAGGAATACATCGACAATGTTGCACAAAAGCAATGAAACCAGATCTGCATAAAAATCAAGAAATAAGAGGTGAGTCAAAATAACCAACTCATTAATAATCAAAACTTTGAAGTTCTATTATTTCAAAATATGGTTTCAGTTTATGTTCCTTTTTCCAACCATCTTTATCTGCAGGAGGATAAAAATAAATGCATTTCTCTTCTTTAAATATTAACGAAAATAAATATTTAAATTATTTAACTTTCACAGGGAAAAACACTATGAGGTTTAATTTAAGAATTAAATGAATATTTTTATTACCTCACTTCATATCCTTTATACTCCTAGACTGCAGTTTCAGAGCTATATCTCCATCCTCAGTAGCCTTCCATCGACTGGTGTTATGTCGTTTCTTGGAGGTTTTCTTCTTTCTTCTATCGAGGTTCATCGGTCCGTCGATAGAAGGAAGAAGAAAACTGCCAAGAAACAGCATAACACCAGTCGATGAGAGGCTACTGAGGATGGAGATATAGCTTCGAAACTGCAGTCTAGAAATATAAAGGATATGAAGTGAGGTAATAAAAATATTAATTTAATTCTTAAATATTTTAATGTTTATGTTTAGGGTATTAAAACAAAACTTTGAAGCTTTATATTTCAAAACATGGCTTATGTTTATATCTTCCAGCCACCTTTATTTGCAGAGAAATAAAAATAAATATATGTATTTTAAATTAATAAATGAGTTTGGTTTGTGTTATTATTCTTCCTATTGTATTTCCCTTATTTATTAAAGAAAAGAAATACATTTACTTGAATTTTATGCAATTAAAAAACTTTGAAGTTATATGTTTCAAAATGTGATTTCTGCTTATGTTCCCTTTTTTCCAACCACCATCTCAATTTGTTCCTTAATACAGATAAACATTGCTTTTTAAGCTAGGTATAATCATTTTAAATTGTACATTATTTAAATGCACACTAGAAATACCATATTGGTCAATTTTGGCCTGATTTATTAATATTGTGAATATGTTATAGTTATTTAATATAATTAATTCCTTTCATACATTCCATATTTCCTTGAATATATATATAACAAGAGTACACTATTTCCCCCTTTATGAAATACTTTTTTAATTCTTCTTCATGATGTCTGTACCAATAAAAAGTTATACCAGGAGATAAAAGATTGTCTTCTTTAAATGTTGAACCTGAAAGTTCACTTTTTTATTTTGTAAGACCCAAATGATGTACCAAATCATTTAATTTTGATCAATTGATAGGTCGCGGATTGTTGTCTTTTGATTCTAGAGACAAATTGAAATCATCTTCTGTGCTGAAAGTGGAAGGAGTTCTGGTACTACTCTCTCATGATGTTGTTGGTAGGGTTGGAATTGTAATATCTGGCCCTTGTGCTATAGGTCTAATTGCTGATGGTAGATTTGGACACGTAATGGTCTCCTTGTTTTTGTCATTAAACCCAGATCTTTCGCACAAACAAAAATAACAGTCATTATAATGATTTTATTGTTTTCTCCAAACCATAGGAACACCAAATGGCAAAGATGAATGGTCCCCATTATACCATTATCTTAAATTTTTGGCAGAAACTGTGTAATGTAACCAGGAGAGGGTCATAGGATAAACCTATCCTCGGTTAAACACAGTGACAAACTAGTATGAATAAAAGCAGTGATTTTATTATAAAATTATATTTTAGATGTGTACATATTTTAATACAGCATGTATATACTGCATAGAAGTGGTGGATTGCATGCTCTCATTTTTTATGTTAAAAATAGAATTGTGCAAATTTGTATGTGATATGCAAAAACTAGTAACAGTTCCATTATCAGGAGATTTGATTTTACTTATTTGTATTAAAATATCTCGTGCCGTAAAATCTTTGCAGGCCTGTGTTATAATTTTAGAAACTTAGAAGTTAACCATTGTAGACAGGGTTTAAACCTGCAAGCATTAACCTAAATAAGTACATTATCAAATTGGTATCAGAATGGAAATGTGTGATTTCTTTTGTTTTAAAACTGATTAAAATTATCTGTACGGGTGACGTTGATATAAGCTGACACATTTACTATTGACAGAAATGACCTTGTACGACATCAGCTAATATGGGAACACTAAATTACTGTAAATGACAGATATGAAGAATATTATTGTTTGTAGATAACAACACACAAAAATACAACATTCATTACACTAGGGTATTAAAAAAGTAATGACAACTTTACCATCAAGATCATGCATAAAATTTTAAAGCTAAACTTGTTGCAATATAACCCTTAATAACTTATAAAAATACCACACATCTAAAGAAATATGAATTTTGACTGATAGCAAAACCTTAATGCATTATCTACAGAATTACCATGAAATTTATGATGAACTGTCCTTAAAAATAATAAATTCCTAAAAGACTTAAATTATTTTGAGTCTGATCATCTTATCTCAATATTAATGTTGATTTGTTCTTGGACATGTTTCAAAACAATTGTTTTGAAACATGCCCAAGAACAAATCAGACTGAAAATAATTTAATTAAACCTCGAAATATCACTTCCTAAAATTAAATATCCTGAAAAACTTTTTGTAATAAGTTATAAAAATTCGACACATCTAAAGAAATGTGAATTTTGAGTGTTAGCAAAAACCTTAATGCATTATCTACAGAATTACTGTGAAATCCATGACGAACTGTCCTTAAAAATAATAAAACTCCTAAAAGACTTTTTGTAATAAATTATAAAAATTCCACACATCTAAAGAAATGTAAATTTTGACTGGCAGAGCTCAATTCAATATCAACAGAATCACCATGAAATCCAGGATGAACAGTCCTTAAAAATAATAAAACTCCTAAAAGACTTTTCTGAAAGAATACAAGTACACTATAATGATTTATTATTAATATACGGTATCCATTTTTTTTTCCTTATACATGTTTAATAGAAATATCTTCTTCTTCTTCACTTCCTGGTGTAGGCAAGAGTTGCCTGTGTAAATTTGATTTGACAATTGTCTTGAATATAAGTCTCAAGAATATTGTAGTTTTGTTGAATAAAACCTTCAGTAGGTTTTTGAATTTATTACATATCCATATAGTGGATCCCATCACATAGGGATACCAGTATATCTGGAAATTAATGTGCTGATGCCTTAGCTGAAGGAAGACCAGAAGGTGTAATCCTTGATAGAATTTGATTATTATTTTTCAGTTTTTTTTTTAATGTGTAATTTTTTTAGTGAAGACAGTATACCACAAATTTTAAGATTTTAGTATAATAATTTTGTGCAAAAATTAAAAAGAAGACCAAGATAGATTGTCTTGAAAGATGCAACAGAAATTATAGAATGTCAACATTAGGGAGAAATGAAAAAGATAACTGAAAAAAAGAGAAGAATGATTTTTGCATACAGGATGATTATTGTGGCATAAAAAATAAATAAATCCATGGCATGACAGCTTAAAAACCAAGAATTACTAATTTGATTGCTGGTATTGCAAGGGGAAGACAGTAAAGGGAGTCAAGGAAATGGTTAGTATGACAGAATATCTTATCTTTACTTTCAGTTTTTCTTAACCCGCATTTGCTACTTTTCAAAACAAGTAGCTAATAATTTGAACTTTTATAGGAAAAATCATTATGAGGTGTAATTTAAGATTTTAATTAAAATTCTTTATACCTTACCTCATATCTTCTAATTATACATGTATGGTTTCAAAACCTATGTGGTTTCATCTTCAGTAATATCTTGACTGATGTTATGTTTTGAAACCAGTATAATTAGAAGACTGGATATGAGGTGAGGTAAAAAGAATTTTAGTTTAAACTTAATAATTCATATTCAGTTGATTTGGTGTTTACTTGATGAAAATCCATATTTATTTAATTAAATAAAAATAAAACTTAAAGTTTTATATGATTTTCATGTTTAATACAATATAAATTTTTAACAGCTGTTTCAGTACTTCATACCTTCTTCAGACATTATTATGAATGAATGAATTTTGTTATATTATATTGTAATAAATATGAAAATCATGTAATTAATAATTTATCTTTATGAGACTAAGTAGGCCCTGTTTCAAATCATGTAAGAAGTGAGAAATGTTTGTTATAGCCAGTAATTGAACCCCAGGATCCCTAGGATGCTTAGACACTCTAACCTTTATTGATATTATGTTGTTTGACATTAATTTCATAAAAATGCATGAAAAATATATCCAATACCATTCACAATGAATTGTTGTGTGAAATTGTCAATTATTAATTGGTTGTGACTTCTTAAAGATAACCTTTACTAATCTAAAGCTTTATGATAGGAATGCATTCCACTGCATGATATTTCAAATTCATGACAATCTTAACTTCAAATATAATAATAGATAAGATTGTTTTTTATATAAATATTATGACATGATTTAATTGCCGCAGTTTGTTTTAATGATTCATCTAATAAGGTATTATCTATATTTGGGTTTTTCTGAGATGACTCAAGCTGAATCATCATTTAATAATTTAAATTATAATTGTATCATATTGCAATATAATAAAATGATCAAAATTATATAGACCTATTGGAATGATATATCTCATAAGGGAACTGTCAATCATTGCATGCCAAAAAGTACTTTGAAATTTCTTCCAGAGAAGCATGTGATGTATCAAGGCATGTCCAAAAAATTATCTGCTTTTTTAACTGCAAGGCACTAAACTCCAGTGCCAAATATTTAATTTAAACTATAGGGAAGTAATATAACTCCTGAATTTATCATCATCCGGTATCATGGCAGCTGCTGCCGTCTTCCGGAAACCAAATGCCATTCCTCTCTGTCCATTCATTGATCTTCCTCCAATCCTCATATATTCATAGTTGCTTGTACCCCTTCTATCCAAGTTTTCTTCGGTCTTCCTCTCTTCCTCCTGTCCATTGGGATCCATTCCATAACAATTTTAGGCAACCTTTGCTCTGGCATTCTTTTGACATGGCCATACCACTGTAATCTTTTCTTTTCTATAATGTCTATGATGTCCGGCTCCTCTTGTACACCTGAATTGATAGATTGGATAATCCTCACTACCTGCCATCCACACGTATCCTGCCTCACTTGATTACTCTCTTAATCAAGCAGGGAGTCCATCTGCTCTGTACAGTAGGTTACCATTGCTGGATTCTGGCTTTGATTTCTGTGCCTTGCCGTAAAAAACTGCAGATAATTTTTTGGACTCGACCTTGCTACGTGACAATGCTTCTCTGGAACAAATGTCAAGGTAGGTTTCAGCATGCAATGGTTGACAGTTCCCTTGTCAGTCTGAAAACATAATAAATCATTTATAATTTCAGTCTGCCATGCTGGCTCAGGTGGTAGTATTCCTGCTTCCTGACCAGCAGGCCTGGATTTGACACCTGGAAGGGTTGAAAATTTTAATTGTAAAATTTTCAATCTTGGGACCAGGAAAATTAAATGGAGTTTTATGGGATAATAATGTATTATTATTTTAATATCATCATAATTATTGCTTCTTTACTGGCACAGTAACATGAGGTTCAAATCCAGAGGTCATCTTTCAGTAATTTAATTGTTCAATTTAAAACTAAAAGAGGTTATTAGAATTAAAAAATAATAATAATACCAGAGTATTCTATACACATTAAAGAAGTTATATCCACAACTACAAATTATTGAAACTGAAATTAATAATAATCATTCTTATTTTGTTTATGATTTCCGTATGTTGTCAAGTGGGTTTTTTTTTTTTTGAGTTAAATCTTGCTTTTCCTTCTTTTGAATGTCACCTTTTTCTGCTTTCCTTTCATAATATATCCATAAAGATATGGACATAAGGATCCATGATTCTTAGCTAATGTCATGAGGAGGGGAGGAAAAGGAAAGGTTGGCTAGTGCCCTTTTTTTTTCTGTCATCTTTATTCCCAGGGGATCTCTCTCAGCGCTCTTTAAAATAAGACCTAAGGATTCACATTGACAAGAATGAATGAAGAAAAATGTTCACTGCACAAGACAGAACTAGGGCCATACGTTCGTAAACATATTGGTGCCTAAACTATCTGACCACTTCTTGGTTAGTACAACTACTATAAATAGCTTTTCAGTCTATAACATTTCCAAATATTTGTTTTGATAAATCTGTAAAAATAGGTTTGTAAAACTAAGTTATAAGTACAGAGCTTTTATTGATTTCACATTTGTTTAAAAATCAGTTTAATGCTATTAAATACAACCAATCATTAAACTAATACTCCAAATTTTGATTGTTTAATATTTTCCCCATAAAAGCAAGTTTTATTACTGGGATGTTAAACAGATGTAGGACTTGATAATGCAATCTTTTATCGTGACATACAGGATTTATATTAAAATAGGTCATATGTTTTATCTAGCATCAATAAATTACATAATGTGTATTTAGCAGATGTTTATGAAGGTTTCTCTTGTAATATTTTATGGGTGTGTGTCAGTTAAGATTAAAATATATCTACTCAGCTTTATAAATAGATCTGCTATAATGGCTTAGGTGGTACCATGCCTACCTCCTAACTATGAAAAATGAATTTGATTTCTGTTCTGGCATGGTTAAAAATTTTAATTATAAAATTTGTCAACTTATTTTCTTCATCCCATAGTTAGATTTTCTTATTATTATTCTTCTTTTTTTTCTCATCAATTTTTTTTTTCTTCCTCATAATCAGAATTTATTCTTGTTCTTCATCTGCTTAAACAAAAGAAATGAGAGTAAATATTCAAATTCAAACAAAATTATTTTTGGAACAAGAAGAAATAGAAGAAGTAAATAAATTTGTATATTTAGGTAGTACCATATCGGATGGAAGTGGATTGGTTTAAGATGTAAAAGTAAGAATTAAGAAAGCAAAATTTGCCTTTGCACAATTAAACTCGTGGAAGGCTGGACTTATATTGAATATCCAAAATTTTAACACAACATTTTTAGTTTCTATACTGACTGTATGGAAGTGAAACTTGCAAAGCCAATAAAACAATTTACAAGAAATTATGAGTTTTTGTAAATAGATGTCCAAGATTTAATGGTCTGGGTTGAAATCACAGTCCAGGCATAAATTTCTCTTCAGTTTGTTTATATTTAATAATTTTGTTATACAAACATAAAATTATTTTTTTTATATCGTAACATTACTCAGTGAACTATAATTTTTTTTTTAAATTAGGAAGTTATTCCTTGGAGGACCAAGGGTTTTCAGAATTTCCTGCTCTTAAAAAGATTGTTTTCATTATTGCATACAAGACTCTCTCTGCACATCCGTGATTCTCAGAGAGGGATCCACTTCCAGGTACCGACAGCCAGGCCAACTGAGCCTTGTGATTTTTAACAAGGTGTTCTCCTCTCCTCCTCCTTTTTCATGCAGGCTTGGGATTGGATGATGGTGATTGGAATGACAGAGACATATGGAGGAGAATGAAAATAGATAATGCCTCCTAGACATTATCACCCTAATATTAGCCTCTTATCTTTTTTTTTAACCCTTATTGCAGTAGTAAAAATTATTGATATATTTAAAGGCCCTCTACATCAAATAAGTTAATGAATAAACCACTTATTTAATTAAACTTATTTAGTTTGTTATTTATATCTGTTTCCACTGTGTATGAAATTTTGCAACCTAGGAAGTTATATCTACTTGTTCTATTGGTTTATTTGCTAATATTATCTTTGTCCGAACTGGATGAGCACCCTAGAAGGCCATTAATTATATAACAGGAACACTAAAAAGAACTTTGAAAAATAAAGCCAGGAAAGACTCTATAATGAAATTATACAAGACAATGGCAGTGCCTATTATTACTTATGGATCCGAAACATGGACAGTGACAACACAACAATCTGCCAGAATACAAGCTGCTGAAATGAGATTCCTCAGACCAATAGTGGGATATCAAAGAACAGACAAAAAACATAACACAGAAATAAGACAACAACTAAAAGTAGAGGAATTAAACACAACAGTAGAGAAATACAGAACAAACTGGAAAGAACACTTGGCAAGGATGACTGAGAATAGAATACCAAAAGCAGCATACAACTATTCACATGGAAAAGATGGAAAGAGCAGCAATTTGGAGCCGGAACAGGCTAGAAAATAAGCCTAAATTGTGAAGAAGAAGAAGAATAAACCGCTTTTAGAAGTATAAGTTTTTTTCTTTTTATTTATTTTTTGAGAGAAGATTAATTCCTACTTTATGCTTAATTTAGTGTGGGAATATCAACCTGAATGTCTGCAGGCGGGTATTTATTTATTATTTTATACCTATTAGCATCTTTACCATTATTGGTTGGAATTATATATTTATATGAAAGTAATAATGTTACATATTAGGGCATAAGTCAATCACAAAGATAGGTGCAGAAAGTTTCTGAATAGTAAATAAAGATATTACTCAAAATATACTGTCAATAAGAATGAAAACAATGCATAATAAAGTTTTTATCTTTATAGTTTCTCAAGTGTCATTAAATTTGAGTAACTACTTACGAAGTTTATACATTTATTGCTTACTGTACTTGATAAGCACTGGTAATAAAATTTATGTCCATTTACAAATATTTTAGCATGTACTTATAAATATGACACATAACAAGCTGAAAATAAATATGAATGTCTTGCTTTCATCCATTTATGATTCATACCTGAATTCATAATCACTTATAAAAATTCTTTATGTCATAGTTATTTAGATTTTATTTATTTCACTCTGTTGATTAAACAGCTTAGATCATTAGCAGTAGTAGTAGTCGTCGTGGCAACTCCACTGTGAAGCATAGGGCCTTGATAAATACTCGTCAACACACTCTTTTGTTTGCCAATGCCCTAATTTCATTCCAACTGATCCCTGCCTGTTCAGCTTCATCCCTGATGGTATTACTTCATGTTGCCCTATGTCTTCCTCTTCACCTTCTCAATCCTTGGGGTTCCAATCAAATGCCATTTTTGTGATGTTATCATTCTCTCTCCTTAACACATGACCAACCCATTTCCATTATGTAAATTTGATTTCTTTTCAGATTATTAGCGACACTTCAAATCCTGGTATGAAAGGGCTGACAATTGTTGCTTTAGAGGCCTCTGTTTTTCAAGCTTAGAGTTATTTTACATGCCATAAATCTACAAATATTTTGAGGGAGGCAAGGATTTTATAATTTATTTATATTTATGGGGAAACATTACTCAGAAATGGTAACCTTGTTTTAATTTGTGGAATAATCCAATTATTAAGAAAATAATACCAATAATCCTTCAAGATTTAATATTTGAACTTAATAGTAGAGTTTTATTTAATTTTTACAGGAATTAATCACTATGATGTTTAATTTATGGTAAAATTAAATGTTTCTTACCTCTCCTCATATAAATCTTCTAAGTAGATCACGATTTTGAGACCATAACAGTCTCATTTTCAGTACTTTTTTGGCGATTGATGTTATGTCGATCGGAAGAAACTCTTCTTCTTCCCTCTGTTGGTGGACATAACATCAGTCGCCAAAAAAGTACTGAAGATGAGACCGTTATGGTCTCGAAATCGCGATCTACTTAGAAGATTTATATGAGGAGAGGTAAGAAACATTTAATTTTACCATAGTAGAATTTTATTTTGAGTACAAAGTATGTTAAATACCAGTAACATGTGCTGATTTTCAAATGGTCAAGGCACTGAATATTATATATTTAAGTGAACAATAATAAATTGAGTAATAGTTACAACTCATACTAGTTTAAAATTTATATTAGAATAATTTAGCCTATATAAATTTATATTTATTAAAACTAACAAACGAAATTGTATGTAAAATAATTCATCTTTGACACTTGAGCAAATTATGTGGCCAAGATCAACAGAATTGACATTCCATCTTTCTCTCTTAACTCACAAATACAATCAAACTCTAGGTTCATGGCTGCACGGACATATGCTCTCCACACATCCATATCCTGAGCTAATGTTTTCCAATCATGCCCTGTAAAATCTACTTCCCTCAAATCATTGTTAATGTTATTCTCCAATTTATTTCTCTCTTGGGAACCAAATTTGGTAACTACTTCCCCAAGGAAATGTTCCTTCTATCTAAGTCCTTCCAGTAGGTGCACTTCAATTGAAATATGTGTAATATTCTGAAAAGTCTCGATTGCCAGCCGAGAAATTTCCTTCTCCAGCCTGTATAACTGTTGAGAAGGTTGAAAGTGAGTTAGTAATGAAGTGACAGTGATACAGTGGACTGTAATCAGAAGATACTATGGCAAGTGAAAGCATTAGAGACTGAAGATAATTGTGTGATAGTTAAACATTAAATCTAAATTAATTATTGCAGTTTACTTCTCAGATATTCCAAGCTGTCATGGGGTCATTTTCATATTGTTTTTCCCTTAATAAAACAACACAGATGATTGCATAAAACTCTACTTTGTTTAATTGAAGGGCTTAGGGCAATAACATAATAAGCCACATATTGTTCTTTCTGAGATATAAGGATTTTAATGTTTCAAAAAAATTATAAATACTAATTGGGCAGTATTGTTGTTAATACATTGTGTGTCTATATGTTTTAACTCATCACTGGTGCACTTACAAATGATTTTATGGGTATTTCAATGCATTTATTTGTCATTGTAATAAATTACATTTCTTAACAGAATGTGGCTTCATATTACCAGTTAAAATGCAGAAGATGAAACATTGTTTTTGAAAAGCCTCCATATTGGAACTACTTGATGAAGTTTAATAATTTAGTTGAGAACGACTGATTTGCCAGGTACCAATTTTATATTTAATATTTTAGAATGTAGCTTATCATGTTACTGCTCTAAGCCCTTCAATTCTATAATCTCTCAGTGACATATCACTCACAAATTGATGTAACAGTTAATTTTGCTTTAAAGTTTATCTATCACATAATTATCTTCAGATTCTAATGCTTTCACTTGCCACAGTTTCTTCTGATCACAGTCCACTGTATTGTTGTCTCTTCACTACTAACTCACTTCCAACCCTGGAAATAGTTACATAGATCAGGGACGGAAGTAAAACCCACCATTCTCATTGATTGATGGATGGGCCATCATCGATCACTATGCCATTGCTCGAACCGGCTTAACTTTACATTCACTCATAAACATGAAAGATAGATCATCGGTTGATTAATGTCTTTGACATCATCCGATTCCTAATAGCCAATTTAGTCGGTCCATCCAGTCTCCTGGTTATAGATGTTTCTCCTTCATGTATAAATATATTCCCTGACTCCAGGAAGTTTTAGGTCTTCCTCTGTCTTGTCTTCCCTTAGGTTTCCATTCCAAAACACATTTTGATAGCTGATCCTCTTCCATTCGCTGGACATGTCCGTACCATCTTAATTACTGAGTTTTAATATAATCTAAAATAGTGTCTTCAATCTTTATTTTCTCCCTTATAACTGAGTTTCTAATTTTTTCTCTTCTTGAAATTCTTGCTGCCCCTTCGTATAAAATCCATTTCCGTTGCCAAATCATACTTATTTGTTTTTGTTGTTATGGCCAAAGTCCTGCTCTATAAGTAATGATGCTTTTAACAATTGTATGATATATATTAATTTTATTTTTATTACTTATATTTTTATCCCACAATATTCCATTGAGGCAAGCAATTGTAAATTTTCCTTCATTATTTCTATTTCTTATTTCTTCTTCATAACTTCCATATTTATTTATTTAAATTCCTAAACATGTGATCTCACCACAAGATTTTATTGTTTCTCCAGTCTCCAAAATTAAATTTTGTTCTGGTTTACCAATTGATAAATATTTTGTTTTCTTCATGTTCAAAATTAATCCTCATTTATTAGATTCTTCTATTAATTTTCTAGTTATATATTCTAAATCCTCATAATCTTGTTCAATTAATAATTGATCATCTGCAAAATGTAAGTTGTATAAAGTTTTATTGTTTGAAATAAGAATTCCCATGCTTGAACATTTTCTCCTCCAATTCTTTAATATTTCATGTACATATATTTTAAACAGAGTCAATGATAGACAACAACCTTGACGTAGACCTTTATTTTACTTTAATACTCATAAACATGATTATTTATTAATAACACAATTATTTACTAATTGAACACTCTGGTCCTTGGAAATTAATATAATTACATAAACATATACCTTATTAGGTAATATGTAACCAACATAATGGAGCATAACATAAGCTGCCAGTTTTCAGCCGTGGTGCCAATGATCCCATTTGCGTATTACATATTAAATTGTATTTACCTCAACAATACATATTAAATTTTATTAATTGATTTTATTAAACACAATGTGTACATTTAGAGTTTTCACCAGTCTTTTGTAATTTTGGTGAGAGGCTCAGTTCTGCTTTGGCATTTCATTAGGTGGTACCTGGAGCATGGCTCGTCGCAAAGCTTACATCTGCAGTCCTCCTTCGGGTCGTGGTATGACGGATTCTGACATATTTTCCAGTGGAAACCATGCGCGGCGAAGCGTGTGTATAGGTGGCGAAGTTGGAAGTTCGGTCCTTTCCACACATCAGTTTTCATCGTTTCTGTGTCCATCATTTCCATCGGTATTTCATTGGCTTTGTTTTGTCTCTCTTTGATGGCGTCTTTATATGCCTGGGTTTCTGGTAGATTGAAGCGAAGCTTGATGTCCTCAATGAAGTAGGATTCATGTGCTATTCTGTAGGCGTAGCTGTTTCTTGTGTACTTTGAGAGTGACAAGGCCCTCTTGAGATATCTGGCTTTGACATTCTCCAATTTCTTGAGGTTTTTTTCGCTGTTAGGGAATCCAATTATCTGAATACCGTATGTGGCCGCTGGTGCTACCTTGAGTTGGAACAGTGCCATCGCCGTTGGCAGGGACAGTCTCTCAAGCTTGGGTGTCGAACATCGAATTATTGCCGCTGTGGTCCTGTCTTGTATATGCATAGTGAACGTGGTTCCAGTGGTCTGCAGCGTCACTCCCAGGTACTTAAAGTTGGGGACTATTTCTAGGGCTGAGTCGCCGCACATAAAGTGGTCATCTTTTGATAATCTCCCTCCTCTTCTAAACTTCATTGCTTTTGTTTTGGAGCTATTTATTTCCATTGAATTTTCTGACGCCCATTTTCTGATATTCTTCATGGCCTCCTGCAGATCTTCAGGACTCTTGGAAAGGATGGCCATGTCATCGGCATACATTAATAGCTTTGTATTTCTTGCGTGTATAGCTTGTCCAATATCGGCCGTCATAATGTTAAAGAGGACTGGGCTCAGTGGGTCTCCTTGTAGGACTCCTCGTGTTTGAGCAATTTCTTTTGACATTGATATGCCATCGTAGATTGCTACATAGTTGGTGCTGAGAATCGATTTTATTGTCTCCATATTAAATTTTTGGGGTTAGTAGACTCTGTCTTTGTCCCCTTGTCAGCTTCTCCTGAAGCTGACAGGCAACACAGTAGCCGAAATTCCAGCTGCATTCTGTATTGTCCATCTTATTTGCTTTTGGCTAAGTGAGTTAGTAGTGAAGTGACAGCGATACAGTGGACACCCCATCTTCAGATAACAGAAACACCTAGCTGAGAATGTTAGCTTAGAATATTGTATGAGCTTTCTGAACTTGTTCATAATCCTTTGTACACTTCAAATTATAGATACCAAAATTGATAAACCTAAAGCTCCTTCACACACAGAAAAGGTTAAAAAACTATTCTAAAATATAGTTCATAATTAAAAGAAACTAAATAAAAATATAGAACAAGATAAAGTGAAAGTACAATAAATTTCAATCTGCATTCTGGAATAGAGCATACTGACTCTCGAGTATGTCCACTACAAACATGAGCCTGCTCCTTAGATGCCATTGTGGGGGTTCACATTCAAACAAAAATCTCTGTTTCTTTGCTATATGGTTCTTCCAGACAGTGTGCAGGTGAAACTGTGTTTTCTTGACAGACAGGAGGAAGCAGAACAGTCTGCTGCAATTGTTGAGCACAGACTCATTAAACAGCAGGTGTTGTGGCCAACTCACTTTGTATGTCAATTTTAACAAATGCCAGCATCTTTCCTTCTATAGTTTTTCTTTAATTTCAGCATCCAACAGTGTCCAAGTTTCATTCCTACATTACAATACTGGAACCTTTTTATGAAATTATACTTTTTCTAATCCCATATTGAAGTTCTGATGGATATTTGTTTCTTGTCTTTAGGATCACAACCAAACATTACGATGGTCTCACCAATAAAGAGTATTTTTCAGCTAGTCATGGTTTTATGTAAGAGGGCAGCATCGGGTATTGAACTGCAAACTTGTGAGAATTACTCTGGCTTGTAAAATCAGGGGTAGAGCAGCTGGCATCTTGACTCTCAGAAGTGAGTGATTCATCTGACGGAGGCTGAATAAAAAAAATCTCTTTGTAGCTGTTAATCAACTGGCTGTGCATCAACCAATTTGATAACTGTTTGAATAACACAGCGTGGCAATGACAAATAATGCATTGCAGAGCTTGTTTCACACAACCCATTTTATTTATCTCACTGTTGAGAAGATCTAGTATTTGTTGTTTTCCCAGCTTCTATTATATGGATGCATAACATGGGTGCTTTCTATAAGGGAGGAGAAAAGATTACGAGTATTTGATAATAAAGTTCTTATATCTGTCAAGTAAAAATTCAAGGAAATGACAAAATTTGAAAATCTAGCAGTGGAAAATTCTTTTCAATTGATATATGAATTATAAAATATATAAAATTTGATGAGCCATCTGAAAGTAGGAACAAGTGTTTTGGGGGGGCCAAAGAGAAATAAACTAGACAGGAAAATGGAACTCCGTTAAATTCCATCATAATCCCTTGTGGCGGAAAAACTCCCTGTCGTTCCAAAAATTCATAGACTAAGATGTTATTTAGAATGGTTAAACTAATTTTAAGGAAGAAGGTCTGGTGCTTTGTAGCCGAGGTGGGTAAGGCAAGAAAGCCTTGGCGCAGAGCTACGGGGACATAAGCTGGTTCGAGTCTCCAAGAAGGAAGAAGAAATTTTCTTGTGGTATTTTGGCAAGTATGGGATCACTATCCACCCAGCATCGTGAGGCATTTGGGTACCTACAATAAGTAAAGCATCTCCAGTTTGAGAACGACCAGCTATAAAGTGCTTGGAGACTCGACATGTTGGAACACATTCAATCAACCGAGGCCTACACTGGCTGAGAATGCTTCTACCACTGTGAATTGACACATTTAGATTTGATGTCCAGCAGCGCGGACTGGTAGGGCTATTGGCCTTCTATGCCTGTCGCACCAGGAAAGTAAAAAAAAATACAGTTGTTAATATTTATATTCAGAAAATATGTAAAAAAAAAAAGTTTTTTTTTAAGAGAAACAAATTAAAAAGTATCAATTTTAGGTAAGACTGACGTATTAAAGTCCTGCCTAAATTCGTTGTATATGAGCAGCCATATCAGACAATCCGTTTTCAACTGAATCATTATTGTCATTTAATTATCTATCTGTTTGATCATGTATTAGTAAGCATTAGAGTGTGGAACATTGTCTGGTGACCAGCCGGGAAAAACATAAGAGCAATACTTGTGAATTTTGGTTTGGTATTCTCTGATCATATCCTATTAACATACTCTTTCACAATAATTTCCTTAAACAAGGATTTTTAATGCAGAAATTTTGATAAATTTAAAAAAAGGGATTTGCCTCAGAAAGACTGTTTAGAAATCTGTAAATGAAATTATAGAACTATCGAAGGAATGAAGAAAAAAACGAAGCTGAAAGAATAGAAGAATTGTTTATCACTGGAAAGCATAGTAGTTGTCTTTAGAAGAATGTGAGGAGAATATATTACTCTACAATCCAGTGACCTTATTAGCTATGCATTAAGGGTTAAATCCTAAAATTTGTGCTCTCTATAAGATGAATAGAAATACTTGTGGTTGGTAATTCTGTTATCAGGAGTTTTGTTACAGATAATTTTAAAAAATTCTCTATTTTGAGTTATGAGCTTCTTCCTCCTGGTCAAAGATGTTAATCATATTCTTTAAATATTTGAGTGGAATTAGCAAATATGCAGTATTAGGTTTGTCCATTGAAAGGGACAAGGTAATCTGTGATTTAAAAATGAGATTAACTTTGTCTTAAGAAGAAAACTGGCAACAAAGTTAATTATGCATGAATTATTTAAAATAAACATTATCTCTATTTAATTTAAAAGCAAGATGTATAATATAAATGTAAAATTGTTAGATCCCACATAAAATTATTGAGAAACTTTCTGTAAGTTATGTTATAAAAAATCAGTTGATTGAATATAAAGACTTATTAATTAATATTAAGATATTTAATCTGTATATTCTTACCTCTTATGGTTGTTTTTCTTGAACATACGTATGAAAGCTTCTGAGCCCCATCACCAGCAATAACAGACTGAATTTTTTTGTCGACCCTGATTCTTGACTCCTACTCCCTCTGCCTTTGTTCCAATGAACTTGCTAATGAGGTTCCTTTCTGCAGGAATTTCAAAATTCACAATTCTTTGCTTGTTCTTCTGTATGTAGATTTTTTTTATCATATGGTGAGTTCATTTTTGTTTTCTAACTGTTTTAATAATTTTGAGTTTACATCTATTTTGTGTTTTTCTGACCAAACATGAGCAGCCACTGCAGATTTTTCTACTTCACCTTTTTTTTTTTTTTTACATTTCTTATGTGTTCTGTAGTTCTAATGATTAAATTTCTTTTTGTTTTTCCAATGCATATCTTATCAAATCTGCACATTTTATTTGATATATTCCCAATTTTTTACCTCATTAATCTTTAAATTTTTGTTGGTTTTTATTAATTTATTTAAACTATAATCATTCTTTGGTACTAAACTAATATTACATTTTTCAAAAATCTTTTGAAATTTATTGTGTGTGCAAGGGTGATATGTGAATTTTCTGTATTTCTTATCTTTTGGTTTTTCTATCTGAAGAGTGCTTTCGTTCCTCAATTTTTGTTTTTTATACTTAATTGTTTTGTGTATCATTTTTTCACTGAAGCCATGTTAATGTTACTTCCTGTTGTATTTTTAAAAAAATTAAATTAATTTTATCACTATACTATGTTGCAATCTTAACTTTTAGAACCTAAAAATCTGCTCTCTAGTTATTATTGTTGACTCCTAATTCTCTCCAGTCAGAAAATCATTATTCCTGCAGAATACAAAATAATGCTACTTTATTTTTATTATAATTCTTTGTTTTCTCATAATCCACTTTTTTTTTCTGTTTTCTCCATTGACAAACCTGATCTTAATTTTGAAACTGCATGCAATTAGGAACAGAGAGTTGGATTTTGATGCCAGATCAGCAGTATTATACATGTGGATGTTTTTAGTGTATTTGAAAAATTAATCTTTATGAACACTGTTGGTTAAATTATTTGTAGTCTGTTCATCTTACCTCAATATTAACGTTGATTTGTTCTTGAACATGTTTCAATTATATCATAATCATCGACTAAAAATAATTTAATTAAAATTACCTCAAAATATCACTTCCTAAAATAAAATATTAACACTATAGGTGTTTATAGACAAAGACTAGTCACATGGTAATCATATTTTTATAATAGATTATCTCTAATTAATAATTTAAAATTAGAATCAAGTAATAAGTTGTACAATGCCATTGTTATTAATTGAAAGCCACAATTAGTTTTATACCTAATTTGGTTTTTCTCTATATTTTAGTGTCAGCTGTAGGCAATTTATTCAGGAGTTTTTGACAATTTTACATAAAATCTGTTGCTATTTATAGAGTCAGTTTTTTTTACAAAATTATTGAACCAACAATAAACCTCTGCAAATATTGGCTATAGATGGCTTGAGAAAAGCAAATTAATAAAAAACATGATTTAATCAGTTCTAATAATTTTTTAATTATGTTGAATAAATTTCATCATGATCCTTATGTAGGATTTGGAAAATATTTGAAGACAAAGTAAGAAAAGTTGCTTATGTCATTTAAAAATGCAGGAAAAATAAGAGTAGTTCATTTGTATGTTAATTTTAAAGAATCATAAAACATTACATATTCTAAACAAATTGTGTAATAATAATTAGAGCCCAGAGTTGTATGCAAATGTATGTTTTTTTTATGCATTAAAAAGTATGCGGAAATGATTTACATGTTAAGTGGCCCATTCACAGACAATTTGAGTAGTATTTGATAATGCACAAAAATGCATATTCTGGGGGAAAATGCTTATTTTAGATTTTTAATGCATAATTGCATATTTTATTCCTAAATGTGATATTAAATTATAAGTTTCCCTTCAGCTAATTACTAGTAATTAATTAATAATCATTTAATACTTTTAAAGTCTCTGCAATCAATTGTATATAAGTGTAATTCACTGAAGAAGAGGTGTGGTGTTTTTCTCATGCACCTGTGACATCATGTGATGTAGAAAGGTCGTTTTCATTATATAAAACCTTCTTCACTGACACACGAAGAAGCATCGCACATGAAAACCTTCCTTATCTCCTGTAAAAGCTATGTTAAGATTACCCACAAAGCAAATAATTTAATTAATTTTATTACAAATTGTTTTTGCATATTTTCTACATTTTTCATGAATATTTAGTACTTTATTTTGCATACAAATCTGGGCTCTAATAATAATAATGATAGCCTACAGAGTTTGTGAGCTCAAATGGTAGCATTTGAGAATTGTATTCTGGAGGTCCCAGATTCAAACCCTGCTGCCAACTAACTTGACAGGCCTTTTTTCCAAGTTTTCCTCAGTTAATAAGGAAACTGCTGGGTTGGAATTTCAATACGATGGCCAATTTTATTTTATTTACCATTTCACAAAAGGTAAATATAAAGTGATCCCGCTACAGGTCTTAGGAGGCCTAGTAGTTTTAGGCAATTGGCAAGAGATGTCAGCCCTGTGTGATGGCTGGCTTTACCTCCAGAACATGAATCTGGTACTCATTTCCATTATAGGCTGAGTTGACTCAAGGTTATGGAGCCACTAGAAGATTTAGGCCAGTTTAAAATTCCTCCACTGGGAGTCAATTCCAGCTATGCTATGACATCCCCACATTTGCCATTAAAAATAAATAAATAAATAGACATAATATGACACTAGAATTTTAAAATCTATAAATAAATTAATTAAAAAATAATTTGATATTAACAATAGTAATAATAGTCAAATCCTTTTGGACAAGTCAATATGAAAAAAAAATGTTTTAGTAACAATAATAAATATTCATCTGAATTCATAGTTAAATATGGGAAATAACATTATGAGGTTCTTAATTCATGATTGTATGAGTCATTTTTTATATCTTACCTCATAGTTTATGTTTCTTAAACATGTGTTTAAGAAGTGACTCATACATTCATGAATTGATGTGAATGCTGTTTAGAGTGCAGTGAAAACTTGATCTATCGTTTTTCCAGATCCAACATTGAATTTCTACAGTCCTTGCACTGATCACATTGAAACTATGAGGGAAAAAATCCGCATTTATGTCCTTTGATAGATCAGATTCCTACCTTTATTGATTAGAATTTTTAATGCAGAATTATATAATTTCCAGATTGATTGTTTTTAAGTGTGAAGTTAAACAGTTTTATAAATTACTATGAATGATATTTTCAAAACATAATGTATCAAGTTGTAGTATGCAATTTTTATGATATTCTTCTTCTTTTTCACTTCACAGGCTAGGCAAAAATTGCCTGTTCCACCTCACAGTTGTTCTGTCCATCTTTTCACTGGTCATCCTACATTCCTTGAACCTCTTGGCTTGTAGTTGAATGCTGCTCTTGGTAATCTTGTTAAATTCATTCTTTCTACACATGTAAACCATTTCTCTCTATATTCTTTGATTTTCTCATTCAATATTTAACTCTGTTCTTATATCTTCATTCTTTATCTGATCCAATCTTGTGCAGCCTTTTCTTCTTCTAAGGAAGTTAATTTCTGAACTTTGTATTCTACTTTGTAATTTTTTGATCATTATCCAAGTTTCGCTCCCATAAAGTAATGCAGGAACTGCCAATGTTTTATAAAACTTCAATCTAGTATTTTTATGATTGTTTGCTGAATTAATTTTCGATCTCTCTTACAGCATATACCTGACTAGACAATAGGATTCAGGGATCACTGACCCATTATATTTTTAATAATTATTGTTGACAATCCTACCCGTCCACACTTTCACTGAATTCATCATTCCTCAGTTTAAGCTATCTTTAAGTCAACATTAATAAAATTCCATTATGGTATTAATCATAAAATTAAAATTATATATTGATTCTCTGTAATAAAATAAAATTGAAATTATGATATAAATTTATAAAATTGTTATCTAATAGGTCTGTCTCCTCAACTCTATGAACTATTAATTCTCTGTAATAGAATTAATAGTTTATAAAGTTGAAGAAACGGACCTATTAGGTAACAATTTTATAAGTTTATATTATAATTTTAATCTTTAAATTGTTACATGTTCAATTCTCGACTCTTTGTAATTCTTTACTGGATTTTTGGAAGACATAGCTGCTAAACAAGTTCGTACTCTAGAAGACTTCGCATCATTGAAGAAGTGCAGAAAAATCCAACAGAGAAAAGGAAAAGTGTCTAGATTTACCACTGTTAACCCTTAATTCGATAATTGCAAAGGTAGGGTAAATCAGACAGCAGGTTGATAAGTATGGTTCATCAGCTAAAAAGATGAAGATGATGGGGAAATTAACAATTATTTCATCAAATAGTTTGGTTTGATTAATTGATTGATCTGTTTGTCCTGCATTGGGTCATGGGTGCTTCCTTAGTGGGAAGTTACTTAACCAGATTAATTTAGTTATTTTGAACTTTTATAGGAAAAAATCACTATGAGGTTTAATTTAAGATTAAATTAAAATACCTCGTATCTCACCTCATTTCCAGTCTTCTAATTACACTGCAGTTTCAAAGCATTGGCAGCTTCATCTTCAGTAATATCTCGTCGACTGATGTTATGTTGATCAGAAGAACTTATCATTTTCAATAATATCTCTACTTAAGTTCTTTTGGTCAACATAACATCAGTCGACGAGATATTACTGAAGATGAAGCTGCCAAGCTTTGAAACTGCAGTATAATTAGAAGACTGGATATGAGGTGAGGTATGAAGTATTTTAATTTAATTTTAATTTAGTTATGGACACCAAGTAAATATCAATAAAATTAAATATATGGTCACACATAAAAATTCATTATATAATGGAAATGGACAGTTAATGATAATTGAGGGAAATTTTGAGGAACTGGCTGAATTCAAATATCTAGAAACAATAATCACAAAGAGGAATGAGATGCACAAGGAAATTAAACATAGGCTCAATTCTGGAAATGCATGTTATTATGCATTACAGAGACTCTTGACTTCCCCAACTCCTTTAAAAAAAAACGTTAAATTGAAAATGTATAAAACTATTATTCTACCAGTTATATTATATGGATGCAAAACATAGACTCTTACTTTAAGGGAGGAAAGGAGATTATGAGTATTTGAGAATAAAGTTCTTAGGAAAATTTTTGGATCAAAGAGAGATGAACAGGCAGGTGAATGGAGAAGACTGCATAACAATGCCCTACATGGTCTTTATAGGAAGCCAGATATAATAAGAACAGTTAAGTATCGTAGACTGCGATGGGCAGGACATGTTGCACGTATGGGGAATGAAAGACTTGCATGGAAGCTTCTTGTAGGAAAGCCAGAGGGAAAACGCCCAGTTGGTAGACCAAGAATGAGGTGGGAGAATAACATTAACTATGATTTGAGGGAAGTAGATTATACAGGGAATGATTGGAAATCATTAGCTCAGGATAGGGATGTATGGAGAGCTTATGTCCGCGCGGCCATGAACCTATGGGTTCGATAGTGCCAGTGTTAGTTAGTTAGTTATGCTTATTTCCCCACAGATGTTAGCAAAGGACATGTGGTTAGTACATCACCTCAAAGAGACATTCAGTAGGAAATTAAGGTATTACTCAGATAAAAGTTGGTTAAATTTTGCTCAGGGGTCTTTTTATTCAGACTTGAGGTTCTTTTATGAGCCTGAAAATCTTCAGACTTGGGATTATGACTTTAAGTCCCTACCGTAGGACTTGTCCCTTGGATTTTTCCATCCTAAAAATCCATCGACCTTAAATGGATTTGAATCTGCAAACCTCGGGACTACAGGCAAGGAACATAACCACTAGACCACTGTGGCCAACATGAAATAGTTTAATGTAGTGTAAATGAAGATGCTCAGAAGATAATTATTATAATAAATTACTGTGTTTCTTGAATATATGCATACAAATTTGACAATTTATATTATTTTTAGAAGCATTCACATTGATCATTTTTCCATTCCCATTGTTAATTTTCAAATCTCCCGATGCAAGGGGTTTCACTGTCATATTTCTACTTATCGGTACTAATAATAATATTTTGGTGAATAATATTAGATTTGTCATTAATTATAATAAAGAATAAGGCTATGCCATTATTTTGTTCCCTTTACGAATAACCTATAAATAACAAATAATGTGAATAATAAATGAAACGTTATGGACTCTTTCCTTCCTACCAGTGATGAGTAATGTATTTCAGTCAATGATTACATCATTATTTTGTATAGAGTGTAGTGAGTAATGAATCACTAACTGGAAACTTTAGCTTTAAAATGGCCTAATTGCTAAAACAGTTTTATTTTATAGCTTTTGTTTATTGTAGTAACATATGAGATAGTATTTAAGTAAATAAATATGATGTTAGGTGATAAGTTGTATAATGTAATGACAAATTGTTAAAGAGAGGGACACATGTACATCATTCAATTTTTTTTTTTTCTATTTTTGTAGTTAAAAAGCTATTATGATAATTTATATTAGAATTTGTGTTTGATCCTGGAGTTGACTGAATAGTTCAAGTTTTTATGAATTAAAAGATAGCAATAGTTTGCCAAATGTTTATCTAAAGTATTGCCAGGCACATTAATACTAAAATGATTGTCCCATAAGGCTCATCATTTACTAAATATTGATTCTATGAAATTATAAAATAAATAACAGTCAACAGTTAATTTAAAACAAAATTATTGCATGTAATTATAATTTTACTAGATTTGAATAAAACTTACATGCTTTTAGCAAAGAAATAGAAATAAAAGTTTCAAAATAATTCTCTACTTTAACCAAACTTAATCTAAATGTGATAGACAATTTTACTACAATATTTTAGTCTTAATGCTACAATTTAGCAAATATAACTTCTAATTAGAAGATATGAAGCACCATAAACATAAAAACCATACTCTGGTTACACAGTAATTATTTGGTTAGTGATTTAACAGCTTCCTTGATTTAAAAAGTGAAGAATTGACATGTTATATATTTATTGTTATATTAGTTACAAACTTATAAAATAAATTTTATTTCATGTAATGGTTACATTTGTTCAAAATAGACATTGAATTATTATATGACAATATTAGAGTTCCTATAATTGCTTGCCATTTTGACATCTGGTTAATATTTTATTAAATTTGAACTAGTTAATTGATTTATAAGTAGACAGCAGAATGTAAGGGATTAAAAAGTGGAATTTTATACACTTAAAATATGCTCATAAACTGTTCCAATTAGGCACTGTAAATTATATAGGACTGAAATTACTTTTAAAACACCAGTCTATAAAGAGCATTATGGTAATATTTATTCTTTCTTTCAAAAAAATTCTAAATATCTACTAGGAAACAAGAGAAAGAATGGCACAAACTAATTTTAAAAAATCTTATCGCCATAAGACACAGCAACACGTTTCTCAATTAAAAAATTTCTCAATGGTAATGCTCAATTATTTAAACTTCCATAACCATGAAAAACCAAATATTAAATACAAAACTTATATTAATGAAGGAAATAAATAGACATCTGCATAAATTCTACTGTCTACTTATAGGAAATGTTGTAACAAGTTGTGCAATAAAAATGTAAAATATAAAAGCAATAAAATTGTATAATTTATATAAAAGTGTATATGCTGTAAAAAAAAAGTATTGTTCTGCATCAATTTCCAGTAATTGTATTAGTCATTTGATATAAGAATGCATTTATTGTATGAAATATCTAGCTGTATGTTTACACTAGTTCAGAGGAAGGTGAAGGATTCCAGTATATATGTCACAAAAATTTTGTCCACTAGCAACATTAATTTTTATTACAAATGTCATTATTTATTGTATAAACATAAATTATGAATTTTTACTGCAAAAAGTTTCGATCTCAAAACCTGAGGGCCTAGGTCTCTGAATGCTTACAGAATACAGATTTTGTAATTATGAATGCTTCCACATGCACACATATTTCAAATGACTAATAACCACATTTCAATTCAATTATGTTTACATAATGAAGCATTTTCATATAATTCATAATTGTTAGGGGTAGTAATGTTTTAAAAAGTGATACAATGCAAAATGCTCATAAAGGCTTGCAGTCTTGTATTTTCACAACTTATAAACCACTTTTTAATGTTTTGAAAGTATGACAAAATGTAAAAATTATATCAAAATGCTATAGGTTTTTCAATTTTTTAAATTATTTTCTCATAGAAAATTCAAGAATAAAAAATTCAAATGTTTTGTCTGTTAAGCTCTAAGCCCAGAATTGGCCAAAATGCAAGTGCAATATATTTGGGGTCCTACCAACAGCATAGATGCTGAAAAATATTTCACTAAATACAATTTAATTGTAAGAGACAGAATAATCTGAATGGCAGAACATTTTGAGGTATGATTTCATTTAACAGTGTAAATGAATCTTCATGGTTTCTGTTTAATTAGTATATTTCCTTTTCATTATTCTGGTTTTGATTAATTTTGTGCATTCAATTTACATTATATAAAATTACCTCTTTTCTGTGTGCTGCTTTAACCTAAATTAATTTAAAATATATGCACAATTTAATTCATGCATTTTTATATCCCTATCAACTCTTTACAAATATGGTTTTAATTTCACATTAAAGTAATTTCATAAATTATTACTTGTCATTAGAATTAAATAACAACTTGTTTAATTTTCTTCAAATTACATAAACTTCAAAATTGGAAATATATAAATGCTACAAAATGCTCTCAATTTTTTATTTTCCTAATAATAACTGTATAGTATAATATAGCAGGTAGATAGTTAGATAATATTTTATTTAACAATGTTCTTTAACAGCTAAGATAATTAAAATTTGAGCATGAAAGAACCAACAATTTTTCTCAGAGACCTCTTATTCCAGGTAAATGTTCTTCAATGTGCCATAAATCTATGACACGGGACCCATGGTTTTACTTCCTTTCTGATTCTACCTGGATCAACTGAATAGTTTATGTTTGTAACTTATAAACTTATTTTTAATACCGGTATCAATAAAATTGGTACATTTGAACACATTGGAAAAATAAAATAAATATGAACTACATATTGTAATAACATTAAAAAGTGTACAGAAAGTTAAATTGAACCCACTCTAGACTTTCTTAAAGCTAATTTTTATGCAGCAAAACATTTATTGAACAACCAATAACTATTTAAAAAAATTCTTAATAATAATAATAATAATTTTCAAGTAATGATCAGTTTCTTAAAAACATTGTACAATATTTAAGTGAAACTATAATGGCTCCTTTTTTCTTTACACTGTCCCTCTTAGTGGGAATTATCAATGTTCTCATACTTTGAAATTTTGATGATAGGATCTCCATATTCTTTTGAGTCAAGAGACAAAAAAAAAAAAAAATTAGCTGTGAATTTTTAACTATAAGTAACCAAAATCGAGATCCCAATTTCTTGAAATAAGCAATGAAAGCACACTTATAAAAGAAACAGAAAAAATAAAATTCAAGAAATTCACTTACCATCCATTGAAACACTATAAATTTCAAAAAAAATTTAAAAAGTTTAATATAAGATTAGCACCAAAGAATGAATACCGTCTTAACAGGATAATTAAAACCAATAAAAATGAAAAAATTGAAAACAAATCAGGAATTTATAAGATCAAATGCAGTGATTGTGACAAAATTTATATTGGAAAAACGAAAAGAAATTTGAAAACAAGGGTGAAAGAGTATCTTAGAAACATAAAAAATGGAGAAGTGGAAAAGTCAGCAGTAGCTGCTCATGCTTGGTCCGAAAAACATTTAATTGAATCAAAAGCCAGTCTAATTAAACAAATAGACAAACAAAAGAAACTCACGGTTTGGGAAAAGATCTACATTCAGAAAAACAAAAGAAAACTTATGAACTTCGAAATTCCTGCAAATTTTGACCTGATCCAGAGGTTCATCGGTCCACCAGCAGAGGGAAGAACAAGAGTTTCTTCCGATTGACATAACACCAGTCGCCAACAAAGTTCTGATGATGAGACATGAAATCGCGATCAACTGAGAAAATATTTATGAGGAGAGGTAAGAAACATTTAATTTCACCATAAGCAGTGACATTTAAATGATGTTACCACTTGGGTAATTCTTGCTGCAGGTAGGATGAGTGGCAGGAGATAACAACAGATAATGTATACTGTTACCCCAAGGGCTTCTGCCAAGCTGTCATGCTACAAAATATTCCGATCTTGATCTCAGGACATCGCAGCTAATTTTTTGTGCATTGTATCCCTACAAGATGACCACTTCGCCAGCAAAATTTGAAGGCAGCTTTGGAAATGATAACATTGACAGTTGCCTTGTTAGATTAATTGTATCACATGTCTGCAGCATAATTTAGAATTGTATTTTATATAAATTAAATTATATTTACGATGGAAATGGTGAAAGGATTTCACCATACCCCGGACCTGTAGTAAATGAACACGCAACAAGCTGCTAGCTTTCATGCGTAGAGGAAGAAGAAGAAGAAGAAGAAGAAATTATATTTTAAAAAAAGTAAAGTTTTAGCCCAATAAAATATCATAATAACTGAACAAACAATTAATTTGGATTGTGTTTAAGATATACATTTTCTACCTAGTATTAAAAGCTTACACAAAATAAATGTCTTAAATATATTGTACTGAAGGTTAGATTTCCCATATTCAAAACACATACGATATTTAATTTGAATTTTACAGCAATTTTATATTATTTTTATATAAATTTTTGTTTTCTAATATGTTAGCTGCCAGCATGTAGTACATTTATATAACATATTTTTACAATGAAATACAGGCTTTTTCCTTAAAAGTCTAAAATGTTTAAAAATTTTGGCACATCAATTAGTTTAATAATATAAATAATTTATTTATTTATTTGAGCACTCTAAATAAAAAAAATGTAAATTATTTGCCTTGAATAGTCTAAATGTATATAAAATCTATGGCACATCATTTTCTGTATAATAAGAAACAGGTTATTTGCTTTGAATAATGTAAATATATAATATCCATAGCTTGTCATTTTATTTAATAATAAAAACATTTGATTTGAACAATCTAAATATTTATAAACAGTCTCTGCACATCATTTTCTCTAAAAATAATAATAATAAAAAACAGAATTTGCTTTTAAAAAGTCTAAATATGCAGGGTCTATATTATATGTTGTAACCGGACAAATGGTGTTTTCACTCTCTGCTATGAAGCCTGCATTAGCTGTAGTCAACTCATGTATGGCTTCCCTGCTTTAACTGTGTAAGAAGTGTTACATATAATATTAACTTATATGTTGAAAATCTCATCCTTCTTCTTCTTCCTTCCAAGTATTAGGCCAAGTCCTGTTATGATCCTATAGAAAATTTTCCCTCCAGCGTTTCATAGGACGGCCCAGTGATCTTCGTCCTCTTGGTATATAATTATAAACAGCTTTGGGATCAGATTTGAACTCATTCTTTCTAGATGGTGTTTCCAATTTAGTTGGTACTGTTTAATATATTCCAAAATTGGCGTAGTCTTCAATTCTTTTAAGATATCGGTGTTCCTTTTCCGATCCCATCTGGTGTAACCCACTGTTCTGCGCATGAATCTCATTTCACAAGCCGTTATTCTGCTTTCATGTTGTCCTTTTAGTGTCCATGCTTCACTACCATATATCAACACTGGTCTAGCCAAAGTGTTATATAAACGTAATCTGGTGTTTTTTTTTTGTACAAGGAATGGTTTCATAACTTGATTAATAATTCCCAAACTTTTATTATAACTAGTAATTTTTTCAGGGATATCCTTTTCATCCCAGATAGAGAGATAAAATCTCACCCTTCCTGAGTTATATAGGCATTGTATATGGAAATCACATTCTGGCGAGAGTTCTTCCACTATAACGTTTTGCACTGAATCAGTATTTTGGACCCAGGACTACATTATAAGTTATAACTGCTTGAGTAGAGTTTTTAAAGTGAGCTTTGCAACTTGCTCCAGTGGGTAGCATGTATATCTGGTTTGACCTTCACAGCACAAGGATGCCGTTAGATTTAAGTTATTAAGATGGTAAGACTGGTTTCGCTGGTGTATCATATTTTTGTATGTAAAAATTATTTTAAGTACGAGTCTGTGATGAATTTATTCAGACATTTCCTGCTGAAGTTCCACCTTCAAGAACACAAATTTATAAAATTGTTAATGAATTTGAAAATATTGGCTTATTACAAAACCTTACAATGGAAGATATCTCTTGTATCAGCCAGAATGTGGTTCCTAGATACAATGTCTGTATAACACAGGAAGGATGTCACTTTCAACATATGTTATAAAGTAAGATTATATGTAATACTTTTTATACAATTGGAAGCCGTGCATCCTTCATAGTGGTGAGTGAAAACACCGCTTGTGCAGTTGCAGCGTATAATATAGACCCTGTATCAATTATATAGCTTGCCATATTGTCTAATAATAATAAAAAAAAAGGTTACTTATCGTGAACAGTGTAAATATACATATTTATCCGTGTTAATTGGGACCGAGATATGCAAGGATAATCCAATTAAGTTATTCGGCGCCGTCGAAGTAGATCAGAATTGTATTTATCCACTTTAATACTACTTAAATGCAACAGATATTCATAAAATGTTATATTAAATGTATTTAGATGTGAGTTGTAATTATCATTATTTTATTTTACTCGTAAATATGAAAAAAAAAGTGGGACTATTTCCGGGTCATGACCACTCTGGTTACGACGTTATTCAAAATGGCCATCGTAACCAGCAACAACTACACTAGTAACCACCAATATCCACACTTATAACCAGCAATAACAAATAATCACCGATGACCACACTACTAACCAGCGATAAACCCACTGCCACAGCATATCTGTGGTTTCTATCTGTAACAACAAATTTCACTGACTCCACAACGGAAATTTCCAAAATTGTATTGTCAGAATGTTGGTTGGTATCGTTAAACGCATCAGGGGAGGAGGTTGTGAGTGAAGGTTACTCTATCGTGCTAGTTTCTAAGCACAGTTCACAGTAGCACATTTAAAAATAAAGAATTGTTTCATAACAATACAAGATACAGTATTTTTAAAAAATACAGTAAAAAGAGTCATGCCTGGATAATCTGCAAACCGGATAATATGTGTTCGGATAATCGAGAGTTTGTTGTATATAAAATCTATGCCAAAAATTGTACAAAACCTCTCTAATGGCACTGAAGTCACCTGATCCCACCTCTCAGAACAAAATCTAAATGCACTTGAAAAGTAAAAACATGACCGAAAGAGAGTTCTAAAAACATCAAAACTACAAGATCAAGATTGGTATAATTTCTGGCAAAGCAACTGTACCATTATTTATGTATAAATTGTAATTTAGACAAGTCCAAAAGCATCTATGATGCTCTGACGGATGGATAAAAAAAATAAAAATAATAGAGAACTTCAGAAAACTTATATGGTAAGCCATAACAAGACCTTTGGAAACCTTTTGAAAATATTGGAACAAAAGAGAAAAGAAATATGAGCAGACTTCTATGCCATAGGAGTGATGATAGAATGAATATGTATGTCACCAAATTTTGAACTGAGGCATATTCTCACAAGACTGCCTGTCCACGGTTTTCAAACAAAACATACTATGATCCTACATTGGAGTGTGTATGTGGAAAATTTAATATTTGAAGGAAGTAACACTATGAGGTTTCTTTTAATTATTGTGAGTAGGGATTATTCAACAGTTAGGAAGCAATGCCAATATCATGCAAGAATATTAAAAAAAAAAACATGAGGTGAGTTCTAAAACCCAAATTCATAATAATTATGTGGAAAATGTGAGTGAGTGATATCACATATATGGTATGTGAGATCATAAGTGACCATGCCAAGCATACTGAGTGTTAATAGTGGAAAGATAAATGCATTTTAGTTATTATTATAATTTTATGGCACATAACTTTGTCTAATAATAAAAAATAAAAAAAATGTTTTTTTTTGTCTTGAACAGTCTAAATACACATTGTCTAGGCCAGAGATATCAAGAATCCACCACTTAATAACAGGAGGGAATTTTATACATATGTCACAGGATGCAGGAATTCTTCACATATTTTGTTTTTATAACACAAATGCTAGAATACAACAAAGCCCAAAAAAAAATCTATAATAAATTACATATTCATAAGGAAAAGCAAACTATATGTTTAGAGAGTCCCATGCCGTAGCCGAGTGGTTAAGGCAAGAAGCCTTGGCGCAGAGCTATGGGACTTGCGCTGGGTCGGGTCTCCATGGGGGAAGAAATTTTCTCATGGTATTTCGGCCAGTATGGGACCGGTGCCCATCCAGCATCGTGAGGCATTTGGGTAGCTACAATAAGTAGTGGCTCCAGGTTGAGAAAACCAGCTATAACGGCTGGGGGACTCGTCATGCTGACCACATGTCACCCCTACACTGGCTGATCATCTACCTCTGTGATTGACACATGTGGATGTGAGGCCAGCATCTGGCTGGTAGGCTAAGGGCCTTCTAGGCCTATTGCACCAGGATTTTTTTTTATATGTTTAGAGAATTGTGTTTAGGGAATTATTTTATTTGAAAGAAGAATAAATTTAAATTCTAAGTATATTATTAAACTATAACAAAGTGGTATGATTTGTTATAATGAATAATATAATTTCTTGATACTTCTGGCCTGGACATGGTATTTATAAAATCTATGGCACATCATTTTCTCTAATAATAAAATAAATAGGTCACTTGCTTTAAATAACTAAAATATTTATAATCTAATGCATATCACTTTATCTAACAATAAAAAAACATTACTTGCTAATATATTTAAAATCAAGGCACATCATTTTTAGATTTTACAAAGTTGTATTTTATATAAATATTGTTTTCTAATATTTTTACTGTCATTATATTAATATAGTCATAAAATGTAAACTCTAATAATAAAATATATATTATTTGCTTTGAGCTATCCAAAACATAGAATTCATGGCAAGACATTTTGTTGAATCTATTATTTTTTTTCTAAATCTCCACCGCACATATACACCCATTTATATCACAAATACAAAATGATCATTATAAATGTAA
The DNA here is from genome assembly GCA_030220185.1 of Diploptera punctata. NCBI lineage: Eukaryota > Metazoa > Arthropoda > Insecta > Blattodea > Blaberidae > Diploptera > Diploptera punctata. The sequence goes on along the minus strand of JASPKZ010009814.1, from coordinate 739,552 downwards.
AAAAGTGGAATGTTAGACATACCGGTACCAGTATATGCTAGGAAACATCTTAAAACTACCCAAACTCTCTGAGTTCTACATAATCATAAATGAACAGAAAATATTGGTATTTTAACAAAAAAATGCAATAACTATTCTTAATTATAAAATATTTTGCTTACCTATAATTAAGGGCTAATCATTATGCTACCTTGTGAGTTATACAGAACAATTCTAAATATTTAGTACAAAGGAAATATTCCTGTGACTTATTTTAATTTTTTTTTGTCTAATGCCACCAGGTTGTCTTTTATGACATTTCTGGCTTTGTCCCCTGGCATTGGCAGAATTGTAATCCATTTCTTAGGTTGAGGCACCTGGAAGGCAGAGTTACATTACCCCAATGATGTGATGGGATGATAAATGATAATGAAGCACCAGGAGAGTTCTTAACCTAAATTCCATCATGGGCAACCACCCTTTAAGGAAAAATTCCCATGGTTTGACTGGAATTGAATCCAGGACCTCATGAATTCTCATCTGAATATGTTTCAGCAAACATCTTTGTCATTATCAATTAGAAACTGACTGTTTGGTACAAATAGGAAATATTCCCAAGATTTATTTAATTATCAAAATTGATAGGAAATAAAACTATGAGGTAATCTATTAAGAGATTTGGTATCTAGTTGAGAAGGCAAAGATGTTCACTAAAAGATGTCCAGGTGAGGTGTATATTTTCGAATCAATCTCTTAATTCCTGTGACTGCTCTAATGAATTTATTTCATGAATACAAATATAACATGAAAGGTTAACTCTTCAAGTTTCCACAGAAATTCACAGAAGTTTAATATCTGTGCCATTTGTGGCATGGCAGAGGTCTATTGGTGGATTGCACAAAGTCTAAACCACAACCCCAGTTTTTTAATTTTTTATTGTTTCCATAACAACTATAAGAATAATTGAAAATCCATAGAAACTGTTATGAAACCATGGTAATGAATCAGACATTTGTTTTTAAAATTAACAGCCATAGATTTTCAGTTTTTATGGTTGTTATGGAAACCTATTCTCCATTATATACAAAACTACCAGAATAACTAGAAAGCCCAATTTCAACAAATGCCATCTCACATAATTCCAGAAGCTATGCTTTGTTACTATCCTCAAGACAAAAGATCACTGGGATGTCAAAAAAAAGTGCTGGATAGGAAAATTCCTCTTTGAGACCGTAACAGGCCACATGGCCTTAATACTTGCATGGTTGATGATGATGGAAATATTAGAAAATTGGGAAACTGGGGTTGTGGTTTATTCTTTGGTTATGTATTATTCTATTTCTTGCCAGATCCATACCAGCATAGCCTGATTGAGTTAACCGCTGTCTTAGCAGTTATGTCTTATGAAAATGGAGGTACATACACTGTCACTCACATATCTCCAAAAGAGAACAAAAATTGTATGGCATAAAGTAGACAAAAATTACTAATAACTTTAGATAGAAAGGTAAACAAATAAATAAAGGGGTAGGAAAAATTAATCATCTTAATATTGAACCTCCTAAAATAACTATAATTAATAATCCTACCATTATGTCTGGGGGGCATGACATCAATAGCATACCATTCAAGTCATCATGACCAATCGAGCATTCTTAAAAATGGTCACTGAGGTGACCACATGTGAGGTTATGTCAATGTGGTGGGAACTATCTTGTTGCAATATGAAATCTTCCATCCTGCACTATAGCTGAGTTATCTAAGGCCTTGACAGTTACAAGATTGTGCTCTAGTTCAAATTTCCAAGGGGAAAGAAATGTTCTCATTGAATATTGGACTGGTACACGCCCAGCATCTTCAGGAATTTGGGTAGCTACAATAAGTAGTGGCTCCAGGTTGAGAAAATCAGTTCTAACAGCAAGAAGACTTGACATGTCACTCCCTATACTGGTTGGATGATCATCCAAACTCTGTATATGGTACATGCAGATGTGAGGCCAGCAGCCAGGTTGTCTAAGAAAATTCTATAGCTGTTATGTCACGGAGAGGAGAATAACTCTTCTTTTAACACAGACAGCAACTGTCTCTGGGATAGCATGTCAAGATAGGTAATTCCTTTAATAGTAAATTCTGCTGTTGGTCAGGCTACAGAAAACATTTATTACACATTTTCATTGTATAATAAATTTGGGAATTTTTAACATTATGAGGTTTAATTCATAAGGATTAAATTAATCATGATTTCTTCTTACCTCATACTTCTATGTTTTTTAAACACAGCACTGCAGTATCAGCGACCACTGTCACCACCTCAGCTGTTTTCACGACAGCAAAAAAAGAAAAAATTGACAGTTGTGAAAACAACTGAGGATGGTGACAATGGTCGCTGATACTGCAGTGCTGTGTTTAAAAAAACATAGAAGTATGAGGTAAGAAGAAATCACGATTCATTTAATTCTTATTTTCATTGTAGCCAATCAAAACTTGGAGAGTTAACCTATAATGTTATATTTATAGCATACGTTTAATTAATTCTAAAAAAAAGTGTTTGGTTTTATATGTAGGAAATGAAGCAGTCTTTGGACAGAAATATGAGCTACATATTAGAAACCTGATGCCAAATGGAATGGAATATATTCTGCTTTGTATAATAGATTAATTTGAAGTAAAAAACTGAAATTTCATGAAAATGGCACATAGCTGGTTTAGAACTTTCATGCTAAATTTTCATATGTGAAATAAATTCATTACTGCAATCACAGAATTTTTTCCTTTTTATACCATTAATTAAGAATTTCCCTGTACATTAAATTAAAAAATCAGTTCTGTTAATATGAGAGCTTAGATTAAATACAGTTACCGTTAATATTTCAATACATTGTAACAAGTATTAGAAGTTGCCTTCATTGCAATTTTTAAGGGCAAGTATCAACATGTTAACCATGTTTTTCGTTAGTGTGTAAATTATACACTCAGGCTGATCGATTAAATCAATTTTTGAAGAGAAAAACACATTTTTTTCTCTTCAAAGGTTGTTAAATATAGTTAAGTAGCATAATTTCAAAAACTATTCAACCATTTTTAGAACCATGACCACAGTTTCACAATTTTTTACTGTTTCCATAATAATGATAAAAAAATTAGGGTTATTCTAGCACAAATGACAGTCTATGAACCTTCGAATAACATTTTTAACAATATAGGCTATACAAATGGATAAATATAAAGTTAGATTGAGTTATTTTGGCAAGATATTAAGTTTAACATTGATGTACATTATTCTTTTAGTGTTTCTACCATAAGTCATAGTTATTTTACAGCATTAAGTACTGCAGGGTTAATTTTTTTTTATAAAGAATAATCTCAAATTTCTTGGAGGTAAAAATATGGCTTCTTTTAGGTTATTTTTATTTCAACTTCTCATTTAATTTTCAATGATTTTTCATATTTTTTGGACAAAAAAACATATATATTCCTTAGGTCATTAGTCACATTTTGCTACAATAATAACATTTGTGCACTTCTTTGGCATTTTTCTTTGAATTACTACAGACTGCCATTTGTATTAGAATCCTTAACATTTGTAAACCTCCAGTCATGTAGAATTTGTCATTTCCAGTTGCAGTCAAAGTGTTATCCCTACTGATATATATTAATACATATCTGTAAATTGGACTTAGTTAGTCTTCTTCTGCTTCTCCTCATGTTTCTTGAATACTGCTTTCATGACACTGACCGCAAAGTCAACATCATCTTTCGTGATGCACATTGGTGGTTTGATTCTGAGTACCTGAAAAAAATCATGGCAACTGATGTCTTACTGTAAACTAAATGCTGTTTATCACTACTGCTAATTTATATTAGAGCAGTTATGACTGATTGTTAGTGATGATGTCATTAATACTCTCTTATTCCAATATTGGGTCGGTACTTTGACCCCATACTATTCATGACATCTTTAGGCAAATAAACATAACTAATATTGAACTTTTATAGGAAAAATTCAGTATGAGGTTTAATTTAAGATAAAATTAAAATGTTTCATACCTCACTTCATATCCAGGCTTCTAACTAGACCGATTTCAAAACCTGGGTAGCTTCATCTTCAGTAATTTCTCATCAACTGATGTTATGTTGATCAGAAGAACTGCTTCTTCTTCCCTCTGTTGGTGGACCGATAAACCTTCTGATCAACTCAGAATCCATGGGAATTTTTAAGTTCATAAATTTTCCTTCTTTCTTTTTTTTAATGTGGATTTTTTCCCAAATCGTGAGTTCCTTTTGTTTATCTATTTGTTTAATTAGACTGGCTTTTTTATCAATTAGATGTTTTTCAGACCAAGCATGAGCATTGTGCTTGATCTGAAAAACATCTGATACAAAAGCAAGTATCAATTATCAATTAGATTTTTTTTCAGATCAAGAAGATGCTCATGCTTGGTCTGAAAAACATGTAATTGATATAAAAGCCAGTCTAATTAAACAAATAAAAAACAAAAATAACTCTGATTTGGGAAAAAATCCACATTCAAAAAATAGGAAAGAAAAACTTATGAACTTTGAAATTCCCATGGATTTTGAGTTGATCAGGAGGTTTATCGGTCTACCAACAGATGGAGGAAGAAGCAGTTCTTCTGATCGACATAACATCAGTCGACGAGAGATTACTGAAGATGAAGCTGCCCAGGCTTCGAAACCGATCTTGTTAGAAGACTGGATATGAGGTGAGGTAACATTTTAATTTAATCTTAAACATAACTAAATTAATCAAAATTAAAGTGGAAAATAACACTATGAGGTATGACCATGTCCTACAAATGCCAAACACCAGGATGGCAAGAACTGTTTTAATTATAATCTCAGGGGAGAAGAAATATAGGTCAACCTTTAAAGAGATGGCATGAGAAATTTTGAGTTGGAACAGACCATAAGGTATAATCTCTGAAGAGGATGATGAAGATGATTTTTTTTTTTAAGTTTCCAATGTGCTAAAGCTTATGTCTGTAAAACTCACCATTTTTTTATAACTCCACAATCACATTAAAGTGGGTTTACAAGTCTGTACTGTATCTGTATATAGAAAATACTTACATTTGCTTTCATTCCTCCAGAACCCACAAGCACACCTAAGTTCTTGATTTCTTCCTTGATAAATGCACTCTGTTTAGGTGAAAGCGGTGTTTTTGATTCTTTATCAGTAACTAATTCGACTCCGATCATTAAACCTTTTCCTCTCACATCTCCAACAAATTCAAATTCTTCTCTCAGCTTTGCTAACTTCTTCAAAAAGTATGTTCCAACATTATGTGAATTCTCTTGCAATTTTTCTTCTTCAATTACCTGAAAAAATTAATAATTCTTACAAGGGAACTGTCAATGATTACAAGCTGAAACCTACCTTGAAATTTCTTTCAGAGAAGTGTTGTGATGTACAAAGGCTGTGTCCAAAAAATTATCTGCTTTTAACTGCATCATCATCATCATCATCCATGCAAGTATTAGGCCGTGTGGCCTGTTACGGTCTCAAAGAGGAATTTTCCATCCAGCACTTTTTTGGACGTCCCAGCGATCTTCTGCCTTGGGGGCAGTAGCGAAGTATGGCTTTTGGAATTCTATGAGACGGCATTCGTTGAAGATGGGCTTTCCAGTTGTTCCAGTAGTTTTATATATGGTGAAGAATGGGTTCTACATCCAACTCTTCCATAATTTCCTCATTTCTTTTATGGTCCCACTTTGTGTAGCCTGCTGTACGGTGCATAAATCACATCTCACTTGCTGTTATTCGACTTTCATCTCTTCTTCGTATTGTCCATGCTTCACTACCATATCTTAATACTGGTCTTGCGAGAACCTTATAAAGCCGTAATCTTTTGTTTTCTTCTGTACTAAAGATGGTTTCATTATACTGTTAATGCTTTTTAACTGCATAGACATTATAGAAAAGATTACAGTGGTATGGCCATGTCAAAAGAATGCCAGAACAAAGATTGCGTAAAATTGTTATGGAATGGATCCCAATGGAAAGGAGGAAGACCGAAGAAAACTTGGATAGAAGGAGTACAAGCTTTATGATTATCAGAGGATTGGAGGAAGATCAATGGATGGACAGAGAGGAATAGTGTTTGGTTTCCGGAAGACGGCCATGATACCGGATGATGATGAACTGCAAAGCACTAAAATCCAGCTCCAAGTCTCTCATTTCAGTTATATAGAAGTTATACAATTGCTGAATTGGTAGATTGGATAACTCTCACTACCTGCTGTCCATGCTGCATCCTGTCTCACTGGACTATGCTCTTACTCAAACAGGGAATCCATCTGCTCTGTACAGTGGGTTGCCATCGCTGGATTCTGGCTTCTATTCCTGTGCTTTGCAGTTAAAAATGCAGATAATTTTTTTTTTTGACACGACCTTGCTACATCACAACGCTTCTCTGGGAGAAATTTCAAGGTAGGTTTTGGCATGCAGTAGTTGACGGTTCACATGTTGTTATGAATTAAATCTTCCCATTCAGCTTCAAGTAAAATGAGAGATTTATTAAATAAATAAATTTATCCTATAATGGTACTGTACATCAACTATATGTAGACTTCAAAGAAGCATATGATTCAATTAAGAGGGAGAAGTTATATAGTATCCTGCTGGAGTTCGGAATTCCTAAAAAGTTAGTTAGACTTATACGAATGTGTCTAAATGGCTCAACGAGTAGGGTGCGTGTAGGCAAACAGTTTTCAGACACTTTTGAAATCCAGAATGGGTTGAAGCAAGGAGATGCACTATCTCCTCTACTATTTAATTTTGTACTAGAGCATGCCATTAAATCTTTAGAGAATGAGGAAGGCTTACAACTGAATGGTATTAATAAGCTGTTAGTTTATGCTGATGATGTAGTACTACTGGCCGATAGCGAGGAGATACTAAAGGCCAACACGCACACACTATTGAGTAACACTAAGAAATTAGGACTGGAAGTAAATATCAGTAAAACTAAATATATGGTCACACGTAGAAATACATTATATAATGGAAATGGACAGCTAATGACAAATGAGGGAAATTTTGAGGAATTGGCTGAATTCAAATACCTAGGAACAATAATCACAAATACGAATGAGATGCACAAAGAAATTAAACATAGGCTCAATTCTGGAAATGCATGCTATTATGCATTGCAGAGACTTTTGATGTCCCAACTCCTTTCAAAAAACGTTAAGCTGAAAATATATAAAACTATTGTTCTACCAGTTATATTATATGGGTGCGAAACATGGACTCTTACTTTAAGGGAGGAAAGGAGATTACGAGTATTTGAGAATAAAGTTCTTAGGAAAATTTTTGGACCAAAGAGAGATGGACAGACAGGTGAATGGAGAAGACTACATAACAATGAACTACTTGGTCTTTATAGGAAGCCAGATATAATAAGAACAGTTAAGTCCCATAGACTGCGATGGGCAGGACATGTTGCACGTATGGGGAATGAAAGACGTGCATGGAAACTTCTTGTAGGAAAGCCAGAAGGAAAACGCCCAGTTGGTAGACCAAGAATGAGGTGGGAGAACAACATTAACTCTGATTTGAGGGAAGTAGATTATACAGGGAATGATTGGAAAGCATTAGCTCAGGATAGGAATGTATGGAGAGCTTATGTCCGTGCGGCCATGAACCTACGGGTTCGATAGTGCCAGTGAGTAAGTAAGTAAGTAAGTAATCCCCTAAGGACAATGCCATCCTTTCTAATATAGGAACATACATTGATGCTGTCTTGTTAGGTCATCTAGTCAAAAATAGTCAGTTACACATAACATAGAAATTTAATTGGTTCCTTACACTTCACCTCATATTACCTCTTTCTTGTATTGGTTTTGAAGGAATCACTTTATCTTCATTTACAACTGACTGAGTCTGTTGTTGGCTGAGGATGAAACTGTTCCAAGAAAGAGAGGTAATGTGAGGTGTAAGGAACCAATTAAATTTCTTTGATAAAATACCTCAAAGTGTGAATTCCTATCAGTTTTATGTTAAAACATATAATTTTCCTCTATGGGTGTAAAACTTAAAAAGTAACAAATCAGATTACAAATAAATTACAGATATTTATAAATTGCTGCTTAAGAAGAATAACTGGCATCAGATCCCCTGATGTAATAAGTAACTATGAATAATGGGAAAAGATGTGAGAAACAAATGGAGATAAATAGATCACATTTTGAAGAAGGATGATACATTCATCAAGAAGCAATCATTGGATTTGGACCAACAAGATGAACAAAGAGTGGGAAGATCTGACGAGGAAGCTATCAGTATACTCACATCGGCACATACCTGAAAATTTGATGGTATCATCCATATAGAATATGGATGATATAAAAAACACATGACCAAAATTATATAAAACACATGACCAAAATTTAGCTGCGGTAAAACACTGCGAGACTCCAACTTAAAGTATGGAAAATGTTGTGTGCACCATTTGAAAAGTGGCAGTCGGACATCCCTTATTAGATAAGATAAATTAAAATGTTTCATACCTCTCCTCATAATTGTGTACTGAGGATGGGGTTGCCAAGATCCTGAAATTGCAATCTACTTAGAAGATTAATTATGAGGAGAGGTATGAAACATTTTAATTTATCTTTAATTAAACCTCATAATGATTTATTCCTATTAAAGTTCAATCCCTTATTAGTTCTGCTTATCTACTCACTTGCTTACTTTCACGTGGAAAGTGCAGAAAGCCAGCCATATCAGGGTTACACAATTCCTTCACCTATGTCCCATATAATTATCCCTGTATATTTCAACAGATTCTCGACTTATTTCCAGGTATTTATAGTTATACGCCACAGCTAAATTGTGCATGGTTTTATGTACAGCATGGATGATACCCTTAAAGTTTTAGGTATGTATGAATGTGAGTATTGTGTAAGTAATAAAAAAGTTAATACCCCAGATAGTAAAAAATCTGGAATTTATCAAATTAGTTACAAAGACTGCAATAAGGTATATATAGGAAAAACAAAAAGAAATTTGGACATTTGCATAAAATACTTTAGAAATATTAAAAAAGGTTAAATTGAGAAACCAGCAATTGCAACTCATAGTTTCCTAGAGAATTATAAAATTAAAAAAGAAACAAAACTTTTGAAACATATGGCAAAGCCCTTGGAATTAACAGTTTGGAAAAAAATATATACATTCAGAAGAACAAATTTAGATCCATGAATTTTGAAATTCCCGGGAAGCAAGATTTGATATTTTAGTTCATCAAATCAACACTAGATGGTAGTTTAGAAGATGATGAAAGTCAACAGTCATAAAGATGGCTGAAGATAAGAACAACTGTTCCTGAAACCGCTGTCCTGTGCTGTGAAGAACACAGAGTGTATGAAGTGAGATGAATAACAATTAATTTTAATCATTTGAAAGCCTCATAATGTTAATTTCTAACATAATTTTTATAAAATAAGGGGTATCTGTTTACCCTAGTTTAATAATTAAAAATCTGTTCCCCACAAATGATTAATACAAATATTTTGGTTCTGACTTACTTCTAATACAGCTGTGCCTATAGCACAAGCTAAAGGATTTCCACCAAAAGTGTTAAAATGTATTGCATGGGTCAGAGACTCTGCTATTTGTGGTGTTGTTACAACAGCAGCAAGAGGGAAGCCATTTCCAATTCCTTTAGCCATTGTAACAATGTCAGGCTGAATATCATGCATTTCAAATCCCCAGAAATGATCTCCTGTTCTTCCAAATCCTGTCTGAACCTGTGTAATTAAGAGAAAGAAGTTGTTAAAAGTAATATAATTTTTTTACAAAAAATTGGTTTGATTTCAGCAATGAAACATTCTCTGCAATAACAAGATAAGAAAAATCAAATGAGGTTGCTGCAGACAAAAGCATTTAAAATTTAGTATTTTTGAGACACCAGGTGCAAATCTCAGTGCTTAGTACTCATTTCCATTTGAGACTGATTTAACTCTAGGGCCATGGTGCCCACAGAAGGTTTAGGCCAGTTTAAAAATCCTGACTTCATCTGGACTCGAACCCACAATTATTTGAGTTATAGCATATTCCTTTAACAAATTATACTATGGCTTGCACCATGGAAGTGCAATGATTAGTAAATTTATTTTATATTCTTGTGGTTGTATCAGTGAAAACAACCACTTCAGTTGTTCTCGACTCTTTGGAGCTGTTGGCCATGAATTTTTACTCTTATTCAAGGAGATTTCACTTATAATATGATCATACCTCATCAGAAATGAATACACCACCATTAGCTTTCACAAGTTCATATGCTTTCTTCAGAAAACCTTTTGGAAATTGAACAGAACCACCAACACCCTGTTAACATATAAACATCAAAACATTTATTAAAATTCAAAACTAATTTAAACATTGAAATTATTTATAATTGAAGAGAAAAATTATATGCTCAGACTGGGGCTTGAACCCAGGACCTTTGGCTTTCTATGTCAATATGTCAATACTCTACTGACTGAGCTACCTGAGAAAGTTCCAAACTGAACGCAAATTTTTCTCTTATATATGCTGTTAATTCCCATGCACCAATGCTATGAAACCTTTACTTCTATCTTACAAATGGTGGCTTCTTTATTAAGAAGACATTTATTATGGAGTTTTACATTAAACTATAAAGCCAGTATGGCTTCTTTTGATGTTTTTTATTATTCTCAAAATTGAAAGGAAATAACACTAATGACTGGGATAGTTATGTCATTTGACTAAAAACAAACTCATTTTGAACCTCCAAAGGGCAAATATTTTACCAACACAAGTCAGTTCTTCCTTTAATAAAATTGCTAGTAAAATTTGGCATGATTTCAGTGTGTCAAATCAGTTTATATGGCAGTCATATTGATTCAAAGAATGTGTAATAATTTGAATCAAACAAACTCAATGGTGCGACAGCTCTAGAAGACCCTTGGCCTACCAGCCTGCAGCTGGCCTCACATCCACATGTGTTAATCACAGAGGTAGACGATCATTCAGCCAGTGTAGGGGTGACATGTGATCAGCATGTCAGGTCCCCCAACCATTATAGCTGGTTTTCTCAACCTCAACCTGGAGTTGCTACTTATTATAGCTACCAAAAAGCCTCATGATACTGGGTGGACACCGGTCCCATACTAACCAAAATCCCATGAGAAAATTTCTTCCCCCAATTCGGAATGAAAATGGGGATATGATTGCAGATTCCAAGAGTATATTAAATAGATGGAAAAGTTATTTTAATCAGCTATTAAATGTACATACAGAACAGGACATTGAGGAGGATAAGTTACAGACAGCAGAAATGCTAGTCGCAGAGCCAAGTGCATTAGAGGTTGAAATGGTAATTGAAAAATTGAAGATGTATAAAGCATCAGGTTCAGATGAGATCCCAGCAGAACTGATAAAATCAGGGGGAGAAAAATTGATGGACAAGATACGCTGGTTGCTTAGTATGATTTGGGAAAAAGAAGCTCTTCCAGATGAATGGAAAGAATCAATTATCGTACCAATTTATAAGAAGGAGATAAAACTGATTGCAACAACTACAGGGGCATCTCATTACTTTCAACTTCGTACAAAATTCTAACAAATATATTAGTCAGCAGACTTACTCCCTATATTGATGACATTCTAGGAGTCATCAATGTGCATTTAGAAGAAACAGGTCTACAACAGATCAGATTTTTAGTATAAGACAGATTTTAGAAAAGAAATGGGAATATAATGGTACTGTACATCAACTATACGTAGACTTCCAAAATGCATATGATTCAATTAAGAGGGAGAAGTTATATAGTATCCTGCTGGAGTTCGGAATTCCTAAAAAGTTAGTTAGACTTATACGAATGTGTCTAAATGGCTCAACGAGTAGGGTGCGTGTAGGCAAACAGTTTTCAGACACTTTTGAAATCCAGAATGGGTTGAAGCAAGGAGATGCACTATCTCCTCTACTATTTAATTTTGTACTAGAGCATGCCATTAAATCTTTAGAGAATGAGGAAGGCTTACAACTGAATGGTATTAATAAGCTGTTGGTTTATGCTGATGATGTAGTACTACTGGCCGATAGCGAGGAGATACTAAAGGCCAACACGCACACACTATTGAGTAACACTAAGAAATTAGGACTGGAAGTAAATATTAGTAAAACTAAATATATGGCCACACGTAGAAATACATTATATAATGGAAATGGACAGCTAATGACAAATGAGGGAAATTTTGAGGAATTGGCTGAATTCAAATACCTAGGAACAATAATCACAAATAGGAATGAGATGCACAAAGAAATTAAACATAGGCTCAATTCTGGAAATGCATGCTATTATGCATTGCAGAGACTTTTGTTGTGTCCCAACTCCTTTCAAAAAACGTTAAGCTGAAAATATATAAAACTATTATTCTACCAGTTATATTATATGGGTGCAAAACATGGACTCTTACTTTAAGGGAGGAAAGGAGATTACGAGTATTTGAGAATAAAGTTCTTAGGAAAATTTTTGGACCAAAGAGAGATGAACTGACAGGTGAATGGAGAAGACTACAGAACAATGAACTACTTGGTCTTTATAGGAAGCCAGATATAATAAGAACAGTTAAGTCCCGTAGACTGCGATGGGCAGGACATGTTGCGCGTATGGGGAATGAAAGACGTGCATGGAAACTTCTTGTAGGAAAGCCAGAAGGAAAACGCCCAGTTGGTAGACCAAGAATGAGGTAGGAGAACAACATTAACTATGATTTGAGGGAAGTAGATTATACAGGGAATGATTGGAAAGCATTAGCTCAGGATAGGGATGTATGGAGAGCTTATGTCCGTGCGGCCATGAACCTACGGGTTCGATGGTGCCAGTGAGTAAGTAGACCCAAATCAGCGCAAGGCCCATAGCTCTGCACCAAGGCATCTTACCTTACCCACTCGGCTGTGGTGTGGGACAATTTAAATAATATTTAAAATATTTTTAGAGCAGCTGGAAATATTTTAAAAAATATTATAATTTCTCACAACATTTTTTTGTAATTAATATTTTTTTGAAACCATAATGCTAAGAAATCTGACTGTTATAAGAAACTTTGACACCTTGCATATACATTTTTTTCCTAAATAACTAGTATTAAATAATCACAAATTTCGTTATAACTATATAATGTTGTCAATTTAATTGATGGCTTCTTAATACTATATAGCAAAGAATAAATAGTTAATTTTCACTGATAGTTACTTTCCAAAGACTTTTCTTAAAGACAATAGTCAAATATTTGATTACAATCAATTTGATAAAAGTCAAGCCATTTTTTACTAATGTTCATAAAACTGTCAATATGGGATAATTTATTATGAGATTTACCAGAAATATATACCTCACCTCATATTTTGCTTTCACATCTGGAACATGTACTGAAATTCAGAAAGAAAGAACATCGTAGAAATATAAAGTATGGAGAAGTAGAAAAATCGACAATAGCTGCTCATGTGTGACAGAATATCAGAATTGAAGAGAAATCATAATTGTTAAAACAATTATTGAAGAAAAAAATAGATCTCCAATATGGGAAAAAATCTACATCCAGAAAAAGAGAGACAAAATAATGAATTTTTAAGTTCCCAGTTCAGGATTTAATCCTGAGATTTGACTGCCCAACACCAGAGGGAGAGAATGTATTAAGGATTCTAGGAGTTAACTCAGCTGTTAGTTTTTTGCTGAAAATGATAGAAATGCCCACCGAAATATGTTCCAGATGAGAGAGCAAAATATGAGATGAGATATATAATAGCAATTTTATCTCAAAATAATTGAATTGATTATTTTGAAAAAGGGTCATCTCAATTTTTTTCAAATTTAACAGATAAAATATTACCTGTTTTCACATGGAATACGAGAGTCAATGCTCAAGGATTGCAAAACCGTCAAAAAGCAAAAAAATTGAATATGACTCCCTTTACAAAATGACCAATAAGTAACTATTTCACAGGCATTATTGAACCTGTAGGTTCATGGCCACACAGACATAAGTTCTCCACACATCTCTATCCTGAGCTAATGTTTTTCAATCATTCCCTGTATAATCTACTTCCCTCAAATCATAGTTAATGTTAATCTACCACCTCATTCTTGGTCTACCAACTGGGTGTTTTCCCTTTGGTTTTCCTACAAGAAGCTTCCATGCGCCACTTTCATTCTCCATTTGTGCCATATGTCCTACCTATCATAGTCTATGAGACTTAACTGCTCTTATTATATCTGGATTCTATAAAGATCATGGTTCCATTTCAATTTATATTTACCTGAATTGATTCTGCAAAGAGAGCAGCCACTTTACCAGTAGGTAAAGAATATTTAAATATTTCTTCCAGTTGTTTATAATACATTTCAGATGCATAGCATTCAGATGGTTTGCAGTTGCATTGTCGAGTTGTCTGAACAGGTGAGTCACGGCATTTTGAACCTCCCCATATTCCTTGATACACATCAGGATTCATAGCCTATCAAGAAAAATTATAAGCTGTTTTTATGAAGGAAATAAACACACAACTTGATTTAGCTGCACTTTTTTATCTCTTATGCTTTATAGATGTTTGAAATCTAATGTGTAACTGTAGGAAGGCACTTGCAAGAAAGTTTTGAGTAATAAAAAAAAAAAGGTTTTATTTGAAATTTAAAAAAATCTTACAAAGCTGGGTTGATACCAGTCCCATACACTGACAAAATTCCATTAGAAAAATTCCCTACATTATTAAAATCAAGCCAATATGAACTGTTTTCATTATTTTTTATTTATAGATGCTTTAACATAAGTGTCATCGGAAATAGTTTATTTTTTCTGAGACTGTTTGAGATTTCTCCACAATTCATTGTTTTTTACATTTTCAAGGCAAGGAAGTGAAGAGTAGAAGACCATGATGACTTGATTGCATATTACAACAAAGAGCACAAGACTAACAAAAATAGCTATGTACAGTTATCCAAGAAGTAAAAGACTAGTGTGCAGACCAAAACAATGTTGGAAAGATCAGGTATATCAAGAACTCATATTACTTGGAAGAAGCGGAAAATAGGGAATTGTGGAGGACATTTGTGAATGAGGGGAAAAAAGTAATTTACGTTTGAAATAGCCCAAAATTGATTGATTTTTAACATACTGTATAAATAAATTATATTTGAAGATAAAAATGATACGCTCAGACTGAGGTTGAACCCAGGACCTTTGGCTATCTAGGCCAATGCTCTACCACTGAGCTACCTGAGAAACTAAAATCTAAATGTAAAATTTTTTCTTAAACACTGTTAATTTCCAATCGCCGAATGCTACAAGCATTTGCTCGATCATGCAAATGGCGGCTACTTGTTTAAGAAGACATTTATCGGGAATTTAAACACTACTTTATAAAGCCAGTAGGGCTTCTTTTCATGTTTTTTATTATTAATAATTTAACACTTCTCCTTCAGTAAGAAGTGTTAAATTAAAACATATAAGTAAATACTTGTTGACTAGTGATTACTATCTTGCTTCTGGACCCAAAGTTTGTGGGTTCAAACTTGATCGGACTCAATGAATTTTTCAGGGTGTAAATATTCATCAGAAGAGAGCTAAAGCTTTGGATCCTGTGTCTAGATTTGTGCCACATAAAATAATCTCATGCCAGAAATAAAAGACCTTGGAGCAATGTTTGTTGGTCTTTTCACACCCAGATTTGAATTCAAATACTAATAACCTGAAATGTTAGACTGTCATTAATTATATTAAAAATAATAACAATTTAACATCTAAGGTCATATTGTGTTTTATCATCATCATCCATGCAAGTATTAGGCCATGTGGCCTGTTATAGTCTCAAAGAGGAATTTTCCATCCAGCGCTTTTTTTGGACGTCCCAGCAATCTTTGCCTTGGGGATAGTAACGAAGCATGGCTTTTGGAATTCTATGAGATGGCTTTCATTAAAGACGGACTTTCCAATTGTTCTGGTAGTTTTGTATATGGTGGAGAATTGGTTCTACATCCAACACTTCCATAATTTCCTCATTTATTTGTTTTTGTGTTTTTAATTTTTTAAATGATAGTATGAAATGAGTCCTGGTAAAGAAATTCTAACCCAGAATTTGCCTTGACTTTCGAAGTCAACCAGGAAACAAATCATGTCAGTTGGTTGGCACCAGGATTTGAACCTGGACCTTACCCAGTAATTATATTTTAACATAATGTAAATGAAACATGATCATAAACAAAGCGAAAGAAAAGCAGAATTCAAGCAACAGAAATGAAATCACTGTTTTCAGAAATTAAAAAAAAAATTAATGTTATTTTAAATAGAAATATACATACATGATGAATTCCATGTGAAATAGGCACGTTGTGTTTCCATGGAGCTTGTCCAGTAAGACCCATACAGAATGTACCTAATCCATGATAACAGTTCCTAAATGATATTATATCAAAATTCTTAGTGTACAGTCTTGCAAGCATTCCAGCTAAATCATTAGCTTCAGATCCACTATTCACAAAATAGACAACCTGTAAACAAAATCAAATTTATCAATTGTACTCTAAAGTTCAAAATGAACAGACCTAACCAGTTATGCAATTATAATTTTGAGAAGATAGGAACATTTAAATATTTAGGCTCTTCAATAACTGAGAATAAGAATAGAGTGTTGAAATACAAGCAAGGATGTTAGGAATACTAGGGCACTCGATAAGTAATGACAACACTGCTATTACATCACAAAAAAAATATTTACGCTACTTTTGACATTACAAACTTCATTTATAGTCTCTTGCCAAATCCTCAGATGATGCACACTCTATCTGCAGCACCATTTCTGGATATCTATTTCATCTGATCAATCTAGAGCTTCCTGGATATCAACTCTTGTTGACTAAAATCGAATGATGCATAGAGATTCTTTGAGAATAAGTTAGTCACAAGGGTTCCTGTCTGATGAATTTGGTGGATGTTCAGATACTTCCCATTTCCACCTTCTAAACAAATTCTACTGAACATCTTTTTAGGGCGGTATTACTTACTTAATGTGAGAAACAGCGAATGTATTCACAAAATATTGTTATTTTCAGACTTTCAATATTGCAGATTTATACAACAAATCAACAAAATACTACAAGATTACAATGGACCACTGATTTACAGCAGTGTTTCCTTCAATATGGGACCACCTAAAATTCAATTTTCTTTCACCTTTAAGCATTTACATGTCAAATTTTATTTTTATCTTTCATTTACCTCTCACTACTGAAAATCTCATGTAGTTTTAAATTATTCTCAACTAGCATTCTATTTTTGATGTTTTTATTATTAATTTCATACTTCTCAATGATGGATAAATTATATTTGAAGAGAAAAATTATATGCAAGGTCCTGGGTTCAAACCCGTCTGAGCATATAATTTTCCTCTTCAAATATATCTTTCTACTTTCTTGTTTTTCCATCTCATTCCCTTCCACAGACACTGCCAACACGTCTTATAGCACTGAAGTAGGAAGACACTGCCAGTGCTATATTATGAATCTTACAAGATGACTGTCAACCATTGCATGCTGAAACCTACCTTGAAATTTCTCTCAGAGAAGCGTTGTATCCAAAAAAATTATCAGTCTTTTAACTGCAAGATACAGAAATAGAAGCCAGAATTCAGCAATGGCAACCCACTGTATGGAGCCAATTGACTCCCTGCTTGAGTAAGAGCAAAGTGGGTGCACACAGTAAGTAGTGAGGGTTATCAAATCTACCTATTCAGGAGTTGTATTACTTCCCTATAGTTTAAATGAGAGATTTGGCACTGGATTTTAGTGCATTGCAGTTAGAAAGGCAGATAATTTTTTTGGACATGGCCTTGATACATCACAACACTTCTTTGGGAGAAATTTCAAGGTAGGTTTAGGCATGCAGTGGTTGATAGTTCCCTTGTAAGATTCATAATGTAGCAATAGCAGTGACTTCTACTTCAGCGCTACAAGACCTGTTGGCAATGTGTCTCTTTATATCTGGGGAAGGGAACGAGATGAAAGAACAAGAAAGTAGAAGGATAGAGACAGATGAAGAATGAAAATTTAAAGCAATTAAATTGTAATGAGGAATATGAAAAACATGATGTTATATAAAGCTATAACATCTTTATTACAATAGATGTAAATGCTGATAGTAAAAAGTATTTATAAATGAGTTGCAGAAAATGTTTTTATATCTCACCTCTAAAGTTCCGTGTTTTCATAATACCGGTTTCAAAACGTCATTTTACCTTCATCTACAGTCATACTCCAACTGTTGAAATTTTGCCATTAACACCATCTTCTGAACTACCATCTGGTGCCAATTTAATCTCCAAGTTCATAAAATCGGCACCAGATGGCAGTTCAGAAGTTGGTGTTAATGGCAAAATTTCCAACAGTTGGAGTTTGACCGAAGATGAAGGTAAAATTACCTTTGAAACCGGTATTGTGAAAACAAGCAATTTTATGAGGTGAGATATAAAAACATTTTCTCCAATTCATATATAAATTGAAAATACCTCATAGTGTTACTTTCCACTTTAATTTTGATTTTAAAAAAGTAAAAATTATGTCAACTAACCATGATATGGTTGCTGATGTTCTTAACTGTTAATTTAACAAATATTTAAAAATATGGTTTTCAAATTCCTCTAATTTCTATCAAGCTAATGACAAACCTTTAGATCTCCAGGAAATTTTGAAGTAAGTTTTTCTGCATATTCAAATGTTCTTGGATTTAAATACAAGCTTGTCGTGTGCCATAAAGACTTCATCTGTTTTTCTGCTGCTTCAACTACTTTCCTTTAAAATAAAAGTAATTCAAAAATTAATTTCATGCATTATAATTTTCAGGTAGGTGTTAAAGAGAAGTATTGTTTATTTTTTCTTTCACTCACCTCATACTTCATAACTCCTCGCAGACCCGGGTTTCATCACATCATTTGTGACATTCTTAATGCTGTGTCGCATTCACAACTGACGTCCAACGGAAGGCCATTGGACGTCAGTTGTGAACGACACAGCATTGAGAATGTCACAAATGATGTGATGAAACCTGGGTCTGCGAGGAGTTATGAAGTATGAGGTGAGTGAAAGAAAAAATAAACAATATTAAAAAACCTCATAGTGTTATTTCCTATCTACATAACTTATTAAAGAGAAGTATTGGACCATAGCCGAATAGCTTAAGGGATCATGCCTTGGTGCATGGCTATGGGACTTGTGCTGGTTTGAGTCCCCATGAAGGAAGAAATTCTTTCCTTTAATGGAATTCAGTAAGTATGGGACCAATGCCCACCCAACATCATGAAGAATTCGGGTAGCTACAATAAGTAGAAGGTTCATGTTGAGAAAATCAGCTATAACAGCGGTGGATCCAACATCCAACTGTGGTCACCCTTTATACTGGCTATGTGGATGTGAGGCCAGCAGCCAGATGATAGGCCAAAAGTCTTCTAAGCCTGTTGTGCCTTAGAGCTTTTACCCAAAAAAGCAATATCTCCACTCAAGTCATATACCTTCATACATCAAGAATCACAAAATTTCAATTTATCTTCAAATAGTATGAGCATTATTATGAGTTAGTTGACTCACCTCATATTTTTTTTTATTTCTGCAGACTATAGTTTTGTAGCATCTATGCGACATTGTTAATGCATGTAGGTAGGAAATAACATTATAAGGTTTATTTTAATTTTGTTGAGTTGTTTCTTGACTCACCTCATACTTCTTAACTCCCTCGCAGAGATCCGGATTTCTTCACTGTATTTGTGACATTATCAATGCTGTATCACGTTCACAACTGACGTCCAATGGTCTCCTCTCCTGCAGACTGACCTCCACGCCATCTGATGGCTGACCGACGAACTTCCAAATCAATCCCCTCTCCTTATCACCGGGTATTTCAAAATTCATAGTTATGCAAGAATAAAAACATAACTGTGAATTTTGAAATACCCGGTGATAAGGAGAGGGGATTGATTTGAAAGTTTGTCGGTCAGCCATCAGATGGCACAGAGGTCAGTCTGCAGGAGAGGAGACCATTGGACATCAGTTGTGAACGTGATACAGCATTGAGAATGTCACAAATACAGTGAAGAAATCTGGATCTGCGAGGGAGTTATGAAGTATGAAGTGAGTCAAGAAACAACTCAACAAAATTGTTAATGCATTTTAACTCTGCATTTTTAACAGTTAAATGATCGACAATGTCGCATAGATGCAATGAAACTATAGTCTGCAGAAATAAAAAAAATATGAGGCAAGTCTAAATAACTAACTCATAATAATTAAAAGAAATCTCATAGTGTTATTTCCTACAAATATTAAATAATATGAGCTTGTGGTGACATCATGAGACATTCTCCCACCACAACCCACCGTCGACAGATGGCAGTGCTCTGCCATCTCATAGCAGAAGAAGGTATTTTAAAATATCCTATTATGCTATGAAATATACTCATCACTAGCATGATATGAGATATCCTTCTACACTACAATTTCACTATTTTTATTGGAGCAGAATAAATATACTCAAAATGCTCTAACTAAAAATGGAGATAAGTTAAATGAGTTAATTTCAATTTTTTTCTTCATTGTAAGTTAGTAAATATTTTGAGTCTGTAATATCTTACCTTTTTTTAAATAGGCTTTGGTGCCACTATTTTATTATAATTATTATTATTATTATGTTGTATTGTTGGCATTAAGAAAATGAGAAATACATAATTAAATACGAGTATCTTACGGATGACAATGTCCAACGCTGATAACAACAATTCCTCCAAATAAGTCAAGGTATCTTTTCCCCTTGTGATCAAAAACCCATTGCATTTTTCCATCATGAAGGAGAAGTGGTTCCTTGTAATATAAAGCACTGCTTGTAATAGTTTTATTTTCTCTTATTCTTTTCACTTTATCAATTGCTGGGCCCTAGAAAAACAAACAAAATATAATACATACATATTTTCAATTGAGGTAAGCGAATTAAAAGGCAATTAAATCTAGCCCATAAGTAACATCTTGACAGTGATGTTTTTTATTATTCATTTCATACAAGGATAATGAAAATATCTGGAACTGTAATAAATTTTATAACTTTATCATATACTCTATAGGAATATTTATACCCTAAAATATGAGGTTGACAGTGTTTTATTTAATGATACAGTTTCACATCTCAGTCATAGCATTGTGATTCAAAACTGGACATGAAAAGCCAACAAATTTTTAAGCCTCTTATTTGAGGCTTGCTGTTCTTTCATGTGCTGTATATCGACAACAAAAGACATCATGGTTTTACTTCCGTTCTGAAACAAGCCATAGATATATGTGTTCCAATGCCACCCATTGCACTTTTCATGCTTTGGGTTTCATGCTAAGCAGATAGATGGCTTTCCATCCATCCATAGAAATTCTGCCCGAGGGCAGATCTTTCACTGCAATCATAGCATTTCCATGCTATGCTTTGCAGCTTTACTAGGGAATTATAGGTGTGGTAGCTTCCCGTTGCTTTCCACACCGGTGAAGGATGATGATGATGGCTGGATGATTTTCGGGGACCGTTGGGCCCTAAGCTTCCTGACATTTGTCTTAAAGGTGAGGAAAAAACCTCACCCAGGAGCCTGTCCCGACCGGGAATCGAACCCGGGTCCCTGCATGACAAGGCAGCACGCTACCTCGAGACCACAGTGGTGGGACTGTTTTATTATTATTATTATTATTATATGATTCATTAAATAACATACTTACCACATATTCTTTGGGCTTGAAATCAAAGCTTGGCATTTCAAATGCTGACTGAGAAAAGGCTTGTACATTTTTCATCCAAAAATTAAGCCCTAGAAAGTTATAAAGTGAGAAAAAATCATTAATCAATTAAAAGGAAATTATTTATTTATATAGCCAAAAGAAAATAATAAATTTTTATTATCATAATTTATCATTAAGGAAAGAGTGGAGAATGCTGAGTTTGCAGTGGAAGACCTACTCTTGGCCAAACACGATGTATATGTATATAATTTATCAATGCAGGTCTAGTAGCCTATAGTATATAATTTTTCTGCAAATCATCAAAAATAAAAATTCAAGGGCAAAAATATTAACAAATTAATTCATAAGAGATGATAGTAATGACTGAAAATGAATGATGAAACAAAAAAGGCAGACCATAAAGGCACATGAGGGTTGTGGCTACTCTCAGCCAGCGACACGAGAAGGATGGATACTCTAATAATTCAGCCAACATATATGTACTTATTCTATATGAGGCTGAATAAGCCTCAGGACCAGTCTGAACATGAATATTTGAAGAAAATCCTTGATCATTCTGCATCTCATTAATAGTTAAATTCTAAATATATTGAAGATGCATTGAAATTACTCAACCTTCAAGATGAAACAGTGAAATTTACTATGAAAAAGGATAAACAAATCTCATTTTTGGACCTTTACTTAATAAGGAATGAACTACAAGGAAAATTTGAATTCAATATATATAGGAAGGGTACTCATACAGACAATTATATAAAATCTTCAGGTTTCAATCATATTACGCATAAACATGCAATTTTCAACAGTTTGATATATAGATTATTAAATGTTCCATTGAATGAAGAAGATTTTAAGAAAGAATACAATCACATTTTGAACATAGCCAATTTAAATGGTTTTGGAAAAGAAATAATTATAAATAAATTAAAGAAATTCAGATAACAAAAAAGATTAAAAGAATACACTACCCTGCAATCTGATTCAAAGAAAGGAAAACAATTTAAGAAAATTACTTATCATCCTGAAATTCATAATAAATTTCAAAAAAATTTTAAGAAATTCAATATTACATTGGCACCGATAAATAAATTTAGCATTGTAATCTATTAATAACTAATAAGAAATTGAACACCCCAGAGAGCAAAAAAATCTGGAATTTATCAAATTAATTGTAAGGACTGCAATAAAGTATACATAGGAAAAACAAAAATGAATTTGGACACTCGCACTAAGGAACACTTTAGGAATATTAAAAATGGTGAAATTGAAAAATCAGCTATTTCAGCATATAGTTTATTGGAGAATCATAAAATTGAAAAAGAAGCCCAACTTTTAAAACATTTGGAAAAACCTTTAGAATTGACAATTTGGGAGAAGATATGTATTCAGAAGAACAAATTTAGATCCAAGAATTTCAAGATTCCTGATGAACATGACCTCATCTCAAAGTTCATCAAATCAGCACCACATGGCAACGTTATTGGTAGAGATTCCAATGAAAAACTCGGTAGTCAATGTCGGTTGAAAATGAGAGAGATCTTTCTCTTGAAAACTAATTCCCGTGTTTAAAGAAACATAAAATATGAGGTAAGATGTAAAAAGACTATTTTTTTCAAGTGCTCATGTCTGAGCTATCTAGTATAAGAACATTGAGAACTTGCTATAAATTTAGAAAAAGAACAAAAATACATAAAAGCTCATTTTCAAAATGTTCCTTGTCCATCTTCAAAACTGACTTTTTATGTCTTTATTACTCTTTGTACAAATGTCACTATTTGGTTTCAGAACATCCTTTAAATCATTATAAACTAGTGACTATTGTAATCAAACTATATCTCTCTCTCTGTCTTCTTTTTTAAAAATAAATATATGAAGTCGTCTGATAGTGGTGTTAATAGTTCTAGCTATCTGCTTCAGATGTTAAAGAATGATGGAAGGAAATGTTGGCGTTTGTTTATGTTTGGAATGATATAGTGAGCTGCATGCCGACGCAAAGAGTCAGAGGTGTCTGCGGTTCAATTCCCGGTTCAAGCGTTAATTTTTCTTTTAAAAAATTAATTTGTCTAGGACTGGAACATGTTAAACTAAATATAACATCTAAATATTAAGCTTAAAACTAATGTAAAAATTCTCATTTAAAATATTTTGAACAGAAGTCATCTGATGGCGTTGGATACTTGTTCAATAATATTTCCATACTTACTTACTCACTGGCACTATCGAACCCGTAGGATACATCCCTATCCTGAGCTAATGCTTTCCAATCATTCCCTGTATAATCTACTTCTCTCAAATCATAGTTAATGTTATTCTCCCATCTCATTCTTGGTCTACCAACTGGGCGTTTTCCCTCTGGCTTTCCTACAAGATGCTTCCATGCAAGTCTTTCATTCCCCATACGTGCAACATGTCCTGCCCATCGCAGTCTACGAGACTTAACTGTTCTTATTATATCCGGCTTCCTATAAAGACCATGTAGTTCATTGTTATGTAGTCTTCTCCATTCACCTGTCTGTTCGTCTATCTTTGGTCCAAAAATTTTCCTAAGTACTTTATTCTCAAATACTTGTAATCTCCTTTCCTCTCTTAAAGTAAGAGTCCATGTTTCGCACCCATATAATATAACTGGTAGAATAATAGTTTTATATATTTTCAGTTTAACGTTTTTTGAAAACGTTGGGTTGGGACATCAAGTAAAGTAAAGTAAAAGTAAAGTCATCCCACAACAGGCCCGGAGGCCTTTGGGGTAGTAGGAGGTTAAGGCTCCCACTTTTTCTAGACAATTGGCACTTTATATCAGCCGGGTTGTCAGCCCTGCATGACGGCCACCTTTACCCCCAGAACAAGAGTCTGGTACTCATTTCCGTTAGAGGTTGAGTCGACCCCAGGGCCATAGTGCCGCCAGAGGGATTGGGTCAGTTTAAAAATCCTGACCCCAACGGGACTTGAACCCACGACCCTCCGGCTTGTAGCTCAGTGCCTTAACCACTACGCTATGGCGTGCCCCCTTGTTGGGACATCAAGAGTCTCTGCAATGCATAATAGCATGCATTTCCAGAATTGAGCCTATGTTTAATTTCTTTGTGCATCTCATTCCTATTTGTGATCATTGTTCCTAGGTATTTGAATTCAGCCACTTCCTCAAAATTTCCCTCATTTGTCATTAGCTGTCCATTTCCATTATATAATGAATTTCTACGTGTGACCACATATTTAGTTTTATTGATATCAATATTTCCATTCAGTTCTATTTTAACCCACAATAAATGTGCCCCTCAAGTCAGGGTAAAGAGGGGGCATATGCTGTAACTATGTACACCTGATAAACATATCCACATTGGGGGGATTGGACACTGCTTTTTACTGGCTAAGATTTATCAAGGACCGAGCATCAGTGGTATAACTGCAATATCAGGAATGGAAGAAATACCATTCACAACCTTGTCCAGAGGGTTGAAAGGTAGCAGCCCCTTCTCCAATGGAAGTACCGTATTACCTTATGGTGAACTAGTAATCTGCCAAGGAAAACTGACATTTACAATAATCTTAAAAATATATATACATAGCAAAATTGCTCCCTAACCTAAAATAAGATACATTATAAAGAAAAAAAAACTTATGTGCATAGTCTGAACCTATATTTGAAATTTGGGGTAAAAAAGAACTCTTTTAATTTAATTGGAATTGAAATTTGAATAATATAAAATATTTTAATTATAGGAGTTTTTTTGATCATGTTTGATTTTTTAATTATTCATTCATTAAAGAGCTAGGGGATTCTGAAGTTAATAGGCTTTAAAATAGTATACTATAGTATACTTAAAACATGTAGGTAGTCATTTTTGCATAAAATAGACATTTCGTAAAATGAAATGAATCAACTTATTTATCATAAGTGCCGTGCATAAAATCAGGGGTACCAATATAATTGGTTTAATTTTAAGACTATGAGTATGAACTTTTTGAAAATATAAACGTATGAAATTAAGTAATAATTCATTCAAATATTCACCTGGATGTAAACTTCTGAAACTTTTTGAGGCAATATAAGTACATTTTAATTGATTTAAAAACATATTATTGTGTCTTGATAAGGCCTTGATTGCGAATGATTAAAGAGCCACTGTATACTGGTGGTGCACGTGTATGTATGAAAAATAACACGATCGTTTTTTATCCAAAATAAACAGCGTACGTAGTTGTCAAGTACGGGTTAGAGTATGGCGGAAGGTAATGGTGAAGAAGAAAATCCCTATTCCTTCCATAATTATTCGCGAAGGAGTGGAGGAAAATCTGGCGAAGAAAGTGATGATGCAGAAGAAAGTGTTGTGAAACCTGATTTAGGCCTTGGCAACAGTCCTAATTTTGAAAAGAAACCAGTTGTAGAAAATCATGGTTCAGGTATTCACTTTTGTTAGGTTATCTTTAATATCAATTACCAAAATAATATATAAGAAAATGCATTGATAAAAAATGAAAGACGGTTGTCAAAGTGTCATATTTCTTTTGTCTTGTTGAAACTATGAATATTAATTTCAGAAGATGCTAAAGACAGTTTTCATTGGAAATGTATTAGAATAGTATAATGACTTACATTCCTGCAGCCAACATATAGTTTTTAAGTTTCTATTTTCTATACTAAGAGACAAACAAACTGCATGGCACGACAGGCCTAGAAGGCCCTTGGTCTACCAGCTGGCTGCTGACCTCACATCCCCATGTGTTAATCACAGAGGTAGACAATCATCTAGCCAGTATAGGTGTGACATGTGATTAGCATGTCGGGTCCCTTAGCCATTATAGCTGTTTTTTTTTGACATGGAGCTGCTGCTTTTTGTAGCTACCCTAATATCTCATGATGCTGAATGGGTACCAGTCCTTTAAGGCCAAAATTCCATGAGAATTTTTTTTTCCCTCGTAGAGACCTGAACCTGCACAAATTTTGTAACACTGTGCCAAGGCATCTTGCCTTAACCACTTAGCAATGATGAGGGACTTTCTGTACTAAATGTAATCAAATTCCTACTTAGGATAAATTTAATTAGAGTGAGTATTTATATTTTCATTAACTTTTTAATTCTAAGACTTTATTATTGGCAGCAAGCATTGTATATGTTGGTAGCATGGTTTGACTTCTAAATTGTATCCAATTTCATCTGCTGGTGCATGTGCCCGGTATTTGCTTTGAACTTAAAAAAAAATTGTGTCTCATACTGTACTGTTTATTATGTACATTAGGCACACGTTGGGTATGTTAAACATGCAGAATTAATAAATCTACAAAGTGAAAACAAAATCTCAAGACAAACTTTCACATGTTCAGGGATTTTTTTCTGAGTTTCTTGATACAAGAAATTTGTAATCTCCAGTGTCTTTTTACAGAAAAGTTTAATGTTGATTGTTAAGAAATTCAGTCTCCAGTGCTTTTTTTATAGAAAAGTTTAATGTCATAGTGTCGGACAAGCATTATATTATATCCTTTGGACACCATGATCTCTTAAATATTGCTTCCCATCATGACATCAACTTAGTTGCTAATAATGTGACAGATCACTGACATTTTCACAGTATATAGTCAGCATAATCATTGGCTCTACAGTCCAGGATAGGTCATGATCACTTTTTCTATCCTGGACAACCACCTTCCAATTTCTGAACTCTAATTTCTTTAAGTTCTTATCCACTCCATCCAGGAGACATGCCATAAGCATAGTTGGTTAAGGCAATATGCTACAAGTCTGATGGTCAGGGGTACAAGTCTAGGTAGGATCAGGATTTTTAAATGGATCCAAATTTTCTGGTGACATGGCCCTGGGGTCGACTCAGCCTCAGCCTCTGAGTGCCTGGAACTTGTTCTGGCAGAAAAGATGGCTGTCTAGAAAGGTGAGAGCCGACTGAATGCAACATGTTCTCCAGAGATTGACCAGCTATACTACAAATTGCTACTCTGCCAAATATTCTGAAGTTCCACTTTAACACAGTCAACGTTGCAGAATTTCTTACGAGGATCTTCCGTCAACTACAAGAACAACTAGAACAATAATTGAACAATTGTAAAACTGTAAATATCCCGTGATATACCATTGGTGAAACACGGGTTGTAGCATATATGTAAATAAAAAAAAACCTACTATCCCAAGGGCTTCCTAAAGCCTGTAGTAGGATCACTTTACCTTTATTCACTCCATCCAACTATCTAAGCTGGGGTCTGCCACAAGTCTCTGCCATCTGGATCTGTATTCAGTATTTTCTTTGTCCATTCCTTGTCCTCCATCCTCATCACATGACCTGCATATAAGTCTGTTTAAAAAAAACTTGGTTATATTTATATTTAAAAAAATATTCAATGCCACCAGTTTGTCATTTTGACATTTCTGGTATTGGCATATTGTAACCCAGTTATGAGATTGAGGCATCTGAAAGGTAGGGTTACTTTGCCCCAATGATATGATAGGCGATGATGATGGTAATGATGTGCCAGGAGAGGCCTTAATCCTATACTTAATCTAATGAGGTGAATATAATAATGAAGATAATGGTGATTAGATGATGTTTGGGGACCGTTTGAGCCTTAAACTTTCTTGTCATTTGTCTTACAAGTGAGGAAAAACTCTGAAAAAATCCTCATCCAGGAAACTTGTTCTGACCAGGTATTGAACTCGGGTCTGCTGCATTACAAAGCAGCATACTATCTTGAGACCACAGTGGTGGACATGAAAAATATGTAACAGTTTTGTTTTATCTCTTCCTCCAGTTTTCATTCTCAAAAATAGGATCTCATATTTTCCAGAGGATTTTTCTTTTGAATATTCCAAGGCTATTTTATGATCCTTAGTGAGTTTCCATGTCTCTGATTCACGTGTCAGGACAGGTCTTACCAATGATTTATATAGGTGGATTTTTGTTTTTCTGGATAGAAGATATGCATTATGCCCACCGCTGTGGTCTTGAGGTAGCGTGCTGCCTTGTCACGCAGCTGGCCCAGGTTTGATCCCTGGTCGGGGCAGTTTTTCTGGGCGAGGTTTTTATCGGGGTTTTCCTCACCTGTAAGACAAATGTCAGGAAAATTTTAAGGCCCAAAGGATCCCCGAAATCATAAGGCCATCGCAATCATCATCATTCATATTCATCTTAGATTAAGCTAGGATTAGGGACTCTCCTGGCACACCACTATAATCATCATCACCCATCATATCATCGGGACAACGTAACCCTGCCTTTCAGGCGCCCCAACCTCAGAAGTGGGTTACAAGTATGCCATGCCAGGAGAGAACACCAGGAATGTCGGAAGACAACCTGGGGCATATGCATTATTATTTCTAGAACAGGCAGTTGACAAATATTTGGTTCAGTAATAGTAGACCCTACATCACACAAGAGGTTAGACATTTGCCTCTCACTGCTGGGGTCTCGAGATTGAGTCTCGGTCACACCATGTGGGTTCCATGGTGGAATTTGGGTATGTTTTTTTTTCGGGATTTCCCCATTCTCCCCGCAACAAATTTCATTCCAACATTTCTCTATACTCATCTTTTTTCATTTCATTTAATTCATCAGCCCCTATGACAGACCATTAGGCAGTGTCGGCTGGCACCCTTACTATTCACAAGATCTCTATAAATATACGGGATTTATCTCATCTTATCCCTCAACCCAACTCTGAATTGGGCACAAGTTGTGGATATTATATTATAATAGTAGGGGCACGCCGTAGCGTAGTGGTTAAGGCACTGAGCTACAAGCCGGAGGGTCGAGGGTTTAAGTCCCGTTGGGGTCAGGATTTTTAAACTGACCCAAACCCTCTGGCGGCACTATGGCCCTGGGGTCGACTCAGCCTCTAATAGAAATGAGTACCAGACGCTTGTTTTGGGGGTAAAGGCGGCCGTCATGCAGGGCTGACATAAAGTGCCGATTGTCTAGAAATAGTGGGAGCCTTAACTTCCTACTACCCCAAGGGCCTCCGGGCCTGTTGTGGGTAATTAAAAAAAAATATTATAATAGTTAATCCTGCTTCTTTACTTACCTCTTTTAATAACCTATGAGGCTAGAGATCTCTCTATTATAACTGTAGGCCCTATCATCTGCATAAAGCTAGTAAAAGTGATAAAGTGATCCCACTACAGGCCTCAGGAGGCCCTTGGGGTAGTAGGAGGATAAGGTTCCCACTTTTTCTGGACAATCGGCATTTTATGTCAGCCAGGTTGTCAGCCCTGCGTGACGGCCGCCTTTACACAAGAGTCTGGTACTTGTTTCCATTAGAGGCTGAGTCGACCCCAGGGACATAGTGCCACCAGAATGTTTGGGTCAGTTTTAAAATTCTGACTCCACCAGGACTCGAACCCTCGACCTTGCAGCTTGTAGCGCAGTGCCTTAACCACTACGCTACGGCATGCTCCTGCATAAGCAAATAGATTGTGATACTATGAAATCAACAACAATAAAATTTAATATGGTAGGCATCTTTATGGATTTCATGTTTGCTATAAAAATCCCTAGAAGTAATACCATAATTCCTTAGCTATATTTCAACTACAGGTGACAAATGTATTTGAAATCTGATACAGCAACATCAAATTGTTGTGTAATTAATAATATACTGAAGATTGTGAGTTTCTTATATCAAAACATTCAGGTAATATCCTTAAAAAAACCTTTAAAATTTATTGGTAGAGTTTGGGAGTTAGAATTAATTTTAATTAGGGCGTTAAAAAATATATATGATTAAGAAAGTTTTCTTGGGTTTTCCGCATTATGAATTCAAGTTCGGCTTCTGGCCACTAATTCCGACATTTCAGCATGATCCCACATGCCATTATCAAGGAATGATACGTTCGAGTTACAGGTTTAGGTCTTATATAATTAGACACATAGAGTTTTCACTGTGGTCTATTTCCGAAGCCGTATACCATCCAATTTTTAGTTCTTATGTAGTTAAACACCTTCAGTGTTCTATGTGTCTAATTATATAAGACCTAAACCTGTAATTCGAACTTATCATTCCTTGATAATGGCATGTGGGATCATGCTGAAATGTCGGATGGCCAGAGGCCGAATTTGAATTCATGACGTGGAAAAACCCAAGAAAACTTTCTTAATCATACTTATATCCACAAAAATCTGCAATATACATATATATATATATATATATATATATATATATGTGTGTGTGTATGTGGTTCAAACCACTCACTGGACAAAACTTGCCAATCCTTCCATGAATACCATGGTATTTTCACTAAAATTAACTAATAACAAGGTACTATTTAGCGATATGCCCTATCTCCTCTGAAATAACTGCAATATCTTGTACAATTATATATTTCTATTTTGCAGGAAGTGAAGTACCAAAGAGAGAAGAAAATCCATTTTCATTTAAACATTTCCTGAAGCGTGATACAGGAAATACCTATAGCAGCACTGGAGCTAGACCAAAGGTATATTCAAATTTAACAAACGAAACTTTTGGCAATTTAATGCCAGAATCATCAGAATCAGATGCTGGTTTGTACAGTAGAAGTACGACTCCACGTCATGTTGGTACTCCAGAACTTACTTCAGTACTTCCAGACTTTGTACAAGATCATTTAGTAGTGGAACAATGTTATCTGAATCACTCGGAGAGTTCTAATGCACCACAACTAGCTGTAGATCTTGAAAACTTGCCAGACTTCACTATTAATAGTTCCAATTCGGTGTGTGAAATAAATGATAATAAAAATCAACGACAGTGGAATGAACCAAAGCGAACCCAGTCAGAAGTGTTACCAAGTGACATTCCATTTGATTTGACTGGAACAACTACAAATCAGAACTTGTCAAGGCACGTTAGAAATGGTATGGACACTGTTCCTTTAGATTTACCAAATTATCATAGAAATCCTGTTGATGGAGGAAGGTCGACAATTCGTGGAGGTGGTTACCATTTGATCTTCCTCTTATCAGGGAAAATAATGATGGGACTGGACCTTCTTCTATGTCGGGAACTAGGAATGGCTTACAGATTGGTGAAGTGGGTGTGTCTAAAAGTCTGCCTGATTTTCTTTCTGATGGACCTATTCATAGCGGTCGTCATAGTGATATTGACCAGCCTAGTGATGATTCTACAGCTACTGGCGCAAATAAAAGCATATCTGGACCACAGTCACCTGATCCTTTAAGAGTAAGTAATTTTAAACTGATATGTAAGAGGGATTTAAAAAAAATTAATTAAATAAAAATAAAACTTAGTTTTATTTATGATGATCTTGAAGATGATCTGATTTTCATATTTATTAAGATATAATTCAGTGACAGCTGTTTCGGTACACTGTACCTTCTTCAGACATGTTAAATTATGAATTGTGTTATTATAGTACATATCAACTGATCTAAGCAACAATACAACAATAATTAATTTAATTTTTTTAATTTAACAAAGGCGATTTATTCAATCAAGTTGAGAATTTAAGTTTATTACTACTTTTCAATTTATTTATTTCTACAACCTCCAAAATGTCCAACTTCTTATCCTTATCACAAATAAATGTAGAAATAAATAAATTGGAAAGTAGTAATAAATTGTTAAATTCTCAACTTGATTTGAATGAATCGCCTTTGTTAAATTAAAAAAATTAAATAAATTATTGTTGTATTGTTGCTTGGATCAGTTGATATGTACCATAATAACACAATTCATAATTTGTTAACATGTCTTGAAGAAGGTACAGTGTACCGAAACAGCTGTCACTGAATTATATCTTAATAAATATGAAAATCAAATAAAACTAAGTTTTATTTTTATTTAATTAATAAATATGGATTTTCATCAAGTAAACGCCAACTCAATTGACTAAAAAATAAAGTTAAACTGTGTGTGTATGTGTGTTCGTTCATGTGTTCTAATGCCATCCACTACTCTTTATGTGCTTTGTGTTCTGCACTGGGTGGATAAATTATGTGTCCTGCGCCACCGAGTGGTTAAGGCAAGAGGCCTTAGCACAGAGCTATGGGACATGTGCTGGTTGGAGTCTCCGTGGGGAAAGACATTTTCTCATGGAATTT
The DNA here is from genome assembly GCA_030220185.1 of Diploptera punctata. Lineage (NCBI taxonomy): Eukaryota > Metazoa > Arthropoda > Insecta > Blattodea > Blaberidae > Diploptera > Diploptera punctata. The sequence goes on along the minus strand of JASPKZ010009814.1, from coordinate 706,729 downwards.
CTGCCAGTATGGGACCGGTGTCCACCCAGCATCGTGAGGAATTTGGGTAGCTGCAATAAGTAGTGGCTCCAGGTTGAGAAAACCAGCTACAACAGCTGGGGGACCTGACATGCTAACCACATGTCACCCCTACACTGGCAGGATGATCATCTACCTATGTGATTAACACATGTGGATGTGAGGCCAGCAGCCAGCTGGTAGGCGAAAGGCCTTCTAGGCCTGTCACACTATGGAGAGGATAAATTATATTAATACAGTCTATTTTCAATTTATTGCACCAATTTGGCAGACCACTTTACAAAAGGTGATGTATTCTTGCATTGTATACAGAGAGGAGTATAGGATGAGTGTATGTTTATATCTTGATGTATTAATTTAAATGTTAACATTTGCAATGATGGACAATTATTATTTTGAAAAGAAAAATTAAAGAACCCAAAACCTCTAGCTCTGTATGGTTGTCTGCTAAGCATTGCATTATTTTAGGCCTCTTATACAAACATTAATTATTCTGATATTTCTACTGGCTTTATAAAGTAGTGTTTAAATTTCCAATAAAAAAAGTCTTCTTAAATAGTAGCTGCCATTTACATAATCGAGCAACGGCTTGTAGCATTTGATACTTGGGAATTAACTATGTCCATCCATAGTAATTCTGCCCTCACTGCAATCATAGCATTTTCATGGGAATTGTGTAGGTGTGGTATCTTCCCGTTATTTTCCACACCGGTGAAGGATGATGAAGATGATAATGATAAGGATGATGATGATGATGATGATGATGGCCATATGATTTCGGGGACCGTTTGGGCCTTAAAGTTTTCCTGACATTTGTCTTACAGGTGAGGAAAAACCCCGATAAAAACCTCACCCAGTAAAACTGCCCCGACCAGGGATCGAACCCGGGCCCGCTGCGTGACAAGGCAGCACGCTACCTCGAGACCACAGCGGTGGACATTAACTATGTATAAGAGAAAAAAAAATTGTGTTTAGATTGGAGGCCTAGGTAGCTCAGTTGGTTAGATCATTGGCATAGAGAGTCAAAGGTCCTGGGTTCAAACCCCGGTCCAGACGTATATTTTTCTTCATAGTTAAATATGGGAAATAACATTATGAGGTTCTTAATTCAATGACTGAACATCCCTCCCATCGGTTGAAAATAGGAGGGATGTTCCCCTTGAAAACTGCAGTTCCCATGTTTAGGAGAACATAAACTACGAGGTAAGATAAGAAATGACTGATTCATTCATTGTATATTTTTCTCTTCAAATACATTAATTCTTCTTCTTCATATACAATACTCTTTATTGTCAGAAGCAGATAGTCATCGCTACCAGTGCTATCTGGCAGCTTCTAATTCAATAAGACATTTTTAATGAGGGAGTACATAACTTTTATAACAGTTAAGCATTATTGTCGATGTATTAATTCATATTTAACATTCACAATAATGGACAATTTTTATTTTGAAAAGACACACTTACACTATACTGCAGCCACTGATTCTCTGGCCTTGACGTTTTCACTACAGTGTTGCCGATATGGATATTCAGTGGGAGTGGCTGCTTTATGTATGCGGTTAGCAGATATACAGCTGACAACATCTCAGCAATTTCAAACCTTACTAGCGCGCTATTGCTGCATTAAGAGCAGTGATTGGTTGTGGCAGATGTTCACTCCCACTGCAATCATTTCCTATTGGCAGTAGAGGGCGAGTTCTCCCTTTACCCCTCATACAACCCAAACTTCAGAGCCGGAGAATCGGCGGCTGGGGTATATACACAAACACTTTAAGCATATACTCATCCTATTCTCCTCTCTATACACAATACAAGTACAGGTGCAAAAATTGAAAATAGACCACATTAATGCTATTTGTATGCCTAGCTTGGAGCTCAATACAAAAAAGAAGTGCTTTGTATGATATTATAATCATATATTCTAAAAGATTGCAGTTTTTTTTCTCAACCTTAAAAATATTGAAGTCATTGAATTTAAAAATTTTTTATTGAAAACCTATAAAATTGGCAATTTTCTGTAACATTCATTTTAGATGGAAAACTTATCTTTTAACCAAGTTCACCACATACTTAGCAATATGCTATTTACTGACAAGGGAGCAATATGCAATTTCTTAACAAGGGAACTGTCAACCATTGCATGCCAAAATCTACCTTGAAATTTCTCCCAGAGAATCATTAGTGATGTACAAAGTTCATATCCAAAAGATCTGCCATTTTTAACTGCAAGGCACCACAATCCAATGCCAAATCTCTCATTTTAACTATATGGAAGTAATACAACTCCTGGATTGATAGATTGGATAACCCTCACTACTTGCCATCAGGCTGCATCCTGCCTCACTCCACTCTTACTGAAGCAGGGAGTCTATCTGCTCCATACAGTGGGTTGGCCTTGCTGGATTCTGGCTTCTATTTCTGTGCCTTGCAGTTAAAAAGGCATCTAATTTTTTAACATGGCCTTGGTTCATCACAATGCTTCTCTGGAAGAAATTTCATGGTAGGTTTTGGCATACAACGGTTGACAGTTTCCTTGTAAGGTTAGTCAAATAGAGAAGACTGCTGTGGACAGGTCATATGCTAAGGACGAACTTACAAATTATACCTTCAATATGATTAAAAAGAAAAAAAATGTATGGAAATACGCCAGTTGATAAAACAAGGAACAGATGGTTTGATAGGGTTAGAGAAGAAGGGAAAAGTATATTGGATAGCAGAAACTTGGAAAGGTATTATTTTATTTTAGGAAGTAATATTTTGAGGTTCTTTTTATCAAGTTTTTTTTGAGTCTATATATATATATATATCTTACCTCAATTTAATGTTGATTTGTTCTTGAACATGTTTTGATACATTCTTTTATATCATCGTCAGCTATTATAGACTGTGTCTATTATATTTTCTAACTAACAGAAAATACAAATTTACATTCAGAAGAACAAAAACAGAGTTATGAACTTCGAAATTCCTGCTGAACGTGGCCTTGTTTGGAGGTTCTTCGGCCAGCTGGAAGGGGGAACTGATATCGAAATCCAGGGTTCACAACCATAAAACTTATCAGTCTATTATAGCTGAAGATGATATAGAAGAATATATCGAAACATGTTCAAGAACAAATCAACATTAAATTGAGGTAAGATATATATAGACTCAAAAAAAACTTGATTAGAAAAGTATGTTACAAATTAGAAAAGAGTGCAGGCAATATATATATAAGTGTGTGTGTGTGTATATATATATATATATATATATATATCCCTCCATGGTATCTTTACCTTGTCGTGGTGGAGTGGCTTGTGTGCTTAAATGATCCTGAGAGCTATGCCGGCGGTAGCATTGCTGCCGATAGGGTTACCCATGCCGGACTGGTCGAAGGTGATAAGCCAGACGAAATAAGTACCTTGGTCGAAAGAGTGACGATCTTTCACCGTAAAAAAACAACCGTCAAGAAATGCGGACATGGGTTCTACTGGGGTAAAATTTTCCGGAGGTCAAATAGTCCCCATTCGGTCTCCGGGCGGGGACTACTTCAGGGAACCCATGCCAAAGGCTCAAACACAGGGACATGTTCCTAGGAACATGGAATGTTAGGACTTTATACAATAGCGGGGCACTAGAGATATTAACGCGGGAATTGGATAAATCGCCCTTGGATATAGTCGCTTTACAGGAAGTTAGGTGGCCAGGAGAAGGTAGTCAGGAATCAGGAAGCTTTGCATTATACTATGGGGGTGCAGAAAGACCTGCATTTGGAACGGGTTTTTTAGTCAGAAGGAGGATCCTATCCGCTATCCGAGATATTAACTTTGTTAGTGATAGGATATCATACATAATTCTAAAGGGTAAACGACATGATTTTATAATTGTAAATGTACATGCCCCCACAGAAGATAAAGATGACAAGATCAAGGATGAGTTCTATGAAGAATTAGAATGCTTATTTGATAGCCTTTCACGATATCATATGAAAATTGTCTTAGGAGATTTTAATGCAAAAGTGGGGCGGGAAGATATATTCAAACCAACAATAGGCAAATTCAGTCTTCATGAAGATAGTAACGACAATGGGGTTAGATTAGTCACATTTGCCACATCAAAGAATCTCATTGTTAAGAGCACAACATTTCAGCATAAGGATATTCATAAATACACCTGGACGTCCCCAGATGGAGAAACTCGGAACCAGATAGATCATGTATTAGTGAATAAACGCTGGCACAGTAGCATCATTGATGTTAGATCAGTTAGAGGGACAGACTGCAATTCAGATCATCATCTGGTCAGGGTGAAAATCAGACAACGGCTATCGCTTATGAGAGGAACAAACGCTAAAGATGATTCTGTAAAATATGAATTAAAAAACTTGAAAAATGATGAAATGCGGCAAGAATACCGAATCAAAATTGCTAATAGATTTGAAGTACTGGAATCTTCAGATGACAATGTGGCAAACGAAGAAGAAACTGATATAAATAAAGAATGGGAGGCTATAAGAGATACTATTAAATTGTCAGCATCAGAAAGCATTGGTTGTTTAAAAAGAGGCAAAACAAGAAATGGTTTGATGAGGAATGTGCCGACATTGTAAAGAAAAGAAAGCTAGCAAAAATGAAATGGTTACACGAGCCAAATGAGGTAAATTAGAGCAATTGGGTAGTGTTAGACGGGAAACCACCAAGTTAATAAAGAGTAAAAAGAGGGAATATTTGAGAGAGAAGATTAATGATCTTGAAATGAATGCAAAAAATAGGAACATTAGAGAATTATATCAGGAATTAGTATAGAGAAGAAAGGGTTTCAGGCTAGAACAAACATAATCCGGAATGAAAATGGGGATATGATTGCAGATTCCAAGAGTATATTAAATAGATGGAAAAGTTATTTTAATCAGCTATTAAATGCACATACAGAACAGGACATTGAGGAGGATAAGTTACAGACAGCAGAAATGCTAGTCGCAGAGCCAAGTGCATTAGAGGTTGAAATGGCAATTGAAAAATTGAAGATGTATAAAGCATCAGGTTCAGATGAGATCCCAGCAGAATGATAAAATCAGGGGGAGAAAAATTGATGGACAAGATACGCTGTTTGCTTAGTATGATTGGGAAAAAGAAGCTCTTCCAGATGAATGGAAGGAATCAATTATCGTACCAATTTATAAGAAAGGAGATTAAAACTGATTGCAACAACTATAGGGGCATCTCATTACTTTCAACTTCGTACAAAATTCTAACAAATATATTAGTAAGCAGACTTACTCCCTATATTGATGACATTCTAGGAGATCATCAATGTGCATTTAGAAGAAACAGGTCTACAACAGATCAGATTTTTAGTATAAGAAGATTTTAGAAAAGAAATGGGAATATAATGGTTCTGTACATCAACTATACGTAGACTTCCAAAAAGCATATGATTCAATTAAGAGGGAGAAGTTAGTATAGTATCCTGCTGGAGTTCGGAATTCCTAAAAAGTTAGTTAGACTTATACGAATGTGTCTAAATGGCTCAACGAGTAGGGTGCGTGTAGGCAAACAGTTTTCAGACACTTTTGAAATCCAGAATGGGTTGAAGCAAGGAGATGCACTATCTCCTCTACTATTTAATTTTGTACTAGAGCATGCCATTAAATCTTTAGAGAATGAGGAAGGCTTACAACTGAATGGTATTAATAAGCTGTTAGTTTATGCTGATGATGTAGTACTACTGGCCGATAGCGAGGAGATACTAAAGGCCAACACGCACACACTATTGAGTAACACTAAGAAATTAGGACTGGAAGTAAATATCAGTAAAACTAAATATATGGTCACACGTAGAAATACATTATATAATGGAAATGGACAGCTAAGGACAAATGAGGGAAATTTGAGGAATTGGCTGAATTCAAATACCTAGGAACAATAATCACAAATAGGAATGAGATGCACAAAGAAATTAAACATAGGCTCAATTCTGGAAATGCATGCTATTATGCATTGCAGAGACTTTTGATGTCCCAACTCCTTTCAAAAAACGTTAAGCTGAAAATATATAAAACTATTATTCTACCAGTTATATTATATGGGTGCGAAACATGGACTCTTACTTTAAAGGAGGAAAGGAGATTACAAGTATTTGAGAATAAAGTTCTTAGGAAAATTTTTGGACCAAAGAGAGTTGAACAGACAGGTGAATGGAGAAGACTACATAACAATGAACTACATGGTCTTTATAGGAAGCCAGATATAATAAGAACAGTTAAGTCCCGTAGACTGCGATGGGCAGGACATGTTGCGCGTATGGGGAATGAAAGACGTGCATGGAAACTTCTTGTAGGAAAGCCAGAAGGAAAATGCCCAGTTGGTAGACCAAGAATGAGGTGGGAGAACAACATTAACTATGATTTGAGGGAAGTAGATTATACAGGGAATGATTGGAAATCATTAGCTCAGGATAGGGATGTATGGAGAGCTTATGTCCGTACGGCCATGAACCTACGGGTTCGATAGTGACAGTGAGTATATATATATATATATATATATATATATATATATATATATATATACATATATAGATATTATAAATATATTTTTGACATTTGGCAATGAAGGCAAATATGATATGAAAAGAAAAATGAATGCTTGAGTCGGGATTCGAACTCGAGTCTCTACTTTAGAGACTCGAGTTCGAATCCCGACTCAAGCATTCATTTTTCTTTTCATATCATATATATACATATATATATATACCATAGCCAAGTGGCCGAAGGCAATGTGCTTTAGTGCATTGCTGTGGGAAATGCATTGTTTTGAATCTCCATGAAGGAAGAAATTTTCTCAGGGAATTTTGGCCAGTATCGGACCAGTGCCTACTCAGCATCATGAGAAATTTGGGTAATCCTACAATAAGTGGAAATTCTAGGTTGAGAAAACCAGTTATAGTGGCTGGGGATTTCAACATGGTAACCATATATCACTCCTATATTGGCTGGATGATCATCTGCCTTTGTAAATGGAACATGGGGATGTGAGGCCAGCAGCCGGATGGTAGGCCAAGGGTCTTCTAGACCTGTTGAACTATGGAGTTAGAAAGTAACATGTGAGAGAAGCCAAGGCCCGATTTGGACTGTAGCACTACAGAAGAAGAAGAAGGAAAGGTTCTTTCATTCTAATATATATATATATATATATTTTAGTTTGTCTGATGTAACATTTTTGACAATAATAATAATAAATAAGGTGAGTCAGTTGCATCTTACCTCATAAAAGTTGAGTTCTTTTATGACATGTTTCAAAAAATTCTGTTTTATCTTCAGTTTGTCTAGACTATCTAGAGTTAGGACGAGCTGAAAATAAAACAGAATTGTTGTTTTCTAATGGCGAGATTTGACGCTTAAGTCATTTTCTCTCTGGCTTCCCATTACAAGCGAACAAGGTCCTTAGAGTGTTGTGCAGTTGGATTTAAAGCTGGACAGACTAGAAGGTGGTGTTTGTCCTAAAACAGAATTGTATTGATACGTGTCCTAGAAGAACTCAATTTTTATGAGGTAAGATGCAACAGACTCACCTTATTTATTTATTTTTTTTGTCTAATGCCACCAGGTTGTCTTTTATAACGTTTCTGGTTTTCTCCCCCTGGCATTGGCATAATTGTAACCCACTTCTAAAGTTGGGACGCCTAGAAGGTGGAGTTACGTTACCCTGATGATATGATGGGTGATAAATGATAATGAAACACCAGGAGAGTTCTTAACCTAAATTCCAGATCATGGGCAACCACAGGAATAATTCCCTTTAAGGAAAAATTTCTATGGTTTGACCGGGAATCGAACCTGGGACCTCATGATCAGTGTCAGGAATGCTGATCACTAGCCCATGAGGCTGTTCTCACCTTATTTATAAAGAACCTCATAATGTTACTTCCTACTGTAATTTTATAATTTTTGACAATATTTACAATAAGTCTGTAATTGAGGCACTCAGAATAATAACGGCAGATCCCAACTGACATCGAATTTTGAGATAGAAGCATGACAGTGCACAGCTGCCATATACCTTTCATGTGATGAAGTATCAAACGAATTGGAATATGCCAAAGCTCTCATTTTCCATCTATAAAATTTGTCCATAGTGAAAACGAATACATTCTCAGTGTAAAAATGACATTTATCTCAAAATGAACTTTGGTTGGGATCTGCCGTTATTATTCTAAGCGCCTCAATTATAATAGTAAATGATAGGAATATCAAATCTTATCAAATAGTAAAATTTAGTAACAAATATTATTCAAACCACTGCCAGAGAGAGTTGAATGCATCATACTACAGGGTTGTCAGGATCATTCAGAGGTAGCTGATGACAGAAGGAAATAATATTTGTTCTATGGTAAATATTTACAGTGTAGTAGATTTGAAGTTTTAGTGTTTTACCAACTACTACAAACTATTATTGACTCTAATTTTTTTTCCTAATTTATTTATTATTAAGGATTTTTTTACATTATAGTACTTATCCTTCAGCCCAGATTTCTATCCTCAACATCTTCTTCTTTGAGGTCTCTGCTGATTATGTTTCTTATCAGTTCATCCTTCCACTGTTCCCTGGGTTTCCCCCTCCTCCTCCTGCCTTCAGCATTCCAATCCAGCATCATTCTTGAGATTCTATTATTCTCCGTCCTCTTTCAGATGTCATTTGTTTATTGATTAAATATTCTAGATGCCTAAAAAGTTTAATGCCCATACTCTTATATTTCTATGTCTTTTTTTATATTTATATTTTGCACACTTATAATTTTGAAGGACTTGTCTTTGAGGCTGAACTTACTGCTCTCTATTTTTCAGTTGCAATCTGAAAATGAAAGACTAAGAAGAGAGTTAGATTACAAGGAGGCAATTGGCTGATCAAACAAGGAGGTAATCATTTATTTCTTTGTTATGGGATAATAGAATAATGATCCTCATTCTGATCCAATATCTTCATTAAAGCACTGGGGAATTGCTATCTTTGAAATATGTAGAGAGTTTTATAATATAGAGGAGAGGAAGAGAGATGCATGCTGGACCATATTGTAAAGTTTTAAGAACTGCAAATATGTAGGAACTATCGAACCCATAGTTCATGGCAATGTGGACATAAGCTCTCCATACATCCCTATCCTGAGCTGTTGTTTTCCAATCATTTCTTGTATAATCTACTTCTCTTAAATCTTCGTTAATGTTATTCTCCCACCTCATTCTTGATCTACCAACTGGGTATTTTTTCTCTGGTGTTCCTACAAGAAGCTTCCATGCACATCTTTCATTCCCCATTCATGCCACATGTTCTGCCCATCGTAGTCTATGAGACTTAACTGCTCTTATTATATCTGGTTACTTTATAAAGACCATGTAGTTCACTGTTATGTAGTCTTCCCCATTCACCTGTCTAAAACATAGACGATATATTAACATAAACTGAACTTAAATCCCAAAACTCCATATCAGTGATCATCTGTTGAGTGGACATATATTTGTTACAAAAAGATGCTGTTACCACCTTCCATCTCATATTGACCATGACTGCTTGAACGATCACTTACACGGAATTGGTCTTTCACCATCACCATACTCCCCATACTACATGGGAGATGAGAACATAAATATAGGACACTTAAAATCATGCCAAGCTTTGAATATCCATTCAGACATTCATCAATCATCAACAACAACAAGGATTAAGCCCAATGGCCTGTTCCAATCTCATTATAGGTCGAATTGGTCCTTCCATCTCTTCAATGCTCTTCCCAACAATCTTCTCCCTTTTGGTTTATAATTATACATTCTTCTTGGTATGCAGTGTTCATTCATTCGTAATATGTGCTGAAGGTAAGCATTTTGATAGTATTTTATTCTTTCACAGAGATTAAGGGTCGTATGCAAATACATTAGTCTCTACTCAAATTACTTCCAATCACTGGTGAGCTGAGATCGAATTAACGGCCGCCTTACCGGTCATGCATGAATGTGGACGTTTTCGTAATATTGGCAACGAATTACCCAGAATTCTCAGCGATAAAACCACTTCCGTTATTTTCGTCTGCTATAGAGGAATGCATTTATGCTTGCGTCCCGCAAATAATACCGTATACAAACACGTCTGTGACGCGCAATATTACGCCGATTCTCCTGTTCTTCCAGTTGAATTCTTTGGTAGACTCTATCAAATTCCTCTTCTCCACGTATACCGAAAACATGATCGAAGTCTTCAAGGTCCGACATCTTGGATAAGTTTCAAACTACATCGGTTACCATCGGTTCCCTTCGGGATTTTCACATAAGTTTATATCTTGAGCTACGATCTTAAGGTACCTTGTCAGGTAGCTTACAATTATTACCGCGTGAATAGATTTCTGAGTAAGAAAAATGTGTTTGGATAAAACTTTATCAGCAGAGAACGCCTTTTACTGTCTAATGCGTTCAAACATTCGACCCTAAGTCTTATATTTACTTATTTTAGGAATTCTCACTATGAGGTATATTCATTAAGGTAGAATTTTTTATCACTCACAGATGAACAGAATGAGGTGAGTGATAAAAAATTCTACCTTAATAAATCTTATATTTTCGTTTTTCTTTTTATCGGCCCTTTGGTATCCTCCATTGCTCTCAACATCTTCATTTCTGCAGCCTCTATTTGTACCTTTGTTAATGTCTAGGTTTCACATCCATAGATAAGAGATGGAACTGCCAATACTTTGTAAAATTTTAAAGTAGTTTCTTTTCTAATTTTATTCAATAAAGTATGTTTAATTGTGATACATAGATAATTGAATCATTGTATTTTAGTGTGTTTATCTAAATTTCTGTCATTATCTAAATGACATCCTAAATAATTAAAATTCTGAACTTGGTCTATAATTACATTGTTTATCACTATTTTTGTTCGTATTGCACATTTTCCTTTCAGAGCTAATATTTTTGTTTTAGATGTAGATATTTTCAGACATTCATACTAAATATTATGGAACTAAAAAAAAAAACTGGGTTCGTTGTCTGATCCTCAGCATTAGATAAATACATATATACATAATTAATATTATTAATAGGACAAGGCATTTAATGACATATAAATTGGTAAAACATGCAAAATAAAAAATGCATTTATGACCTAAAAAATGCAAAAAATGACCAATAAAATAAAAAAAATGACAAATAAAAAGTTAAGAATTATCAATAAAAATACTATTTATTAGATTAAGTACTCACTTGGTTACTGAATTACATAAAATTTAACTTAACATCAAAATATTAAAAGAAAAGTATTTAAAACATACACATTACAGTACCTTTTATTGCAGAAAATCCATTTCAATTACATAGTGCACTTTTTACAGCGATTTTGAGTTGCAGTTAACAATCAGAATAAGGCTAGAAGCTAGCATAAGCTCTAAGAAATTGAATAAAATTCCTAGAAGTGGGCAAGTTCATTATGCACATACCTTGAAAAATAGGGGTAGTAGTTAGCAAAACAACTACTTAATTCCAAGAAATTGTATTGACAAGGAAAAATACTGAATTATAATAAAAATCTTAAATCAAATACAAATAATGTCACAGCCTTCCGGAAAAGTGTAAAAAATGCTCAAAATGGCCTAAAAATTGCCAAAAAGTGACCTATCCCTAAAAAAGTTAAGAAAATGCAAAAAAATGCCCTAACGAATTGCTTTTATTTAATCCGTTTTTTAATGCCGTATGCTTTCATATATGCAAGCAATGTTTCAAGCTTCATAAGAAAAAGATGCAAAATCATTAATTGCCTTGCCCTAATTATTAATATACATACTTTGATCATTTATACATTTTAAGTATCATCTTATCTTCTTCTTTATAAAATTTTAATTATTTTCTTAATTGAAATACAAATTATGCTAATATTTATTTCAGAGCTCAGTCACTTGAAAAGGAACTGTTTACTGTACGTTCGAAAGAACATGAAGAAACATCATCATTAGAGAAAGCAGTTGAACAAGCAGAAGATAACTTAAAAAGAACAACTGTGAGTATTGTTTTAATATTAATGTAGTAGATATAATAAAAATATTTTATACTTAATAATATGAATTTAAGTAATTACACACAAATTGCCAATCATCATCTTCATCCTAAGGTGTGACAACTTCAAAAGTGAAAGTTCTGGCCTTCCAAGGAGCATATGACTCTATTTGGAGATATAGATTATTAGAAAAAATGCAGACTTTAGGCATTCAAAGGAATATGCTACTCTGGATCAGCAATTTTCTCATCCAACGGTTCATCGCTACAAAGTATAATAATCACCTCTCTAAATACCAACAAACACATCGAGGTTTACAACAAGGTTCTGTACTCAGTACCACTCTCTTCAATATCTACATTAATGATCTACCTAAGCATATAGAAAAGCTCCAAACAAAAACCCTACTTTTTGCTGACGATGTTGTAATATGGGTCTCCAAACCGAAAAACCAAAGTCAACAATTAATAAAACCATAGCCCAACAATCACTAATACAGTTAGAGACTTGGACATCCCAGAACTTAATGAAGATAAATATACAGAAGACAAATTATCAACTATTTACATTAAGAAAGAAACCACTACCCATCACTCTGAAATTGGAGGGTGAATTATTAACTCAAACACATGAAGCAAAATATTTAGGAATAACTCTGGACACAAAATTAACATGGAAGAAACAAGTAGAGAATATATGTACAAAGATAGAAACAAGGTTACCATTATTAAAACGATTAGCAGGGAAAAAGTGGGGTTGCAACACACAAACCCTAAACACCTTCTACCAATTGTACATAAAACCTGTACTTCATTATTGTGAAGGAATCCTAGTAACTACTAAAGTGGAAAAACTTAATAAATTGCAGAACTAAATCCTCCGCCTGATAACAGGAGCCGTTAAAACAACACCAATCACTGCCATGCAAATCTTAACAAATAACCCAAACATAGCATTTGAAATTGAGAAACAGCAATCACACAGTATGAAAAATTTTTAAGGCTACCCCATAATAACTGGACCCAAAGAAAACCACAAGTATGTTTAAAATCTCAGCAAAGCTTCTTAAGCATAGTACAAGAAATCAAACAGAAATTGCAACTTCCACATTCAAAAGAAAATATGCAGATGAGAAACAACCCTCTAGAATTTTTGGAGGAAATTGAATATAACCTTCATTTAACAGAAGACATCAAGAAATCTGAAACTCCTCCATATATTTTAAAACAAATGTCACTGGAAATAATAAATCTAAGATACCCAGCTCCTGAATGGATACATATTTTTACAGATGGCTCCAGCCTACCAAATGACGGTGGCACTGGTGCTGGTGCAGTATGTCCACTTTTTTCCTTTTATCGTAAACTAAATACAAATTCAACAAACTTTGATGGCGAAATTCTAGCAATTTTCTTAAGTTTACAAAATCTTTTATATCACATCCAAAAATTTACAAAAGTTGTAATTCTATGTGACTCCAAAGCAGCCATTCTCGCTATAACACGAGACACAACACCCAAAAGCATCAAAATTATCAAATGTCACAAAATGATAAAACAGTTATCCCGTCCACATAAAAAAGTTGTACTTCAATGGATTCCAGCCCATTGTGAAGTGACAGGCAATGAAATAGCCGATCTTCTGGCCAAGAAGGGTAGCAAAATTGTTTCAAACCCAACTTCTACTCCAGTTTCCTTTCACTCTATCAAAAGAATTATCTCAAATAAATACATCAATAAACTTAGAGAAGAATACACCACCAAAACATCTGGAAAGGAATGGGAAAATCTACAAGCTTCTGACATTACTACATTACAAAGAAAATCTGCAGTAGCAACATTCAGACTGCTAACGGGACATGACTGCCTGAATAAACACCTACACAGAATTGGCATAACAGATTCACCTAAATGCCCTTTTTGCAATTTAAATGAAGATATGGAAAGAAACCATCTCCTCCGTTGTCCAGCTTTTGTAGAAGAGACAAGCCTTCCTGCTAAATATTGGAGTGCAAGAGAGTGAATGATTTTATTATCAAGTGCTCGACATTAGATACCAACCAACCAACAATCCTCCTTCATGCCAATCCATATTCAAGTTAGTCACTTTCATTTTCTTTATAGCGTTCATTGTGTCATCCTCCCATCTGATCTTCGTTCTTCCAACTGCTCTGCCTCCTATAAGTTTCCATTTATAGAGCTTCTTATAAAATTTATACTAATATAGTTAAAAATAAATTGAGGAAAATTTATGAAAATATAATTGGAGAAGAGCAGAATGGATTCAGAAAGGGTAGATCTTGTACAGATGGATTCTTTACTCTAAAACTACTATTAGAAAAGCACAAGGAATTCAATATAGAAACTCATATCGCCTTCGTTGACTTCATAAAGGCTTTTGACAAAGTAGACAGAAATATATTACTACAAATTTTAGCTGATGATAACGTTCCACAACAATATATTACTAATATCTTCAACATCTATAAAGATAATGAAATCTCTGTTAAACAAGATGGCAAATTATCTTCTTGGGAAAAGATCAACACTGGAGTAAGACAGGGATGTGGACTTTCACCGGTGCTTTTCATTATATACATGAATAAATTAATAAATGAATGGAGGAAAACACAATGAGGATATATACCCATCAATAGGAACCTCAAACTCGATGCTATTCTTTTTGCAGACGATTTAGCTCTTCTGGCACTTTCCGAAAATGATTTGCAACGATCAATTTATAATTTACAAAAAATAGGTGCCAAATTTAATATGGAAATATCAATTAACAAAACTAAAATTATGGCATTTCATGGGAAGGACCCCATACAAAGTAAAATCTGTCTCCAGAATAAAATTTTAAAGAGATCTAATCAATTTAAATATCTTGGATATTATCTCTCTATCTGGGATGAAAAGGATATCCCTGAAAAAGTTACTAGTTATAATAAAAGTTTAGGAATTATTGATCAAGTTATGAAACCATCCCTTGTACGAAAAAACACCAGATTACGTTTATATAACACTTTGGCTAGACCAGTGTTGACCTATGGTAGTGAAGCATGGACACTAAAAAACAACATGAAAGCAGAATAACGGCTTGTGAAATGAGATTCATGCACAGAACAGCGGGTTACACCAGATGGGATCGGAAAAGGAACACCGATATCTTAAAAGAATTGAAGACTACGCCAATTTTGGAATATATTAAACAGTACCAACTAAATTAGAAACACCATCTTGAAAGAATGAGTTCAAATCGGATCCCCAAAGCTGTTTATAATTATATACCAAGAGGACGAAGAGCTCTGGACCGTCCTATGAAACGCTGGAGGGAAAATTTTCTATAGGATCGTAACAGGCCTTGGCCTAATACTTGGAAGGAAGAAGAAGAGCTTCTTGACCAGTCTCTGAACATCCATTCTTATCAAATGTCCAAGCCAACTAATTCTGAGAGATCTTATTTGGTTCACTATATTCTGATTTTTGATTAATTTGTTTAGTTCGTTATTTGTTTTGATTCTCCAACAGTTATCAGTTCCTCTATTTGGTCCAAATATTATTCTTAAAATTTTCTTTTCAAAAATTAATAATTTCTGATTTATTGTTTCTTTTAGGATCCAAGTTTCACTAGCATATGTAACTATACAATTTACATATAAAAATATTACCTGTGGTTCATTTTACAATCATTTTTTAAAATTTATTTGCTAATCTCATTGCACAGAACATATTTGGCATATCGTTCTTCCTATTATTGTAGTTTCATTGTTCTAAATCTCATAACATGTATACAATTTAAGCATTTGTTTTTTTTTGTTCTTCCATAGCATGTATCCATTTCCATTTGGGTCATCCAACTTAGCGTCTTCCAGACATCTCTTTCCTCCCAACATTTTTTGTTCATAATTGTTGTCCATACTGGTCCTCTTATTTACAGGTTATCCTTATTTTTAAATGTTTTTATTATTAATTTCGTACATCTCAATGATGGATAAATCATATTTGAAGAGAAAAATTATACGCTCAGACTGGGACTTGAACCCGGGACCCTTGGTTCTCTAGACCAAGTGCTCTACCATCTGAGCTACCTGAGCAAGTACCGATCTAAACGCAAATTTTTCTCTATGTACTTTGTAATTCCCGCCCTTTGGTGGGTCCCGGGTTCAAGTCCTGTTCTGAGCGTATAATTTTTCTCTTCGAATATGATTTTTCCTTATTTTTGTTTATCCACCTCAGTCTTCCCAATGGTAACTTCTTATTTTTATTCTCATTTTTTAATCATGCATCCTGGGTTCGATCCCCAGTTGGTACAAGTTTCCTGGGTGAGGTTTTTTTGAGATTTTTCCTCACTTGGTCAGGAAACTTTAAGACCCAAATTTTCCCCAAACATCATAATCATCATCATTTATATTCACCTTAGATTAACTTTAGAATCAAGGACTCTCCTGATGCTCCACAATTATCATCACCCATCATAACATCGGGTCAGCCGTAACCCTAATCTCAGAAGTGGGTACAATTACACCAATGCCTGGAGAGAAATCCAGAAATGTCGAGTTGACAACCTGAATAAATATATATACATCTTTGTATTATAGTGTTTTAATTGTGTGAGACTGAAACAAAATATTTTTAACTTTTACCAAATATTTTTACATTTTAACATATTGTCCCCGGATGCGGTGCAGGGTTTTCCTTTTACTTATTTGAACTTAAATAAATACACAGTTGTTATGTAAAATTTTTCTTAACACTTTATTTTCTTCTCACAATTATCACTAAATCTTCAATCACAATTTATTCTTACAACTATTCTTCTTTGAAGGTTTATTTGATGACAATCACTTCCAACACAGTTACAGACACAGTCCTTCCTCACAGTTTTGCTCACAATTAACCTATCGCCGTCCAACACTGACTATTGCTACACTGACTGACCGGCCTTCTCCTCTGCTCTTTTATATAAGTGGGAGGAAAGCTCTAGTAACAGATTCGAGCAACTTCGAAGCCCAGAAACCTCTGGCTTCCGATCTTTCTCCAAGGGGAAGGGAGAGGCCGGTAGAAACGTCTGGCACCACATTCCAGACAATTCAAGCGGCTCTGCGGGTCACTAACTCACTAGGGGCGACTCATCTGCACAATTCAAACGCCGCTTACACGACATGTAACAATATTAAAAAATAAATATTTTCCTAATTGTTTAGTATCTAAAATTCCTTATCCCAGTTTTCACTTTTATACTGAATTCTTTCACTTCAGTTTATTTTTGACTCCATTAATAGATTATTAATTTTTAGAGTTGCGCTATAAAGGAGTCATGTGTTTAATCATTGTACGGATCATGTTCTGTACAGATTTTAGTTTTTTTTTTTTTCTGAGTATTTCTGCTTCTGATATAGATTTAATTTTGATACCCAATGCTTGTATTCTTAATTCCATGACACGACAGGCCTAGAAGGCCCTTAGCCTATACTCTTACATTTTTTTTTATGTAAAATTGTTTATTTTAATATAAAACTTTTATTTTCAGAGGAGAGCTGTGAGTGCAGAAAACACAGTTTCAAAATTAAAACAAGAACTTAAACTTGCCATGGTAAGTAGTGATATGATCTTCAGAAAGTAATTAACTAACTAATTCACTGGCACTATTAAATCCAAAGGTTCATGGCCATGTGGACATTAACTCTCCATACATCCCTATCATGATCTAACATTTTTCAATTGTTATATTAAGAGATTCCAGGCCATGTGGCTGTGGTCCATGAGTGGTGTTTTTTCCAGATGTTTCTCCCTCGACTGCAGAGAGCATTTTCAGTGGCGAGTACCTCATCGAAGGAGAAACATCTGGAAGAAACACCAGAAATGGACCACAGCCACATAGCTCAGAATCTCTTAATATTGAAAATGTCCAAAATAGAGCATTTATTACAGGTTTTTCTATTTCTCCATATTTTATTTAAATTTGAGTTGTTTTTGACTCGCCTCATATTTCTTAATTTTTATGCAGACCTAGGTTTCGTCACTGATTTTGTGACATGAGGTGAGTTAAAAACAACTCAAATTTAATTAAAATAAACCTCATAGTGTTATTTCCTACCTACATATATTTAATCCATATTTTATGTTTATAAGGTGTCTCTTTCTTCTAATGTAAATATTTTAGTTTTTCCTATATTTGCTGTTTTGCTTTCCATGAAGCTGATATAGTAAATTCCTGATTTTTCATAGTTACATTTTTTTTGTCTGTTTTTATTACTTTGCTGACTGAAGTTATTTTTTGGAAAATTTTCCCAAAGAATTTCACTGGGCCGTCCTATGAAAAGCTGGAGGGAAAATTTTCTATAGGATTGTAACAGGCCTTGGCCTAATACTTGGAAGGAAGAAGAAGAAGAAGAGTTATTTTTTGGTGCAAGTCTAATATTTAATTTTTAAAATGCTTTCTGAAATTTTTTGAGATAAGTGAATTTCCTGCATGTTTTTTCTCTTTTTATCTTCTTGGAGAGCTGTATTCCCTTTTTAATTTTTTTATTCCCTGAAATATCCAGGTGAAAATGTTTATTTTATGAGGTGAAATGAATACTTTCGAAACACTCTCTTTATCAAGTACAGTACATATTTTGCTTAAAATAAATTATTTTCAGTCTGATCATCTTATCTCAATATTAATGTTGATTTGTTCTTGGACATGTTTCAAAACAATTCTGTTTCATCGTCAGCTTTTCCAGGCTGGTTAGATTTATGTTGCACACCCTGGATGTCGATGTCAGCTCCATCCTGTGGTTGGCCAAAGAACCTCCAAACAAGGTCACGCTCCGTCGGTATTTCAAAATTCATAACTCTGTTTTTGTTCTTCTGAATGTAGATTTTTTCCCAAATAGTCAGCTCTTTTGTATTTTCTAACTGTTTTAATAATTTAGTGTCCGAATTTATATTATGTTTTTCAGACCAAACATGAGCAGCAACGCAGATTTTTCTATTTTCCCATTTTTAATATTTCATATTGGTTCTAATTTTTAGGTTTCTTTTTGATTTTCCTATATATATCTTTTCACAACCCATGCATTCAATTTGATATATTCCTGATTTTTTTATTTTTATCAGTTTTTTCATTTTTGTTGGTTTTTAATTTGCCTTTGTTTTAAAAGATAAGATAATATTATATTTGGATGGCTTTTAGGGAACTGTATAGTGGTGTTATGAAATGCATTCAGTTGACGAAGGTTAAGGACCAATAGAAATACATTGTGAATGTAATATTGAATTTTTAAGTTCCATAAACCATGGAGTCAGTTAGATATTAAGGTTGGGGGACTGTGTCATGCTAACCATGTATCAGTCCTTGTGAAGAAGTGGTTTCCATACTTGTTTCTAGTTAGATAATGTAGGTTCAAACCCAGCCAGGTTGATTGATTTTTGAGACTCTAAAAAAGTCTTGAGCATGGCTTCCTTTGAAAGGAAAGTAAAGTCATGGGTACCTGTTATAGATTAATGGCATGTAAAAGAACCTCAAGTCAGAAATAAGAAACCTCTCTTCAAAATTTGTTGGCCATTTCATGCTCTGGTTTGAATTAGAATTGTATTGACTGAGGTATTAAAAATTGGGTCTTTACTGAAAATACCATTGCTCAATTTGAAATTTTCGAAAGGAAAATTCTGACAAAACTATATGGACCTATTCAAGAAAGGTCCACCGCTGTGGTCTTGAGGTAGCGTGCTGCCTTGTCATGCAGCGGGCCCGGGTTCGATCCCCGATCGGGGCAGTCTTTCTGGGTGAGGTTTTTATCGGGGTTTTTCTCACCTGTAAGACAAATGTCAGGAAAACTTTAAGGGCCAAACGGTCCCTGAAATCATATGGCCATAATCATCATCATTATCATCATCGTCCTTCACCGGTGTGGAAAGCAATGGGAAGCTACCACACCTACAATTCCCTAGTAAAGCTGCAAGCATAGCATGAAAATGCTATGATTGCAGTGAAGGACCTGCCTTCTGGCAGAATTACTATGGATGGATGGATTCAAGAAAGAGGAAAATGGTGATACAATATATTGACAAACTATATAATTTGTATAAATCACGAGATATTGTTACAGATATTAAAATAGCTAGATTAAGATGGGCAGATCCAGAGAATGGATAATAGTGAGATAGTTAAAAAAATAATGGTGTATCATCCAGACGGAAGAAGAAATGCTGGAAAGTCTAAAGCTAGGTGGATGCATGGAGTTTTGGAATATGTTCAAATACTTATCATAAGTAATGCCACGAGAGATTTCCAGATTATCGATAAATTCACGACTTACGAAGTTTTTCTAGAGAATTTATCTAGATAATTTGGAAATCAAGAGTGGCATTTGTTAGGACTATGTAACTAATACAATTAAGCTGTTTACTCACAAATCATTATTTAACAATAATTATTTTAAAATATTTATATATTTAATGTAAACGGTGATGTTTGAAAACAAATGAGAAACGATTTGGTATGCTTCATTTCTTCTTTTGTTCATCACTGCAACAAGATCATATTATTTATTACCAAAGGATCACAATATTGTAGGAATGCACCTTAGTGGAGAAATTTATAACCAACATTATAGGTATTAATTAATTTTTTATGTCCTATCATGTAAATATGTCAATTATATTTTTCTGCAAGCGTCATTTCCTGGAAAATAATTTGTTTAAGAAAGTGCAATAGTGGTTTCTTTTTATTGTGGTATAATCAATTGCTACAAATGTTTTTATATTATCTCCTGCATGCACTATCTGCTGACATTCATGCACTGTATATACAATCTGGTAGCCGTATTTCTTAGAGAGTCAGTCACTGCAAAATAATGCTATGACCTATTCAGAATGTTAAAAAGGAGGAGCTCTCTTTAATATGATAATTGATAAATTCGAGGCAAAACACAACTGTGATTGGTTGTAAATAAAAAATCATTGAAATGTGATTGGTCATTGACTCCCATTTAGGGCATGAGTTAAATAGTCATTCAAAATTGGTGGACAGTTGCCACAAATAGTGAGGTCTGGAGGAGAACTCTTAGGGAAGCTGTGATTTGACCTGGATTGTTACTCCAAATATGATGATAATGATGAGCTATTAAAAAGTGTTAAATAAAAATAGTCTTCTTCTTCTTCTTCTCCCTTTCAAGTTATTAGGCCAAGGCCTGTTACGATCCTATAGAAAATTTTCCCTCCAGCATTTCATAGGACTATGCTAATCGTGTGACTCCCATACTGTTATTGATAACTTCTATTTCTTTGTAGTTATCATGTCATGGATTTATTTCATGCTTAGTTTATAATCATAAAACTAATGACTCAGGTGTTAAATAACCTCTGTTTATATTGTAGAGTGAGTTATCATCATTGCGACATGAGAATCGTGAACTGAGATGTGGCCGAGTGGGTGCCAGTGCTTCTTTTGAACCAAGTACAGAAGTTCAGTCACAACGTCTTGCACAAGAACTGAGGATAGCAGCATCCACAGCTGAACAATCTCTCAGGTATTTATTATTCATTTTCACTTTCTACTAATCTTAAACACAAGATCCTATCAGTATAAATACCTTGAATGACCAGTATGGAAGTGTAGCATTTACTATAAGACAAAGAAACAAGAGTAGAATTACAGCAAGTGAAATGATGTTTATGCACCAAACAGCAGGCTGTACAAAGTGGGAACACACAAAAATAAAATTTAAAAATTCTACACAACACAAGTAAAGATAAACATTCATGAATGAATGAATCATTTTTACACGCTAGCTTGACCTGTATCTGTCCATCTATCTATGTAACGGAATCTTTGAACACGATTTTCACCCACTTAAAAACATTGGATCGACTTGAAACTTTGTATACTTGTAAAGGATCCATGACAATACAATAATTTCATAATTTTTTTCTAAAATCCTGGCCAGAATCATCAGAGAATAAAAAAAATAAAAACCGGTATAATAGGTTGCGGACTTATTGACTTTTTAGTCAATCATTGTAAGAGCTCAGTTAGTAGAGCGGTGGACTGTAGTGGTATATAATTTCAGTAATCCATAGGTCGCTGGTTCAAATCTGGCCTGGAGGATTTTTATAGAAGAGTATTAAGCAATTAAATTTTCATGGGATTCCGGTTTATGACAATCAGTTAAACTAAAAATTAATAAAATAAATAATAGTTTAAAAAACTAAAACAACACGCTTTATTAGAAAACCAAACTAAAAATTAATAAAATAAATAATACTTACTTACTCTTACTCACTGGCATAGTTTAAAAAAACTAAAACAACACGCTTTATTAGAAAACCGAATTAAAAAATTAAAAATAATTTTAATTTCCAACACTTTTGGGATAAAATTAAAGTGGTAAAAAAAAAAAATCATCTCCAACGCATCTAGAATAAAACTAGAGTTATCTATAAAAAAAAATAATTTTACCATCAAAAGCGTGGGGTGCTTTTTATGGTTTTTACATTTTCTTCTTAGAGACTTTACTTTTACCAATATCTGTTTATTATCAAATGTATTAATTGATATAGAGCACCCCACCCTTTTGATGGTAAAATTATTTTTTTTGTCGATAACTCTCTAGTTTTATTTTAGATGTGTTGGAGATGAGTTTTTTGTTGACCACTTTAATTTTATCCCAAGTGTGTTGGAAATTAAAATTATTTTTCATTTTTTAGTTCGGTTCTCTAATAAAGCGTGTTGTTTTAGTTTTTTAAACTATTATTTAATTAATAGATATGGATTTTCATCAAGTAATCACCAACTCAATTGATTATTATTTATTTTATATCTTAACTCATAGTTTGTTTTCTTAAACACGGGAACTGCAGTTTTCAAGAGGAAACATTCCTCCCATTTTCAACTGACATTATGACTACCGGATTTTTGTTGGAATCTCCATCTATAATGTGCTATCTGGTATTGATTTGATGAACTTCGAGATCAGATCCTGTTCATCAGGAATTTTGAAATTCATGGATCTAAATTTGTTCTTCTGAATAGATATCTTCTCCCAAACTGTCAATTCTAAAGGTTTTCCAACAGTTTGGAAGAAGATATATATTCAGAAGAACAAATTTAGATCCATGAATTTTGAAATTCCTGATGAATGGACCTGATCTCGAAGTTCATCAAATCAACACCAGGTGGCAATGTTATAGATGGAGATTCCAACGAAAATCCAGTAGTCATAATGTCGGTTGAAAATGGGAGGGATGTTTCCTCTCGAAAACTGCAGTTCCCATATTTAAGAAAACATAAACTATGAGGTAAAGTGTAAAGTGATCCCACTACAGGCCTCAGGAGGCCCTTGGGGTAGTAGGAGGTTAAGGCTCCCACTTTTTCTTGACAATCGGTACTTGATGTCAGCCGGGTTGTCAGCCCTGCGTGACGGCCGCCTTTACCCCAGAACAAGCGTCTGGTACTCATTTCAGTTAGAGGCTGAGTCGACCCCAGGGCCATAGTGCCACCAGAAGGTTTGGGTCAGTTTAAAAATAAGATATAAAAAATGGCTCATTCATTCATGAATTAAGAACCTCATAATGTTATTTCCCATATTTAACTATGAATGTGAAAGATAAACATTTTTGCCTGAACCAGGATTTGAATCTAAGATTTCAAATTTTATGCCTTGATGCACTAAACAGTTGTGCTATTCGGCAATCCAGGAGCAAACACAAATTTCTTTCTATTTGAAATCCCCATATACCCTAGTAGTGAACTTCTATTTACATTACAATAGGGTTTCTTCTACTAAGATGCATTATGATGGGATTTATTCCATGTCGTATCAGATAATTACAAATGAAATTTGATGAATGAATTCAAACGAAAATCCGGTAGTCATAATATCGGCTGAGGATGAGAGGGATCTCCTCTTGAAAATTGCAGTTCCTGTGTTTAAAAAAAAAATGTGAAATATGAGGTAAGATAAGAATTGATTTATTCATTCATTGAATTAAACACCTCATAATGTTATTTCCCATATTTAACTATGTACAAATGAAATATTGAAATTAATTTACTCAGGCAAGCTATTTTCATCCAATACGGAGGGTTGTTTCTGATCTCTGATAACATATGATTTTTAAGTTTTACCTTAAGAAAAGCCATGTCTCCACCATCGATCATGCTCTATTTGATGGCCCTTCACCCGAGCTATGGCTCAGCATCGGAGTTTCCACTACAGAAGACTCTTACGCAGCACAGCCATGTCTAGAAGTTCCCACTCCTCTTTACACGCTTTCCAGAGACCGTCTATTGTTTGAGGACGCCTGTTTCCCATGCCCTTTTGAAGAGTCCAAAGGCATTGGTGATGCATCAGGAGACTTCACTGGGATGTTGCTGAATGGAATAGCACGTATTCCAGTTTCCTGCTCCATTCTCTCCAGGAATGCCAGGGCTGAACCTGAAGTGTGACTAGAGGCCTTGTCTTGGTGCACCCAGATTTAGTTTTTGTCTGTACCATAGAGAGCTGTGATTTCAGTCCGGTAAATTGGTGTGAGAACTTCTTCCTGGTAGTACTGGGAGTTGATTTTGGCTTTTTTAGTTACTCTGTGAATGGTCAGTTTTCCATTGTAGCAATATCCGTGATGACCATAAATCCCTTGGAGAAACTTTCTCTGCGTTCGGCATACCACTTTTGAAAAATTTTTTCACCCCTTTCTCTATAGTAAATTGCCCAGGGTTTGTTGCAGTCTCCTAGATAAACATATGCTTCATCAAGTGTGACCAAAAATTTCCATATTTCTCCTGCCAGGTGCTTTTCATAGAGTTTCCTGCTGTAGGTGCGGCGTTCGGCAATGTGACGTGGCAACAATTTATGAACCCTGCTTTTGTGGCACTTCTCCATGTTTAAATCTTTGTTTATTATGGTGTTTACAGTTTTAAGGGATATTCCCAATCTGTTCGCAATCACCCTTTGTATGGCAGGGTTACCATCAGAGATAAGGGCCTTGACCTTTCTGATTACATCTGGGTGCAGGTAGTAGCAGGTCGTGGATTTGCCTGTTTTTTTTTTTTCCTTTTGGAATTAATCCCAAGCGACCCTTTCCCTTTTTATTAAGCACTGAGCTAATTTCACACTTTGACACCACAAAATTATGTTTTTTGCAAGCCTCAATAATCACAGAATAACTATAATTAGTGTCGGAAAGGGCAGAAATATACCCCTCCCAAAACAGGTCTATCTACTTAGGCATTATGAGAGCAACACATGCGCGAGTGTAACAGAAGCAGCACACTGACTGGTTTAATCACCTCGCTGGCTCCTGTCCTGATGACTCATACTCCAAGTCACAATCCACTTGGCAAATCGTTCTCAGAGATCGGAAACAACCCTCTGTAGTAAATACAACTAAAAAGAAAAATTTCTGCCTGAATCAAAATTTGAACCCAATTTTGCCAGCAAAATTTCAATGTCAGAGTTTGACTGATGATGGAGGTGAAGGCCTTTGAAACCAGTATCTTGAGGTAAGTTGCACAGGCACACTAATCTGCCCAGGGTAAGTAACAGGTTGGCTACCATATGAAATATATTTCCAAGCAATATGACCAACCCAACAAATATGTATTTAACCACTATAGCTAATATAACAAACCAAAATAAATTGGAATTATTTAATATAAATACTCATCAATGAATTAAGGTAGAATATTTTTTATCAGTCACCTCATATCAAGTCTAAATAGGAAACACGAAATTCCAATATGGCGGACATAACCTCAGATTCAAAATATAACGAACATTTATTTGGCCTCAAAAAAGATATTAAAAAATTCTATAAATTAAGGGAAGACAGAAGGAAATGTATGGTGGATATCAAATTCATTAATGAATGCCTTAAATTGGACATTGTACCAAATTTCGTAAGAGGAATAATCAAAGACAATGGCAGCCTACAACAAACCGTTTTGGAAAAGAAAGTTTTGAAAATGGAGAAGAACAAACATTACGAAAAAATAAGCAATTTCGACACTCAATTATACTTTTTACATTTGAAAATTTCTAAGTACATTGGCGAATTGTGTTGGGAAAATTTAGAAGAAAAGTTCTTCAGTAGGCTTAATTACATCATCAAACAAAAAATTACTAAACATGGGAAGAAAATCGAAAATTTGAAAATTAAAGCAATTGGAAATAAGAAGAAACTAGGAAACAACCATAAATCATCCAAGAACAAAAATCTTGAAAGTGAAAATGTGATTAATAGTAGTGTTGTCAACTTATCTTCAAAAACTTTTGATGACAAAGAAATGCAACTTTTGGAAAACGGTTTGAAAACTTGTATCAATTTTTCGGACAAAATAGAAGACTATCAACAATATGAGGTGAGTGATAAAAATATTCTACCTTAATGAATATACCTCATAGTGAGAATTCCTAAAATAAGTACTCATCAATGAGTATGATTGAAATCTCAGGTATGTGTTTTATTTCAATTATTTATTTATTTTTTAAGAGAAAAATATCTCGGATTCAAATTCCGATTCAGGCATATATTTTTCTCTTCAAATAAAATTTGTCATTCAGTGAGAAATGATAAATTTAAGATCGATGCATTTTTATTGTTGTAACATTTTATATTTTTTTATAAGCTTTTAAAAAAAAAATTCTCCTGTGTTTTTAGACAACTTCTGACGGGTGTTGGTAATCTCCGTGTTATTGCATCGACTTTGGAAAATATGCATCGGATTCAAGATCGAACTGGTGACTTTCTAGCAGATTTAGATGATGATGATGATGCTGGACCAGCACTATAGAAGAGATAGGATTTTCTTTTATATAGTGCTCTGGTTGAATTGGATGTAACTGTAAAAGGTGGGTCATGTATATATACAAATAATATTTTTGGCAATGTCATTTTTTAATGCCTGATGGGATACTTGTAATAAATGGAAAACTGTATGAAGTAATACAGTTCATTATTTTAATATCTCCATTTATAATATAGTTTTCAGCAAGAATTTCAAGTATTTATGAAAGTTACTGTGTTTGTATAAATCACATATTTATACACAAAATTTATAAGAAAATATTCAGTTATGGCTTATTCTCAAGATGCTAAAACTAATTTCAGTATTTATTTTAAGTCAAATTATTTCCCTGCTACTCTCTTACCAGCTTCTTCTGCATTACACACTACCTGTAACTTAAATTTTGGCTTGGAGCTGCTTTCACTGTCATTGTAATAACTAAAGTCTTGGTTCAGATTAAAAACAAATGATAATGTAGGACCAGGCTTCTATTTAAAACTCCTAAGCCAATGTGTCTCTTTAGGAGCTAATAATACAACTTTTGATGGAGAAATTTTCTTGAACATATTCATTAAAGTAGCCATCATAGTGGATTCAAAGACAGCAATCCAAATTATTTCCTCCAGCCAAATAGGAAAAAAAAAATGAGAACAAAAAAATCTGACATATAGGAACTGCATAAACTAATTTAATTCTTCACCAAGTCAAATTTATGGTCCGATTTTGCCAGTGTACAGAATATATTTTTCTTTTGTTAATTAAATTATACTGTATACTAGAAGTCCCGGCCACGCTTTGCTGTGGCTAAGGTATACGTTAAAAATTTAAATTAAGTTGCTGTCTTTCAGCCAGATTACTTAAAAATAATACTTACACACAAAATTAATAATGTTGAAAATAAAATAAACATTGAACATACTTAAATTATGAAATAATCAATATTTGTAATTCAATTGAAATTCGCGGTTGCAACAAAAAGCACAGCCATCTGGATCTCTCTTTGTTAAATAATAAACCAGTTACCTTACCAAATTACCTTACACTGCCATCTGTTAGAATCGTATGGAACTCACAGATAATTATAACTCTTTGTTAAATAATAAACAAATAATTTGCAATAAAAAAATGGTGTGACTATAAATTTAGTTATAAACTTCCCTAAGTCTCAAGTTGGATCAAACTGCACACAGTGTGCAAAATTTTATTAAAATCAGTTCAGTAGTTTAGGATTCCATCGCGGACAAACAACGTGACACAAAATTTTTATATATTAAGATATGTAATTGTAAAAGTAAAAAAAAAGTAAAGTTATCCCACGACAGACCTCAGGAGACCCTTGAGGTAGTAGGAGGTTAAGGCTCCCACTTTTCCTAGACAATCGGCACTTTATGTCAGCCCTGCATGAGGGCCGCCTTTACCTCCAGAACAAGTGTCTGGTACTCATTTCCATTAGAGGCTGAGTCGACCCCAGGATTATAGCGCTGCCAGAGGGTTTGGGTTAGTTTAAAAATCCTGACCCCACGGGGCTCAAAAGACCGACCTTCTGGCTTGTAGTGCAATATCTAATTGTGTTGCAAGAAAACAATCATGGTGACTACTGAACGATTTTTAAAATATGGCTTTCAGGTATGTATGTAAAATTTAAAATAAAATTCTTTCCACCTCACCTCATATCCTGTATTCTAAATAGACCAGTTTCGTACCCTTAGTGGTTACAACTCCAGTAGTTACATGACCAATGTTCTGTAATTCAGAAACACTGCTTCTTACTTCATCTATTGATGGATTGATGAACCTCCCAATCAAATCAACTTCCCTGGGAATTTCAAAATTTGTTAATTTTTCTTTCTTAGTTTTTTAATGTGGATTTTTTCCCCCATACAATAATCCCCTTAGGTTTTTCTATTTCATCATCATCAATTACTATCATGGATTAGGCCATTGGCCTGTTCCGCTTCAGGATAGAAATTGATCCCTCCATCACTTCTTAGGTCTTCCTGGGTCTCTTCATCCTGTGGGTCTGTAGTTGAATAGCTTCAGAGGTAGTCTATTGTTTATATTTGAAAAGAAAAATTTACGCCTAGACTGGGGTTTGAACCCAGGACCTTTGACTCTCTATGTCAATGCTCTTCCATCTGAGCTACCTAGGCCTCCCAATCTAAACGTGTATTTTTCTCTTATTCATAGTTAATTCCCTAACCCCAAATGCTACGAGCCGTTGTTACGATTTTTGCAAATGGCGGCTTCTTTATTAAGAAGACTTTTTTTTATTGGGAATTTAAACATTACTTATAAAGCCAGTAGTGCTTCTTTCAATGTTATTATTATTCGTTTTTAAACTTCTTAATGATGGACAAATTATATTTGAAAAGAAAAATATACGTCTAATCTATTGTTTGTTTAGAAATTCTCCTGAGAAGTACTTCAAAGTACATCCATTACATGAGCCCGGTATTAGAAACGTGTATGAAATTTGAATAAATACTTACCTCTCACAGTATGCGGTAAGCATCAACATTAATCAGGAATGGGAAACATTGAAAGAAATTTTACTAAAGACAGCAACAGAGGCTCTTGGTACAAGAACAAAGAGACAAAATAGAAGAGGTTTAGTTATTTAACTTTCACAGGGAAAAAACCCCCAAGAAACGACATGTCACCTGTCGACGAGAGGCTACTGATGATGGAGATATAGCTCCGAAACTGCAGTCTAGAAGAAAAAGGATATGAGGTGAGATAATAAAAATATTAATTTAATTCTTAGAGGTTTAATTATTTGGAATGATGATTTTGCAGATAAAATTAAATGTAAGAAGGAAGCTTATAAGAAATACTTAAATGATAGGTCAGATGAAAACTGGTTGGTTGGTTGGTTGGTATCTAATGTCGAGCACTTGATAATGAAATCATTCGCTCTCTTGCACTCCAATATTTAGCAGAAAGGCTGGTCTCTTCTACAAAAGCTGGACAACGGAGGAGATGGTTTCTTTCCATATCTTCATTTAAATTGCAAAAAGGGCATTTAGGTGAATCTGATATACCAATTCTGTGTAGGTGTTTATTCAAGCAGTCATGTCCCGTTAGCAGTCATGTCCCGTTAGCAGTCTGAATGTTGCTACTGCAGATTTTCTTTGTAATGTAGTAATGTCATAAGCTTGTAGATTTTCCCATTCCTTTCCAGATGTTTTGGTGGTGTATTCTTCTCTAAGTTTATTGATGTATTTATTTGAGATAATTCTTTTGATAGAGTGAAAGGAAACTGGAGTAGAAGTTGGGTTTGAAACAATTTTGCTACCCTTCTTGGCTAGAAAATCGGCCACTTCATTGCCTGTCACTCCACAAAGGGCCGGAATCCATTGAAGTACAACTTTTTTATGTAGACGGGATAACTGTTTTATCATTTTGTGACATTCAATAATTTTGATGCTTTTGGGTGTTGTGTCTCGTGTTATAGCGAGAATGGCTACTTTGGAGTCACATAGAATTACAACTTTTGTAAATTTTTGGATGTGATATAAAAGATTTTCTAAACTTAAGAAAATTGCTAGAATTTCGCCATCAAAGTTTGTTGAATTTGTGTTTAGTTTACGATAAAAGGAAAAAAGTGGACATACTGCACCAGCACCAATGCCACCATCATTTGGTAGGCTGGAGCCATCTGTAAAAATATGTATCCATTCAGGAGCTGGGTATCTTAGATTTATTATTTCCAGTGACATTTGTTTTAAAATGTATGGAGGAGTTTCAGATTTCTTGATGTCTTCTGTTAAATGAAGGTTATATTCAATTTCCAATAATGAACTATAAAAGGTTTTTCTATTTCCGCACGGAAGGAGAAATGTTGGACGCCCACACAGAAGATGGTCTGAACAATTTTAACAATTCTAGCTTTCATGAAACCGGAACGAGCCAACAGGCTTAATCCCTGGATGATGATGATGATGAGTAATAATAATAATAATAATTGTTTTATTAAACTAGCCTTCATTTTATTTTAAATTAAACCTCATAGTGATATTTCCTATAATATTTTTTTTATTATTAATTTAACACTTCTCACTGAAGGATAAATTATATTTGAAGAGAAAAATTTTCTCGTAGACCGAGACTTGAACCCGGGACCTTTGGCTTTCCGGGCCAAATATAATAGTTCAATATGTATATATGTTTGCCTTCAGGAATTAATACTATGAGGTATTATTTTTATTTAAGTAAAATTTTATCACCTCGCCTCATATTATTCTTCTTCTTAGACCAGTTTTGGGACCTTATTCGGTTCCATCCTCAGTATTTTCATGACCGAGGTGAGATGATAAAATTTTACTTAAAAAAAAAGAATGTATTTAATATTTGAAGAAAGTAATACTATGAGGTTTCTTGTAATTATTATGAGTTAGAGTTTTAGATTCACCTCATATTTTTTTATGTTTCCTGCAGACTAGTTTCTTCGCTCTTATTTTCAATGCCGCCCAACTGCAAATTCAGCAGTTGGGAGACATTGAAAATATTACATAAGAGTGAAGAAATTAGTCTGCAGGAAATATAAAAAAATATGAAGTGAGACTAAAACCCTACCTCATGATAAATTAATGTATGTATGTATTTAATACTCAGAATTTGACAAAAAAAAACATTTTTTTCTAGCTTCTCAATATTTAGTAACAATATCTGAATGCATATTCAAAACTCAGCATGTTTTTAATTGTTTAACTTTCACAGGGAAAAACACTATGAGGTTTAATTTAAGAATTAAATTAATGTTTTTGTTTTTATTACCTCACCTCATATCCTTTTTCTTCTAGCCTAAACAAGATAATTAAAACCAACAAAAATGAAAAAATTGAAGAAGAATACAAATCAGGAATATATTAGATCAAATGTAAGGATTGTGACAAAATCTGTATAGGAAAAACAAAAAGAAATTTAAAAACTAGATTGAAAGAACATCTTAGAAATGTAAAAAAGAGTGAATAATATTTAATTTTAGGAAGTTATATTTTGAGGTTATTTTAATTATATTATTTTTGGTCTGGACATCTTACCTCAATATTAATGTTGATTTGTTCTTGGACATGTTTCAAAACAATTCTCTGTTTTATCTTCAGCTTTCCCAGACTGGTTTTATTTATGTTGCATTATGTTGCACCACCTGGATGTCGATGTCAGCTCCATCCTGTGGTTGAAAAAACAACCTCCAAACAAGGTCACCCTCCATCGGAATATCAAAATTCATAACTCTGTTTCTGTTCTTCTGAATATAAATTTTTTCCCAAATAGTCAGCTCGTTTGTATTTTCTAACTGTTTTAATAATTTAGTGTCTGAATTAATATTATGTTTTTCAGACCAAACATGAGCAGCAACTGCAGATTTTTCAATTTCTCCATTTTTAATATTTCTTATGTGTTCTTTGGTTCTAATTTTTAGGTTTCTTTTTGTTTTCCCTATATATATCTTTTCACAACCCATGCATTCAATTTGATATATTCCTGACTTTTTATTTTTATCAGTTTTTTCATTTTTGTTGGTTTTTATTAGTTTATTTAAACTGTAGTTATTTTTTGGTGCTAATTTAATATTAAACTTCTCAAATATATTTTGAAATTTATTATGTACCCAGGGGTGATATGTGAATTTCCTATATTTTTTCATAGGTGGTTCTTCTTTTTCTGAGTATGAAAAAATTAAGAATGACCCCCTACCAAAAACCATAAAAAAAGTGGAAAACTGTTTTAAAAATGTTAAAATTCTATCCAAGAAAGAAAAATTTCAATTAAAAGTAAGCAACCCAAGAAACCCTAATATACATGGACTTCCAAAAATTCACAAACCGGGAAACAAAATGAGGCCAATAATTAACAATATTGGATCACCAACCTACAAAATTTCGAAATGGCTGAATAATCAATTTAAAAGAATTAATAATTTTGAAAGTCTGCAGATTGAAAATTCATTGGAATTAGTTAAGAAATTAGAAAAAGTGGAAATTGAACCCACAGATAGGTTGGTTTCGTTTGATGTAGTTTCACTATTCACAAATGTACCGAAACAAAAAACTTTGGAGATATTGAACAATTGGTTAAGAAAAAACAACATAGACAGAAGATCAAAGAAGATTATTTGAAATTAACTGCGTTATGCATTGATCAAATGTTTTTTACATTCAATGGGAGTTTCTATAGACAAAAATCAGGGCTCTCAATGGGAACCCATTATCACCCTTCCTGGCAATTTATTTATGAGCGATTTTGAATGTAAAATCACTAAAGCACATCCCACAATGTTTAAATTTTGGAGTAGATATGTTGATGATATAATTTGTATTGTTAAAGAAAAACATGTAGAAGATTCCCTAAAACTATTAAATTTACAGAGTACAAACATTAATTCACCAAAGAAATAGAAGACAATAAACAAATACCTTTTTTGGATCTTAAATTGGTCAGAAACGAAGAAAAAAGAAAAATTGAATTCAGGATTCATAGAAAAGAAACTCATACGGAAATTTTATAAAATCAACAGGGTTCAATCCAATTGGACATAAATTAGCAGCATTAATAGTTTAACTCATAGATTGGTAAACTTACCCTTAAACGAAGAAGATTTCAAACATGAGAAAAAACACATAATCAAAGTAGCAAGAGAAAATGGGTTTGATGAAAAAATGGTACATAAAAGGATAGAAAAGTATAAAAAACAAAAAATGATAAACAGAAGTAATCTTGAAAAAGAAGAACCACCTATGAAAAAATATAGGAAATTCACATATCACCCCTGGTACATAATAAATTTCAAAATATATTTGAGAAGTCTATATTAAATTAGCACCAAAAAATAACTACAGTTTAAATAAACTAATAAAAACCAACAAAAATGAAAAAACTGATAAAAATAAAAAGTCAGGAATATATCAAATTGAATGCATGGGTTGTGAAAAGATATATATAGGGAAAACAAAAAGAAACCTAAAAATTAGAACCAAAGAACACATAAGAAATATTAAAAATGGAGAAATTGAAAATCTGCAGTTGCTGCTCATGTTTGGTCTGAAAAACATAATATTAATTCAGACACTAAATTATTAAAACAGTTAGAAAATACAAACGAGCTGACTATTTGGGAAAAATTTATATTCAGAAGAACAGAAACAGAGTTATGAATTTTGATATTCCGATGGAGGGTGACCTTGTTTGGAGGTTGTTTTTTCAACCACAGGATGGAGCTGACATCGACATCCAGGTGGTGCAACATAATGCAACATAAATAAAACCAGTCTGGGAAAGCTGAAGATAAAACAGAGAATTGTTTTGAAACATGTCCAAGAACAAATCAACATTAATATTGAGGTAAGATGTCCAGACCAAAAATAATATAATTAAAAAAGAGTGAAATGGACAAGTCAGCTGTAGCAGCCCATGCTTGGTCTGAAAAACATTTAATCGACACAAAAGGTAGCCTAATCAAATACACAGATAGACAGAAAGAACTCACGGTCTGGGAAAAAATCCACATCCAAGAAAACTAGAAAGATAAACTCATGAATTTCAAAACTCCCGCAAATTTTGACCTGATCCAGAGATTCATCGGTCCACCGATAGAAGGAAGAAGAAAACCGCCAAGAAACGACATAACACCAGTCGACCAGAGACTACTGATAATGGAGATAAGCTCCGAACTGCAGCTAGAAGAAAAAGGATATGAGGTGAGGTAATAAAAACATTAATTTAATTATGTTTTTAAGTGTTCCATATTCTTATTTTCTCTTCCAATTTAACTTTTATAGGAATTAATCACTATGAGGTTTAATTTATGGTGAAATTAAATGTTTCTTACCTCTCATATAAATCTTCTAAGTAGATCGCAATTTCGAGACCATAATGGTCTCATCTTCAGTACAATCTTGGCGACTGATGTTATGTCAATCTGAAGAAACACTTCTTCATCCCTCTGTTGGTGGACCGATGAACCTCTGGATCAGGTCAAAATTTGTGGGAATTTCGAAGTTCATAAGTTTTCCTTTGTTTTTCTGAATGTGGATCTTTTCCCAAACCGTGAGTTCCTTTTGTTTATCTATTTGTTTAATTAGTCTGGCTTTTGATTCAATTAAATGTTTTTCGGACCAAGCATGAGCAGCTACTGCTGACTTTTCCACTTCTCCATTTTTGATGTTTCTAAGATGTTCTTTCACCCTTGTTTTCAAATTTTTTTTCGTTTTTCCAATATAAATTTTGTCACAATCCCTGCATTTGTTCTGATAAATTCCTGATTTGTTTTCATTTTCAATTCTCTCATTTTTATTGATTTTAATTATCCTATTAAGGCTGTATTCATTCTTTGGTGCTAATCTTATATTAAACTTTTTGAAATGTTTTTAAAATTTGTGGTGTTTCAATGGATGGTAAGTGAATTTCTTGAATTTTATTTTTTCTGTTTCTTTTATAAGTGTGCTTTCATTAATTAATTTTTGTCTTTTAAATTTATTTATTTTCTTGTGTACCATATTTTCTTCATAACCGTTATCTATTGCAACATTAATTATGTGTTATTTTTCTTTTTCATAGTTTTCTTTGCTCATAGGTGTATTTACCAATCTATGTGTCAAACTATTGAATACTGCCTCTTTGTGAGCAAAATGGTTGAATCCTGAAGCTTTAATATAGTTCCCTATTAGGTTCGTCTTCCGGGCATATAGGCCGTGGTCCAGTCGTTCTTCTACTCGACGTTTCGTCTACTGCTGCGGTAGACATCTTCAGGAGATACTGCGTGCTCTCTGTGAACTCCTCAACAGTCGGCTGCAGACTGGCTGGTCGTTGGAAACTCCCTCCCTATTTATAGGCACGCCCCTGGTGGAGAGGCGGTTTTCTGCGCGGTCCGTGTTGCGTGCTGTTTTGTCCAGGCTGTCGCTAGCAGAATTCATAAGCTTCGTTGTCGTATTGTGCAGTGCCGGGATCCAGATTTTGTTTATCTTCATGGTTTCTTCTTTTTTGTTAAAGGAATTTTTGTGTTTATATATTTCAATGGCTTCTCTCTGTACTATGAGGTTTAATTTAATATTTAAAATAAAATTCTTTATACCTCACCTCATATCCAGTCTTCTAATTAAACCGGTTTCAAAACCTAGGCTGTTTCATCTTCAATAATTTCATGGCCTATGTTCTGTTGCATTATTGGAATTGTTTTCCTGTTAGAGGTCTATTTCTAGATAAGGCTCATATATTGCGATGGGCAGGATATATGGGACAAATGGGAAATGAAAGAGGGGCATGGAAACTTCTTGTAGGAAATCAGAGGAAAATCGGTCAGTAGGTAGGCAAAGAATGAAATAGAAGAATAATATTAACCATGATTGAATTATACAAGAAATATATTAAATTAATATTAAGAAGCTAAAGTTATTACTATGATAGAAATAAGTAAATTAATGAACACAATTAAATTATTGTAAATCAATGGTAAAGAGAAAAATTTCTGCCTGAACCGGGAATCGAACCCTGAACCTTTAGCTTTCCATGCTAACGCTCTGTCCACTGAGCTAATTCAGGCTTCCTTCCCATCCAAGCAGAAATCCTTCCTTTACCTTACTCTACTGGTCCCAAATTAATGTAGAAGCCATTCATAGTGTATTTGTGAATGATGATTCATTGCAATTGAATGTGGGACCAGTAGAGTAAGATAAAGGAAGGATTGCTTGGTTGGGAAGGAAGCCTAAATTAGCTCAGTGGACAGAGCATAAGTATGGAAAGGTAAAGGTTCGGGGTTCGATTCCCGGTTCAGGCAGAAATTTTTCTCTTTACCATTGATTTACAATAATTTAATTATACAAGAAATGATTGGGAAACATTACCTCAGGATAGGCTGAGTTCAATAGTGCCAGTGAGTTAATTAATTAAAAATCTATTTATCTTTCAGTCAACTGTGGCCTTATAGCTTTTGTAGAATCTTGGCCCCCCATTACATGTCTTGCTAGATTTTTCATCCTTTGCTTTGTATTCTCCATGTCTTTATTCCAAGCCACGGATCTATCTTGCACATGACTTTCTTCCTGGTTTTCCTTACAGAGTAATTTTTTGCATTCTTCCATCTGGTTTATTTATTTACTTTTACATAATAAAATTCTTGTTGATAACTATATGGTAATATGTCAGATGTCATGATTTTTTATACCAAGATGGCTGCTGTTTAAAGTCGTAGTTGGAAGACTGTGTTGATGTTAATGTAAATCTCATGCAGTATAGAAAGGAAGTTTAAAATATATGTCAATGGTATACCAACATGTAATTAATTTTCCTGCAATTTAATTAATGTCAACTCTTTATGTAACATGCAGGATGAAAAACAATTTACATCTCTTATAGAAGAATATAGTTATAAATGGTAGGGCAATATTTTATGAAAATGAAGCCACTATATTTAATTTTTCTTTGACTTAATGTAATTTTTTAATTGAGATAATGATAAATTTCTGATGGATGTTTGTGCTTTCATCATTTAAAAAAAATACTATTGATATGTTTGATTTCAAATTTTTATTCTCCCTTTTATTGTTCAGAATGGAAATGAAGTCTTCCAACAAACAGATAAGGATTGTTCGGGAACATTGGCTGAGTCTTTTGATATAAGGAACCTGTTATCTGGAACTTTTTAAAAAGTAATTTTATGATAGTCAGACTTGTACTATATATGTTTTTATTGTTCATTTAATACATCTCAATGAATGATAAATTATATTTGAAGAGAAAATATATGCTCAGACTGGGGTTTGAACCCAGGACCTTTTGCTTTCTATGCAAATGCTCTACCGACTGAGCTACCTGAGCACTCCAATCTAAACTATGTGATATGAATCTAAAATCCAATCAATATGTACTGTATATTTGGACTGTAGTAGATCTATGGCATGAAAAAGAACCTCATAGCTGAAATAAGAGGCATCTGAGCAAAATTTGTTGGTCCTTTCATACCCAGCTTTTAATTTTGACACTAATAACCTTAGATGTTAAAAAGTATAATTACAAATACTACTACTACTGCTGCTGCAGTTGATTCTACTTCTTCTTCTGCTGATGCCGCTACTAATTCAATTACTCTGAGCAACAAAAAAAGAAACTTTTTTTTTTGTCTCAGAAAGAAAAATATGTGATTCTGATAGTATTTTTTCTCTGAATTCAAATATGATATCGGTTTTTCTCCATCACGCAAGGTTTCCGAGAGACAGGCATTTATAATTTTAAACACTTCAATATTTTCTACATTCGTAACTACACAATATTCGAACATTCGGACTCACCTAGATAGTAAGAAATGATGATTTTCTGCTATATTTCGCCTGTGGAGTATCCCTCGTGATGGTCCAACAATAATCGGCCAGCATATTAGGATTCCATTTGCCCTGATATCTCTTTTCCATAGCTAAAATCTCCTGATGAAAGTATTCCCCATTTTATTTTACAGTTAAATGGATGAAAAAACATTTATTAAAAAAATAATTATTTAAATCCATTAATTGAAATTGAAATAAAAAAAAAACTGTGGGTGATGGAGAAATTCCGAATACATATTTGAAAACACAATAAAAAACTGCATTAAGTGCAACTATTGGTACTCATGAGACAAAAATCATGTTGACCAGTGTTATCAATACATTTATTTGTCTATAGCTTTAACATTTATAGAATTTGTAATATCTAAAATAGTAATTTTGACTGGTAGGTAAAATCACAAGGTAAAACTCATTGTGATTTTTTTATCATGTTATTATACTTGTTTATCTACACCTTGTGTTTCTAAATATTTTAGTGATATCTGAAAATTTGCCTCCCTTGGATTTTGATGTTTTATATAAATGAACATTTTCCAATCCTGGATAGATTTTTATTTAAGAAAGAAAAATTAATGCTCGAACTGAGACTTGAACCTGCGATATCTGATTCTATGCATTAGTATGATACCAGTTACACTGATAAGAACGTCAACATTCTTTGGTCTTATACAATTCTTGTTCATCCGGAGGCTGATAGCTGTTGCTACCATTAACGCCATCTGACGACTTCTACTCAGAAGTATTTTTTATTAAGAACTAGGTAATACCCGGTGTGCGCTGGTAGGCCTAAATAAATGAAAATTAATGTAATTTATGTTTAGTTGAATAAGCAATAGGAAAAATAATTATAAATTTATATTTTTTAGATACTCCGTGATGACTAGCCGGTGTTGCCCGAGAATCTACTTATCCCGATCTTCTTGGCATAAATGAGCTGAAATATGAAAATTAATGTGTTTTATGTTTAGTTAAATAAGTAAAGGGAAACATTTATATTGTAATTATTTTTAGATACCCTGTGCTGTTTACCCGCGTTGTCTGGAAATCTCGCTCATCCCAATCTTCTTGGCATAAATGAGCTGAAAGACGAAAATTAATGTACATCTTATGATTAGTTGAATAAGTAAAGTGAAAAATAATTATAAATGTATATCGTAATTATTTTAAGATTCCCTGTACTGATTACCCGGTGTTGCCCAGAAATCTACTTATCTCGACCTTCTTGGCATAAATTAGCTAAAAGACAAAATTTATTATTGTGAATTATCCATAAAAGAATGCCCATCATGTGCTGCTATGCCTGCACAGGAATCTACGTACTTGTCTCGATCCTCTTGGCATCAATGAAAGACAAAAATGGTTATTATGAGTTATCCATAAGAGATAAACATATGCTGTCATGGACATTTTGAGATATTCAATTCTGTATACATTAATTTTGTGTATTTGTTGTGGTTTAGGCAGCATAAGCCATTTAAGCATCCAAAGAGCTACTTTTTTTCATGTTTTCCACTACAAAGGGCAATTTTTAAGGATGTAGGAGTTGAGTATCACTACTCTCTTATAGCCTATGTTCATCCCGGGAATATCTCAAACGTTTTACAAAAAGCCCCATCACAATCGGATCAACGGTATGGTCGCGCATAATGTACAAACAAACAAACTTTCATTTTTATATATTAGATTTAACATTACTTTTGAGCAATAAAGCTTCATATTTTGATGTTTTATTTAAATTAACACTTTCCAATCCTTGAAAAGAAGAAATATTGACATTCATATCAGAGTTTGAATGGTGTAACTGGTACCATATGATGTGTTGAATCAGAGATCTGGAGTTCGAGTCCCAGTTCAAGCATTAATTTTTCTTTCTTAAATAAAATATTTGGATTGTTAGTAAATTTCACTTCTTTTTCTTCTTCTTCATCTAGTCTCATGCCCTTTTCCCCTTTTATACTTACATCAAAACACTCAGCCATCATCCTTGAACAAACCCCTGAGATTTTTTTGCTAGAGTTTGATTCCACTCCATATATTATATTGTATAAATAGAAAACGGTTTTCTTCTTATTGTTTAACTATTGTGTGTTATATTTTATGAAAGAAAAGTTGTTTATTTTAAGTAGTGACTACTGAGCGAATTTATTTATTATAATTTATGTAATACTTTATGTGAAATTTGTTGAGGATTATAATTTATAAAGGATACCAATATAATGGTTATAATTAGAACCTGGATTTCCATGCACTATCAAATGTTAAAACATGCATGCATTCATCTGCCATCTTATAATCATTAGGGAAAAGATTTTTGCACTTTAAGTTAATATTGCAACTCAGATTAGTATATATACATACATAGTGTTCTGCCGAACTCAGAATTCTCCACTCTTCCCTTAACTTAGCTTTCCTTTTTGTATCCCCATACAAACCATTTATTTTAATATTTGTCTATCATCTGATGTCTTTTTCTGCCTCTAACTTTCTTTCCATTGACCATTCCTTCTAGGGCATCCATCAGCAGGTAGTTTCTTCTTAGCCAGTGGCCAATCCAATTCCTTTTCCTCTTTTTTATGAGTTGTAGCATTGTTCTTCCTTCACCCACTAGATTAGTATAATGTTTATATAAATGGATTATAATTTGTTTCATAGAAATTTTGAGGTTGGGTAAAATACAAGATTAAATGGAGGATAGTAGAATAAGATGATATGCCTATGTTAAAAGAAAAAATACTGAAGGGATACCAAGACAAGCACTGAAATTTAGATTGGAAGGGAAAAGTTTGCCGAGATATAGATGGGAAGAACAAGTTTAAAAGAATGCCTAGAAAAGAAAAGTTGAATGGATCAAAATGATGGAAAAGAAGCCATAGAATGACCTGAGATAGATGAAGGCTTTAGTCCAAAACTCGACTCTTGGAACGGCGACACGAGATCAGATGAAGTTATTTAAAAAAAAGCGTAATATCTAGGTAATATTGTTAGATTTCATGAAACTTGTGATGGGAATTAACATTATGAGGCTCTCAAATTAATAAAATTAAAATTTCATGAAACTTGTGATGGGAATTAACATTATGAGGCTCTCAAATTAATAAAATTAAAATGAGTCATACATCATCTCACCTCATACACTCCATGTTTTTCACAGCACAGGACCGTGGTTTCAGGGACAGTCGTTCCTTCTACAGCTATTAAAAACCCTGGTCCTGTGTTGTGTAGAACATGGAGTGTGTGAAGTGAGATGTATTTCTCATTTTAATTTTATTGATATTGATAGATCCTACACAAAACATTCATGAATTTTTTTAAGTTATATTTATAAAACTGTAAACAAGTTATATTTATGATAAAATTAAATATTTCCTACCTCTCCTCATGTAAATCTTCTAAGTAGATCGCGATTTCGAGACTATAACGGTCTCATCTTCAGTACAATCTTAGCAACTGATATTATGTCGATCAGAAGAGGAACATTTCTTCTTCCCTCTGTTTTGGTGGACCAATGAACCTCTGGATCAGGTCAGAATTTGTGGGAATTTGAAAGTTCACAAGTTTTCCTTTGTTTTTCTGAATGTGGGTTTTTTCCAAACCGTGAGTTCCTTTTGTTATCTATTAGTTTAATTAGACTGGCTACTTAGAAGATTTGCATGAGGAGAGGTAGGAAACATTTGATTTTATCATAAGTTATATTTAATTGATTGAAGAAATATGGATTCTTACTACAGGCAAATTAAATAGGATAGTAGCTGCAGAAATGAAGTTATCAAGACCTTTAGTAGGTTATACACTTTATGACCACATGCGTAATGAAGATATCCTCAAAGCTCTCAACACACCAGCAGTAACTGAAATCGTCCAAATATACCAAAATAATTGGCATGAACACCTCCTTAGAATGCCAAACAATAGACTACCTCTGAAGCTATTAAACTACAGACCCGCAGGGCGAACAGACCCAAGAAGACCTAATAAGTGATAGAGGGATCAATTTCTATCATGAAGTAGAACAGGCTAATGGCCTAATCCATGGCTGTAATTGATGATGAAGAAATAAATCTTACTACTATGTTGCAATCTTAATTTTTAGTGCATAAAAGTCCATTCTCTATCGAACGTGCACAATTAAAAGGAAAACCAGTAAAAATGTGCACTACCAAATTGAATACTACCTTATATTACTACTCCATGATATGACAGGCCTAGAAGGTCTTAAACCTATGAACCTCTTACTAGCTTCACATCCACATGTGTTTAATCACAATCATTCAGCTGTATAGGAGCGACATGTAGTGAGCATGTTGGGTACCACAGGGATTATAGCTGATTTTCTCAAATTGGAATCATGCTTATTGTAGCTTCCCAAATTCCTCATGAACACTGGTCCCATAATGACCAAAATTGCATAAGAAAATTTCTCTCTTATGAGGACTCAAACCAGCACAAGTCCTATAGCTCCACACCAAGGCATAATGGCATAAACTGCGAAGCTATGGTACAGGACCCTTATGTTACTAATGTAATGCTAATAAATGAATATACTACCTACAGTCAAACTTCAATATCTTGAAGTATTTTTGGATAGACGTAATATTATTATTTAATTGACGATTTTATTATTAATTTAACATTTCTCACTGAAGGATAAATTATATTTGAAGAGAAGAATTTTTGCCTAGACCGACACTCGAACCCGGGACCGTTGGATTTCCGGGCCAAGTGCTCTACCAATTTTTATTCTTCAAATATAATTTATCCTTCAGTGAGAAGTGTTAAATTAATAATAAAATCGTCAATAGAAGCCCTACTGGCTTTATAAAGTAGTGTTAAATTCCCAATAAATGTCTTCTTAACTAAGAAGCTGCCATTTGCAAAGATAGAAGCTATGGTTTCAAGCATTTAGCACGAGGGAATTACAACGTATATAAGAGAAAAATTTGCATCTAGATTGCAACTCGCCTCGGTAGCTCAGGTGGTAGAGCACTTGGCCCGGAAAGCCAAGGGTCCCGGGTTCGAGTCTCGGTCTAGGCAAAAATTTTTCTCTTCAAATATAAATATTATTATTTAATATTTAAATATTTTTAGTTATTGAAAATTTGAGATATAGAAAATACAAAAATTAAAATATGCTACATCTAAGAGTATGTATAGTAACTACAAGTAATCTATAAACAGTAATTAAGATTCTTCAATTTCATTTTAGTAAACTACTTTATTGTTCATTGTTTTTATTATTCATTTCATACATCTCAATGATGAATAAATTATATTTGAACAGTAAAATTATACACTCAGACTGGGGCTTGAACCCAGAACCTTTCGCACTCCAGGCGAATGCTCTACCAAGTGAGCTATCTGAGCGAGCTCCTATCTAAATGCAAATTTTTCCCTTATATGCACTGTTAATTCCCGTGCACCAAATGCTATGAAACGTTTTGCTTCTATCTTGCAAATGGTGGCTTCTTCATTAAGAAGAAATTTAATTGCGAATTTTACATTACATTATAAAGCCAGTACGGCTTCTTTTGATGTTTTTATTATTCATTTCATACATCTCAATGATGGATAAATTATATTTGAAGAGAAAAATTATACGCTCAGACTGAGATATTTCTCTTCAAATATACTTTATTGTTTTTTATTATTATTATTCATTTCCCCAGGTTGTAATTTTCAACATTTCTGGTGTTCTCTCCTGGCATTGGCGTAATAGTAACCCAGTTCTGAGTTGGGGCCCCGATGATATGATGGGTGATGATATTGGTATGCCAGGAGAGTTCTTAATCCTAAACTTAATCTAAGAAGAATATGAATGTTGATGATTGTGATGGCCATATGATGTTTGGGGACTGTTTGAGCCTTAAAGTTTCCTGACATTTATCTTACAGGTGAGGAAAAACCACCAAAAAAACTCATCCAGGAAACTTATTCTGATCAGGAATCGAACCTGGGCCAGCTGCATGACAAAGCAGCATACTACCTTGAGACCACATTTGTGGACTATTGTACTCTATATTCATTTGCTGATTTTTATTTTTACTTACAAAATCATATGTTTAACTTCCTTCGGGGTGCAATATTTTGACCTTCAAGTTCGGATGCAATGTGCCTGATCAGCACATGCTAAAAAATTTATTTAACACACTGTTTGCCAATCTGAACAACGGGAAGTCTAAGAAATGTTATTGTTAGGGATGTCGAAAGGATAAAATATTCAAAATTTGCTGCTAGAAAACTTTTTATTGGACATAATATTGATTAAATAAATTTGTGACTTGCCTTCAAACAACATGACATAAAAGTAAGAACAAGTTAGGTTCAAGTTCAAA
Source organism: Diploptera punctata (assembly GCA_030220185.1). NCBI lineage: Eukaryota > Metazoa > Arthropoda > Insecta > Blattodea > Blaberidae > Diploptera > Diploptera punctata. Next base: position 662,279 of record JASPKZ010009814.1, on the reverse strand, counting down.
TATACTTAAAAATTGTTCACATTATCAACATTTAGGGTCGAATGTTTGAACGCATTAGACAGTAAAAGGCGTTCTCTGCTGAGAAAGTTTTATCCAAATACATTTTGCTTACTCAGAAATCTATTCATGCGATAATAATTGTAAGCTACCTGACGAGGTACCTTAAGATCATAGCTCAAGATAGAAACTTATCGTGAAAATCCCGAAGGGAACCGATGGTAACCGATGTAGTTTGAAACCTTTGCAGCTTTATCCAAGATGTCGGACCTTGAAGACTTCGATCATGTTTTCGGTATACGCGGAGAAGAGGAATTTGATAGAGACTACCAAAGAATTCAACTGGAAGAACAGGAGAATCGGCGTAATATTGCACGATGCAGACGTCGTATGCGGTATTATTTGCGGGATGCAAGTGTAAATGCGTTCCTCTATAGCAGACGAAAATAACGGAAGTGGTTTTATCGCTGAGAGTTCTGGGTAATTCGTTGCCAATATTACGAAAACGTCAACTTTCATGCATGACCGGTAAGTCGGCCGTTAATTCGATCTCAGCAATTGCTCATGGTGAGTCAGCTCACCAGTGATTGGAAGTAATTTGAGTAGAGACTAATGTATTTGCATGCGGCCCTTAGTCTATGTTTTAGCAAAATTATTCATGAATATAACATTATTTAGTCTAAATAAGATAAACAAATAATTTTCTTTTTGCAAATATCTTCAAAATACACATCTTCAATAATGTAACGACTTCGGGCGAAATGAGCTTCTCTGAACAAAATATTTACAACCCACCGTGGTAAAGGTCGAGAGCAAACTGAGTGGGGTGGTTGTTTACAGCAGGTAAAAAGAAACAGCTATTCGGATGCCCAGTCGTCAATGCCGTCTGATGACAGTGGAAATGGTACAAAATTGACAACCTGTGCCTCTCAGATCAGATGTGCCCGACGTAAGGTTAAGAAGTTTTTTTTTTTTTGCATACTAGTATAGGTATGTTGAATTGTATTGCAATATCTTACATCATTTTTCACATCCTTAATCACCTGTAACTTTCAACTAGTTTCTTCTCTTTAGTGCAAACTTCATTAGTACTAGATTGGACTAAATTAATCTATAATGTAAATTAAATTCTGTAGAAAACAATTTTTTCACATTTTTGTGAAGAACATCAAGTTCCTAAGGGTACAGAGCAATTTTTTTACACAATAGAATACCATACTGAAGTTTTGACTCATTCCTGTTATCTACCATAACTAGGTAAAGAACAGTTATATTAACTTTTATAGAAAAAATCACCATGAGGTTTAATTTAAATTTTAAAGTAACAGTACTTAATCCCTTTTATAGAACATATATTATGGCTCTAAATTTCAGGTAAAGAAATATGCTTTTGTTTGGTGCATGAAATGTCCTTCGACATACTGAAAAATTTGTGTGATAGAACTTCGAGTTATAGAACAAAATTTACATGTAAAATATATGTGATACCACTGGAGAATTAAAATTACCTCGAGATATAGAAAATTTGAGTTATTGTAGTTTGACTGTACTACCTACCTTACATTAATGTTTTTTTCTCCTAAAACAATGCAGAACAATTTTTAATAGGTTTTTTAAAGAAAAATTAACATTTGAACCAGGAATCGAACCGTGGACCTCCAATTCTGTACATTGGTTTGCAGCCCACTACACTATTCCAAACACGGCAAAAACATTAACAGTTCTCATATTTGAAGAGAAAAATTATATGCTCAGACTGGGGCTTGAACCCAGGACCTTTGACTTTCTAGGCCAATACTCTACCGACTGAGCTATCTGAGCAAGTTCCAATCTAAATGAAAATTTTTCTCATATATATATATATATCTTCTCCTATTAACATTTCTTTCTACTTACCATATTTTACGGACTAAATACACACCTTAATTTTTAAGAATTTAAAAAAAACATTTTTACCATTTTTATTATTAGATTGCAAGGCCAGACTAAAAAAAAGAATCTTAGTTTCTAAAAACTGAACTGACCATTAAAATCCCTGAAAATCGTCATCTGAACTTTCTTCTTCATCTTCGTCATTATCGTTGTCCTCTTCATATATATAAGATAGTCTTCATTGTCATTGAGAGCATCAAATATATGGTCATTTTTAAGACTGACAGAAATTTAAGTCAAAAATACTGGACATTTTTATATTAATTACAAGTAATTACACTCCTGAATTCTGGAGGCAATTTTTCAAAGAAAAAAGTGCGTCTTACAGTCCGTAAAATATGGTATACAATTCTCTAATGTCCGAAGGCAGATAACTAGAGCTATCAACAGCGCCATCAGATGACTTCTATTTGAAGTATTTTTAATGAGAATTTTACTTTACTTTTAAGCAGTAAAGCTTAGTAGCTGTCAGCCTTCGGATGTTAGAGAATTGTATAAGTAGAAAGAAATGTTAGCGTTTGTGCCATGTTTGGAATGGTGTAGTGGGCTGCACACCAATGTACAGATTGCAGGTCCGTGGTTCGATTCCCAGCTTAAACGTTAATTTTTATTTTCAAAAAATTAATTTGTCCTAGGCTGGAACATGTTAAAATAAATATAACACCAAAACATAATAGGTAGTTGGAAAGTCCAAAGTTCCTATTGAGGTGCAAGGTAGTTTGCTAGAAAATTGCTAGCTTAAATTTATATATTTTCTCAATAGATAAATAACATAGAAATACCAGTCCACAAAACAGCATACATATCAAGCATATCAATATTATAATGTATGCATTAAATCCAGAAAATAAGCTATAATATGCAGTATAAAAGTTTAAATGATATTATATTATATTAACATTTTCAAAACTAGCATTATGTATGAATTTACTCCCAAAACATGTAAACATGTACAGTAAGGTAGGCCAAAAAACTCATTTTTTATTTTGAAGTTGTAATAGCGTGGAAAAGTTGCAAATTATATGGCTAAAAAAAAAGAAAAAAGTTATAAAAATCGGTTGACATCTTTCGGTCGCACAAAGGCCCTGAAGTTTGGCAAAATATGAAAAAAAACTTAATTTTTGCAATTATTATTTTTTTTAATATCAGGTAGGTATTGCTGATCTTTGCTAAGCATGTTTATGTCTATCTGTGGGATGAAAATCAATACTCTGGAAGTTATTTATCAAATACCAAAAATGCGTAAAAATACAACTTGTTCATTAATCTGACAAATTTTGGAGCTTATGCACGACCGGAAGATATCAACTGATCTAAACCAAATTAAAACAATGTTTTTAGGCTCTATTTGAAGACGTTACAAACTATTACATTACGAAAACATCTAATTAAAAAATTTAAGAAATAATCTCATATTTTGCCAAACTTTAGATCCTTTGCGCGACTGATAGATGTCAACTGATTTTGATTTTTTTTTTCTTTTGTCTACATAATTTGCAACTTTTCCGCGCTATTACAACTTCGAAATAAAAAATTTAGTTTTTTCAGCCCACCCTAATCTACAGGTAACGTAGGTTTATTTTGAATCAGTAAGTAATTAAAAGAATAATTGTGAAGATTTAGAAATATAACAAATTTATGTTAGATCTTTCATTTGCATTGGAATCCGGGCTCTAGTAACGACTAGTGAATATTTTTTAGTGAGTTGTATATTTTGACTCACCTCAAATTTCTTGATTTTTTTGCAGTCTAGTATTGTCATTTCTGTGCGACATTCTCAATGCATTACAACTTATAACAGTTGTAATGCATCGAGAATGTCGCACAGACGCGACGAAACTAGTCTGCATAAAAATCAAGAAATATGAGGTGAGATAAATTATACAACTCGTTAAAAATTAAAAGAAACCTCATAGTGTTATTTCCTACATATAATTAATATTTAACTAGTGAACAAATGTATGCAGAGTGTCTCTAAAGTCACTATCCATTTCCATAAAAATACTTTTTTTTTTTTTTTTGCATACGCTATTATCTTAGTGCAACATGTTTAGCATGGAAGAACAGGTTGACATTGTTTGTACATGGGTATGCGGATTGTCATATGAAGACTCCAGAGCTGAATTTACCCATAAACTCCGTAAATCAGCCTCAACAAAGGCACACATTTGTCTGCTTGTAAATAAATTTAAGTGTAATTAATATTTAATTTTAGGAAGTGATATTTTGAGGTTATTTTAATTAAATTATTTTCAGTCTGATCATCTTACCTCAATATTAATGTTGATTTGTTCTTGGACGTGTTTCAAAACAATTCTGTTTTATCGTCAGCTTTTCCAGACTAAAAAAGCTGATGATAAAACAGAATTGTTTTGAAACATGTCCAAGAACAAATCAACATTAATATTGAGGTAAGATGATCAGACTGAAAATAATTTAATTTATGTACTGGCAGTGTGTGTGATGAGGCAGTCATGGATGACTATGTGTATCAGCAGAAACAGTGCAGCAGGATCAAATTATCAGTGATAGTCCAAATGCAGTAACTTGATGCCTCAGTAGGGAGTTGAATGCCCCTTACAACACAGTGTGGAAAATTCTGTATTTCACTCCATGAAAACTTCCTTATGACATCTGCTTGATTTATGGAATCTTATCACTGAAGCAGTAGGCTTTTTTATGGTTTAAATGTTAAGGAGTACATTTCATTTGACAGCTGAAATATTGAGTACGTGTTTTGGCCTAGATGGTGGTCATGTAGAAAGGCAGTAGAATATGTATACAACTTAACAATAACATTGATTTTCAATCACTGGTTTCCTTCATTGAAATGGATAGTGACTTTAGAGACACCCTGTACAGATGATAGAAGACTAAAATTGAGTATTTTGAGATAGGGAACCAATGGTTAGAAATACATATTTCAAGCATCACAAGATTGTGTGTGAAGAATGTTTTTTGTAAGTTGCTTTCATTTTCATAGCAAATGATTGTCTGCTGCATTGATATTGGTGGTGCTACCTTGCAAAAGAAATCTTTATACAATCACCTGCTGGATTTTTTCTATGAGGGCACATTGAATCATTGATGTATGAAACCCCATAAACAAAGGTGAGAAACTGGTTGCTGCCTGTATTGTTATACAACAGATACTAGGCAACTTTGAAACAGTGTATCTGATTGTTATGCAGCATTGTCATGAATGTATTGAAACTGGTAGTTGCCATTTTTCTTTTTTTCTTGTTTTCTTTAGTTCATACTGTTTTACCTTCTCATTTTACTTTTTTAAAAATATTTTTCCTTATTCATACATATAAATACAAGGACAGGACATACAACCAGACCCAAGGTGGGGATTTAAAATCCCCTAACTTGCTGGGAATGGAACCTGGGTCGCTGGAGTCAAAGATAGAGACTCTTATATTGAACTTTTATAGGAAAAAATCACTATGAGGTTTAATTGAAGATTAAATTAAAATGCTTCAAACCTCACCTCATCATATCAAGTCTTCTAAGTAGACTGCGGTTTCAAAGCCTTGGCGGTATTTTCTTCATCAATTGATGTTATGTCGATCAGAAGAACTACTTCTTCCCTCTGTTGGTGGACCGATAAACTCTGGATCCAGTCAGAATCCGCAGGAATTTCGAAGTTCAACCTCAGGATCCAGTCAGAATCCAGAGGTTTATTGGTCCACCAACAGAGGGAAGAAGAAGTAGTTCTTCTGATCGACATAACATCAGTCGATGAGAAAGTACTGAAAATGAAGCCGTTAAGGTTTTGAAACTGTGGTCTACTTAGAAGACTGGATATGAGGTGAGGTATGAAACATTTAAATTTAATCTTATAGAGACTCTATGAACTACACCATGGTGACGGACATTTTAAGCACTTGTGACCTGCAAATTATTGATGATGTTACTATGTGGTCTGTCTGTCTCAGTGGATACCCATACATCACTGTGTAGATCACAAGTGCTTTCTTACAGGAGGTACTTAACTAAACTAATTTAGTTACACTTATTTCCCTACAGGTGTCAGCAAGTCACCTCAGAGAGATAGTAGGCAACTAGATATTACTTGGATATGAACATTTTACTCAGAGTTCCTAATTTAGGCATGAGGTTCTTTTATGAGCCCAAAAATCTTCAGTCTCATGATCCATAGGTTAAAGTTAAAGGTGGGTTGTTGGATGTGATGTCCCACATTGTAGATATATGATTGTAATAATTTAGATCACTGTTATTTGCCACGGCACTGATGACTCCCTTCAAGGGAATGAGGGAAAGTTTCTTACATGAACAAATAACGACACTTTGTTAACAGTTAAAGTAAATGTTATTTTATTATACACAGCTCAAAAAAATTAGGGGATATTGTAGAATAACCTATTAAGACTATGTTTTTAGGAACAGTATTAGATGCAATCACTTTCTATTACTCCAAAAGAATGTCAACAAGAGTTTGAAGTCATTACGTAACCTCTGTACCACACCAGATGTCAAAGAGATCCTGATTAGGAATATGGCAAACAAACAAAGCAACATTAACACGGGTGAAAATGTTTCTTTAGTATGGTGTATGGTCTCCTCGAACGGCCAGCACTGCCTCACACCTGTGTGGCATTGATGCAATGAGGTTAGCAATGAGTTCTTGGGGGATACTTGGCCACTCTTCCATAAGAGCAATGTGCAGCTCTGGAATAGTTGTGGGAGGTGCTGGTCTGCCTGCAATGCGTCTGCCTAATGCATCCCACACATGCTCAATCGGATTTAAGTCCGGGGAGGAAGCTGGCCATTGCATATGCTCGATACCCTCCACTTCCAGCATGTCGCCCACCAAGCCAGCTCTGTGGGGTCGTGCATTATCGTCCATAAAAAGAAAAGAATCACCTATAGTACCAGCATAAGGCACGACAAAAGGTCGGAGAATCTCATCTCTATACCTTACCGCAGTCAAAGTACCACCTTGGATGACGTAGAGGTCCGTACGTCCACCACTACTGACTCCTGTCCACACCATCAATCCACCGCCACCATATGGGGATCTTTCACGTACAAAAGCTGGATTGTTTCGTGTCCCTTTTTCCCTCCAGATGAATACACGCCGACTATCACATTCCACGTTGAATCGCGACTCATCAGAAAAAAGAACTGATCTCCATTCGGCATGCCTCCACCAACGATGTTCCTCCGCCCAGTTTCTGCGATCCCTACGGTGTTGAGTTAACCTGGTACACACCATGGGCCTGTGGGCATAGAGACCACTTCCATGCAGTCGATTACGGACAGTTTGAGTTGACACCCTGCGTCCTGTTGCTGTTTGAAGTGTATTTCGCAGTTGAGTTGCATTCTGCTGTCTATTCCGACGGGCTGTTAACAAGAGGTAACGGTCATCCCTTGCTGTTGTTGCCCATGGTCGACGTTGTCCGGCTCTTCTGTGAACAGTATGTTCTTTGAAAATGATTCCGAAGACTGGAAATCACGCTTTGAGACACCCCAATGGCTTGTGCCACCTCTTGTTGTGTCTGTCCAGCTTCCATCCTTCCTATGGCCCTCCAAGCCATTGGTTCAGGTAAATCACGTTGTCGAGGCATTACTGTCCCTAAGGCAAGTCGTTCACTAACTGAAAACTGGACTGGATTTAAAAACAGCAACAAAACACTCACCCCCACACCACCCTTTCACATCAACAGTACAGACACTGCCCTCTGGTGTGGTACCGAGGTTACGTAACAACTTCAAACTCTTGTTTACATTATCTTGGAGTAATACTTACTTACTCACTGGCACTATCGAACCCATAGGTTCATGGCCGCACGGACATAAGCTCTCCATACACTTGGAGTAATAGAAAGTGATTACATCTAATACTGTTCCAAAAATCATAGTCTTAATAGGTTATTCTACAATATCCCCTAATTTTTTTGAGCAGTGTAGTTTTCACTTCTGTTTAGATGAATCTTGTAAATGATCAATAACTTAAAAGATTCCGGCTTAAATTAATAAATTTCACTTATAGAAGATTATTACTTCATATATGTAATAGATGACTATTTCCAACGGTCAATTTTTCACTCACTAACACTTTATGGATTATTTATGCTCTAGTTGAATTAAATGTATACTGCAATATTATTTTCCATAACTTTGACACCATTTTGCCAACTAATATCAAGAAATGAACACTAATTATCTTATTTTTCGATGACTCATTATTTTACACATCCAATTTCTTTCAAGTATTGTAGCCATCTTGTTGTTCTGGGAAAAATCCCATTTCATTTCTGTTATAATCTGGAAGTTCTGATTGGTCCAACTGAAAAGGAAGGAGTACTACTGGCTGACTCCCATCCAATTTGTCCAATCCCATTTATTTGTTTATAAAAAGTATCAAATCAAACATTTAAAGTATTTTTACATATATTAAATCAGTTTGGAATACATCTAACTGTATTAACAGTTTATATTGACCAGTTTGAATTTTTTATATACCGGTACTTATAAAAAATTTGAATTCTCTAAATCAATCTTATTTCCATTCTTAATAGAAATAAATATAATCATATTTAAATATTAAATAAACAAAGCAAAAACCCTTATTATTTCTATATGGGGATAAATATCCGGTTTTAAAGTCCCTCCCTTGGATTTTTTTTCCATCCTAAAAAATCCATCAATCCTTAGACCATGAGGCCAATGCTGTGAGGTGTGAGTTGTTTATGGCCATAAAATATACCTTATCCGCTCTTAGAGTGATCCTAACATAAACAAACACCAATTGTATCCTTCCGCCATTTGTGCCACAATTACTGTCACATTGACAGGTAGCACGTGTGAAGTATATAAAACATGTGATCCTTAAATGGAGTAGATTACAAGAAAGCTGGTTTTTTGACCACTAGTCAAAGGTTTGCCAGACTTGTGTTTTAAAAATTTAGATGGCGACACAGCAACAGAAAACTCGACACATTTAGCCATTTTGTTGGATCAGAATTGACTGGAGCATGACTCAATTGCATCATCCATATGTAATAAACAATAATAATGAGAATTAAATGAATCGTGAATTCTTCTTACCTCATACATCTATGTTTTTTAACACAACTGCAGTATCGGGAAAAATATTCCCATCTTCAGTTGTTTTCACAACTGTCATACATAGATGTATGAGGTAAGAAGAATTCACGATTAATTTAATTTTTATTAAGAAAACCTCATAATGTAAAAATCCCCAAATTTTATTATATTAAAATAAACTATAATAAGTTGCAATTATTGATTAGGTATATTTTAGAATATTTTGTATGTTTTGAATATTATTATTTTCATTCATGAAGAATAAAAAGTATTTTGTTTAGTTGTTCCTTGACTGACCTCATACTTCTTAACTCCTTTGCATATCTAGATTTCGTCACTGTATTTGTGACATTCTCAATGCTGTTCACGTTCACAACTGACGTCCAATGGTCTCCTCTCCTAGTAAGTCAGTCTGCAGGAGAGGAGACCATTGATATCAGTTGTGAACGTGAACAGCATTGAGAATGTCACAAATACAGTGACGAAATCTAGATACACAAGGGAGTTAAGAAGTATGAGGTGAGTCAAGAAACAACTAAACAAAATTAAAATAAACCTACATAATTTAATAAAAAGTATATTCAGAGGATGTATTTTTTAATTTAATGAAGGGAACTACCTTTTCGCATACTTATTTCTTCTATGTCGTATGTCGGTGTCCATAACCAGTGAAAAGTGAGCAGGTCACATGGTTTTGTTTTGATGAGGATCACTTTAAGAGCGGATACCCTTTAAATATGCATTTTCGATTATTGATTCCCCATCTCAAAATACTCAATTTACAGACCTCTAACATTTGTATAATTTTGTCCCTAAAGGACACTGTATATTATATGTTAAAATAATACTTATTATAGTGAGGACTATAATTTATAGTGATTGCCTACATAATGGTTATAATACACAAATTTAAACATATTTACAAGAATATTAAAGAGTAATTTCTTTAGAAAATACTCAGAAGGTAAGAATGAAGAATATATTTAAATCTGTTTGTAGTCAATGATATATTCATAAATGCTTTTCATACTGTAGAAACAAATTAAATTTTCAATTTTGAAATATCCATGTGATTAAAATAAATTTGGAGTCATATTATTGTACTTGCTCAATACACTCTGTATTTCATTTCACATGTATACTTTAGCAAACAACAACTTAATAACTCCCTTGAAAAGAATGTAAACATCTATTTCTGCATAGATGATTTTCATTCATTTATAGTGTTCTGCAAACTCAGCATTCTCCACTCTTTCCTTAACTCAGCTTTCTTTTTGTATTTGCATATAAACCATTTATTTTAATATTGTCTATCATCTGATGTCTTATTCTGCCACTAACTGTGTTTCCATTGACCATTCCTTCTAGGGCATCGGTCAGCAGGCAGTTTCTTCTTAGCCAGTGGCCAATCCATTTTTTTTTTTCCTCTTCTTTATGAGTTCCAGCATTCTTCCTTCACCCACTCTTTCTAGCACATTTTAATTTTTTTATTTTGTCTGTCCATTTGATATGTTCCATCCTTCTCCATATTTCAAAAGCTTCCAGTTGCTTTTCCTCATTCCATCGTAATGTCAAAGTCTGCACCATACAATGCTACACTCCACACAAAGCACTTCACTAGCCTCTTCTGTAATTCTTTTGCCAAAGGTCCATAGAAAATGCTTCTCTTCTTGTTAAAAGCTTCTTTGCCATTGCTATCCTCTGCTTTACTTCTTGACTGCAGTTCATGTTACTACTGATAGTATTACCCAAATAATTGAAGTTTTCTACTTGTTCAGTGGCCTCATCTTTAATCCTCATGTTTATCTTTCTTGGTTTCCTTCCTACAATCGTGGCCTTTGTCTTATTTATATTTATCTTCATCCCAGAATCATCGCACTTGTCATTTAGCTCCATAAGCATGTTCCTCAGTGTCATTGCATTTTCTGCTAGAAAAGCTATATCATCAGCAAATCTTATGCACCTTATTCTTCTTCCTCCCATGTTTACACCTCCCTTATTCCTGAAGCAGTTCTTCATTAGGTCTTCCAGGTAGATGTTGAAAAGAGTAAGTGATACAGGACATCCTTGCCGATACCACCCTTCCAATTTCTCTTCCCCCTGGCATTTCTTCTCGGATTTTCACTTTTATTCTCAGTTTCATATACAGATTACTTATGAGCCTTCTCTCCTTCCAGTTCATGCCAATTTTCTTCAAGATCCTCCTGAGTTTATTCCAATTCACTCTGTCAAAGGCCTTTTCCAGGTCAACAAATACTGCATAAACTTCTTTATCTTTTTCTATATATCTTTCTCCCATTGTTCATATCAATCCAATTGCATCTCTCGTACCCTTTCCCTTCCTGTGGTCTATGGATGTCTCAAATGCAGTGGGCCTGGGTTGAATCCCCATTTGAGACAAGTTTCCTGGGTGAGGTTTTTTTGGGGGTTTTCTGTAAGAAAAATGTCAGGAAACTTTAAGGCTCAAATAATCCCTAAACAAGAGCGAATGATTTCATTATCAAGTGCTCGACATTAGATACCAACCAACCAACCATAATCCCTAAACACCATCTGACCATTGATACATAGGCCTATAAGGTAAGGTGATCCCACTACAGGTCGTAGGAGACACTTGGGGGTAGTAGGAGGTTTAAGGCTTCCACTTTTTCTAGGCACTTGGTGTTAGCCGGTTGTCAGCCTTGCATGATGGCCATCTTTACTCTCAGAACAAGCGCCTGATACTCATTTCTATTAGAAGCTGAGTTGACCCCAGAGCCATGGTACCACCAGAAGGTTTGGGTCAATTTAAAAATCCTGACCCCATCGGGGCTCAAACCCTTGGCCTTCCATTTTGTAGCATATTGCCTTAACGATATATTATATGCTTTATTTAAAAATGCAGTAGAAGAATTACTATGTTAAAGCATCTATAAATAAGATGAAATAAGGAAAACATTAAAATCTGATTACTTAGTTACATTTATTAACAAAGAATATATTTACAGACTAGAACATTAACTTATATCACTAATACAGAGAAATAAATGTAGATTACATTAACTTACTCCAAATTTGGCCTACCAGCTGTCTGCTCACCTCACATCCACATGTAGACGATCATCTAGCCAGTGTAGGGGTGACATGTGGTCAGTTATAGCTGGTCTTCTCAACCTGTAGTTGCTACTTACTGTAGCTACCCAAATGCCTCACGATGCTGGGTGGGCACCAGTCCCATACTGGCCGAAAGTCCATGAGAAAATTTCTTCCCCCATGGAGACTCGAACCAGCGCAAGTCCCATAGCTCTGCGCCAAGGCTTCTTGCCTTAACCACTCGGCTATGGCATGGGATGTAGATTACATTACATTACTAAAAGAATTTGGGAACGTCGAACATATCCTGCAAATAATTATTTTATGAGGAACAGTAGGCCTAATTGCTCCATGAACACTGAACAAGACTTTTGGCAGCACATATGAACATATTTACATCATCTGTAATAACGCCCATAATGAATAGTGTTCACCTGCACATCTACAAGAAGTGATGAAGATTCAAAGAGTATTTTTTAATTATACACCGTGATTCAAAATTGACTTTACAACTTTACAAGCTTATAGAAATTTATTTAGAAGACCTACAGAATCGGTTTTAATGTCATATGATAGCACAACTCATCAAGTTTTCACCGACATAGTTTTATAGTACCTAGTTCTCTCACCGCGTGCGCTAACATAGTTCATATCAAAATGGCTGCTTTCACAGGTGCCGAGCGTGCTCATGTGTTTTTGTTCGAAGAAACTAAATCTGCGACAATTGTTCAGCGTAGATTTCGTACCCAGTATGGTAAGGATCCTCCTAGCAGGCCAACAATTTATTCTTGGCACCAAACATTTGTTAGGACTGGCTGTTCTGTTAGTCATTCCAAGCATACTGGCCGTCCACGTACGGTTTGAAGCTGTGGTTGAAAAAGTGAGGGATAGCTTTACTCGGAGCCCTAGGAAATCAACACGGCATGCGTCACTTGAGACTGGCATTTTACAACCGACCATTTGGCGCATACTACGGAGACGTTTTCACTTGAAACCATACCGATTTTCGATGGTGCAAACACATTACTGATAATGATAAGATGGTTCGACGTGATTTCTGTGCAGAAATGCTTGGTGGGATTGAGGAAGATGAAACGTATTTGAACCATGTAATCTTCAGCGACGAGTCTACATTCCACGTCAGTGGCAAAGTAAATACCCATAACTGCAGGATCTGGGGCTCTGAACCTCCACATCTCCATCTGCAACACGTACGTGACAACCCAAAAGTGAATGTGTTTTGTGCCCTAAGTAAAACTAAAGTGTACGGCCCCTTCTTTTTCCAAGAAAAAACTATCAACGGTACGATTTATCTAGATATGCTACAACAGTTTCTTATCCCACAGATAGATGCAGATGACCAAGAAGGACATATTCAATTTCAACAGGATGGTGCACCTCCACGTTACCTCATCGACGTCCGTGATTTTCTGAACATGAGGTTTCCTGGTCGGTGGATTGGTCGTGGGGGACCAACAACATGGCCACCTCGGTCTCCTGATTTAAACGCCACTGGACTTTTTCTTATGGGGGTTCCTTAAAGATAAAGTGTACATTCCGCCCCTACCTGCCAATCTTGCTGAGCTCCGAAACTGAATCACCGCCGCAGCTGCATTACTGAAGCCGGATTTGCTGCAACGTGTGTGGGAGGAGATTGATTTCAGGTTGGATGTTTGCTGCATGACCAACGGAAGCCACATTGAACCACGTTGACTGAATAGGTGAAAACTTGATGAGTTGTGCTATGATATGACATTTAAACCAATTCTGTAGGTCTTCTAAATAAATTTCTATAAGCTTGTAAAGTTGTAAAGTCAATTTTGAATCACGGTGTATTGGGAAGCTAGGAAACTAGTGGGTTAAATCTAGCAGTTTACCATTAGAAACAACAATAACTTTATAAGATTACAGAATTCCATTAAATGCAACATTAGCAGTCTTTTTTAATAGTAATTATAATTATAATTTTTAAATTATTCTGTATGCAACAATTTCTTTATATACAGTACAATAAATTCATGTTATAGATTGACAATAGAGGTAAAAAGTAATATAGATCTTTCATCTATAAACTAAATATAAAGAAACTGCAGTACCGTACTTGTAGATAATGGATTATGAGATACAACTAATTTTTTATTAATTATTGCATAATTTTACATAATAATTTCTATTCATAACTACAAAGAAATAAATGTTATCTCAGTCAAAGCATAAATTTATTAAGTTGATGTTTCAATCTCCTTATGTGAGATCATATCTCTAGAAGATACCTATTGCATATCCTCCTTAGTTTTATTTCTAGGAACTTTGTGCAGTAAATAAATTAACACGACTTCATATGACTAAAAAAAATTACAATTTCCATATTTCTCATAACAATTTATCAACTGATGTCTGTTTTGACAATTCAACAAAGAGATCTTGAAATTCATTTCTGTTTGTTTGAGTTTCCATGTGACTTGTCACAGAATTTGTTCCTTTTGATGACTTATTTGAATTAGACGATGAAACTGACAATGCTGTTTGAGTTTCAGTTGAAACAAACATAGAATCATCTGATCCAAACTGCGGCCAGGCAGTCTGAGTTTGAATATTTACAAATCCTAATTCAGAATAGAAGCTATCATCACATGTTTGAGTACACATATTCGAGTAAAAGTAGTTGATCGAAAGATACAAATTCTTCTGTAGTCTGTGTTTCAATATTTGAAGAGAAAGTAAAAGTAGTATCACAATCATCAGCACATTCATACAGGAAAGAATTGTCAATATCTATTTCTGTCTGAGTCTCTGTGCTGCAAGAACGATTCTCATCAAAAACAGTTTTACGATGTTGACCCAAGAAAGTGTCCATTTGTGAATGGGAATATCCAGGATCATCAGCAAGTGAACCTAATGTAGGTTCTGCATTTCTTCTGCAATGAGTTAATTCAGATTCAATTTATTAGCAGTAGCACTGAAACTGCATGTTGAATTATCTTCGAAATATCTTTGTAAACTGTGCATTGTTTGAGATCCAGAGTGAATACTGTTAGATACTTGTTCACATGTATCTGGCTCCAAAAATGACAAATTGAAATCCGTTTGTGTTACGCTATCACTTAATAATTCCTCTTGCTCCATCAAGCAAGACATAGCTATTGGACTTGTTTGTGTACTTGATGAATTCTTTGCACTAGCCCAAAAATCACGTAATCCATCATCACCAATTTCATATGAACTATTGTTATTATTTTTATATGAACTCATATTCGATGACGACGAAAAATTGTGTATAGAAGTAAAATTAGAATTTAAATGTGAATAGTCCGATGGTAAATTATTTGTATCTTTATTTTGTTTAATGTGATTTGTAGTCTGCGTTTCCATGCTATTTTTTCTCCTCTTTGAAGAACTGTGATTTCCTTGCTTTTTCTGATTATCATGAGGAATATTTGCATCTTTCATTGCTTTTTTCAGAATATTATCACTTGTTGTTTGAGTTTGTGCACTAATTTTTGGCCTTTTATTTCGTGATACTATTCCAGTTTGAGTTTGTGCTGATTTTCTTCGTTTAGTTGCTCTTTCACACGATTTAAATGGACTTGGAGCTTTTTTTGTTCTCTTATCTGTTATTTGTGTATCTGTTTGTATTTCTTTATCTTTTGATGTTCCTTTTCCAGATAGTTCGATCAGAGCAACAGCTGGTAAAAAGTGTACAGAAACAGCAATACCTGTGGGAATTGGCTGTACAGAGTTTCCAGGCGTTTTTTCCTTAGTAGCATCTGTTGTGGAGTGTTTCCTGAAAACAAAATTACAAATAATATTAGTAGTAGTAGTATCTGTTATGAAAATATAACAGTAAGTAACATTATGAGGTTCTACTTAATAAATAAGTTGGGTCTGCTCATCTTATTTAACATTTTCCAATACTTTAAAAAAAAAAACATTTTCCAATACTGTTATTTTAACACAGTTCCAATAATGGATCATATTATAATGATATTGTGAAAAGAAAAATTAATGTCTGAACCAGGAATCGAACCGTGGACCTCTAGTTCTCCAGACTAGTGTGCAGCCCACTACACCATACACAGAGACTTGGCACAAACATTAACAATTCTTTCCACATATACAAATCTATAATTCTTGTTTTTACCTCATATTTTGTTGTTTCTTGTAAGACATGCTTTGAAACATATCTTACAAGAAACAACGAAATATGAGGTAAGATGAAGCAGACCCAACTTATTTATTAGTGGTATCTATTTATTTATCCTAGTGGACTTAAGACTCAACCAGAACACACAAAAAAAAAAATCCTCGAGACTTGTTCCAGGATAATGGCAGGTCAAGGGATAAGAATGAGATGAAGCCCTTATTACTGATGGTAGAAGGATGTCAGCTGACCAGGCCTGTTGCATTATCATAGGAACTAATGAACTGTATAACATGAATTGGAGGAGTGGTGGAATGAAATGTTTGGCAGGTGAAAAACTTCTCCGGTTCCAATTTATCCACAACAAACTCCATATGAAATGACCAAGATACAAATTTGGAACAAAGAGATAGAGGGCAAGTGACTAATTACTAGGCATCACATTTTTGTTCCGATACAAGTTAGGAAAGTTATCTATTAGTATAGCCTGGAAGTTTCAGGGTTCAAACTGTGTTCCTGAATTTTATGTTAGGAAGCTACCAAAAGTGTAGTTCAGTACATAATAATGTTAGATAACTTGGTTAGAATCAAATGAATCGTAAATTCTTCTTACCTCATACATCTATTTTTTTAACACAGAACTGCAGTATCGGAAAAAACATCTTTTCCATCTTCAGCTGTTTTCACGACTGTCAATTTTTTTCTTTTGCCGGTAATTTTCTAGACTGCCAGACACCAGTCTAGAAAATTACCGGCAAAAGAAAAAATTGACAGTCGTGAAAACAGCTGAAGATGGAAAAGATGTTTTTTCCGATACTGCAGTTCTGTGTTAAAAAAATAGATGTATGAGGTAAAAGAAGAATTCACAATTCATTTGATTCTTATTAAGAAAATCTCATAATGTAAAAATTCCCAAATTTATTATATTAGCATAGGGTATCCATAATATTTTCAATGTAAAAGGGGACATGTACAAAAAATTAAAGGAAAAACCTGGACATTTTAAAAAAGGTGGGACATTAACAAAATATAAAAAAAACAGTTATTTTCTTTTTATCACGACACTGTTACCAATACAAATTCGTAAGAATCAACCATTCACAAATAAAAAAACCACTAAAGTCTTTGTTTAATACACTTAAAAATATTTATCGCTGCAAGGGGTATAAAATCCACTAACTAAATCTCTTCATCCAAGTTAAAATTGTATTTCTCCACCGCCAAAGTGGCAGAATCAGCAGGAAATGAGAGGTAGGAAATATTTATAATTACATAGTAAAGAACAACCAAGGACCCAGCAAGATAAATTTGTTAGCAAAATCAGACGCAGAAAAACATTACAAAGCTTTACTGTCAGAAACTAGAAATGAGTTTATGGAAACAACAGAAAATCCATCCATAGAAATGAACGCCCTGGAATTTGATACAATAGATATAGAATTAGAAATTCAAACCCTAAAGAATAAAAAGGCACCAGGGCCGGGAAACATACCAAATGAGTTAATTAAATATGGCCCAAAAAATTTAATAGGTAGATTGAGGGACTTGTATAATAAGTGCATTGCAATACAGAAGATTCCTGATGAATGGAAAATAAGCTACATAGTACCAATATACAAGAAGGGCGATAGAAGAGACGCAAAAAACTACAGAGGACTAAGTATAAATAACACAGTATATAGAATATTTACGAAGTTATTAAAAACAAAGTTACAAAAAAGATGTTAAAGACAAATTAGGAGAAGATCAAAATGGATTCAGACCAGGAAGGTCATGTGTTGACAATATATTTGCAATACAACAGTTAATTGAAAAAACGGACTGCAGTTGGAGAAGAAACCCATTTGACAATGATAGATTTAGAGAGAAAGCTTATGACTCAATTCCGAGGAACAAATTATGGGAAGTATTGGAGAAATACAATATTGACAGAAACCTAATAGAAATTATTAAACAAACCTATAAAGATAACTCCGCTTATGTTAAAATGGGAAATATAATGTCTAATCCTATAAACACCTCAAAAGGGATTGAAACAAGGGTGCAGTCTATCACCAATTTTATTTAATATTTATGTAGAATTTATATTAACGAAATGGAAACAAAGCTGCAAAGGTATGGGGATCCCAATAGGTAATAGATTTTTGCTGACATTACAATTTGCCGATGATCAACTGGTTTTAGCGCAAGACAATTTTGATATGAAATTCATGATAAAAAGGTTGAAAAGCACATATGAATCATGGGGTCTCACAGTAAATTTACAAAAAACAGAATATCTGGCAATAAATAGCAATGAAAGAGAAAACTTAGTATTGGAAGATGGAATCCAAATAAAGCAAGTGAAACAAACTAAATATTTGGGAATGATTATGGATAACATCGAAGGTATAGGCAAAGAGAACATAAAACATAGAATTGAATTGAGTAGCAAAATAATATCATCATTAAATTCCATATGGTGGGATAAGCGTATTTGGAAAGACACAAAAAATATATTGGTTAAAACATTGGTGGAATCTGTTGCAATGTACGGAAGTGAGGTATGGACAATCAATAAGTACTACAAGAATAGACTAATAGCTCTAGAAATGGATTATTTACGAAGAAGTGCCAGAAAGTCTAAATTAGAACGTGTCACAAATAAGGAAATTAGAAACAAAATGGAAGCAGAAGAAAGCATAATTGAAAGAATTGAGGAAAAGGAATTAAAGTGGTTAGGACATGTTTTAAGAATGGAAGATGAGCGATGGCCGAAGCAACTATATGAATGGCATCCTAACAGAAAGAAGAAAAGAGGAAGACCAAGGTTAACATGGAAGGAAAACATGAAGACAGTAATGCAAGCTAGAGGGCTAAGCATCGAAGATGCCCAAGACCGTAGGCTTTGGAGGTTTGGCACGGGAAGATGGCAGCAGCTGTAAAAACCCGAAGATAGATAGATAGATAGACATAGTAAAGAACAAAATGAAAGTCACCATTCATAAATACATTGACAAAGATTATTACATTATTATATATTACAGGGATTATTATATTTCTTTGATCTATGGACAAAGCATCATCCCAAAAGTCGGACATTGGAGCATCCCCAAGAAAACGTTCGGGACAGTGGGACATTTTCCCAAAAAACAGGACTGTCCTGGGAAAAACGGGACGAATGGACACCCTATATTAGGATAACTTGGTGTTTTACATAAACAACATTGACATGGAGCATATTTATTTACTAAGATTATGGCTCGTCTGTGCATATCTATTTGCAGTTTTAACTAAACTTGTGTACAATCTATTTTTTTAAATTTTTCATGACAAACTCAATCACACATTTTGTGCTCTAAGACTGTATAATTGTAAAAATAATATGTTGATAATATCAACTTACTTTCCATACGATCTGTACTTCTCATCAAAAGTATGTGACAGTCTCTTTGCGTGGGTAATTAATGCCTCATAAGAATCATACGAGTACTGACATGAACAAATAAACTTCACTCCACATACACGTAAATGATGCTTCCTAGCTGCTTCAGTCGAAAAGCCTTTTGAACATTTTTCACACTGGAAAGATTTCTCTGCATGTACTTTCAAATAGTGCTGAAAAAAGTGAAAAGAAAATAATAATAAAATTACATCACCCATTTTCTTCACCTTCATCTAGTTTCGTTGCCTCCATTCCAGATATTGAATTATAACCTATCTTATTTTTTTACTTTAAAATCATTAGGAAATAACATTATAAGGTTTAATTTGATAATTGAGTTTGTATTTTTTTTAACATTCTTACCTCATGTGATTGTTTAGTTGGACATATGTTTCAAAGCTGTTGCCCCATCTTCAGCATTACACAAACTGATTTTTTTCTTTTCTTCAAGTTGTCGGCCCTGGATCTGTGTTCCAATGAATTTGGTAATGAAAATTCAATATCAGTTTAGCACCAAAGAATGATTATAGCCTAAAAAACTTATGAAAACCAACAAAAATGAAAAAAATTGAAGATAATAAAAAATCAGGAATATATCAAATAAAATGTGCAGATTGTGATAAAGTATAGCCTACATAGGGAAAACAAAGAGAAATTTAAACATTAGAACTAATGTAAAAAAAAAGGAGAAGTAGAAAAATCTGCAATAGCAGCTCACGTTTGGACAGAAAAACACAAAATGGATCTAAATACAAAATTATTAAAACAGAAAATACCAATGAACTCACAATATGGGAAAAAATCTATATACAGAAGAACAAGGAGAAAATTATGAACTTTGAAATTCCCGGAGAAAGGAGCTTCATTACCAAATTCTTTGGAACACAGATCCAGGGCCGACAACTTGAAGAAAAGAAAAAAAATCTGTTTGTGCAATGCTGAAGATGGGGCAACAGCCTTGAAACATATGTCCAACTAAACAATCATATGAGATATGAATGTTAAAAAAACACAAACTCAATTACCATCTTATTCTTCTTTATTATGTAAAGGTAAGCTCTGCAGCTCCTATTATGCTACATCTGTCATTCTTCTAACAGTGCCTGTAGGCCCCTATACAGTGCCTCTTTATTATTAATATTGATATTATCATTGTTTAGGTTATGGTAAAATCAAATATTTCCTACCTCTCCTCATACAAATCTTCTAAGTAGATCACGATTTCGAGACCATAACGGTCTCATCTTCAGTACTATTTTGGCAACTGATGTTATGTTGATCGGAAGAAACTCTGGCTCAACTGCACTTCTACTAGCACTTGATTTTTCACTTATATTGTTGTAAACTATAGCTCTTCTTCTGTATTTACTAACATTATTTAATATTTTAAACTTTTTCAAACAATTTTTGTAACATTATTAGACAATCTTGAAGTATTTATTTAAATATGCAAATCATAATATTGACAATATTGTGATGCTAACTGCTATTTCTACACAGAGTACATTACTTAGTCTATGATTTTTCTATCACTGTTTTGGGTTATCGCTTGTTGGATCAACGTTAGAGAGTGATAAGTAAGTGTACACCCATTTTAAATAAACATTTGGTAATTTTAATATTATTAATAAATTTTTTAACATAGATTTGGGGATTTATTGCAAATATTGGTCATTTAAATTTCATAGCAACGGATAGTAATCGTGGATGATAATCGATATGTGGTTCGAATGTGGGTTATCGCTGGCTCTATAAACTCTGGCACATGCGCACTGTTGTTCTATAGGACTTTGAAAATATTTCATGCTAGTTTAAGTGCAGTTTTTCCAAAACTCTTCTTCCCTCTGTTGGTGGACCGATGAACCTCTGGATCAGGTCAGAATTTGCGGGAATTTTGAAGTTCATAAGTTTTCCTTTGTTTTTCTGAATATGGATTTTTTCCCAAACCTGAGTTCTTTTTGTTTATCTATTTGTTTAATTAGACTGGCTTTTGATTCGATTAAATGTTTTTCGGACCAAGCATGAGCAGCTACTGCTGACTTTTCCACTTCTTCATTTTTGACATTTCTAAGATGTTCTTTCACCCTTGTTTTCAAATTTCTTTTTGTTTTTCTAATATAAATTTTGTCACAATCCCTGCATTTGATCTGATAAATTTCCTGATTTGTTTTCTTCTTCAATTCTTTCATTTTATTGGTTTTAATTATCCTGTTAAGGCGGAATTCGTTCTTCGGTGCCAATCTTATATTAAACTTTTTGAAACTTATGGTGTTTCAATGGATGGTAAGTGAATTTCCTGAATTTTTTAAACATTTGATTTTACCATAAATTAAACCTCATAGTGATTAATCCATGTAAAAGTTAAATATTGTTTAGGTTATTTATATCTCAACATTAATAAAATTCCATTAAGGTATTAGTTACAAAATTAAAATTTTAATACAAAATTTTAAAATTGTTAGCTAATAGGTCTGTCTCCTAAACTTTGAAAATGATTGATTCTCTGAAGGCCTTTTGGGACTAGTCCCATCAAAGTATTACATTCACAATCAGCAGATAAAGACCTATTTCCTGCTCTTCTGCTGATGATGGGACTAATCCCAAAAGACTTTCAGAGAATTAATAATATTCAAAGTTGAGGAGATGGACCTATTAGATAACAATTTTATAATTTTAATTTTATTTATATCTCACTTCTGATTTTTTGTTGTTGATAGTTTTGTCTGTGCGGCCATGAACCTACGGGTTCGATAGTGCCAGTGAGTAAGTAAGTAAGATAGTTTTGATACTTTTGTCTGCCTAAAAACAACATATATATCTACTTTATTTTAAAACCTCAGTAAGTACCAATAATCTCATGCTAAAATCCTAAAATTTTAAAAGCATTTCTTCTGTCATCCATTCGAGCATTGGACTACTACATCATTAACATGGCTGCATTACCTTAGATTAACTTCAGTACATTAAAAAAGTTAAGTTTGAGATCCTATATCCTTTTGGAATTCAAGGCGACACCAATAGCAACTAAACAGTGGATATAAACCAACATTCCTTTAAATTCTTAATCCTTTTTTTCAACTATAGCTATATAAACCATATTTGTATCACATTTTTCAGCTTATTACTAACTCCACTTCTAATTATATATTTTACTACTGTACAAATCAGAAGGTTGAAGGTTTGATTCCAAGTAGGGTCAGAATTTTTAAATTGCCCCAAATCATCACCATGGTCCTAGGGTCAACTCATCTCTAATGGAAATGAGTACCAGATGGTTAATAAATTACATTAAGAAGTAATATTATGAAGTTGTTCTTAATAAATAAGGTGCATCTGGTTTCATCTTCCTCATAACTTATTGTGTTCTATTTGAATATGTTTTGATATGCTATGCATATCATCAGCTTGTCCAAACTCCTTTTCATCATCATTATCCGGTATCATGGCAGCTGCTGCCGTCTTCCGGAAACCAAATGCCATTCCTCTCTGTCCATCCATTGATCTTCCTCCAATCCTCTGATATTCATAGCCGCTTGTACCCCTTCTATCCAAGTTTTCTTCGGTCTTCCTCCTTTCCATTGGGATTCATTCCATAACAATTTTAGGCAATCTTTGCTCTGGCATTCTTTTGACCCCTGTAATCTTTTCTTTTCTATAATGTCTATGATGTCCGGCTCCTCTTTTACACCCGTAATTTCCCTTATTTCTTTATTTTGTATTCTATCCATTCTAGGTTTTCCAGCTGATCATCTTAAAACATCCATTTCTGCACTTAAAATTCTTTTCATTTCCCTGGTAGGAATTTGCCAGACTTCAGCACCATATGTTAAAATGCTCTGAATTATGGTTTGATATATTTGTAATTTTCTATTTTTTGTAATATTTTGCTCCACCAGAGTTTAAAGCATTTATTGCTTGTTTTGTTTGTGCGATTCTATTTTTAATTTCCACTGTGTTATCGCCTGAATGGTCTAATTTTGTTCCTAAATAAGTGCATTCAATGCTAGGTTTTAGTTCTTCTCCATTGTTGAAATTTATATTTTCCAGACTCCTTTTAATGAAAAAAATTAAAAAATTCCTTTCCAAATTTTCCTAAATGTTTATAAAAGTTTGGTGTGCAAAAGGTAAATTTCAACAGATGATCGTTCTGGAGGAAACATGGCTATCACACAAGGCTGCCAATTGTCTACAAAAGTGGGAGCTTCAACCTTCTACTACTCCAAGGACCTCCTAAGATCATACTTTATTCAGACCAAAAAAACTGTGAACTGTGAGTGTGTGTATATATATATATTACTTACTTACTAACTGGCACTATCGAACCCCTAGGTTCATGGCCGTGCAGACATAAGCTCTCCATACATCCCTATCCTGAGCTAAAGCTTTCCAATCATTCCCTGTATAATCTACTTCCCTCAAATCATAGTTAATGTTATTCTCCCACCTCATTCTTGGTCTACCAACTGGGCGCTTTCCCTCTGGCTCTCCCACAAGAAGCTTCCATGCAAGTCCTTCATTCCTCATACGTGCAACATGTCCTGCCCATCGCAGTCTACGAGACTTAACTGTCCTTATTATATCTGGCTTCCCAAAAAGACCATGTAGTTCATTATATATATAATACATACATTCCTCAGGTTGCTTTAACATTCTATAATAGTAACTTGTCTTATTTATATTAGGTATTCACACTATGAGGTATATTCATTTAGGTAAAATTTTATCACTCAGCTCATATTTTTCTTCTTTTTTAATTTAAACTAGTTTCGGAACTTTACACTTCAGTTCCATCATCAATATCCCCATGACTGTTGTTCTGTTGTCTTGAAGAGCCGTCTTTCGCTGTTGGCAGACTAAGAAACCTTGAAATCAGGTCATTCTCCCCAGGAATTTCAAAGTTCATCAATTTCTCCTTTTCGCTCCATTGAATGTAGATCTTTTCCCAAACAGTGAGTTCTTTTGGTTTTTCTATTTTTTTGGGAAAAGATCTACATTCAAAGGAATGAAAAGGAGAAATTGATGAACTTTGAAATTCCTGAAAAAATTATCTGATTTCGAGGTTTTTCAGTCTGCCAACAGAGGGAGTGAAAGACGGCTCTTCACAATGACAGAACAATGTAGTGAGGATATTGATGATGGAACTGAAGTGTAAAGTTCCAAAACAAGTTTAAATTAAAAAAGAAGAAAAATATGAAGTGAGTGATAAAATTTTATCTAAATATAAAAAAAGTAACTTGTCTATTTGTTGCTGTTTTCCAATTATGATATCAAGCTAGCTGCAATAAAATTCCCATTAGTTTAAAATGAGTTATTCTTAAACCTGAAAACAATACCAATGCCTAAATTTATTTTTCATGACCACATAACCATAAAATCAATGTTAATCAGTCATTACTATGTGATTCTTATATTTATAGAATACCATATAGTTATATGGTTGTTTAATAAGAATAAGAAATCTATGTTTTTCAAACTATATTAGTACATATCTACTCCAAGCGTGACAGGCCTAGAAGGCCTTGGCCTACCAGCCAAGTGTTGACCTCACATCCACATGTGTTAATCACAGAGGTAGATGATCATCTAGCCAGTATAGGGGTGACATGTGGTCAGCATGTTGGGTCTCCAGCCATTATAGCTGGTCTTCTCAACCTGCAGTCGCTACTTCTTGTAGCTACCCAAATGTCTCAAGGTGCTGGGTGGGCACCGGACCCATACTGGCCGAAATTCCATGAGAAAATTTCTTTCCCCAAGGAGACTCGAACCAACACAAGTCCCGTAGCTCTGCGCCAAGTTTCTTGCCATAATCACTCAGCTACTACGCAGGACACATTTATATCTATGAAATATAATTCCCAACAATTACCTCATAATGCTCAGATATAAATATAATATTTACCTGTTTTAAATATTTCAGTTGCTTAAAGAATTGATTGGACTTGATATTATACAAGCATTTCTCAACTGGACAGTGATATTGACAAATTTTTTCTTTATCTTTATTGGATATATTTTCTTTCTTGTGATGTCTCAATAAATGCATATCCAAATTTGCTGAATTCAAAAATATCTTGCCACATCCTTCCTCAGGGCAGTGGATATTAGTTTTTATTCCAGATAACTCAGATGGTTGTGGACAAATCTTAGTAACACCCATACTGAAATGCATAAGACAATTAGAAATTCTTTCTTGACCTATAAAAAAATCCATAGAGCAAAGTTTACTTACAAATAATAATACCCATACTGAAATGTACAAAACACATTATGGTAATTATGAAGAAATTATGTATAAAAATATAAGAATCTGTTCGGTTCATTTGAACTACCGAGTGAACATTGTTTAACAAAAAACTATTGTCACTAAATGATTTTAATTATTATCAATTTGAGCTTTGCTTTAACATAAAAATCTAACAAAAGTAATTAACCCTAACCTTGTGTATATATATATATATATATATATATATATTTCAGTTGATTAGGTTTGAAGATTTCTTGGTTTTAAACTAAAAAAATCCAATACAATATCTAAAATTATTTTTGTCTCATATAGATACAATTATGCTTTATAAATTAGTATTTTAATGAGTAGGCCTACTTAAATTGCATATAAAATTATTTTAAATTCCACTGCATCTAACATTCTTATTAATTTTTATTGAAAAAACAGATAACTTACTTACTTACTCACTGGCACTATCAAACCCATAGGTTCATGGCCACGCGGACATAAGCTCTCCATACATCTCTATCCTGAGCTAATGTTTTCCAATCATTGCCTGTATAATCTACTTCCCTCAAATCATAGTTAATGTTATTCTCCCACCTCATTCTTGGTCTGATAACAGCTCAACCATCTTTATAAATATGATACTTTTCTAGTGAACTTAGGCTGTTGAGGCATTCGGTGTTTTGCTGGCCAGTAGAAATGAGCTTCAGCAAACTGCTGGCTTTCCTATTCTTGAGAGTGGTCTAGAGCTGAACGGTCTTTGAAATGGTCTGCACCCATGATTTTGTGTCCATAAAATGGGCACTCCGGGGTTGACAGGACTTTTATTCTATAGAAGTATGAAGCAAGGTAGTAGTGATCTGTTTTCATTTGGGAAGACAGCTACGTAAACTGCTTGGGAAAAATTTGGATTGATGGAGCCTTGAGTAACAAGGCTTTCCCATTTATTTTCAAACTGCCAGTTCCTAGTCTTAGAATGAAATTGTAGTTTTGAATGTTGCAGTGAAGGAGGACAGGTTGGTTGAGGGAGAGCTGGGCTATTCTATCCCAAAAGTCTAATGGTGGGTGGACCCCTGACGATAGAATCCCCGAGAGCTGTTCCCAGTTTTGCTAATTTGTCTGCACTTCATTGCTATTGATGTTAACGTTTCCATGGATCCATTGGAATTTCACAAATAATACATGGATGAAATGTAAATGTATGACTCAAGTTTAGAATACCTTTACCTATGATTTTCCATACATTTGGAATGACCAACATTTGAAAATGTATTTTATGAAATGGATGTTCACTCACTTAATTTTGTTAGGTTCTGATGGGACAAGTTAGTGTACATCAGATTAGTTTACACTTCATTTAATACTATGCATGTAATTTATTTGGTTAGGTTAGAAAGGGGGAAGTTGGTGTACATCAATTTCTTATAAACGTTTGGGAATTTATTGCGAAGGTTGGTCATACCGATTTTATACATGTCCGCCATTTAGTAGGTTTCTTTAAGCATTCGCGCATGCACACACTGATTCTGTAGGACGATAATTCTTGGTAGATACAAACTAAACTTTCCTAATGTATTCTGTGTATAATATCTGAACCCAAGATAAAAAAAAAAAAATGCGAGTGACATCACGGTCACATCGCAAATAAAATAGAGTTCTCGTTCCCTTTTTCTTAATGATTCCTGCATCATACCTTCGTAAATACTTACTTATTATTACTTAACCTAAAAAAACTTAGTAATAGAAAAATACATAATTGGGCATTACTTAACCTAAAAAAACTTCGTAATAGAAAACTGGGTATTTTACGATAACTTTACTTAAACTAGGCCAATACTTGGTGTTAATGTGCATAACTCTGCAAATTATGTTATTAATTGCGATTTTCGACTTACATTCTCAAAATGCGTCAAAATTCTATTTCAATGTACTACCATTACGAATATTGTAAAAAAAAAAGGACGATCGATATAGCAGGAGCCGTAAGAGAGTTCACTGTGGTCATAGAGTAATTTCATCAGTGAACTTTCATGGCAAGATGGTGAATGATATTTCAGAAACACAGAAATGAAATTTTACAAATCACCATAACATCCGCCATATTGAAACTATTTAATTAATAATCCTTCCATGCTCCTGTATTTGATCCACGGCGGGTGTCATTTCCCTCGTAACCATTTTGTCTAATGATGAATTTTCTACCCCTCACTTGGCCAAACACTTGATGGGAGAACAAGATTATCAACCCCGCATGTATTTCTGTACGTACGATAACTTAATTTTTATTATGATACTTCCACAGGGTTATTTGTGGGTACTTCTTTGAATAATTTATTGTTGGTTTAATACATATTCATTTTATATTTAGTAATTTAGTTTATCTTTATCCTTGTTTATTCATCATTATTGAAGGGGTAGTGGAAAAATTTAATATATTAAAAAAACACTTTGCTGAATGACTATTTGTTTAGGATCTCAATTGATATTAAATATTTACGTATTTACGTACTCTTATTACAGTTTAAAGAAAAAATTTATATAAACCATAGAGAACGCCTCAGGTTTCAATATGGCGTATAATACCTTAGAGAATGACAAATTTCTCAAAATAACGGAACGTCGTATTTTCTATTTTGATATACTCTATGGATTATCAGTGATACCAATGTTGCATATTTCTAAAATAGATATCTCACGTCATTAAAATTACCGCCATAAGTGTTGGTCCCGTTCTGCGATAATCCTCCAAAAATCCCGGTGGGCTAATTATTACCGGCAAGCTAGCCACTTATTCCGAGATCGAGGAGATGTATTTTTCATTCATTTTTTTTTTCATTTTGAGAATTTTCCTCATCATTGAGGGTTTCCTCCAACCAATCTTAATAATTAACATGAGTTTAAAAAAAATACATAAATGACTTCAGATTTATAGACTATCAGTTTGTAATTCACACATTTCCCTTAATTACAGTTCTCCATCGTTCTCTGTCGATGTATTTTTAAGAATATATGTAAATAGTGAGTATGACTTCCTTCAGAAGGGATGTAAAAATCCTAAGGCCGTGGGTCGTAGCTTTTCAGCACGTAAAAGAACGTCATGCCAGAAATAAGAGCTATGTGACAAAATCGATTGGCCATTTTATGCCCAGATTGAATGCGAGTGTACCAGAACATGATTCGCAGATTCAATGTGTGCAACGAACTTTGTGGTCGCCACATCAACTGTCGTTGCAGTGGATAAGTAGGCCTACTAACCATAATGTCGAGTTCAGTAGATACGCTTGGTTAGTTTGTGTATAAACAATTATTCGTATAGTGACAACGTGACATTTATTAATTTTCCTCTTGACTTTGGACATTGTCGCGAAATCAGTGAATGTTGGGTTGTGTAAATATAATTAATTGAGTCATACATTATTAATTTACTATCGATTTATCCCGGCAGACGCAGGGGATTTAAACTCTTAATTAACTGTTCTTATTATATCTGGCTTCCTATAAAGACCATGACTGTAGTTCACTGTTATGTGAATGGAGAAGGCTACATAACAGTCAACTACATGGTCTTTATAGGAAGCCAGATATAATAAGAATAGTTAAGTTTCGTAGACTGCGAGGACAGGACATGCGGCACAAATGGGGAATGAAAGGTGTGCAAGGAAGCTTCTTGTAGGAAACCCAGAGGGAAAACGCCCAGTTGGTAGACTAAGAATGAGGTGGGAGAATAGCATTAACTATGATTTGAGAGAAGTAGATTATACAGGGGATGATTGGAAAACATTAGCTCAGGATAGGGATATATGGATAGCTTATGTCAGCGCGGCCATGAACCTACGGGTTCGATAGTGCCAGTGAGTTAGTTTAATTCTAATTTGTTGCGTCTGCAGCACGAAAATTGACAACGATTCACCTTTACAAACCCTATAAGTCTGTATATAATGTCTAGGAAAAGTGCAAAACAAATATTTTATTTCGTTTATCTAAAACTGGTATAACAATGTAAATACTTCTTGCGGTGCCCAATGTTATACAGAGTGAAAATTATTTAAACCGACAAACTCTGGGAGGTTGTAGGGGGCACCAAAACAAATATTTTTCCCTAATGCCATTTTTTCCTATGAGGATTATTTAAACCCGTAGAGGGCGTATTACGCTCTTCAGTTGTCATGACTGCAACTGCTGTTGATGGTAGGAATTGTTTTGTCAACCAGTGTAGTAGTGAATTGTATCTGTTTACTAATGGAGCGATACACCTGGAGTGAGTACACTGATATGTGTGGGCCGGTGTTGTTGGGGACTGTTTAATTGGGACATATCTTCTACCTAGGCCATTAAATGGCAGGCACTATTACATTTTTTTCGCCAGAGCATTGCCAGAATTGCTGGAAGACGTCCCGCTCCCTACAAGACAACGCATGTGGTTCCAACATGACGGGGCGCCGGCACATTTCAGTCGTCGTGTGCGTCGATTCTTGAACCAACGGTTTTCAGAAAAGTTGAATGGCAGAGGTGGTCCTGTACCATGGCCTGCTCGATCCCCAGATATGACCCCTTTGGATTTTTTTGTGTGGGGAGAGATGCGCAACCTTGTTTACACAACTCCTGTTGCATCAGAAAATGATCTGGTTGCCTGGATAGTAGGAGCAGCAGAAGCAATTAACGATACTCCGGGAGTTTTGCCCGTGTTAGACAGAATATGATCCGCCGGTGTAACATTTGTTTACATGTCAATGGAGGCATTTTTGAACCTCTACTCTAATTTAAGTAATTGCGTTGTGTTAATGTGTTGTCTCTTGGTAATAAAAAATGCAAAAGTGTTTGTTGGTTTAATTAATTTGCCGCCAGAAAAATCTTCCTCTGCCGGTTTAAATAATCCTCATAGGAAAAAATGGCATTAGGGAAAAATATTTGTTTTGGTGTCCCCTACAACCTCCCAGAGTTTGTCGGTTTAAATAATTTTCACTCTGTATATCTATTTAGATATATACTTTTCCAATAGTTTACCGTCATTTTGTACAATTCCTAAGAATTTTATGTAGGCTACTGCTTGAATTTGTACTTTTCCGGTAACATATGAATTTGTGTATAATTAGGCGTTTTATGTGCAACATGCTCTAACTAAAAAGTGATACAACATTTAAATGAGTTAGTTTTAGTTTTTTTTATTATTAAAAATTAATAAATTATTGCTGCATTTGTTTACTCCACTTTTTAGGTAGAAATATTTTAAGAAAACAATTTTTACTGTTGTTCACTGTATTAATTGACTTTTATTCCCATTTTCACTGTAAATATGGAGTCACGGCCCATTCAATGACGAATTTTCGTTGTTTTTTTTTGTTTTTTTTTTTAACGGCCTTAGTTGATATTGTAGTTTCTACAATGTAGAGTATGAATGATCGAAAGTTTGTTAGATGATGTGATTTTGATACCGGTCACTAAGGCCAGGATGATAAGAATTTTAACTAAGTAACTCATTGATACTATCGAACCCGCAGGTTCATGGCCTCGTGGACGTAAACTCTCCATACATTCCTATCCTGAGCTAATGTTTTCCAATCACATCCTGTATAATTTACCTCCATCAAATCTTGATGAATGTTATTTTCCCACCTTAATTAAATATTTTAAGTAGTTCAAATTAGGCTATTTAAGGCGGCTCTGTGGCGCAACCGGTTAGACGTTCGCCTCTCGCTGCTGGGGTCCCGAGATCGATTCCTGTTTACTCCATGTGGGTGGACGAAACGGAGTTTGGGCAGGTTTTTCTCGGGGTTTCTCCCGTTTTTTTCCCCTGCCAAAAATGTTCATGTCCGCCATTTCCGTTCTCCTTACTCGTCTCACCCATTTCGTTTCTTTCATTCATCTCTTTCATCTGGCCCCTGATGTCGGTGCGTCAGGAGTGGTCGGCCGGCACCCTTGTCGTTCACAGACCTCAATAAATATAGGGGCTTCATCTCATCTCATTCCTCGATTGGACACGAGTTGAGGATATTTATTTATTTTAAATTATTTAAAAATAAAAATTACCGTAAAAACCACCATAATTCCCTTATTTCGTTGTAGCCTATTTCGTAACATGTACAGCTGAAAAAATAAATGCATTTAATCTCTGACATATCAGCTTTAAAATATTTTGTAATGGGGCACTGGAGACCACGTGTTACTGTATATACAAAAAACATTTAGCCAACATCCTTGTACATTAACTGAGTTTGTTCGTTATTATTCTGGATAAAGAGAGTCCATGAAAAAGCAAGGACATTTGAACGTATCTATATATTAAAATATGTATGTACTCCTTAGATCCATCATGGAGACAAGGATGTTCCTATAGCGGGCGTTTCTTGACCAAGCTAATTTAATTACACTTATTTACCTACATATGTCAGTGAATAAATGTGGCCAGCAAAACATCTAGTAATACTACGGTATTACTTGGATGGAAAAGACGGTTAAATTTTGCTCAGAGGCACTAATTTAGGCTTGAGATTCTTTTACGAATCTTGAGACTTAAGATACCTCCCGAAGGATTTCTCCCTTGAGTTTTTCCATCCTAAAAATCCATCGACCTCGAACGGTTTGAACCCGCGACCTTCTGAACTAGAGGTAAGGAACATAACCATAGATTATTGCGGCCAACGAATATACATATAGCCAGTAACAAGATATTAAATTGAACTAGTTTCAATTTTTAATTCAAACCGAACAAAAAATCCATTTTACTTTACCATGAAGCTTTTATACCAATCTGGTTTGAAATTGTATTAAGCTTGAGTAAAATAACCTGAACGCTGCAGAAAAATTAAATTTCTCTTCCAACATACAAGATTAAAATGGACAGACTGAAATGGACATAAAATTAAAAATGTCTAAATTCCATTACTCATTGTACTGATATTGTGAATTAATTATTCAATTTTTATTAAAATCATAGTTTGTATCATGGTATAGATAAATAACAAAATTAATTATCTGAATTTAACTCGAAAAATATTTTTTACCCGACTATGGCGGAGAAGTTAAAAAAAATGAATGAACAGACTGTTCTCCGAAAATGACGTATTCATACGTAATGTTAAAATATAAAATTATGGAATATTCACCTGAAAGGTCCGTCTCCTCAACTTAATTAGTTATTTAACTGTAGCGCTTTCGGGACTTGTCCCATCATCGGCATAAAATTATGGAATATTCACCTGAAAGGTCCGTCTCCTCAACTTAATTAGTTATTTAACTGTAGCGCTTTCGGGACTTGTTCCATCATCGGCATAAAATTATGGAATATTCACCTGAAAGGTCCGTCTCCTCAACTTAATTAGTTATTTAACTGTAGCGCTTTCGGGACTTGTCTCATCATCGGCAGGATGATGGGACAAGTCCCGAAAACGCTACAGTTAAATAACTAATTAAGTTGAGGAGACCCGATGATGAGACAAGTCCCGAAAACGCTACAGTTAAATAACTAATTAAGTTGAGGAGACGGACCTTTCAGGTGAATATTCCATAATTTTGTATTTTAATTTTGAATAATACCTCAACGGAACACATCATGAATCTTATAAAAGTTGATCATACGTAATGAACACTACACTCTAATTCAACATAGGAAGAGGAAGTTACTACAGACTTTACGGGCTACGCCAGTGTTCCCCTACGTGCAGAGGGTAGATGTTGCCAAACTCGTAATAAGGGTATTTGTTTGTTTAGGGAGGGTAGGAGGGGGTAGGTTAACAGTACGTTTTCCAAATCTATGTACCATACATTTAAAAAACATAGTTTTTCTTTTACAACATGCAAACTAGTTTTATAGTAAATATGAGAGTCGACACTTTCACACAGGATAGTACAGGTCCGCATGAGCTCAGTGACAAGTGGTAACTGTTTTTTTCTTTAAAAGGGAGTGGCTTGGACGTCTACAACTTACAACTCTGTACCTGCTGTGTGCATATTTCAGTTTGATTTAAGGATTTCTCTCAAGAAAATAGGCAACCCAGTTCTCTATTCCAAACACACAGTAACTTCCTGGGTTGAATCTGACTGTAGCTATTATACTCACGTTAAAATGAAATATGTTATCAAGGGAACGTGCAATTTGTCTTGAAGCCTGGGATTATACAACATAATGTTTTGTGATTTGCAATGTATGTGTTATAGAATTGCAAATATAAAATTGCAAATCACAACTCTGTCTAACTCGTTGGCACTATCGAACCCGCAAGTTCATAACCACGCGGATATAAGCTCTCCACACATCCCTATCCTGAGATGTTTTCCAATCATCCTCTGTATAATCTACTTCCCTCAAATCATGGTTAATGTTGTTTTCTCGCCTCATTCTTGGTCTACCAACTGGGCTTTTTCACTCTGGTTTTGCTACAAGAAGTTTCCATGCCCATCTTTGAATCCCCGTTCGTGCCACATGTCCTGCCCATCGCAGTCTATGAGACTTAGCTCTTATTATATCTGGTTTTCTATAAAGTTCCTATAGCTCATTGTTATTTATGATCTTTTCCATTCGCCTGTCTGTTCGTCTCTCTTTGGTCCAAACATTTTCCTAACAACTTTATTCTCGAATATACTCATAATGTCCTTTCCTCCCTTAAAGTAAGAGTCCATGTTTCGCATCCATATATTATAACTGGTAGAATAACAGTTTATATATTTTCAGTTTGGCGTTTTTTGAAAGCAGTTGGGACGACAAGACTATAATGCGTAATAGCATGCATTTCCAGAATTGAGCCTATGTTTAATTTCTTTATGCATTGCATTCCTATTTGTGATTACTGTTCCTAGGTATTTTAATTCAGCCACTTCTTCAAAATTTCCATAATTAGTCATTAACTGTCCATTTCCATTATTATAATGCATTTCTACGTGTGATTGTGTATTTAGTTTTATTGATGTTTACTTCCAGTCCCAATTAATGTTACTCAATACAGTATGCGTGTTGGACCTTTACTTAGCTGAAATAATGATAATTTATTTTTATGTAAAATTGCACGCGGTCGAATATCATATCTATTACTTTACTTAATTTGGAAGTGAGGAGGAAAATTAAGCATAAATGGGGCATCCAAGTAAAGAATAGACACTGTGTGAAGTGAAAGTTAAATGAATTTACTGCTAGCTTTAGAATTGTTCAGAGATCAAGTAAACACATTAAGACATAATGATTAAGTAATTTCCTTGTGGCAGTCAATCAATGAAGAAGTTCGTCTGAATGTTAGTTGAAGATACTGAATATTATTTTAAGGTAAGATGAAATACACGTGAGAATTATTTTCTGAAAAAAGTATAAATTCTCTCTCTCCCTCACACACTCTCTCTCTCTCTCTCTCTCTCTCTCTCTCTCTATCTCTCTCTCTTTCTTATTCTTTCTCTCTCTTTCAGTCTCTCCTTCTCGCTTTGTCTATCGATGTCTTAATTTAATGTCTTCTTGTGTAGATACTTTTTCGTGCACTTCTCTTCCTGGGCATTATAGGAACACTGCATGTTGGGAGAGTATTTTTAACTCTTGGTCACTTAATAGGGCCTACTTTTTTTAATTATACAGGAATTTATATATAACGCTTTCAAAATGAGTGATGAGATCAGTGTTGCGACCACCTCTGAGGTAGGCCTATATAATAAGTAACAAACTAACTAAATTCAATAGCTCTATAGAGCCCGTAGGTTTATGGCCGCGCGGATATAAGCACTCCATACATTCCTATTCTGAGCTAATGTTTTCTAATCTTCCCCTGTGTAATCTACTTTCATCAAATCATGGATCATGTTATTCTCCCACCTCATTCTTGGTCTACCAACCGGGTGTTTTCCCTCTGGTTTTCTTACTAGAAGCTTCCATGCACCTCTTTCATTCCTCATTCGTACCACATGTCCTGTCCATCGCAGTCTACGGGACTTAACTGTTCTTATTATATCTGGCTTTCTGTACGTACCATGTAGCTCACTATTAAATCATTTTCTCCATTCACCTGTCTGTTCTCCCTTTTTTGGCCCAAAAAAATTCCTAAGAACTGTACCGTTAATAATACAACAACAGTTTTAATAATGTCAGGTGTTAGAGATATATTTTTACCAGTTACTTTCTACCCTCCCCCCCCCCTTCACAACCGTTGTCCTTTAAAATGATTTGCGAAATGATGTTCGATGAATATTGCATATTTAAAAAAATTAATACTGAGTGCACTTCAAGAAATTCTGGCCTAAGAATACGATTGTGGACAGTAGTGGGACAAAGTTGAAATTATATGAAAATAACTTTTCTATCGTATAACATCCGTGTTTATTTTAATAAGATTATTTTTATTTTGATGCATACTTTTCGTGCATTGAAATGTAAAGAGTCCATTCTTGCCTCTATCTTATCTATGTGTTATTTTGCGAATATTAAATTATGTAAGACATTCATTCATAATCTCATTTAGTGTTCATGGCATATTTCATTTAACCTTTTGCATACCAGGCTGAGTTCGCGTTTATCCCAAATCGGTTATTTTAACGTGTATTCCTAGTAGGCCTACATCTACAGCACGAAAATTGAAAGTTTCATATTTTGATAATAACTTTTTTGGACGATTTTATTTATTTAGCTTGTTTCCATGAATCAGAAGTTGATATTCCCACATATAAACTGGTTGCTATGCAAAGAAAAGAAAACGCAATACTGAATTGCCTGATT
Organism: Diploptera punctata; assembly: GCA_030220185.1. Lineage (NCBI taxonomy): Eukaryota > Metazoa > Arthropoda > Insecta > Blattodea > Blaberidae > Diploptera > Diploptera punctata. The sequence goes on along the minus strand of JASPKZ010009814.1, from coordinate 625,720 downwards.
GTTACGTAAACAAAAGGAAATACAAAACTGAAATGGAATATTTGCTAACGTATGCGGTAAGTTACTATTTTCATTTGTTCCTCTCTCATAGTTAGTATATATTGGTTTGTCATAACTGTAAAGTTGGATTTTTATGTAATAAAAGATAAAGATTGCAATACAGATAGTATATATTATTCAACTGTTTGTGTGTGAAACCAAGATAAAAGACAGTCAGGAGTCTTACTTCTCATTGCACTATTCAACAGTTTGAATGTGAAACCAAAACAAAAGACAGTCATAAGTCTTAACTTCTTATTATACTATGTTGCCATCTTACCTTTTAGTACATACAAATCCGGGACTCTAATAATAAGTGAAAATAATAAAATTAGTACCTGAAATATCAGTCATCTTCAACATTAAAATTCGTTAAATTTGTGTAGGTCTTTCAGAACTATTTGTTCCATCTTCACAGGTATAGTACTAATCCAGCTGCTGACGATGGAACAAGTAGTTCTGAAAGGCCTACACAATTTTAATGAATTTTAATGTTGAGGACGACTGATATCTCAGGTAATAATTGTATTATTTTAATCTATCACTTTATCTTTTACTACAATATTTATAAATACATGTAACCTACAAATAATTTCTAATCTATCAAATAACTCGTGATATTTAAAATAAAGAAATGCCATTATCCAGAGTTTTTTTTTTATAAATGTTGTCAATTTTTGTTCGAAGCTTACAATTTCATATACTTGACATCCTGGCCGTTTTTAGGTTATGGTACACTTTTGCTTTTTTTTTTAAACTAAATTTCTAAAAAAAAAAATTCTATATTAAATTTACAACTTAAAAACATTTCGAATAATTTTTTACCAGAAAAAGTGGGTGGGGTAACAATTTATAAACTCCTGGATGAAAATAAATCTGTTGTTCATATAGAACTGTTAGAGTAGGATAGAATGTTGACATTAATGTGAAGAAAACAAACTCATGTTATTTGTATGGTCTTTGTGATTTAGTACATTCATGAGCACTATCTGATAAATCATTAGTGTAAACTGTTTCTTCTTTTCTTGTGATTCCTAGAAACGTAAAGGCGATGTGTAATTAATGACAGTTTTAAACTAACAGCTTTCTCATTTCAAAACATAGTTCAGGTGTATTTTATGTCCACAAATTATGTAGAGTTTGAAAACTACATTTATTAAGAATGATATAAGAGAATAGTAAAATTAACTCACTTCATCAATAAATTACTTTACTGCAATGGATCACAAACTTAAAAAAAAAAATTAAACTTCACGCGACTAATGAAAACGTAAATACCAGGCATATAAAGTCAAAATTATTCTAATTGAGGACATAACTAACTAACTCAGTGGCACTATCGAACCCGCAGGTTCATATCCGCGCAGAAATAAGATCTCCATACATCCCTATCTTGAGCTAATGTGTTCCAATCATTCCCTGTATAATCTACTTCCCTCAAATCATAGTTAATGTTATTCTCCCACCTCATTCTTAGTCTACCAACTGGGCGTTTCTCCTCTGTGTTTTCCTATAAGAAGCTTCTGTGCACGTCTTTCATTCCCCATTCGTGCCCTCCATGGTATCTTTACCTTGTCGTGGTTGAGTGGCTTGCGTGCTTAAATGATCCCGAGAGCTATGCCGGCGGTAGCATTGCTGCCAATAGGTTTACCCATGCCGGACTGGTCGAAGGTGCTAAGCCAGAAGAAAAAAGTACCTTTGTCGAAAGAGTGACGATCTTTCACCGTAAAAAATACAACCGTCAAGAAATGCGGTTCTACTGGGGTAAAATTTTCCGGAGGTCAAATAGTCCCCCATTCGTTTTTCCGGGCGGGGACTACTTCAGGCAACCCATGCCAAAGGCTCAATTGAGGATATATCTAGAATTTAATATCTTCATGTAGGATCTTCCTGGTGAGGTTATAACTTATTCTTGAGAATGTCAGGTTTGCTATCGAAAGCATCGACGGTTTTTAACTTAAAGGTTGGCGATTGGGTTTTATTTAATAGCTTCTAACGTCAAAATCATCTAGAATTTATTCACCGAATAATGAAATAGTTGGGTGTAAGTTGATATACGAGTGTGTTGGGTTCAGGTGAGTCGCATGTGCCCGTCACACGGTAGAAGAAAACGATAATCTATTATGTATCCATTATTGAATCAAGAGGATTATTAAAATTTATAGTAAGTGTTATAAGTGTAATATATGAAAAAAAAATGAAAAGAAAGTACCTAAACAAAAATAGATTTATTGGAATTCTAACTTGCAGTATAAAATATTGGACCCTTTATCTCAATGGAGGACTTCGTGATTCACCGAACCCCCCCCCCCACCTTTCAAGGTCCGTAGATAGAGAAAGGCTGCCTAAGGCAATTAAAATCATAAATTAGTCCTTTTAATTTTACCCAAATTTCTTGTTTCAAAAATTGTTTTAAGGAAATTATTAGCCTATGACGCAGTATAATGGCAAAAAAAATTCTAGCATTAATTTTTATGATTAATTACCTATTTTCTTCTATTTCATTTAGTGTTTTCTTGGTTTGTTTATGTTGATGATAATGATAATAATAATAGTAATAATAATAATAATAATATAATAATAATAATAATAATAATAATAATAATTCAGACTCAGAAGTAAAAAGGAAATAAAAATATATATAGACATTCATTGTGATATTAGAAAACGAAGGTTAAAATTTTATGGTCATATTAAACGAATGAACTCAAATAGGTACAAAACAGATAATGGAATTCTACGAAAACAGAAGTAAAGCTCCAGTGGATACTATGAAGTGGATTGATGAAGTCAAAAAGGACTTAAAATTGGCAGGAATCACTAATGAAGATATCCCAAACAGAGATATATTTAGAATTAAGGTGAATAAGTGGCAAGTTGACCAAGAGGACAAACCGAAGAAAAAAAACTGGAACAACCTGGACAGATGATAGAAAACAAGCTCATAGCAAAAGAATGAACGAAATTTTGGCTGAAAGGAAACGCCTCTAAGTACTCGTACTTTGCGTAGTCCTACATGGGCTCATCCGCAATAAAAAAAATAAAATAAATAATGAATCAAAGAAGACCGAATACCAAAACTGATTATTAACTACATCCCAAAAGGTTGAACAAATGTTGGAAGATCGAAGACAAGATTGGCCTAACAATGTTAATAGAATGAGATCGTAATAAGCCTTATGAGTTATGAGGCTTAATCCATGAAGCTGATTATAATGATGATGATGATGATGATGATGATAATAATAATAATAATAATAATAACAATAATAATAATAATACAGTAGTAGCAGTAGCTATGCATTGCAGAGACTCTTGATGTCCCAACTCCTTTCAAAAAACGTTGAAAATATATAAAACTATTATTCTACCAGTTATATTACATGGGTGCGAAACATGGACTCTTACTTTAAGGGAGGAAAGGAGATTACAAGTATTTGAGAATAAAGTACTTAGGAAAATTTTTGGACCAAAGAGAGATGAACAGACAGGTGAATGGAGAAGACTACATAACAATGAACTACATGGTCTTTATAGGAAGCCAGATATAATAAGAACAGTTAAGTCTCGTAGACTGCGATGGGCAGGACATGTTGCACGTATGGGGAGTGAAAGACTTGCATGGAGGCTTCTTGTAGGAAGGCCAGAGGGAAAACGCCCAGTTGGTAGACCAAGAATGAGGTGGGAGAATAACATTAACTATGATTTGAGGGAAGTAGATTATACAGGGAATGATTGGAAAGTATTAGCTCAGGATAGGGATGTATGGAGAGCTTATGTCCGCGCGGCCTTGAACCTACGGGTTCGATAGTGCCAGTGGGTAAGTAAGTAAGTAAGTAGCAGTAGCTGCTGTTAATAAGCTGTATATTTTGATGATGTATTATTAGGAATCTGTTGCAATGTACTGTACGGAAGTGAGCTATGGACAATCAATAAGTACTACAAGAATAGACTAATAGCTCTAGAAATGGATTATTTACGCACAAGTGCCAGAAAGTCAAAATTAGAACATGTCAGAAATAAGGAAATTAGAAACATAATGGAAGCAGAAGAAAACATAATTGAAAGACGTGGGGAGAAGGAATTAAAGTGGTTAGGACATGTTTTAAGAATGGAAGATGAGCGATTGCCAAAGCAACTATATCAATAGCATCCGGCCAGGAAGAAGAAAAGAGGGAGACCAAAATTAACATGGAAGGAAAACATGAAGACATTAATGCAAGCAAGAGGGCTAAGCATTCAAGATCCCCAAGATCATAGGCTTTGGAAGTTTGGAACGAGAAGACAGCAGCAGCTGTAAAAACCCGAAGATAGATAGAGTATTATTAGGCGATAGCGAGAAATACTAAGGACCAACATGCACATTCTATTGAGTAACACTAATGAATTGGGGTTGGAAGTAAAAATCAATAAAATTAAAAATACGGACACATATAGAAATCCATTATATAGTAGAAATGGACATTTAATGATGAATTAGGGATTTTTTTTAAGAATTGGCTGAATTCAAATACCTAGGAACAATAATTACAAACAGGATTGAGATGCGATTAGAAATTAAACACAAGCTAAATTCTGGAAACGGTTGCTATTATGCAATACAGAGACTCCTGTCATCCCAACTTCCCTCAAACATGTTAAATTTAAAATATATAAAACTGTTATTCTCCTAATTATATGGATGCGAAACATGGCCTCTTACAGTAAGGGAGAAGAAATGTTACGGGCGTTTGAGAATAAAGTTTTTAGGAACACTTTTGGACCAAAGAAAGATCAATAGCCGGGTCAATGGATAAGACTATATATCAGTGAGCTATATGATCATTATGGGAAACCAGATGTAGGCCTAATAAGAAGAATTAATATAAAATTCTAGAATATTCACCTGAAAGGTCCGTCTCCTCAACTTAATTATCATTTAACTGTAGCGCTTTCGGGACTTGTCCCATCATCGGCAGGATTCAAAACTGGTGTTTCACTGAAGATCTGGTAGAGGGGGTTGCATGTATTTGGTTCGTTTTCGTTTATCAGGCTGTCGTTGTGAGCTGCTTTCATGATTTCCATCTCTTCGAGTACGTTTATCTTCGCTGGATTATTTTCTCTGTGCATTACTGTTAGGGTGTTTTCAATATTTAACATCAAAAAAGGAAGAACAACATAACCAACATAACTAAACTAGAAAAAGAATCTGACAACAACAAGAAAACATGGATAACACTTACATACACAGGAAAAGAAACAACAAAATTAGCCAATGCACTAAAGAAAGCCGATAAAAACGTAAAAATAGCATACAGAACCAATAACAAATTAAACAACATAATAAACAATAACATTGAAGAAAATAACATTTTCAACAGCAAAGGAGTTTATAAACTGACATGTAAGGACTGCAACAAATTTTATATAGGAAGGACAAACAGGAGTTTTAACATCAGATTCAAAGAACATTTTCGAGACTTCATTCACGCAGAAGGTAAATCAAGCTATGCAAAACACGTTATCCATGAAGGACATCGCATGTTAAATATTGAAAACACCCTAACAGTAATGCACAGAGAAAATAATCCAGCGAAGATAAACGTACTCGAAGAGATGGAAATCATGAAAGCAGCTCACAACGACAGCCTGATAAACGAAAACGAACCAAATACATGCAACCCCCTCTACCAGATCTTCAGTGAAACACCAGTTTTGAATCCTGCCGATGATGGGACAAGTCCCGAAAGCGCTACAGTTAAATGATAATTAAGTTGAGGAGACGGACCTTTCAGGTGAATATTCTATAATTTTATATTAATTTTGAATAAACCTCAACGGAACACATCATGAATCTTATAAAAGTTGACTAATAAGAAGAATTAAATGTAGTGTGATGAGGAGGATGTGTGACAAGATGACGGAAAGAGAGGTGCATGGAGACTACCTGTAGGAAAACCATAAGGAAAGCTTCAGTAGGTCGGCAAGAAGGAGATAGGAGAATACTATTATCCATGCTTTGAGTGATATAAATTAGAGACGGGATGATTGGAAAACATTAGCTCAGGATAGGGCTATGGAGAGCTTATGTCCATGCGGCCATGAACATACGGGTTTGATAGTGCCAATGAGTTAGCAATAGCAGTAGCAATAGTAATAATATAATTTTATTGAATGTGATTCTTAGAGACTAAGATTTGGGTCTTGTATTTGGGAGGTCGCGAATTTAAATCACGGCGCAAATTAATATAGAAGGGATTTATACGTGTTATTCCCCAGTCGTGAAAGACAATGTTACATTTTATTTTCATTATCCCAAATATTTTGATAATTAAAATCATTCTCATTAAAATTTTTTGGTTAAAAACCTGAAACGATGATATGACGATTAAAAATTATCAATGATTTTGATCAATACATAAAACACACACACACACATTATATATATATATATATATATATATATATATATATATATAGGCGAACAGGGGGCAGAACGGGGTAGTGGGGCAGAATGGGGTACGTGTATTTTTCTCTCAGTATGTGGCTCGATATATCGGAATTTCTCAAAAGTATCTCTGTAACGTCTCAACTGCTTGTAAAGATCAGTTTTTCGCCATCGGTGAAGTCTTTGTTACTTTTTTGCTTGTGTGGTCAGTTTGAAGAGATTTTTGCAATATTACACCTTCTCTTCAGTGCATGCAAATACATCTAAGCTTCATTTGAATAATATCTAACAATTACTGTGTCAAAGATTATTCAATTTTCTTTGTAAACATGTTTACTGCATTAGGTTTTGCTTCAAAATAATCCGGTCATAACGTCATAAATTATAATTGAGTTCGTGGGGCAGAATGGGGTAGGGCAAGACAGGGTACTACCCCGTCTTGCCCCATGCGGTCTTCATATTACTGACTGACTCTTTTCCTCTGTGTAGTTTCAAAATGGTGAGGAATTATAAAAATAAGACACAGAGAGAAGAATTGTCCCTTGTGTCTATGCTAGAAGCCGTTAATGGATCAATGGTGTACAAAACGGCAGCTAGTCAATTCCAAGTGCTTCAAACAACTCTGGACGACACGTGAAGAAAAAGAGAGAAAATGTGGATTACACAGTAAGGAAATCGATGGAAAATTTCTCCTGCGTTTTTAGTGAAGAGCAGGAAACCGAACTTGAATACCTAAAAAAATGGAAGCCCAACTCTTCGGCCTCAGTGTAAATGAATTTCGAGGACTTGCCTTCCAACTGGCGGAACGGGTAGTGCTTACGTACGTGCCTCAACAATGGCTACAGACGTCAATGATTTTCGAAAAAAACTGGGATATGGCCAGTTAATGTGAATGTTTTTGATGATGCAGATTTCTTGCCTTCTTCAACAACAGATATTCAGATTGCTTCTGATAGTAATAGCAAGGCAACACTTCCAAACCTCAGGAATATCTGACGTCAGAAACATTTTCCTTCCCTGAAAATCTAGGGTCGCCAAACCACAGTCATTTTCAAAGTGCCAGCCAAGAAAATATCACACCCATTCCAAAAGGGTCTCAAAAGAACAAGCGAGTTTTAAAAAATCCAGGCGAAAGTGCAATTTTGACATCATCAACATAGAGAAGTGCACTGCAACATTCTGAAAAGGATAAATAGAAAAGAGACCTGTAAAAAGATGATTTGCTTTACCAGAAAGTGACTCGAAACCAGGACCATCCAAAGTTAAGGCAGTCAGGTTAAACCTACCTAGTTCGAAAAATCATTCTGGCTCTGCCAAAAATGACGTTGAGGAAGACGATTGTCTCTACTGTCATGACTCTTCAGAAGAAGGCTGGATTAGATGTCCTTCTTGTCTTCAGTGGGCTCACAACTCTTGTGCTGGAGTCGATAGTGATGATGATGATGCCACTCATGTTTGTGTATTTTGTGAAAAATTAATCATTGTGCTATAGTTTATAAGTTTACTGATAAATATTATTAATTAGTAATGCAAAATACAAATAAAACATTAGTACCCCATTGTGCCCCATCCATGGGGCACAGCGGGGCAAATGTATTGCTCTAGTTTTATTGGATGTATATCCCCGAATTTTTTATTAATTTGTAATGTGATTATGTTTTTCTGTTTATTAAATACCAATGAACATATCCATATCAGAGAACAAAATTTTACTTATTTATAATGTAAAATACATTGGATCAAACATTAGATACCCCATTCTGCCCCACGTTCCCCTATATATATATATGTAACATGCTGCCTTGTCACGCAGCGGGCACGAGTTCGATTTCCGGTCGGGACGGGCTCCTGGGTGATGTTTTTTTTTGGGGGGTTTTCCTCGCCTGTAAGACAAATATTAGGAAGCTTAGTGCCCAACGGTCCCTGAAAATCATCCGGCCATGATCATCATCCTTCACCGGTGTGAAAAGCAACGAGAAGCTACCACACCTATAATTCCCTAGTAAAGCTGCAAAGCATAGCATGAAAATGTTATGATTGCAGTGAAAGACCTACCTCCGGGCAGAATAACTACGGACGGATATAACTAAAACAAAACAATATGGCACGACAGACCTAGAAGGCCTTTAGCCTACCAACTGACTTCTGGTCTCACGTCGACATGTGTTAATCACAGAGGTGAACGATCATAAAGCCAATATAGGGGTGGCATGTGTTCAACATATCGGGTCCTCAGCTGTTATAGCTGATTTTCTCAACCTGGAGCCGCTACATAGTGTATCTACCCAAATTCCTCCCGATACTGGGTGGGCACCGGTCCCATACTGGCCGAAATTTTATGAGAATTTTTTTTCCCCCCCTTATGGAGACTCGAACCAGCACAAGTAGGTAGTTCTGCACCAAGACATCCTCTCTTAAACAAACACACACATAGGCATATATAATACACAAAACAAATATCGGTAAAAGGGATCCTGGTAAAGATAGTCTAACCCGCATTTGCGGAAAAGCATAAAATTCAGTGAAACTGTTTGACACAGAGATTTCAAATACTTCCATATGAGCCAATTTGTTTTGTCATGTATGTTTTTGTACACCCGGTAATTGAAATTAAATTTATTCATATTCATTATAGGCGATTATCGAAGCACGTGGAACAATATAAGAGGTTCCGCAAGGTGATTAATTATTGAAACTTCGTCAGCATATAAAATGGTAATCGATAATTTCTCACTTCCTATGCTAATGGGAAAGGATGAATACTCACCAAAGACAGGGAGAGATCATCATAATATCTATAGACTTCAATCAATTACCATAAGCTATTGTTGAAATGTAAATGTAGGTATGATAACATTAGTTTCCATGTACCGATAATGTGATAATGCCTTTGTGATTTAACAATTAATGTGAACTGAGAAGCATCTACATATACCTAATTTTATTCTTGGTTATATCATATAAATTCACGGAATATATACATAATAAATACGTATAATACGTATACCATGACCCTGGGCCGACTCAGCTTCTAACGTAAATGAGTACCAGATGTTTGTTCTGGGGTAAAGGCGGCGGTCACGCAAGGCTGACAACCCGGCTGACATCAAGTGCCGATTATCTAGAAAAAATAAGAGCCATAATCCCTAGGATCTCCTATGGCCTGTAAGTGGGATCACTTTACCTTTACCATAATGCGTATTATACCATACGTAGCTTATATTTTAACATTGTCAATGAAACTCTACTCAATCTGGTTGGTTAGTTATAGGCTATTTTATGTAATTACGCTCTTTAGGCCTAACATTCAGGTCGTTATCTTATCAATACAATTCTGTGATTGAAAGGATCAGCAAATTTTGTTCAGATACGAAACATGTTCTTTTTTTCAGAAAGAAAAAATATATATTACGGGTATTTTGGATCAAAGACAGACGAACGAACAGTTGACTGGAGAAAACTCTATAACATTGAACTGCATTACATTTATGGGAAACCGGATGTAATAAAACAGTTAAGTTTCGTAGATTGTGACGGGCAGGACATATATGTAACACGAATCGACAATGAAAGAGAGACATGGAAACTTCTAGTAGGAAAGCGCCAATAGGTAGACCAAGAATGAGGTGAGAGAAAAGTATTAATCATGATTTGAGGGAGGTAGCGTATACCAAAGAAATTAATTAAAGCAAAGATACGATATGGAATGAGAAACAGAGGATGTGTAAGAAGTAGGAGTAATGACTAAGTAGAGAAGGAAATTACAGCAATGGGAAGGAGAAACAGGAGATAGATCGTGGAGGTAATGTGCTACTGTTAATGATAGCAATGGTCAACCTGTAGCATCTAGGAGGAAGTATGTAAATTGTATAGGGAATTACTGGAAAATATTATGTTGAGCGGCCATAAACCTCCGAGTTCGATAATGCCAGTGAATTGTTAGTCTCTTATTTCGGGCTTGAGGTTCTTTTACGTGCCGTAAATCTATGATATGTGACCTAGGTCTTCACTCCCTTCCGAAGGAATTTTACGCCTTAAAGATTCATCGACCTCGTCCGGGTTTGAATTCGCTAATTTCCGAGAGAGAGGTGAACCGTTAGACAATCAGGACCCAATAAATCAGTTTGCTAGCACCGAGATTTAAACTCGAGATTTGCTGAAAATGTGTATCAAATATAATCAGCACCAATTCGTTCAGTACTTATCAGTTTTATCTTGTTTTTATATAATGGTTTTAGCAAAATTTCATGAGCTATGAAAGAGAATGTTTTTACCATTTTAATATCTGCTCCTCTAGCTGCGATCGCCCTAGTTATTAGAACTGAACATTGTTTTGTAATATTGATTACTACTATAGAATGTGTTACAATGAAACCACAATATTTCTGACCTTTTTACTCTTCCGCCGCTTTGCAAATATGATACTTGAATCATTTCAATACAGTACCGTATAGGCATATAGCTACTGGAAATCGATACTCTGATATCATACGTGTTCTATAGGCTAGTATATGAACATAATAACTGCATTATGAGATTAAAATCTGAATGAACTGTGATATTTGTTTTCATTACCTGGTCGGGATTTTCAGCATCGTCAAATAGTTTCTCTAACAATAGGAAATGGTGTCTGAATTCAAATATCTAGGGACAATGATTACAAATAGGAATGAGATGCACAAAGAAGGTTAAACGTAGGCTCAATTCTTTACATGCGTGCTATTGTGCATTGCAAGGACTCTTGTCGTCTCAACTTCTCTCAAAAAACGTTAAATTGAAAATATATAAAACTGTTATTGTCCCAGTTATATTATATGGATGAGAAACATGGACTCTTACTTTAAGATAGGAGAAAAGATTACAAGTATTTCAGAATAAAGTTCTCAGGGAAATTTTTGGACCAAAGAGAGATAAACAGACAGACGAATGGAGAAGACTACATAACAGTGAACTACATATGTCGGGCCTCGATACTTGAAGACAAATAATAACTAACTCATTGGCACTGTCGGTCCCGGATATTCATGGCCACTTCATACATTTCTATCTTGAGCTAATGCTTTCCAATCATCCACTGTATAATTTATCTCCTTCAAATTATGGATAGTTTTATTCCCCAACCTCATTCTTGGCCAATCTATTGGGCGCTTTCCCTCTAGTTTTCCAACACGGATTTTCCGTGCTCCTCGTTCATTCTCCATTCGTGTCACATGTCCTGTCCGTCGCAGACTTAACTGCTCTTATTATATAAGGTTTCCCATAAAGATCATGTATCTCACTGATATGTAAGCTTAGTCTTCTCTATTCATCTGTCTGTTCGTCTGTCTTTAATTCAAAAATGTTTCTAAGAACTTTATTCTCAAATACTCGTATTTTTTCTCCTCCTTTATAGTAAGAGTCTGTGTTTCGAATCCACATAATATATCTGAAAGAATGACAGTTTTATATATTTTTAGTTAAACTTTTTTTTTTTTTTTTTTTTTTGGGAAATTGGGATGACAAGAATCCCTGTAATGCATAATAGCATGCGTTTTCAGAATTGAGCCTTTGTTTAATTTCTTCCTGGATCTCATTTCTGTTTGTAATTATTATTCATAAGATGATAAGTAATACTTTTTTTTCAAAATTATTTTCATGAGAACGATATCAATAGTTTAATTTATTCGGAATTTGCTAAAAGGCATAACATTCTTCTGATCGGGTCTCTTGTAGAAAGAATACAAGCATGCATCGAATAACAGCACCGTGATCCGAAGATGAACTTAAAATATATCCACTGTTCAAGAGCGTGGCCGCTTTTATTTCTTACAGCAATACAATGTTATTAGTGCAGGGATTAAAAGGTTTTCGTCAACGAATGCAACTTCCTGAAAAAAAATTGCTCCTGTGTCACGGAGTTTTGTTTGAATACTATATTTAAAATGACAGACCTCCTAATCTATTTGATTAAGTGAATATTCTTTTCTTTATTTCTAAATATCTATTAAGGACTTTCAATAGCCCTATAAAACTGGAGTCCACCGCTGTGGTCTCGAGGTAGCGTGCTGCCTTGTCACGCAGCGGGCCCGGGTTCGATCCCCGGTCGGGTAGTTTTTCTGGGTGAGGTTTTTATCGGGTTTTTTCCTCACCTGTAAGACAAATGTCAGGAAAACTTTAAGACCCAATCATATTCCCATCATCATGATCCTTATTATCATCATCACCATCATCCTTCACCGGTGTGGAAAGCAACGGGAAGCTACCACACCTACACAATTCCCTAGTAAAGCTGCAAGCATAACATGAAAATGCTATTATTACAGTGAAGGGCTGCCTTCGGGCAGAATTACTATGGATGGATGGATGGATAAAACTGGAATAAAACTTCGTCACAAAATTGTACATTTTATCACAAAATCGTCCTATTTTTACCGTATATTAACTATAGTTTTTGCATGCTTTTTCGTAAATATATTTGCTTAAATATATATTTATAGAAAATTAGGTAACGTCATGAAATGTCTTTGACTTGTGTTATCTGGTTTTCACAGTTCACCGCCAGCATTCGTCCCAAGCATTCAATTTGTGTACAGTGAGTATGTTGATGCCATGATAAAAGCCATGACCCTAATACGCAGATAAGACTTTATTTAGAGTTAGGATAGTTTCTTAATTACGATTCAGTATTTCGTAGAGTTTTGACAGATACTCTTCTAACAACATGCGCAGAAATTTCTTCTCCAGCGCAACATTTACACCATGTGTTATAATCGTTATGGATTTTAAATGTTAATGAATTATGAATCGTTATAGATTGAAACATAAACTTGGAGATGGATTATATTGGAGAAAAGATTCCTGGAATCTGTTCGGGTGTCTGGTGAGTTGTGACTTTATTAAGTTACTCTAAATATCACTACAGTTTTTATTTTTATTTTTAGGTTAACATAATATCTTAAAGGAACGACCTGATGTTGGTTTTAGCGTAAATTAGCTGTCTAAGCGTTAGAAAAGTAATCACTTCATTAAATCGAAGATATCTGTCTGAAATTAAATAATAATTAATTATCATCGTCGTAGTACATTCACGAATTTAACCCATTTGTTGACCTGTTTCGGCCTCAAGAGAAACACCATCCAAAAGTCTTTTGATTGGACGTCCTGGTCTTCTTCTTCCTGAAGGTTGATATCTTAACATTTGTTTGGGTATCCTGTGATCTTCCATTCGATGAACATGTTGCATCCATCTTGACTTATAATCAGAAATTTTGTTTTCTAAAGGTTCCATGTATAATTCTTCTAAGATGCCTTCTAGTAGTGTGTATCCTGCAGTCCTCCGAAGGTACCTCATTTCAGCTGATCTAAGTCTCTTAATTATTAAATAACTTGTAGCAAAGGTATGTGTGAATGAATGGAAATAAAATAATATCCCAACACGTGTTCAACTCAGGATGGGATCAAGGGATGAGATGAGATGAAGCCCCTATATTTGTAGAAGTTTGTAATGGCAAGGGTGTCGGCCGACCACGGTTGACGCACCGGTATCCGGGCCGTATGAACGAAATGAAACAAAATTGATCAAATAAGCATGGAGAAATGGCGGATTGAAATTTGTGGCAGAGGAAAACGAAAGAAACTCCAATAAAAACCTGTCCCAGCTCCATTTCGAATGAATGGAAATCATTTAATTAATTCATTTTTAACGACAACAATTTCTTTAGAAAAAAAAAGAGAAAATATTAATAAGTCATGTCTGGATGGCCGGAATTGATATGGCAGATCTAATGGCCAAAAAGGGGACCAACATTCAACACATTATAACGTCGACAAACCTACACACAACCAAAATTCTGTTCAAGAGAAGAACCTAACAACAATTCCTTAATGATAATCTCCCGACGATAAGAGAAGAACCAAACAATTCCTCAATGACAATCTCCCGACGACAAGACACAAATATAGAACAATGTACAGGACACCAACAAAAACAAACCGAGAAAAGAATCAACAACAACCTTCCGACTAAATACCGGCCATGACTGCCTCGCAGCCAACCTACACAAATTAAAAATCTTCTAGAACAATCATTGTGTAATATGCAATCAAACAACTACAGCAATAAGTAATACCATCTACTCAAATGTAAAAAAATTAAACTATAGGCCTTAGTAGCAAGTTAAGGTTCCCACTTTTCTATTTAATCGGCACGAGATGTCAGTCTTGCGTCACGGCCACCATTACTCCCAGAACACGAGTTTGTACTCATTTACGTTAGAGATTGCGTCGACCCCAGGGACATGGTGCTGCCAGAGTACTTACAGTTTTAGTACTATTTGTAGTATGTATTAAAACAATTATAAATATAATTCGACCAGGAACTTTAGCTGTGCGGTTGGCAGCTAATATAATTCAGACACTTTTGGATTTATTATTCAGATTATATATTTAACAATCCATCCATCCATCCATAGTAATTCTGCCCGAAGGCAGGCCCTTCACTGCAATCATAGCATTTTCATGCTATGCTTCCAGCTTTTTTATTAGAGAATTATAGGTGTGATAGCTTCCCGTTGCTTTCCACACCGATGAAGGATGATGATGATGATGATGATCTTTAACAATATTAACATTAAAATAACTAGTTTAAAAAT
The DNA here is from genome assembly GCA_030220185.1 of Diploptera punctata. Classification (NCBI taxonomy): domain Eukaryota; kingdom Metazoa; phylum Arthropoda; class Insecta; order Blattodea; family Blaberidae; genus Diploptera; species Diploptera punctata. Next base: position 610,624 of record JASPKZ010009814.1, on the reverse strand, counting down.
CCTGACACCAAAGGGACTCGAACCTTCAACCTTCCGGTTTGTAGCGTACTCACTTAGCCAAACTAAGCTACGGCGTATCCCCAGTAAAATATATATTCTCACAAAAAATCATGAAAGGATTCCACTTGGCACGAGGAAAAGAAAAAGACAAAAAGAAACAGGATAGATGGAATTTTAAGTAGGGAAATAGTGAAAGACTAAGACGAAAAACAGAAAAACAAAATGGGATAACGTGTGTAATTTACAAATTTGGGTAATTACCAAGAATTATAACGAACAGTTGTAACTATAACTATCCAATACGAAAATTTAAATATTCCTAAGTAATTAATGAATATCTATAAAAACTTAAGATCAAGTAATATTAAAACATAACGAAATGTAACTTATTTATGGTAGACAAAAAAAAAGACGAATATGAGGTTAAGATTATTTTTGTTTTAAATTTGCTTTGTTAACTACTTTAATAATAGTTAAATTTTTGTTTTAGCTGGCTGTGAACTGTTATACCCTATTATACATTCTCCACGCACAGTTTATTCATTATACTGCCTTCTAAATAAATTAATTTAAATATCTGGGATATAATGTTGGGTACAGAAAATCTGAAGACGTTCAAATAGAACTAAACAGATTTAGACAGCTCTTTGTAACTATGCAAGCAACATTAAAACACTATGTACAAAAACATACAATATTAAAACTATACAAAATAATTGTATTGCCATTGCTTTTACATGGAAGGGAACCTGGATCTTAATATCAGATCAGTTAAGACAAATCGAATCGTCCGAAATGAGATTTCTCCGATTTTTATCAGGTTATAAATTATTAGACCAAAGGAACATAGATATTAGAGAAGAATTAATTTACATCCCTAGTTCAAAATTACAGAACAAACTGGAGAGATCAGATTCAACGAATGTCTGACTCGAGAGATATCGAAAGCTGCCCTACACTATAATACAAAGGAAAAATAAATATAGGTCAACCATTGAAGAAATGGTGTGAACAACTACTTCCAAACGGAACAGGCCACAAGGCCTAATCCATGAGGCCGATGATGATGATATCTGTCTACATGTGTACATCTCCTAATGGAAAAAGAGCACTCTATTGCGGGATCTACTTAACCAAGCTAATTTAGTTACGCCTATTTCCCTACATGTGTCAGGAGTGAGAAATTCTTAGCTCATAGCCTCATAGAGACACCTAGTAAGCAACTAATGTATTACTTGGATGGGAAAGGCTAATTCAATTTTTCTCAGATGCCCTAATATAGGTTCGAGTTTGTTTTACGAGCCCGAAAATCTTCAGAATCGGGACCAACGATTTCAAATCTATCCCGGAGGACTTTTCCCTTGGATTTTTCATCCTAAAAATGCAATCAACCCCGGTCGGATTTAAATTCACAATCCTCAAGACCAGGATATAAACGCCAGACCACTATTTATTCATAATTACACTAATTAATTTTATTAGTGATAAAAGTTCATGAAAATTATATTATTTTATTATTAAAAATATTTTTTTTGTATAATGCTGTTGAACATTCTCTAATGAAAATATCCGCAATGGTTACAATAATTATTATTGTAGTGGGGGTAGGAAGATGTCAGCATTGAAAAAATAAACATGCTAAATAAATAAACAAAGATGAGATAGATGCAAAGTTTATTGGCCCCATTGGTTCGCATGTAGCTTCCAACTTGTTTTTCTCTACAGTTTTTCTGCTTGTTATATGTCAGTATCATCAGAAAGTCCATTCATATGCAAACATTAACCTTTTTTATCAACCGCTTCACACACGTACTGTATTCTGTAACAAATCTTATAGGTAGGATTGGGACTTTTAGCATTTTGAAATCAGAAATGTAGCATTTTTATTTCTACATTTAACATTTTGTAACGTTTATACACTTGCAATTTTGAATTTTATAGCATACAAAAATATATTATGGGCTGCTGTGATCTAGTGGTAACGTCGTTGTCTCAGATGCACTAGGTCCAGGTTCGATCCCCGATCGGGACAAGTTTTTCGGGTAGGTTTTTTTTCGGAGTTTTCCCCTACCTGTAAAAAAGTCAGGAAACTTTAAGGTCCAGATAGTGCCCGAATACCAATCTAGCCATCACTCATATTAGAACGCGTCTAGCGGTGTTTAGGTACAGACCAAGTTTCTTGAAATTAACTTAACAAATGTTTGCACAAAATTTGCAAATTCATTTTATTTATTTCACAAAATTTCTCTGCTTCCACACAAATAATTTGCTGGTGATAGTATATCTTTCTTAACAATTTATTTTATCACTCACTTCTTCGTACTCGCTGACGGTTTCACTTAGAACATCCACTTGTCTTCGCTCTTCAACCCACCTCACTACTCCTATCTTCGGACACAACCAACCTGTAGACCCACATACACGTGTGAGGGTAGGAGTAATATGGACGCCAGTATAGACTTTTCTCGAATGGAAGACATTATATTGACATCTGGAAAATTATTTCTCTTTGAGTGGATCCCTGGATGATTTAGATTCACAATTGGACCCTTTAAAACAATTAGGAGTACAATCTTATCAAGCAATCGTCCTTGCCAGAAGGAATTAAGAAGAAATTACGCGTATCCGAAGCTCAACCTCCAAGACTCTATGGTCTTCCAAAAATACACAAGAACAACATTCCACTCCGGCCAATTGTCAGTGCCATCGGTTCTCCGACATACTTACTGGCAAAGCATCTTACAGGACTTCTGAAACCACTCCTTGGAAAAACGGACAGCTACATCAGAGACTCGACACATTTCATTGAGAGACTACGGAATATAAACGTAACATCTCAAGATATACTGGTTAGCTTCGATGTGGTTTCCCTTTTCACCATGGTGCCAGTAAATGAGACCATGGACTACATTAGACAGATTTTCACAGAAGAAATATCCAATTTATTCAGGCATGTACTAACTACTACTTACTTCCAATGGAACAACAGCTACTATGAACAGACCGACGGAGTAGCCATGGGCAGTCCTCTAAGCCCAGTAGTAGCGAATTTTTTCATGGAGAAATTCGAAACAGAAGCACTAAAAACAGCTCCCAAGTCTCCAGAACATTGGTTTCGCTATGTTGATGACACATTCGTAGTATGGAGACATGGCAGTGAAGAATTGGAACGTTTCCTTCAACACCTTAACAGCAGACACAACAAAATACAGTTCACTATGGAAAAAGAAGATAATGGAAGACTTCCTTTCCTGGATGTTCAAATAATAAGGACTGGCAATGGGGAAATTCAACATACAGTTTACAGAAAACCTACACACAGACCGATATCTGCACAAAGACTCTAACCACCATCCAAGACAAAAGCGAGGTGTCATTAAGACACTGTTCGACAGAGCGACTAAGTTATGCCAACCACAACACCTTAAACAAGAACAACACCATCTGTTCAATTGTTTCCAGAAAAATGGCTACACATCCAAGGAAATAAGACAAACCATACATCCACGAAGACAGCACGTCAGAATGGATAACACACCCTCAACCAGCATAGCCTACTTACCATATGTACAAAGAGTCACAGATCGTATCGGAAAACTCCTACGAAAATACAACATAAAAACAGTTTACAGACCTACAAGAAAAATAGAAGACTGCCTTCGCTCAGCTAAGGATCCTCGGCCACCTCTCTCCACTTGCGGCGTATATCGACTTCCTTGTTCGTGTGGTAAACCATACATAGGGACCACGAAAAGAAGTATAGCCACCCGTTTATCAGAACACAGAAGAAACTGCAGACAAGGAGAAATGGATAAATCGGCTGTAGCAGAACATGCCATTATGAATGGACACCAGATTCTATTCGATGATACACAAGTTTTAGCCACAACTTCCTATTATTTCCCTAGATTATATCGAGAGGCTATAGAAATACACAAGCATAAGGAAAATATTAACAGAAAAGAGGAAGGTATTAAACTGTCTAAGGCCTGGTACCGTACACTAGAAAATAAATGCATCAACACTAGGGACAACAAGGAGACGACCATTAGCCAATCAGCAAGAGCCACGCCCGCTCACCCTGCTCCCACCACTAGTATCAATACAACGCCCGCAGCGTTCACTCTAAGTAGAGCTTCCGACCAGGAAACACGCCTAGAAGCACTCGCCACTGAAGATGCCCTCCGCAGTTGAGGGCGAAACGTCTGGTATCAACACCACCTATGGACCACGGCCACAGAACCCGGAATCATTCAACATTATGATTACCGGCCGTGAAAGCCTGCATTCAACAATTAGGAGTAGGAGTTCACTTGAAGTGATAATTTAAACATCGCTCTAGCGGTCACAATGTTCGGCGTTTCACAATGAAACTCAGCATACCCTATTAAAATAAACTGAGGTAGGTGTTACCCAAAAATGAGTGAAATGCGACAGTTAGAAGTGGAGGTTTACTTATAAATTTGTATCCTAATTATTTTTAGATACCCCGTGCTTATTACCAGTTGTTGCTGGGGAATTTACTTATCCCGATCTTCCTGGCTTCATTGAGCTGAAAGACAAATATGGTTATTGTGAATTATCCGTAAACGACAGATATGTGCTGTCGGAAACTTAGTTGTGGATTTTTTTGAGATAGGCCTATTCAATTGTGTGTAAATTAATTTGTTATGGTTTAGGTAGTTTAAGTCATTTAAGCGTTATATAGGGATGTAGATATGGTAGGAAATATTAGAAGAAAGAGATTGGAATGAGTAGGACATGTGTTGTGGATGGATCAAAAAAGAGGTACAAGAAGGATTTTAGAAGGGAAAACATAAGGAAGAAGAAATATTGGAAGACAGAAACTAAGATGGTTGGGTAAGGTTAAGGAAGACTTGAGACAACTGAAGGTTAAAAGATGGAGACAGAAAGCTAGGAATAGAGAAGAATTGGCAGATATTTTAAAGAAGGCCAAGGTTCTTAGATGACCGTAGGGTCAAGGAAAGCAGAAGAAGAAGATGAAGGAGAAGAAGAAGCCTTTCAAGCATCAAAATAGCTACTTTGTTAGTGCACCGATGACTTCCCTTTCTATTTTTTTTTTTTTAGCTCCGGCTCTATAATATTTTATATACATTAATTGTCCCAGAAAAATTCAATAAATGATAATAGAAACCTCATTCAAATCGGTCAAGTAGTTTTTTGCGTCCGTAAATGACAGACAAACAGACTCACAGACACTCATTTTTACACGCTTTATATTAGATTGACCTGTATCTGTCTATGTAATGGGATCTTTCAACATGATTTTCACCCACTTAAAAACATTGGATCGACTTGAAACTTTGTATACTTGTAAAGGATCAATGACAATACAATAATTTCATAAATTATTTCTAAGATCCTGGCCAGAATCACAGGACATCAAAAAAATAAAGACTGCTATAATAGGTTGTGGACTTATCGACTTTTTAGTCCATCGTTGTAAGAAATTAATATTATATCCTGTGGTAGCTGAGTTGGTAGAGCGATGGACTGTAGTGGTATATTAATTTCAGCAATACATAGGTCGCTGGTTCAAATCCGGCCCGGAGGATTTTTTATGAAGGTATTACTTTTAGCTCATACTACAATAGTATCGAATTTAAAGATATTTACATTTTTATCTTATTCTGTAAAATATTAATAACAATTTTGTAAACTTACCACATTGTAATTTATCAAAAAATATGAGAAGTATACGATTAACTGTAACTATTCATCTATATTAAAATATTCGAAAATATTATAAAAATGTTAGATATTAATAATTTAAAAAATATATATAATTATATTCGTGCCTAGACACTAAAAATATCGTAAGCAATTAAATTTCATGGGATTGCGGTTTATGACAATCAATTAAACTAAAAAATAAACAACACGCTTTATTAGAAAACCGAACTAAAAAATGAAAAATAATTTTAATTTCCAACACGCTTGGGATAAAATTAAAGTGGTCAACAAAAAAATAATCTCCAACACATCTAGAATAAACTAGAATTATCTACAAAAAAAATAATTTTACAATCAAAAGCGTGGGATGCTTTTTATGGTTTTTACGTTTTCTTCTTAGAGACTTTACTTTTATCAATATCTGTTTATTATAAAATATATTAATTGATATAGAGCACCCCATGCTTTTGATGGTAAAATTATTTTTTTTGTAGATAACTCTAGTTTTATTCTAGATGTGTTGGAGATGATTTTTTTGTTGACCACTTTAATTTTATCCCAAGTGAATTGGAAATTAAGATTATTTTTCAGTTCGGTTTTCTAATAAAGCATGTTGTTTTAGTTTTTTTAAACTATTATTTATTATGTATTAGGGCATTCCATAAGTAATGGCAACACTACTATAAATCAGCAATCTTAGTGGTAATCATTGTAATCTTGCAGTATGTTGTTGATCGGTCTTTGTTGTATAAATCTGCAATAATGAAAGTGACGAAATAGCAATATTTCGTGAATACATTCACTATTTCTCACATTTAGTAAGTAATACCGCCCTAAAATATGTTCAGTAGAATTTGACATTTATTATTAACTCTTTTAGGCAATACAGGCCCTTCTCTTACAGCCTCTCTTCTCTCTCTCCTTCTAGTTACCCAAATTGCCCTCCTAGTACTAGAATCAGCTGTTGCTATCATCCAATCATATGTATTTGCAGTTCTTAGAACCTTATACTCTAGAGAAGTTAATTAATAAATGACAAGACACAGAAACCTTAGAAGGTGGAATTGGGAAGTACTCGAAATCCACCAAATTCACCAGAAAAAAAGCCCTTGTGACTATAACTTATTCTCAAAGATCAAATAACCTCTATGAGGCATTCGATTACAATCAAGAGTTGATTCCAGAAAGTTCTAGATCGATCAGTGAAACAGATACCCACAAATGGTACTGCAAATGGAGTTTGCCGTATTCAAAGGAATTGGCAACGTACAGTTAACTTGGCAGAAGACTATAAATTAAGTTCGTAATGTCAAAAGTAATCTAAATAACTTTTTACTATGTTATAGCAGTGTTGCCATTTATTTATCGTATGCCCTAGTATAAAGAAATATCTGGTTTAATAATGGTGCAGTGTCACATACCTGCTTGTACAATAGACTGAACTGAAATCCTATCATATGATGACGTGACGTACTTCATTTTAATAAGAGCAGCAATACAGTTGCAAGGCTGACGTCATTTCACTTACCTCTCTTACAGTGTAGCTGATCTCTCGAGATGACAGTCTCCTTCGTCTGAATAGAAACTAATTAGTGAAGCGTCACCTTGCAGGCGCCTGATCGCCATCTTTCAGTTATATGACACCATCTCCAGTGATTTTTATCATAACTAGTCAACATTTTTATGACAATTCCATATTTGTGCATTCTTCTTCTTCGGCTTTCCCCCACTTGTAGGTTTGCCGTCTTCAGTTTCCATTTATTTCTATCATTCCAATCTCCTTCTTCCAAATTCGTATCATCTATTATAATTCTGACATAAGTTTTCCATTTCCATCTTGGTCTGCCACGTTTATTTCTTTCAGGGGGGACCATTAGTATATATATTTTTACATAATAAGAAGATATTTTAGAGAAGCCTCTATAGAAAAAAATGTTATCATGATTTTTATTAGGGGTATAAACGGAAGTAAATTGATTTCTAACACATACTAATAGTGTATCAGGTGTCGAATTGCATGCCTACAATGATTTTCTTATCAGTAATCAACATTATTATGAATATATTATTTTTATCATCAGACAATACATTCAAGTTCAAAATTCAATATTAGATTTTGTGAGATACAACTAGAATGGTGTGGTCATATACGTAGGATGCCAAAGAAAAGATTACCCAGCAAGCTTTGGAATGGACCCCACTTGGGAAAGAAATGAGAGGTCGACCTAGATTTAAATGAATGATGTAAGAAGAGGTATGAGGGAGCTAGATCTGGAAGAATTGGAATGGGAAGATAGAGAAAAATGGAGCAAGAAGATAACAATATAAAAAGCTTTGGGCTCAGGAAAATGTTTTATTACATTGTAAACCTTTTTATAAAAAAAATATTTTATAAGATATACTAATAGTTGGCCTATATGAGATGGTGGGATAAAATTTCGAAGATCCTCTAAATTATTAACTCTAAAAATGGTACATATCGATTTCATATTGTCCATTTAATTGAATAAAAATAAGTAATCTAAACCAGAGTAATAATTAAACGTCCTCGTGGCCTTAAATTTGACTGCGGCTGGCATAGAACACGGATAACGCATTCGAATAAACATATAGCCACGTTACTCTATAAATTCTTCTTAAATGACACTCCAGCCCAATAAGGACCTTCGCCTCCTCAGTGAGCCTCCTCCAGACTTAATCCAATCCTTCCGTGGCTTCATTTTTAAGTTCCTAACAAGACAGTTTTACAAGATGGGTCGTCAGCCACATGCCTAACCCCCAACCTGAAGGGCCAGGGAGTCTTCGTTGGGGTTCCATACCCTAGCTGAGATGGCCTCGTTTGAGGGCGCCAGGCTTCACCCGAACCAATTCCCAAGGGTCTTGGCTTGCTGGTCAGGTGCCTTCTGTCTTATATCTAGGTATTTATTAGTAGGCCACATCTACTCAGCATTGATGCATCTCCTAGTTCACTGACCAGGAGTAGGTATTTGTATAAGATGGATAATTTAGGAAAGGTAACTGGAGATTATGAGCTACTCACCCAGAATCCCCAGGGGTATAGGAAGGTTATGAAATGAAAGGATAGGTATTTGGTTAAGGATAGCGGTTTGCTGCTCCTATTAGTCGCCTTTTACGACAGGGGGAGGTCCCATGGTGCTGTTCTACAACCCGGTACCACACGGGGCACTATAGAAATAATCCCGGTTGTTTATTAAAACAGCGACGTCTCAGTCAGTTACCATGGTAATGCTGCCAAGTTACGTTTATTCAAGCGACTAGCCCCGGTCAGAATGATAGCAAGTTATACTAAAGTTCGTTTCTTTAGAGCGAGCCTTATGTAACATCAATGACATAGATAGTACTACAATTATATACAGGGTGTTTCATAAAGGATGGCGCAAACTTAAATGGTTGAAAGTACACGATAATAGAAGCAACAATGTTCCAATAAACATGGGTCCGCAAACGAGCCGTTTGCGAGATAATTACGAATGTATGGTTACAAGCCGCCACTGACTTCATTGTAAACATCGTCCTAGTTAGTAGAAATTTATTTGAATTTAGACTTTACTATTAATTTTTCATCTCATTTAGTTCACATTTCACAGTTCACTTCACTTATGGGTTACCTGTTAAAGGGGATGTTAAAGTGTCTTCCTTGCATCTGGATGGAATACTGAGCTCCTCTCTGCAATGAATGTCGAATTCTTTCGAAAACCCCTGGATCATTTCTGAATTTTTGACAAGCATGTACAACTCTCTGCTCCAGTTCTTCAATCGTGTTAACGGGTGTGCTGTACACTTCGCTTTTGAGGTGACCCCAGACATAAAAATCCAAAGGATTTAGATCAGGTGATCTTGGAGGCCGAAGGTACAGATCCGCCTCGACCTATCCATCTTTGGCCGTATCTGCGCGTTAGATGCTGTCTCACAGCAGCAGCAAAATGTGCCGGAGCTCCATCATGCATGTACCACAAACTCCGACGTTGCTGAAGGGAAACATCCTCAAGCAATCCTGGAAGATGACGCCGCAGAAACCTAAGGTACCTCCGTCCATTAAGTTTTCGTGGAAGAATGTGTGGCCCAATGAGATAATCACCTAGTACGATGTTACAAACAATGACGTCAGTGGCGGCTTGTAACCATACATTCGTAATTATCTCGCAAACTGCTCGTTTGCGGACCCATGTTTATTGGGACATTGTTGCTTCTATTATCGTGTACTTTCAACCATTTAAGTTTGCGCCATCCTTTATGAAACACCCTATAATATATATATATATATATATATATATATATATATATATATATGTTATATTGCATATTTTCGCGGATATAAGTATGAATCAAAAAGTTTTCTTGGGTTTTCCGCGTCTTGGATTCAAGTTCGGCCCCTGGCCACTGACTCCGACGTTTCGGCATGATCCCACATGCCATTATCAAGGAATAGTAAGTTCGAGTCACAGGTTTAGGTCTTATATAATTAAACAAATAGAGTTTTCGCTGTGGTCCGTTATTTGTTTAATAATATAAGACCTAAACTCGTGACTTGAACTTATTATTCCTTGATAATGGCTTGTGGGATCATGCCGAAACGTCGGAGTCAGTGGCCGAACTTGAATCCAAGACGCGGAAAACCGAAGAAAACTTTCTTATTCATATATATATATATGAAAAGAAAAATTAATGCTTGAGTACGCTAAAGGTACAGAGTTTAGAGACTCGGGTTCAAATCCCGACTCAAGCATTCATTTTTCTTTTCATATCATATTTGCCTTCATTGCCAATTGTCAAAAATATACTTACAACACATATTTTTTTTGTTCAATTCCACCAGGTTATCTTTTATGGCATTTCTGGCTTTTTCTCCTGGAATTAGCGTAATTGTAATCCATTTCTAAGGCTGGGGTACCTGGAAGGTGGAGATACGTTACCCCAATGATTCGATAGGCGATAAATTATAATGAAGCGCCGGTAGAGCCCTTAACCTGAATTTAACCTAAAGTTTAGACCATGAGCAACCACAAGAATGATCCCTTTAAGGAAAAATATCTATGGTCTGATTGGGAAACGAACCCAGGATCTCGTAAACTGTAGTCAGAAACTCCAACCACTAGCCCATAAGGCTGGGCATTATATATATATGTTATATTGCAGATTTTCGCGGATATAAGTATGAATAAGAAAGTTTTCTTGGGTTTTCCGCGTCTTGGATTCAAGTTCGGCCCCTGGCCACTGACTCCGACGTTTCGGCATGATCCCACATGCCATTATCAAGGAATGATAAGTTCGAGTCACAGGTTTAGGTCTTATATAATTAAACAAATAGAGTTTTCGCTGTGGTCCGTTTTCGAAGACGTACACCCATCCAAGGTTTAGTTCATATGAACTGAACTTTGTATGGGTGTACGGCTTCGGAAACGGACTGCACTGAAAACTGAAAATGTTTAACTACATAAGAACAACCTTGGATGGGTGTACGGCTTCGGAAACGGACCACACTGAAAACTGAAGGTGTATAACTACATAATAACTAAACCTTGGATGGGTGTACGTCTTCGGAAACGGACCACAGCGAAAACTCTATTTGTTTAATTATATAAGACCTAAACCTGTGACTCGAAATTATCATTCCTTGATAATGACATGTGGGATCATGCCGAAACGTCGGAGTCAGTGGCCAGGGGCCGAACTTGAATCCAAGACGCGGAAAACCCAAGAAAACTTTCTTATTCATATATATATATATATATATATATATATATATATAGTTTGTAATATATTTATGGTTCCAGGGGGTGACACGTAAAAATATTCGAATACGACCGATATTAATTTCGAATACAACATTTTCGGGGTCTCTGACACCCCTCGATGCCGTTTAAGTCCAAGTTCAGCCACATTGGCATCATAAGATGATAAAATGTCCAAAATTACTGAGATTTGTGTCGAATTCACAGTTGTCGTGGTTGATAAGTTGATTTGGTGACAAGAAGATTGGGATAAATATTCGGACAACGCGGGGGTACATGATCAGTTTTAAGCGGGGTACATGATCAGTTTTAATATTTTAATAATAACCTATTATTTTGATCGTGGCTCCATTTAAACGAATTCCGAAGGAATGTAGCTATTGAAAAGATTTGGATTTTTTTTACAAATCTTCATCAATCGTTCTTTCTAGAATTCGAAAATGACCATAACACTCACACACACACACACACACACACACACATACACACACACACGTGTATTTGTGTGTGCTAACCCTCTAACGACCCCACAATTCTTTTCTGAGTTAAACTTGGTATAGACCTGTAGCAAACAATTAAGAAAAGTAAGGTCGAGTTCAGATATAATAAGAACAATTAAGTCTCGTAGACTGCGATGGGCAGGACATGTTGCACGTATGGGGAATGAGAACTTGCATGGAAGCTTCTTGTAGGAAAGCCAGAGGGAAAACGCCCAGTTGGTAGACCAAGAATGAGGTGGGAGAATAAAATTAACTATGATTTGAGGGAAGTAAATTATACAGGAAATGATTGGAAAGCATTAGCTCAGGATAGGGATGTATGGAGACCTTATGACCGGGCGGCCATGAACCTACGGGTTCGATAATGCCAGTGAGTAAGTAAGTAAGTAAGTAAGTAAGGTCGAGTTCAGTAACCAAAAGAAATCGGACAATTAGGGATTGAGATTGTCCCATAATATTTGTTATGGGACAATACTTATTATTAATACGTTGCAATAATTAATGTCTGTAATACTTATTCTAAAACATATGACTTACGATACGATAACCCATTGTATTTCAATCTTCGACCTTATTTTACATCGAAATGGTACGTTTCCGGACATCGGTTCCTAATCAAAACTATATCTATTAGTCTCCTCTACAATATCTAGAAGTCTGTAATATTTCTTCTGAAACACCCTGTATACTTACCGGTACATATATTGCTAGAAATCAATTGTTTTTAAAGCCTTTTAAATGCGATATTTCGGCTATCAGGTTGAATATGCAGCGGTACAAATGCTTCCGTTGAAAAGTGATCACATTTTTATCGCGCAGGTTTTCCAGGCATCATTTCTCAGCGTGTGATGGAGGATAGGTGTAATCTGAAAATACACGCAACTCATCCCGTTTCCGCTTCCTGTATCTGTTAAAATGCGATATAATAATAAATAGAGTTTTAATATAGACATGTGAGTGAATATTCTGCTTTTTAGCTCTTGCTAAACAGTTTCCAGGCAGAATAAGTTATCTCTTCTCTGAATTGTATGCTTTTAATGTTCAATAAGAAACAGCATAGTAAGGGAAATTATGCAAGTTGAAAGAAGCATATTAGAACAAGTAGAAGAAAAACGTTTGAAATGGTTTGGACACCTCATAAGAATGAAAGAAGAAGATCCTTGATTACGTAGAAAGCTAATGGAAGAAGTAGAAGAGGCAGACCTAGAGAACGTTGGATAGATGAAGTGAAGAGAAGTATGGAAGCTAGAGATTTGAGGGAAGAAGTTGTTTTAGACAGGAATCTCTAGCGACAAATCACTTTGTGTTGAAGGAGAAACACTGCATTGAGGAATATTCCTAATAAAAAATGTTTTATGAGCCAAGTCTTTCTAATTTATCAGGAAAATTGACTATTATTATTATTATTTATGATGAACAGGGAGCTGGCCTGATGCATTAACCCCCAACGTGGAAGTTCAGATGATTTTTGGTCAAGGTGTTCTTCCTCTAGCCTTTATGAAACCAATGACTGTATCTGTACCCTAGATAAGGGGTCCTTACTGGGTACTATCAGCCAGGCGAACTGAACCCTGTTCTTAATTTTTTTAAATTATTTTTTACGAGGTTGTTATTCCTTCCCCTCACCCTTTTCCAACCTGGCTTCTTTGAAAGAGGTCCTCACTCTATAATGTCTTCCTGAGTTACACCTACTTCTAGAATGACTTATTTCACATCTATGACTGAAGTTCCTCTTTTTTTATTTTATTCTCAAAATAAGATAACATCAGATTCATGTATTTAACCAGATTACTTAGATCTACTGTTAATAAATTAGATACAATTTTTACGGCATGGCCGATTTTCCATTCCTGGTCTCCAGTTATGAAGAACTAAATTTTAAAATACATTGTAAAAGAAGAGACTCATACAACAGTAGATTATTTGTGTGAACTGGTGAAATATTTGAATTAAGCAAAAAAAAAAAAAGTGAAGATTTTATATGATCATTTGTGAAGTTAGATTAAAGAAATTCGACTGTTTTCCATCACTAGAGCCCATCCTCACAACAACAGCAATAATAATAATAATAATAATAATAATAATAATAATAATAATAATAATAATAATAATAATAATAATAATAATAATGATAATAATAATAATAATAATAATAATAATAATAATAAATGTAAGTCTATAACTTGCTTCCATTTACTTGTCATTGAAAGTACTAGTTATAAAAATAATACAAATATAAAAATATTATATTACATATATAACGAGTATCAAATTAAATGAATAACTCTGAACCCAAAGGGAAAATTAACGTTTGACTACAAATGAAGAGATGGTGGGATTAAAAAATAAAACTTGATTTTGGGACGGACAGTTTGTCTAAATCGTAAAAATCGATCAATTTAATTTTGTGACAATAATAATTATAACACCCTAAATAACACTCGAAAATTAAAAGCATATCACCGAAATAAGTTTGAGAAAGTCTGCACTAAACATTTTCAGGTACACATTTTGTTAGAACTCCTATGTGATTGGGTGGGGTCTCTACGTTTTTTCTCATGTTTGAATGAAGCTTACATATGCACGCACGGGGAAATGAAGTGTACTTTACCGCACCGAATAACTTGATATTCATTTTGTGCATGACCTATTATTGAACATTACTTCTGCTCTCCTGTTAGTAGCCATCACAGGGAACACACCTGGAAACAAACTCGTCTACTAATATGAGTAGAGTCTGACCGTGTCCCCGTAAGATATGGGAACATTACACCAATTCCTTTTCTGCCTCTGCGGTAAATCATTTCCTCCCTGCATTCCTATTTCGCTCTTTTCTTTCGCCCCTCCAACTACTCATAATTTTGAGCCTTTTTAGGGGACAGATTATTTGCACTTGCAGTCCAGTGTTGTCAACTCAACATCAGCACTGTAGCACAGAGTAGTGAAAGAAAGATTACTAAGCATATCCATCCAAAGTAATTCTTCCCGAGGGCAGGTCTTTCACTGCAATTATAGCATTTTCATGCTCTTCTTTGCAGTTTTACTAGGGAATTGTAGGTGTGGTAGCTTCCCGTTGTTTTCCATACCGGTGAAGGATTATGATGATAATGATGATGATGACCATATGATTTCGGGACCGTTTGGGCCTTAAAGTTTTCCTGACATTTGTCTTACACGTGAAGAAAAACCCCGATAAAAACCTCACCCAGAAAAATTGTCCTGACCGGGAATCGAACCAGGGCCCGCTGCGTGACAAGGCAGCACGCTACCTCGAGACCACAGCGGTGGACCCACTAAGCATATAATAAAAGTCAATCAGTGTCATTAGACCTATTGCTCGACAACGTTAACTTTCAATGCGGAAAAACTGCGAACTATAAGAATGTGGTAAGTGTGAGTAGGGGTTGAAGGTAGTAGACCCTTGTCGTATATAGCAGTGACAGTGCTTATTTTCCGTTAGTCGTGTATAGTCAGTTGTTAATGACAATGTCAAGTGCGAAAGTTAGATCCTATATTCACAGTATATAAACATATATACAGTAGCTGGAAATCAGTGCTGATTAAATATCTCTGTACCTCACATTATCCAGAAACCCTTAGGCATACGAATTCCGACGATCTTTCATTAACTTCATCTCTTATTTCAAGTAAGTATACCATTATATTTTGCCACTGATTATACCACTTGCCCAGTCATTCGCTTGTACTAATGGAAGAAGGAGACACTTTCACCATCTTCAGCACTAGCGCCATTGCTTCCCCTCGCCGGCTAAAAAGTTAACGCGATCGAGTAATACTTAAATGTGAAGAAGCAATAATTAAGCTTGCATGATTCAATATTCAAAATCCATGACACTGTTTGGGGTAAGTTTGGCAACATTCCTACTCGGAAAGTTATCTTGGCTGTCGTTTGACGTGGTGGGAGGAAAGTACGTGGAATGGAGTGAGAACAGGCGTTAACTTTTCTAAGAACAACTACAGCGCTAAAGGGGCACAGATCCGTTGGTCTGTCAATACTGGTATGTATAGAGTGTTTGTCTTTGCCCATTCATCAGTGTGTGAGGCAACTATGCTCCCTTTCGGGAGTTGCTTTACCAAACTAATTTAGTTACGCTTATTTGCCTACAGAACGAAGGGGTATGAAAAAGGGATATGGAAGTTCTTGTAGCTAAACTAGAGAGAAAATGCCTAGTTGGTAGACTAAGAATGAGGTGGAAGAATAACATTAACAATGATTTGAGGGAAGTAGATTATACTGGGGATTATTGAAAAATGTTAGCTCAAGATAGGGATGTATGGAGAGCTTAGTCCGTGAAGCCATGATCCTACGGGTTCGATAGTATCAATGAGTTTGTTAGTTATTTATCAGCAGATGTCTGCGAGTGATAGGTAGTTATCCCATTCCCTTAAAGAAACACCAGTAGGAAACTAATGTATACTTGGACAAGAAAGGCCAATTATCAGGTGTATATAAATTGAAGTGTGGCACATGTGACAATATCTATATAGGACAAACTGGTAGACCTTTTATCTCTCGTATAAAGGAACACATGAGAGCATATAACAGAAATTTAGAATATTCAAAATATGTTAACCACCTATTCCAATTTAATCATTGTTTCGATCTAAATTTTGAAATTTTACATGTTTGTGATAAGGGTAAGAAGTTGGACTATTTGGAGTCTATAGAAATAAATAAATTGAAAAGTAGTAATAAACTGTTAAATTCTCAACTTGATTTGAATTAATCGCCTTTGTTAAATTAAAAAAAAAAATTATTGTTGTATTGTTGCTTAGATCGGTTGATATGTACTATAATAACACAATTCATAATTTAACATGTCTGAAGAAGGTACAGTGTACCGAAACAGCTGTCACTGAATTATATCTTAATAAATATGAAATCAAATAAAACCAAGTTTTATTTTCTATTTAATTAATTCAATGTTGCTGAGACTCTAATTTAGGCTTGATATTCTATTGCGAGCATGGAAAATCTTGAGACTCGGGGCCCCCGGCTTAAATTCCCTCCAAGTGGAAACTTTACTCCAGACCATCGAGGTCGATGGTACATAAAGACTTGCTAATAAAAATAACGTATACAATTTATACATTGTATAAGTCATGTATAATTTACTTACTAATCAACATTGTGTAAAGGCTGGATTACAATAATTGAGTACACTATTTACGTCCTTGTTAAAGTCCTCCCACGCCATTCTGCACATAAAGTAAAACATATCAAGAAGTGATGAATTCTGTAATAACTTATTTTCCTTGCACGTGCATTATTAATCTTATCTGTGAGTAAATAATAGTTAAAGTGTTCCATTTAATGTGAAGTTTAAGAAAACATTCACTCACTATCACGAAACAATAATGTAGTCCGCCATTTTATCTTCTTATGTAAGGCTTTATAAGGTAATGAACATATGTAACGATTCCCATTCTGAGTTATGCACCTCTTCTACAGTACACTGTATAGATTATACAGTCTTTACAGAATTTTCAAGACGTGTATAATCTTTGTGCAAAAGTTATCCATGAATATTATTGGTAAGATGAAGAATGTGTAAGATAGTATATTACAATGCGAAGTTGGGAAGTGTTTTTTACAGATGCGAGGAAATTATTAAAAACCGAGCGATAGCGAGGTTTTCAATCTCCGAGATTCGGTAAAACACTTCACAAACGTGCGTTGTACATTATTTATTTGCATGATGATGTTTTCAAAATAATACATAATAGTAAAATAATAACATCTTTGTTAAAAATATTTGCATTCATTATAAACAACTGACTAACGTTAACAGTCTGGCCAATGTTTATACGGTAAATATCGAAAATAATTTAGTTGATACTACATCAGGCCGTGACATCAGTCAGGGATAACATGGCGGCAAGTACGAATTTATTGTTTTATATTGTTTCAAATAAAGTTCAGTTTATTTAAAATGCAGTGATTTATTTCGTATAATGTATATTAACACTACCTTTTGGATATTTTTTGTATATACTTTGTAAATAGTACACATAAAGGAAGTGGTTTTACTTCCCGCACTAGGAAGGTAATTTGTAATATTACAGTATAGTTATTTAGTTATTTATAGGTTGGCAACCTCGAAATTTAGGAAATTGAACTTTAAATCTTCATCCCCTGCAACAATTATTTGATCATCTGCAAACAGTTATCTTGGGTCAATAATTACAAGTTTAGGTACCTGTGAGAGAGATGTACAGACTAAAATTGCAATGACAACAAATGCAACTAAAACATTACATGGAATAATTTGGAACAAAAATATCACAAAGGAAACTAAAATGAAAATTTATGAAAGCATAATACAAAATATTTTGTCATATGGAAGTGGAACTTGGTCTTTGACGGAAGTACAAAAAAATATAATTAGAACAGTTGAATTTGATTATTTTAGAAGAAGCCTCCAAAAAACAAGACAGGATAAAATAAGAAATGAATTCCTTTGGAAAGAAATGAATTCCTTTGGAGAGAAATGAATGTCACCACATCGGTTGTTAAGAGGATTGAAAATCAAACGCTTAAATGGCATGGCCATGTACAACGAATGGAAAACGAAAGATGGCCAAAAAATATATACCAATGGTCACCCCTGGGAGAAATAAACGTGACAGACCAAGATGGAAATGGAAAACGTACGGTACGTCAGAACTGTAATGGATGATAGGAATTTGGAAGAGGGAGATTGGAATGATAGAGATGAATGGAAACTGAAGACGGCAAGCCTATATATGGGGGAAAGCCGAAGAAGAAGAAGAAGAAGAAGAACTTTCAATCATGGTCGCTATTGCTGTAGGTACGACAGAACACACTACCATGCAATGAAATATCTCATCGTCATCTCCATGCCACAACTAGAAACCAATAGTGAATCTATTATTTCATGGCAGCTGCGTCACTGCCAATCATAACCCTTCGCACTATTGCCAAACTTCTACCCTGTAACTAACTAACCAACAACTTAACTGATATCGAAACCGAAGGTTCATAGTCGGACGAACATAAGCTCTACAAAAAAATCCTATCCTGAGATAATATTTTCTAATTATCCCTCTGAAATTCTTATTTTTCTCCTGTGGTTTTACGGCCCTTATAGTCTAACCTTAGCCTCCCTTGTAATAATAATAATAATAATAATAATAATAATATAATAATAATAATAATAATAATAATAATAATAATAATAATGGACTATTCTCTCATATCGTGACTTAATTCCTCTATTCTTTACTTCCAGAGCTCTCAAATCTGCCTCTACATCATCCAATCATTTGTGTTTCTCAGTGTGTTAATTTTTTTTACAGATACAGAATTGTCAGTCCTGTGATCTCATCCCCAATTTAGATGACCAGGAAATCTCTTCTTTATCTGACACCTACCCTTTGATCTGTCCGGAAAGGGAGGCCCTACGGCATAGCTCTCAGGATATATAGTGGAGGTACTCGTACATTCGGGAAGGCCTCCCTCGAATCATGGATAATGTTATTCTTACACCTCATTCTTGGCCTACCTACTGGGCGCTTTCCCTCGGTTTTCTTACAAGAAGTTTCCACTCCCCTCTTTCATTCCCATTCGTGCTACATGTTCTGATCTCGCAGTCTATGAGACTTAACTCTTCTTATTACATCTGATTTCCCACAAAGAAAATATAGTTCACTCTTATGTAGTCTTCTCCATTCAACTCTCTATTTGTCTGTCGTTGGTCCAAAAAATTCCTAAGAACTATATTCTCAAATACTCGTAATATACTCTCAAAATAGGAGTTAATGTTTCGCATCCATATAATATATCTGGAAAAAATAACAGTTTTATATATTTCCGATTTATTTATTTATTTTTTTGAGAGAGAAGATGGGGTGACAAGAATCCGTATAATGCATAATAGTATGCGTTTCCAGAGTAGAGCCTATGTTTAATAATCTTTCAGCGCCTCATTTATGCTTGCAATTACTGTTCCTAATTATTTGAATTCAGCCATTTCTTCAAAATTTTCCTAATTTTTAATCAACCATCCTCTTCTTCTTCTTCTTCCTTCCAAGTACTAGGCCAAGACCTGTTTCGATCCTATAGAAAATGTTCCCTCCAGCGTTTCATAGGACGGCGCACAGATCTTCGTCCTCTTGGTATATAATTATAAACAGCTTTGGGGATCCGATTTGAGCTCATTCTTTCAAGATGGTGTTTCCAATTTAGTTGGTACTGTTTAATATATTCCAAAATTGGCATGAATCTCATCAACCATCTATTTCCACTATATGTTACCATATATATTTAGTTTTATTGATATTTGCTTCCAGTCCCTGTTTCTTTTGTTATTATTTAAAAGAATGTGTGTGTGTGTGTGTGTGTGTGTGTATTCTGTCGCTTTCGCCTAATAATATATCATAGTACATATGCACCTTACTTTGATTTTTGCAAGATATTCAGCAACAAATTTTGTGATATGTGACCTCTCATTTTCGTGGAGCAGCATTCAACTTTTTGCACGAAAATGTGGCCTTTTGCTCCTGATATGATCTTACAGAGTTATCGGAAATCTGTAGATACTCGTAGTATTGCCCAGTTACTGTTGTGTGTGCAGGTACGATACATAGAGAAGCTATTCTTCTTCTTGTAAGCCCTTGTTTCCCTCAACAAGATTTAAGCGCTCTCCCCCTGCAGGGAAGAAATTGAACCATACTAATTTAGTTACACTTGTTTTCGTATAGATGTCATTGGAGTAGCCCGTGGTCAGAGTTTCGCCTCATACTGACATCAAGGAAACCAAGGACGGGAAAATTCGGTAAATTTTGCTTTTAGAGGCCATTTTATTCAGGCTTAAGGATATTTTATGAGCCTGAAAATCTTCAGATTCGGGACTCGCGACTTAAAGTCCTCCCGGAGGATTTGCTCTTTGGATTTTTCCATCCTAAAAAAATCCATCGACCCCTGCCGGGTTTGAACCTGCGACCCTCGGGAGCAGACGTAAGGAGCGTAACCACTAGTCCACCGCGGCCGATGATAAACTATTCTATGGATATAAAAAAATGAGGTGACTATAACTCTCCAACCAGAAGAAAACCACTTTGCTTTTTGGGGAATTGGTTAATGAAGGAGATTTCCACACAGAGCTTTGCTGTTTGCCCTCAATCATTGCATGCCAAAACCTACCTTGAAATGTCTTTTAGAGTAGCGATGTGGTGTACAAAGCCCGTGTCAAAGAAAAAATCTATCGTTTTTAACTGTAAGACACTAAAACCTAGCGCCAAATTTCTCATTTAAACTATAGTGAAATAATACAACTCCTGTATTGGCAGACTCTATAACCCTCACTACCCGCCGTCCGCTCCGCGTCCCGCCTCATTCCACTCCACTCGTGCAGGGATGTACATCTGCTCTGTGCAGTGGGTTGACATTGCTGGATTCTAGCATCGATTTCTGTGCCTTGCAGTTACAAACGGCAGTTATTTTTTGGACACGGCCTAGGTACATCAAAACGCTTCTCTGTGAAAAAAATTCTAGGTACGTTTCAAGCACGTAATAATTGATAGTTCCCTTAACAGTACATACATGATATAACCAAATTTAATAAACAATTATTACTTTTCAAAGAAACTCTGGATCATCACCAGTGTAGCTGTAGGCGCTACTGAACATTTGTTGACTTACACACCACTCACAGAGGGGAACCGGGAAGAATGATCTGAAAAATGCACCAATATACGTAACGAATTAAGCTAACAAATATCGCAAAACCAAATTTTTGCATGTTAAATTATGGCTGTAAAAGTAAGAATCATTGTTCATTGAACAACCTTAATATTTAGTTAAATCGGTGTTATTGTTTATTATTTTATGAGTGATTGCATTCTGAATAGGATGTTATATGTCAACGATAAAAAGTGCATTGAACTGTAATTACACAAATGTTCATACAATCAGCATCCTTGATAAGCAGAACACGAGTTGAATTTATTAGTGAAACAGATGAACAGATGATACAATTTTATAGTAATCATTAATCGATACAGAACTGAATATCAGTCAAGCTTGTCAACATGCATGAAACATATTCTAGCGGTCGCTGTCACTACTTGTTACTTAGACTTTCTTTCTTTACAATAAATAAACGGTTAGAGATATATGGAGAGCTTTTGTACGCGCGGCCTTGAATCTGTAGGTTCTATAGTGCCAGTGAGTGAGTTAGTTCATAATTATCATCTTCCTTGCAGGGATTAGGCAATCTTGCTTGCTCCGTTTTCACACTGTTAGAACCATCTTTTTCTCGGACGTCCTACATCTTTTCTTCCTTGAGGTTGATAGTTATACGCTAGTGCTGGGATTCTTTCATTATTCGTACGATTCAGGCGGGCTCTCCAATTGTCTTTATATTCCTCTATTTTCTCATTTAAGTTGTGTATATTCAATTAATCTCATATCTTAATTTCTTATTTGATCCATTTTTGTGCAGCCTTTAACTCTACGATGGAACCTCATTTCGACCGATTAAACCTTACTTATATCTCTTTCCTGTACTATCCAAGACTCGCTATAGAATTAAGTTCACTGAGTTAGTTATGAGATAAAATATAATGACTCATAAAATTGTAGGAATTAAAATTCGTCACTGGCACGATTCTAGTATAGTTATCAGTGTTTATGTGCGTGTGTTTATATACACATTTCCTGTGAATGGCTCGTAAATTCACACTTTTATATAAAGATCGCATTACTGTATAATCGTTACAATTATCAAGTTTAGTGTCGCAATACTAGAAAGTTAAATATGTTGAAAATTACTATGAACTGGAAGTTTTTTCGTGTTTTGTATGAAAAATGGTCCAACAGACGTGGAAATGATACTCAGGACAACGCAGGAATTTTGGATCAGGTTAGATAATATATATATATATATTTTAAATCAATAATATGTTTGGATCAGTAATGGTAAACCATTTCAGCCACTTTGGTAGTTACGTTAGCTTTCAATTCGTTACAAAGTTTCGGGTCCTCTAGCACAGTGGAATTCAAGTGTAAGTTATTATTTTACCCTCCTGATACAGAGTAACTCTTCGAGTTATTCTTTAAAATATTGTCCTTTCTGAACAAAGTATTGTCATTTCTGGCGCAACTTTGTTATCCTTAATTGAATAAAAGAAAGTAGGCTATTTATATTTCAGGCAAAAATTGTTCTCCAGAATGCATTTTTTAATGTATTTCAGTATTAATACTTTTTAGGAATTTTTAGATATCTAAGAGTCATTTTACATAAATGTAACTAAAACACTTTACTCCGATTACGTTTGAAAGAATCCTAGCGACCATTGTATTGGGTTTGATATATAAATTTTAATTTTTCCCAATTACTAGCTTACTAGTTTTCATGTTACATACTAATTCATTAGAGTTTATTACTTTCTTTGTATATTTTTCTTTTTTCTTTTTATGTGTAGTACATTCGAGCTGTTATTCCTTTGAGTATACATTCTTCCATAAGTTTAATTTTGATTGTATTTAATGTTATTGAATTATTAGACATTATTTTCATTATTGTTCAGTTTGACCAGATAATTAATTTGTTTAGTATGTACTATTATTGTATTTTTTTATTTAAATGTAACATATGTTTGTCATGGTGAGTGGAAGAGAATACCACATGGCCTTAACTCCACCAGGCTAAATAAATCTATTCTAAATTATTCTAATGGGTTGATTTTTAAGAATATTTACTTTCGAACGTAATCGGAGCGAAGTGTTTGAATTACATTTATGATAAAATTTCCCTTAGATGTCCAGAAATTCCTAAACATTATAAACACTGAAAAATATAAAAAATGCATTCTGGAGAATTATATCTGCCTGAAATATATTTCTTCGTTTATTCAACTAAATATAAAAATATTTGAGCCAGAAAGAAAAATATTTGTGACCATGCCACACAACAGATGTAAGTTTATGCCTGTTTGAAATGGGAACGGAAATGTCCATTTTCGGCCGACTAGATCAAACGGTTTGTTTTTACTGATTGAATAAGCTGTCTTTCTTGGTCCAAATACGTAGGAGATAAACAGTGTTCTTCGGTGAAAACGAGATGCTGTCTACTCAGTATTTCATTACATGTATTTCTTCTTCTTCTTCTTCTTCTTCTTCTATGGCGCTACAACCTGATGTCAGGCCTTAGCCTCCTGCAATAAGCCCCTCAAAATCTGCCTAACCAATGTCTTCCTTTTCCAGTTTTTGACTCCTAGAATTCTCTTTGCATCCTTGTCCACAGCATGAATCCATCTGTTCTTCTGTTAACATTAATTAATAAATTTATATATTACATCTGTCTATACTTTTACATCACCACGAGAGACAAGGGTGTTCCCTTGCGGGAGTTATTTAACCAAGCTAATTTAGTTCTACTAATTTCGATACAGATAAAACAGGTCAACATGATTTTTGTCTCATAAGTACCAATAGTTGTATTTAATGCAGCTTTTTATCGTGTTTTCAAATATGTATTCAGAATTTTTCCATCACCCACCCAGTTTTTTTATTTCAATTTCAATTAATGGATTTAAATAATTATTTTTTAATAAACTTTTTTCGTCCATTTGTCCATTGTAAAATAAAACCAAATGAGCTAACTCAGGAGATTTTAGCTATGGAAAAGAGCTATCAAGGCAAATCCTATTATGCTGGCCGATTATTATTGTTGGACCATCAAGAGGGATGTTCCATAGGCGAAATATAGCAGAAAATCGTCATTTGTTACTTTCAAGCTGAATCCGAATGTTCGAATATTGTGTAGTTACGAATGTAGAAAATATTAAAATGTTTGAAATTATAAATTCCTGTCTCTCGGAAACCTTGTGTGATGGAGAAAAACGGATATCATATTTGAATTCAGGAGAAACAATACTATCAGAATCACATATTTTTCTTTCTGAGACAAAAAAAAAGTTTATTTTTTGTTGCTCAGTGTTATCAGCGAGTGACGGGTGATTAGCTGAACGCCTCGAAGAGATGCTGGTAGGCAACTGAGTTATTACATGGAAGGGAAAAGCCGATTAAATGTTTGTTCAGAGGCTCTCATTTAGGTTTGAGGCTATTTTACGAGGCCAAAATGCAACCAACGCTTATAGTTCCTCCCATGTACCTTACTTACTTACTTACTTACTTACTTACTTACTTACTTACTTACTCACTGGCACTATCGAACCCGTAGGTTCATGGCCGCGCGGACATAAACCCTCCATACATCCCTATCCTGAGCTAATGCTTTCCAATCATTCCCTGTATAATCTACTTCCCTCAAATCATAGTTAATGTTATTTTCCCACCTCATTCTTGGTCTACCAACTGAGCGTTTTCCCTCTTGCTTTCTTACAAGAAGCTTCCATGCAAGTCTTTCATTCCCCATACATGCAACATGTCGTGCCCATCGCAGTCTACGAGACTTAACTGTTCTTATTATATCTGGCTTCCTATAAAGACCATGCACCTTAAAATTTTTCATTGTAAAATGTCACCAGTCCTAGCCGAGTTTCAACTCGATCAATCCTCGCGTTCACAGACAAAAGAACATAACCCACAAACCAGAAGGCCGACTGACTGGCTAATATTTCTCGATTAACATTGTTGTTAACACATTATTAAATCACACTCATGAATTTCGTAATCTAGAATATTTATTACTTGAAGGAAGTTGCACTTGCGACCAAATGCAAGAAAATAATCCATAGACCATGGATGCCGACAAAATGGCTAATATTTCTCTTTTAATATAATTGTTAAATCCTTATATTAAGGTCACATTCATGAGTTTTGTAATCCAGAAGATTTATTGGTTAAATAAATCTGTTTGGCTATAAAGTCAGTTTTAATGTAACCTGACTATAATTTACTATTTCCTGTTGTACAATAATGATAATAATAATAATAATAATAATAATAATAATAATATAATAATAATAATAATAATAATAATAATAATAATAATATTTAAAATTATTCTGGCAGAGTTAAGTCCATAAGGGCATACTCTTCCACTGAACCAGCACGAATATACTAGTACAAGTACAGATTTACAATATAATTATACATTTATACAGTATGCAATTTATAATATATTTAAAAAAAGACGTTAACAATAGCAATGTAAAATTCATGTGCATACGATATTTTTATATGCTAAATATAAATAATAATAATAATAATAATAATAATAATAATAATAATAATCCATCCATAGTAATTCTGCCCGAGAGCAGATCTTTCACAGCAATCATAGCATTTTCAATATAGCTCTTCTATTCAATTTTGTGTTAGAGCATGCCATCAAATTTTCAGTGGATGAAGAAGGCAAACAACTCAATGGTATTATTATGCTGACAGTTTATGCTAATGATATAGTATTATTAGGCTATACTTACAAGATACTAAGGGTCAACGTACTGGAAATAAACATCGATAAAACTAAATATATGTTCACATGTAGAAATTTATTATACTGTATAATGGAAACGGACAGTTAATGACAAATGAGGGAAATTTTGAAGAAGTGGCTGAAATCAATTACCTAGGAACAATAATTACAAATAGGAATGAGATGCATAAAGAAATTAAACATGGGCTCAATTCTGGAAATGCATGCTATTATGCATTCCAGGAACTCTTGTCGTCCCACTCTTCTCTCAAAAAACGTTAAACTGAAAATATATAAAACTGTTATTCTCTGTTATATGGGTGCGAAACGTGGACTCTTACTTTAAGGGGGGGGGGAAGATTACGAGTATTTGAGAATAAATTTCGTACGAAAATTTTTGGACCAAAGGAGATGGACAGACAGATGAATGGAGAGGACTACATTAACAGTGAGCTGTATGAGCTTTATAGGAAACCAGATATAACAAAAAAAAAAGGTTAATTCTCATAGACTGCGATGGACAGGACATGAGGCACGAATTGGGAATGAAGGAGGGGCATGTAAGCTTCTTGTAGGAAAACCAGAGGGAAAATACCTAGTTGGTAGACCAAGAATGAAGTGGGAGAATAATATTAACCATGATTTGTGCTAAGTAGATTACACAGGAGATGATTGGAAAACATTTGCTCAAGATAGGAATCTGCGGCCATGAACCTCCGGGTTTGATAATGCCAGTGAATGAGTTAGTTTTTTAGTTATAATAATAATAATAATAATAATAATAATAATAATAATAATAATAATAATAATAATAATAATAATAATAATAATAATAATAATAATAATAATAATAATAATAATAATAATGTTAATAATTGTTTTATTGTAAGCCTATGTTTTCCCTTTGCAGAGATTTAGGCGCTCTCCCCCTACAGGGAAGAATTTAAACCATACTAATTTATTTACACTTGTTTTTCGTATAGATGGCATTTTGAGTGGTCCGTGGTCAGCGTTCCGCCTCAAACTGACATATAGGAAACCAAGGTAGTACTAGGACGGGAAAATTCGGCAAATTTTGCTTGGAGGCCTTTTCATTCAGGCTTAAGGATTTTTTACGAGCCTGAAAACCTTCAGACTCGGGATCCCACGGCTTAAAGTCCCTCCCGGAGGACTTGCTCCTTGGATTTTTCCGTCCTAAAAAATCCATCGACCCCGGCCGGGTTTGAACCCGCGACCCTCGGAACCAGAGGCAAGGAGCATAACCACCAGTCCACCGCAGCCGATAATAATAATAATAAAATAATACAATAAGGTAAATAATGAATGTAGAAAAGGATATTGCACAAGAGACTGAAGAAATCCAACTAAGATGGTAAGAACATATAATGAGAAGAAGGGACACAGAAACAAACAAAGAAGTATTGAAATGGATACCTTCTGGAAATGGGAAACGTGGTAGACCAAAGCCAACGTGGATAAAGGGAATTCAAGACAACATGAAGAAGAGGAATATTACAGAAGCAGACCCGCAAGATCGGGAAGTGTGGAAGAAAAAAATCTGTATTTTGGTTGAGGATACCTGTGTAAATAGCAGAAACAATCCTGAAGTAAAAAAAAAAAATGGTATAAATTAAACGGTAAACTCAATTAATACATCCAGGCTACCTATATTACGCGCGAAAGTAATGTTCAGACCAAAAAGTAATTATAAATTTATAATTCTTTATATTATACTAGGTCCACCGCTGTGGTCTCGAGGTAGCGTGCTGCATTGTCACGCAGCGGGCCCGGGTTAGATCCCCGGTCGGGGCAGTTTTTCTGGGTGAGGTTTTTATCGGGGTTTTTCCTCACCTGTAAGACAAATGTCAGGAAAACTTTAAGGCCCAAACGGTCCCCGAAATCATATGGCCATCATCATCATCCTCATCCTTATCATTATCATCATCAAGCCAATCCATCATCATCATCATCATCATCATCTTCCACCGGTGTGGGAAAGCAACGGGAAGCTACCACAACCTACAATTCCCTATAAAAGCTGCAACACATAGCATGAAAAGTGCTATGATTGCGTGAAGGACCCTGCCTTCGGGCAGAATTACTAATTGATTGATTTGGTTACTAGAAGGTCCCTGCCACGCGTGGTGCTAAGCTATCAGTGAAGTTATACGTTACAAATTTAAATTAAGTTGCTGTCTTTCAGCCAGATTACTTAAAACTAATACTTACGCACGAATTAAATACTATTGAAAATAAAATAAACACTGAACACACTTAAATTATGAAATAACCCAATATTTTGGAATTCCAATTGAATTGGGCGCGTTGCAACAAAGAGCACAGCCATCTGGGATCTCTCTTTCTTAAACAATAAACCAATTACCTTAGTAAATTAGGTCCAGTTACCAAACACAACAAGAACCGCATCTGTCTAGAATCGTATGTAACTAAAATAAATTAAAAATGCTTTGTTAAATAATACACAAATAATTTGCAATAAAACATAATGCGACTATAAATTTAGTTATAAACTACCCTAAGTCTCATGTTGGATCAAACTGCACACACTGTGCAAAACTTTATTAAAATCGGTTCAGTAGTTTAGGATTCCATGGCGGACAAACAACGTGACACGAAACTTTTATATATTAAGATGTATGTACGTGTGTGTATATATACAGATCATCGGTTGATTAATGTCTTTGACATCATCCGATTCCTAATAGCAAATTTTGTCGGTCCATCCACTCTCCTGGTTGTAGATGTTTCTCCTTCATGTATAAATACATTCCCTGACTCCAGGAGGTTTTAGGTCTTCCTCTGCCTCGTCTTCCCTCAGGTTTCCATTCCAAAACACATTTTGGTAGCCGATCCTCTTCCATTCGCTGGACATGTCCATACCATCTTAATTGCTGAGTTTTAATATAATATATAATAGAGTCTTCAACCCTCATTTTCTTCCTTATCACTGAATTTCTAATTATATATATTATTTAAGGTGTGTTATCGAAAGTTAAGATAGTTTTAGATTGAAATCGTTTTAGAATGTCGATAAATGAAATCTCGCAATATTAATCTTAACTTTTTTTTATTACAACACAGTTGTCATTATGAAGTTGTGTAATCTTTAAGTACCAACAGCTGTCATTACTGCATGCACATTTAAAAAAGTGAAGTTGTGATTACTTTCTGCTGAGATGAGAAAATCCAAGGACGTTATCACAAAGAAATTATCTTCAAACCCAGAAAACATATGACAATGAAGCGAAGGATGTGAGAAGCCGAGTTTTAAACATTACTTCAAAAAATTCTCAGTATAGGCCGAAAGTTAAGTTAAAATATGTTTTCTTATCTCTATCTTGTTCTTTATTTGTAGGATTTTCATCCGTTTATTTCCCAAATCGCTCCTCGGAGGAAGACGTATTGGATGTGCATCCACTGTCTATCGATCTCTTGGCTCATCTTCCTCTTGCTCTTCTCCCGTCCATTGGTCTAACTTTTTTTGCAAGTCTATTTTCATCCATTTTTTTCTATATGATCTTTCCAATATTTTCATCCGTCTGTAATAAATTTGGTTATGTCTTGAATTTTACATTTGTTTCTAATTTCTGTATTTTGTATCTTATCAAATATTGTTTTCCCCTGAATAGTTTTTAAAATCTTCATTTCACCCATTTGAAATCAGGGATGGAAATAAATCTATGTAGGTTTCCATAGAATATGGTAGAAGTCTGCATGGGTTTCAAGGAAGGGCAAAGATTAAGACTTTTTTAAAAATATATCTAGGACACGGCACCCAAAATTTTAATTGCCTTCGTAAGGAAAACAATCTCAGAACTTTTAGGACCTGAAACATTTATCGACCCTTGCTGGGTTTGAACACGCGAATCTCAAACGAACATGCCAAGTCCATCCGAGGCAGTCAGTGAGTATATAGACTAAGTGTGGTATATTTTGAAAAAAAAAAAATCTATCCATCTATTCTATAATGGCGTGACCCAATGTTCTGCCATAGCCTATTCTTTGTTAGGAGTTACTAGACAAAGTTAACTTTTAGTTACCTTATTTGTCCATAGATGCCATGAGTAGCATGTGGTCAACACACCGACTCAATGAGAAATCTAGCAGGCAACTAAGATATTACTAGGACGTAAATTTTGCTTAGAGGCCATTTAATTGAAAAATAATTATCATAAGTAATGCCACGAGTGATTTCCAAATTATCGATAAATTCACGACTCACGAAGTGAGGAATGAATTTACTAAAAAATAATTATTTGAATATAGTTACCGGTGTTTTAAAATATTTATATAGTTAATGTAAACGGCGATGTTTGAAAGAAATTAGAAATGTGAGGTTATGTGTAGCCTATTCACTGCAACTCAATCATATTATTTATTGCCAAATAGGATCGCAATTTTGTAAGAATGCACTCTAATGGAGAAATAATGAAACACATCAAACTATTATAAATCAACATTATAGGTTAATAATTTATATTTTGAATAAACAGCTCAGTAAAATCATTGAATCTATTTATTATTTGCTATATTCAATGTATTTGTTGGAGAAAAATAATGGTCTAACCAGTTCAGAATATTAAAAAAGGAGGAGCTTTCTTTATCACAAAAGCAGGAGCTGATAAAGAGAAATCGATAAAGAGCGAGGTGAAACACGACTGTCATTGGTGTAAAACAGAATTCATTGAAACGTGATTGGTGATTGACTACCATTTGCGATGTGAGTTAAATAGTCATAATTAATTTGTAACAACTGTTATCTTTTAGCGAATTCCGATGGAATAAAACTACTGAGGGTTTTCCCATGAACATATTTTTTAAATTTTTTTTACAGATATTCACCGAACTCTTGTCTAGTAGGCGTCCTTGCTTAGTGTTCTTTCCAGTTTGTTCTGTATTTCACTATTGTTGTGTTTAATTCCTCTACATTTAGTTGTATTTCTGTGTTGTGTTTTTTGTCTGTTCTTTGATATCCTGCTATTGGTCTGAGAAATTTCATTTACACCTTTCTATAATTGGGTATTCTGTAATATTATTAAGCGATGCGGCAGCGAGGAGATACTTAAGGCCAACTAGCAAATTACATATTTAAGAACACTAAGGAATTGGGTATGGAAGTAAAACATCAATAAAACTATATAAATATATGGTCAGCCACACAGAAATTCCTTATGTAACGAAATGGACAATTAATAACAAATGAAGGAAATTTTGAAGAAGTGGCTGAGTTGAAATACCTAAGAACAATTATTTTAAATAGGAATGAGGTGCTGAAAGAATTAGAACATAGACTCAATTCTGGAAATGCATGCTATTAACGTATAGGAACTCTTATCCCACATTCTCTCAAAAACGTTAAACTGAAAATATATAAAACTCTTATTCTTCCAGTTATATTATATGGATGCGAAACATGAACTTTTACTTTAGAGAAAAGAAAACAATATTTAAGAATAAAGTTTTTAGAAAAATTTTGGACCAAAGAGAAACGAACAGACAGGTGAATGGAGAAATCTACTTAACAGTGAGCTACATGATCTCTATAGGATGCCCGATATAATAAAAGCATTATATCTCGTAGATTGCGATGGGAATGACATGTAACATCATTGGGAATGAATCTTCTTGTAGAAAAAGCAGAGGGAAAGCACCCAGTAGGAGAGGCAAGAATGAGGTGAGAGAATAACATTAACTATGATTTTAGGGAGGTAAATTATGCAGGGGAATAATGGAAAACATTAGCTCAGGGCAGGGATGTATAGAGAGCTTATGTCCGCAGAGCCATGAACCTACGGGTTTAATAGTGGCAGTGAATGTGTTAGTAATTTGATTTTATACACATTTATTTTCAGCAGGAATAGAATTGTTTGAATGAAAGTTGAAGGTAGTTCTTGACAAGATTACTGGGAGTGATTATTGTAGACTGATTTCCACATTTTTTTTTTCCCCCAATGCCCCAGGATTTCTTTCGACATTCCTGGTTTCTCTCCTGGCACTTCTGAGGTTGGGGCGCCTGGAAGGCGGGGTTACGTTGCCCCAATGATATGATGGGTGATGTTGATGATAGTGGTGCGCCAGGAGAGTCCCTAATCCTAAGTTTAACCTAAGATGAATAAGAATGATGATGATTGCAATGGCCATATGATTTCGGGGACCGTTTGGGCCTTAAAGTTTTCCTGACATTTGTCTTACAGGTGAGGAAAACCCCGATAAAAACCTCACCCAGAAAAACAGTCCCGACCGGGGATCGAACCCGGTCCCGCTGCGTGTTTAGTGTTATAATAATCTTATGATTGTAGAGGTCACTAATTTAAACATAAATTTAATTTTGGGTTTTACATTTCCCTGGTTGAATACTCGTGTGATATATACCGAATGACTGAGAAATTGAATTACGAGAAAATATGTATTATTATCTTTTTGGTTCATTGTAAGTCTTTTACAGATTTAATTATTTCCGGGTCTGCAAACCTGCGCTTCAATCGTAGTTCAGAGAAGATTTTGTTCTCACAGTGTGTTAGTGTTGACTTATTCTAGATAAATATAACATGACAAATGTTACTCAGGAGAAGACTAGCGGCTGGAATATTACCTTATTTTTACATTATGTGAGGGAGTCCCTTCCCATGTAAAGACATTATTATCCATGCTAACTGTACTTAACATATAGTGCAGGGACAACTATTAAAAGAGAATTTACAGTAGAATGTTTTCTTCAATTGTTATACATTTTGAAGCACTTGTTCTTATCCTTCTCTCTCCATCTTTGGTCCACAGGGACATATATACATAATCTATACGATGGGCTAATGGTCCGGTGGGTCGCGGGTTCAAACCCGGCCAGGGCCGATCGATTTTTTTTAGAATGGAAAAATCCAAGGAGCAAGTTTTTCGGGAGTCTTTAAGCCGTGGATCCCGAGTCTGATTTTATTCTTCTTCTTCTTCTTCTTCTTCCTTTCCAGGATTAGGTCAATGGGACCTGTTCCGATCTCATGTCTATCGTTTCCTTGGCCGTCCCAAATATATGTTTCCATGCGGTCTGTAGGTGTTGATCGTTTTGGGTAATCTTGTGCTGTCCATTCTGCCCAAGTGTTCTTTCCATCGGTATTTGTTCTCTTCTAGTTTATAGAGTATTGAAAATATCTCCAGTTTATTTCTTATTGACTCAATGTGTAATCTATCCATGCATGTACATCCTTTTACAGATCTTAAAAATTTCATTTGTCCCTCCCCGTAGCCGAGCGGTTAAGGTAGGAAGCCTTGGCGCAGAGCTACGGGACTTGAGCTGGTTCGAGTCTCCATGGGGGAAGAAATTTTCTCATGGTATTTCGGCCAGTATGGGACCGGTGCCCACCCAGCATCGTGAGGCAATTGGGTACCTACAATAAGTAGCGGCTCCAGGTTGAGGAACCAGCTATAACGGCTGGGGGACTCGACATGCTAACCACATGTCACTCCTACACTGGCTGTTGATCATCTACCTCTGTGATTGACACATGTGGATGTGAAGGGCCAGCAGCCGGCTGGTAAAAGGGCAACCGCTGAAAAGTGGAAAGACCCTCAATCGGAAAAAAATCATTTCAGTGGCTTTGATATCTTTTTTTGTAAGTACCCAAGATTCAGATCCATACAAAGAACAGGAACAGCCATAATTTCATAAAACTTCAACTAAGTTTCTCTTAGAGTCTTTCGGAGATCATAGCGATAGACGTCTTTACATATCACAGACCTTCAATAATAGGGATTTCATCTCATCTTATCCCTCGGCATGAAATTACGCCAGTCACGAGTAAGGAGTAGTTTTAGACATATTCTATTCTATAGGGAAGGTCTTTCACTGCAATCATATCATTTCCATACTATGATTTGCAGCTTTACTAGGGAATTATGGGTGTGGTACCTTTCCGTTGCTTTCCACACCAGTGAAATGATAAGGATGATAATGATGATGATGGCCGATGATTTTCGGGGAACGTTGGGCCCTAAGCTTCCTGACATTTGTCTTACAGGTGAGGAAAAACCCCGAAGAAAAAACCCCATCCAGGAGCCTGTCCAGACCGGGAATCGAATCCGGTCCCGCTGCGTGACAAAGGAGCACGCTACATCGAGACCACAGCGATTGACTTTAGGCCTGTAAGTATACAGTAAAATTAATTATACTTTTTTTAAATTATCAGCATTAATTCTCACAATCCTCCACTAAGAATGAAATACATGGACTAATATTTGATATCTTGTGGAGTATCATATTTATCCAAGTTGAATTCTCCGTCATAAAGGTATGAGAAAAAATAATTACTTTCTGAGAATGTTACTGATATATTCAGGTGTGGAATTCATAAACACCTTGTTCTTGATTATGCGTAACTGAGCATTGAACTTGACCCATATGTAAATGAAGTTTCAAACTGTAATTTTGTTGGATGAAGCATAAAATCAGTATAACTGTGTACCTTTCATAATATAAAGACAGATACTCATGTGGCACTGCCTTAGTAACATCAGAATCGAAAACATTTTTCTTGTTGGAAAGTTTTGAATCGCAATCAATTTGTTCACCTCTTCTGCGTGTGTCCTGGTGGACTACTTGATTCTCACTCTAGCCAGAATCTGTGTTTTTTTTAAGGGAGTGAACATCCTGATTGTCTTTGAATTTATTCGGAAGGGAAGTAAATTAGTGAGCCTCGTTGTCTTAGATTTACGACACGTAAAAGAACCACAAGCCTGAAATAAGAAGCTTCGGTCCTTTCATGTCCAGATCTGAATTTCGGTGCTACTGACCTCGGTTATCAGCTATTAGAGCGTCGTTAAAATACTAGATACTTCTTCTGCAGGATTATTTTGTGAATGTTTTGGCATTGTCAACCATTGCTTTCCATTTATTCTTGTCTTGAGTACAGGTTATCCTATTTTTAATTTCCTTAGATGGTAAATATGTTGTCACATTTTCCTCCCATCTTTATTTATGTCCATCTTTTTCGTATGTCTGTTGGTGGTTTCCATTAAAATATGTTTTTTAATATCCACTCTGTACACATGTCCAACCCAGTTTAATCTCTGGGAATTTCTGTTGTTATTAATTTGCGTTTTTATTATTCTGTCAAGAACTTCATTGTACTTTGTTCTCCAAATACTAATAATATATTCTGGTTATGAGGAGCTTACTTTGAAAATGCAGTATCTCCACCTTTTGTAATTTTACAGGAAATAATAGAAAACAAAAATACTCAAACCATATCTTAACTGAAATATCTTGTAGACGTTGACTCCTATATTGATATAGGCCTACACAAATACCAAATTAATATTGAGCTTACTGTAATTACAGAATTAACATAGGAAATATCAAGTTTTGACAGAAAAACATAGACTTACTAAGTTTTGAAAGAAACATTTCGGAAAAAAAAATCGTCATTTCAAATTTTTTTTTTTTTTTTTTTTGCAAATGCCCCAGGCTGGCTTTCGACATTCCTGGTTTCTCTCCTGGCAAGGCGTACTTGTAACCCACTTGTGAGGTTGGGGCGCCTGGAAGGCGGGGTTACATTGCCCCGATGATATGATGGGTGATGATGATAATTGATAATGGTGCGCCAGGAGAGACCATAATCCTAAGCTTAATCTAATATGAATGATGATTGCGATGGACATATGATTTCGGGGACCGTTTGGGCCTTTAAAGTTTTCCTGACATTTGTCTTACAGATGAGGAAAAATCCCGATAAAAACCTCACCCAGAAAAACTGTCCCGACCGAGGATCGAACCCGGGCCCGCTGCGTGAGAAGGCAGCACGCTACCTCGAGACCACAGCGGTGGACTCATTTCAAACTCTTTAATACAAGTTGTAAAGATTACAAAGGTGCCACCTATTGAGTAAAGTCATAATTAATAGCACCAATCACGTAAAACGCCAAATTAATAAAATTTATTATATCAAGTTTTGAAAAAAATCTTCACTCAAGAGACTGTGTAAGTGGATTTACGAATATTTGATGGAAAATATGACATTAAAGTATTAAGTTTTGATTGAAAATTTCAATTTAGCAACCCATTTTAAACGAATTTATTGACCTTTTTCTTAAGTAGCCTATAACACTATCAATCGATTCGGCTCAGGAAAATTAGTCGGATTGTATTTTTGTTTTGGATATATTGACTTTTGAAAGTAAGTTCCTCACATATATATTTTTCTTATTATTATTTTCTGAAGATGATTTAGGACCGACATGGGTCAGAAGCCTATTTTTCTTTTCAGGCTTGAGGTTATTTTATGCCCCTTTTCCCTTATGACACGGGATCCATGGGTTTAATTCCCTTCTGAAAGAACCCATACTCCGGATTTTTATGCCCTGAAAAAATTAATCGATCACGAAAAATTTAGGCCATAATTGCCTCTAAACTACACAGTCTTTATCTGTTGATATTAGAAAAATTATCATTGTTTGAATGACAATTTTAAGTATTAGTACATATCGGCGATAAGCTGGACTTACTGTGTTATTCTGCACATGTTTAAGAATTAGTATACCTTGTTATTTGGTGTAGATTATGTGGATTTCGTATTACTCTACATTGTAATTTATTTTTATTCAAAGATGACAATCCCTCGACGTCCTTTAATCTACAAAGAGAGGAGCAGGCCCAGAAACATCATGGAGGTATCGAAAGTTTATTTAGCTCAATAATATATTAATTAGGTTAATGCTTTATCATAAATAATGCCAGGAGTGATTTCTAAATTATCGATAAATTCACGACTCACGAAGTGAGGAGTGAATTTATCTAGAGAACCTGGAAATCAAGAGTGCCATTTGTTAGGACTATTTAACGAATAAAATTAAGCTGTTTACTCACAAATCATTATTTAACTATAGTTATTTTAAAACAATAATAATAATATATTTAATGTAAACGGCGATGTTTGAAAACAAATGAGAAATGATTGGTACGCTTCATTTGCTTCTTTTGTTCGTCACTGCAACCAGATCATATTATTTATTGCCAAAGGAACGCACTATTGTAAGAATGCACTCTAGTGGAGAAAAAATTAAATACATCAACTGTATATTAATTCATTTCTGATCAGTTTCTGATGTCCTATGATGTAAATATGACAATTATATTTTTCTGGGGGGAAAAAAAATACATTTAAGAAAGTGCAAACAGTGGTTTCTTTTTCTGGTGGTATAATCAATTGCTACAAATGTTTTTATATTAACTGTCGCATGCGGTAATGTGTTGACATTCATGCACTATATATACAATCTGGTAGCCGTATTTCTTTCTGAGTCAGTCACTGCAAAATAATGCTATGACCTATTCAGAATGTTAAAAAGGAGGTGTTTTCTTTATTATGGTAAACTTTAGTTGGTAAATTCTAGGCGAAACACGACTGTGATTGGCTGTAAATAAAAAATCATTGTAACGCGATTGGTCATTGACTCCCATTTGGGACATGAGTTAAATAGTCGAACTAATTATATGATCGGCAACACGGAGTAGAGTTTATACATGTAGAATAATTAGCGTATTTTAAGGGCAAATTATTTTTTGAAGTGCTTAGATTTTTTATCAAGAGAAACAAACAAATATCTGGGAACAATAATTACAAACAGGAATGAGATTCAGGAAGAGACTAAAAAAAACTCCTGGCACGACAGGCCTAGAAGATCCTTAGCATACCAGCCGGCTGCTGGCCTCACATCCACATGTGCAGTCGTAGATGTAGATGATCATCCAGCCAGTGTAGGGATGACATGTGGTCAGCATCTCGAGTCCCCCAGCCGTTATAGCTGATTTTCTCAACCTGGAGCCGCTACTTATTGCAACTACCCAAATGCCTCACGATGCTGGGTGGCACCGGTCCTATAATGGCCGAAATACCATGAGAAAATGTCTTCCCCCATAGAGACTCGAACCAGCGCAAGTCCCGTCGCTCTGTGCTTCCTGCTTTAATCACTCGGCTACGGCGCGGGAAAGGAAGAGACTAAACATAGACTCAATTCTGAAACGCATGCTATTATACAGTACACAGGGATTCATGTTATTCCATTCTATATTTGTATATATATATATATATATATATATAACGGTCATTGTTCCAATTATATGGATGCGAAATATGGGCTCTTACGTTAAGGGAGCAGAAGGGATTATGAGTATTTGAAAATAAAGTTTTTAGGATTTTTGTGGAACAAAGAAACAAAGAGAGATGGACAGAGAGGTGAATGGGGAAGACTACAAAACAACGAGCCTCTTTATGAGAAATCAGATGTATTAAGAACAGTTACAGTACGTCTCGTAGATTGCATGGAAATTCCTGTATTAAATCCAGAAGGAAAACGTCCAATAGGTAGGCCAAGAGAAAAGTGGGAGAATAATATTAAACATGATTTAAGGGAGATACACTATACAGGGGATGATAGGAAAACGTCTCAGAATAGGGCTGTATAGAGAGCTTATATCCCTGCGGTAATGAACCTACGGATTCGATAGTGCCAGGGTGTTATTGCCTTCTTTCCTTCGTTTTTGTAGTTCTCCATTTTGTGTTTTATTGCATTGTTTATAATTTTAGCGTCTATTTTTCCACACTGTACAGGATACATATCCAGACCCAAGAAAGATATTTTAAATTTCCTATTCCTACGGGAATCAAACCCGAATGCGGGAAAGAAAGATAGTGACTCAATTGACTATGTCACGACGACAGACATGGATCTTAGGAAGTAACACCCAGACCCAAGATGGATAATTTAGATTCCCTATCCCGCCGGGAGTCGAACCGGATCGCCGGAGAGGAATGTAGGGACTCTACCTTTTATGTCACAGCGACTGGCAAATATTGGAATGGATTTTAGGGAGATACATCCAGACCTAATGTGGATATTTTTAATTCTCTACTCCGCCGGGAGTCGAATCGGATCGCCGTATAGGAATGTAGAGACTCTACAGACAAATATTCGGCTGGATCTTAAGTAGATGGGTATAGGAGATCTTATTAGATTAATTTAGCTAATCAGTGGGGGTCTAAATAAATGCGGCATTTAAACAACGAGTTCATAAACCATGGAGTTGGTTACTCTTCGGCGATAACATTATCTGTAAGATACGTGCACGTGTACTTGTAACTAGAAGGTTGGCATGAGTAGGTCAGGTTCATTAAAGTGAAACAAAAGTTGCATAACACAGTTTTTATCATGCTTGTAATTCGAATTTTCACACGACCTTGAAGCTTTTGTTTGTTTCCTCTAATTCAATGAAGTACTTCAGCGCACTTCATTCTGTTTATTTATTTTTCATTCTAAATGTTATTTTTTGCCTTCAGAAACATCACAAATTTATTACTCATCTGAGGAAATTAAATGCAGAATATTCAGATCGTTCAGTTGTAACAAATGTATTTTTAAATATCACATTTTTATGCTAAAATACTAAAAAAATAGCTTATTAATTTTTTATTCAAATGCCCAATGTTGTCTTTTCTGGCATGACGTACTTGTAACCCACTTCTGAGGTTGGGGCGCCTGGAAGGCGGGTTACGTTGCCCCGATGATATGATGGGTGATGATGATAATGGTGCGCCAGGAGAGTCCCTAATCCTAAGTTTAATCTAAGATGAATATGAATGATGATGATTGCAATGGACATATGATTTCGGGGACCGTTTGGGCCTTTAAAGTTTTCCTGACATTTGTCTTACAGATGAGGAAAAACCCCGATAAAAACCTCACCCAGAAAAACTGCCCCGACCGGGAATAGAACCCGGGCCCGCTGCGTGAAAAGACAGTACGCTACAGCGGTGGACGCTTATCAATATGATCCTAAAGGAAAGAGAGACGTGGGAGGTCGAGAGGGAGAGGGAAGGGGACATTGTGACGTCGAACAGGCAGTTAGCCTAATCTATGAAGTGGAGAAGAAGAAGAAGAAGAAGAAATCATCATCATAGTACTCGTACATTCACGAATTTATGTAATTTGAAGGGTTCGGCTGTAAAACATGTTAATTGACAAATTCATAAAAATTGAGTTGAAGCATGTAAACTGTGATGCATTTGGTGCACGTATTTTTTACATCCGTAAATAGATGGCAGATGGTCAATAGATGGTAAATAAAACTACGTGCTCCAAATCCTTCAGGAGGTCACATATTACAGTTTATAGGCCCATGCTACAATTCTATTTTCAAGAATTTGTCAGTTACCATGTTTTATATTTGTTGACCTGTTTCAGCCTCAAGAAAAACACCATGCAGAAGTCTTTTGAGTGGACGTCCTGGTCTTCTTCTTCCTGCAGGTTGATAGCTTAACATTTGTTTGCGTATCTGTGATCTTCCATTCGATGAACATGTTGCATCCATCTTGGCTTGTAATCAGAAATTTTGTTTTCTAAATGTTTCATGTGCAATTCTTCAAAGATGTCTTATTTTTTTGTGATCTAATAGAAGAGATAAAAATAGCAAGATTTTTATCGTTTTTTTTTTCATTATCGATTAAGAAGGTTTCGTTAATAAATGAAACTTGGAGAGAATGTATAATCAAGATAACTGCCAAGGTTAAGAGTGAATAGATAATAAAATAATTAATCACATATGTATCCTGCAGTCCTCTGAAGTTTTTATTTTTTATACTTTCGATCCCCGGTTGGGATAAATTTCTTGGGTGGGGTTTCTTTCGGATTTTTTCCTGACCTGTAAAACAAATGTCAGGAAACTTTAAGACCCAAACCGTCTCCGAGCATAATATGACCTTCATCATTATCATAATATTCTCCTAATTAGATTAACTTTATGATTAAGGCCTCTCCTGGTGCATCAATACCATCATCATCACCCATCATACAAGTGCGGCAATTGACCAGACCTGTCGCATTATCTTACTTACTTATTTACTTACTCACTGGCACTATCGAACCCGTGGGTTCATGGCCGCGCGGACATAAGCTATCCATACATCCTTATCCTGAGCTAATGCTTTCCAATCTTTCCCTGTATAATCTACTTCCCTCAAATCGTAGTTAATGTTATTCTCCCACCTCATTCTTGATCTACCAACTGGGCGTTTTCCCTCTGGCTTTCCTACAAGAAGCTTCCATACAAGTCTTTCATTCCCCATACGTGTAACATGTCCTGCCCATCGCAGTCTACGAGACTTAACTGTTCTTATTATATCTGGCTTCCTATAAAGACCATGTAGTTCATTGTTATGTAGTCTTCTCCATTCACCTGTCTGTTCATATCTCTTTGGTCCAAAAATTTTCCTAAGTACTTTATTCTCAAATACTTATAATCTCCTTTCCTCTCTTAAAGTAAGAGTCCATGTTTCGCACCCATATAATATAACTGGTAGAGTAACAGTTTTATATATTTTCAGTTTAACGTTTTTTGAAAGGAGTTGGGACATCAAGCGTCTCTGCAATGCATAATAGCACGCATTTCCAGAATTGAGCCTATGTTTAATTTCTTTGTGCATCTCATTCCTGTTTGTGATTATTGTTCCTAGGTATTTGAATTCAGCCACTTCCTCAAAATTTCCCTCATTTGTCATTAGCTGTCCATTTCCATTATATAATGAATTTCTACGTGTGACCATATATTTAGTTTTATTGATATTTACTTCCAGTCCTAATTTCTTAGTGTTACTCAATAGTGTGTGCGTATTGTCCTTTAGTATCTCCTCGCTATCGGCCAACAATACTACATCATCAGCATAAACTAACAGCTTATTAATACCATTGATTTGTAAGCCTTCCTCATTCTCTAAAGATTTAATGGCATGCTCTAGTACAAAATTAAATAGTAGAGGAGATAGTGCATCTCCTTGCTTCATCCCATTCTGGATTTCAAAAGTGTCCGAAAACTTTTTGCCTACACGCACCCTACCCTTTGTGCCATTTAGACACATTCGTATAAGTCTAACTAACTTTTTAGGAATTCCGAACTCCAGCAGGATACTATATAACTTCTCCCTCTTAATTGAATCATAAATATGTTATTTTGAAGTCTACATATAGTTGATGTGTAGTGCCATTATATTCCCATTTCTTTTCTAAAATCTGTCGTATACTTAAAATCTGATCTGTTGTAGACCTGTTTCTTCTAAATGCACATTGATGATCTCCTAGAATGTCATCAATATAGGGAGTAAGTCTGCTTACTAATAGATTTGTTAGAATTTGAAAGTAATGAGATGCCCCTGTAGTTGTTGCAATCAATTTTATCTCCTTTCTTATAAATTGGTACGATAATTGATTCCTTCCATTCATCTGGAAGAGATTCTTTTTCCCAAATCATACTAAGCAACCAGAGTATCTTGTCCATCAATTTTTCTCCCCTTGATTTTATCAGTTCTGCTGGGATCTCATCTGAACCTGATGCTTTATACATCTTCAATTTTTCAATTGCCATTTCAACCTCTAATGCCTTGGCTCTGCGACTAGCATTTCTGCTGTCTGTAAATTATCGTCCTCAATATCCTGTTCTGTATGTACATTTAATAGCTGATTAAAGTAAATTTTCCATCTATTTAATATACTCCTGGAATCTGCAATCATATC
Source organism: Diploptera punctata (assembly GCA_030220185.1). Classification (NCBI taxonomy): domain Eukaryota; kingdom Metazoa; phylum Arthropoda; class Insecta; order Blattodea; family Blaberidae; genus Diploptera; species Diploptera punctata. The sequence continues at coordinate 567,679 of JASPKZ010009814.1, read as the reverse complement.
CCCATTTTCATTCCGAATTATGTTTGTTCTAGCCTGAAACCCTTTCTTCTCTATACTAATTCCCTGATATAATTATCTAATGTTCCTATTTTTTGCAGTCGTTTCAAGATCATTAATCTTCTCTCTCAAATATTCCCTCTTTTTACTCTTTAGTAACTTGGTGGTTTCCCGTCTAATACTACCCAATTGCTCTAAATTTACCTCATTTGCTGACAATTTAATAGTATCTCTTATAGCCTCCCATTCTTTATTTATATCAGTTTCTTCTTCGTTTGCCACATTGTCATCTGAAGTTTCCAGTACTTAATCTATTAGCAATTTTGATTTGGTATTCTTGCCGCATTTAATCATTTTTCAAGGTTTTTAATTCAAACTATCACAGGAACAAATTAAATGACTCGAAATAGATGACATGAATGTAGAGAATTGGTGGAATGAAGATTTTGGCAAGGGAAAATTGGGGAAACCCCGATAAAAACATGCTCTGGTTCCGATTCGTCCATCACGAACTCCACACGGAGTGACCCAGAGTTTGAAGGGCTAATATCTAACGACTTAAGCAACGGAGCTGCCACCAACTATGTATACATAGCACAGCTCAGAAGAAACAACCTCTAGCAACCATATTACGTCATGAGGGATTATACTATCTGAACCTTTCAGTCTCTCAGCGGACGTGCTAGTTCCAAGTTTGATTTACAATCATCAGTAGAATACGTCTGAAATAATCCACGATGATGCGTGACATATGACTGCTCTTTTATTTGTTAGCGTGTTTGGTTGGATTTCCTTTTTTGTACCTCGTCCCGTACTTGCATTCATTTCATCTCCGGATTGTGTCGACGGTGACGGGCACCGTGCTGCATTCTGAAGTCAAATGGATTAATGAGATTCCCTCTGTCCCTATCTACTAATTCTGGCAGCTAATTCCCGTGGCTATCAAGATGGTGTTGTGGATCTTTAACTCCAGCCATTTGGCGGCAAGAAGTGATCGCCTAATTAGTCGATGTTGGGTGGAAATAGTGGTTATGGTCACACTAGAATAGGACGTCAGAAGCTGCACCGCCGACAAGCAGAGAGTCCGAAAGCCAAACAGCCTATGCAAAGCATAGGTTAATGAGTCGATTAATGAAGAAAAAACAATCCATGGGATTAGATAATCAAGCCAACAAACGCTGGATATCTTGGAGCATTCTCTCTGCATGAGCGCTTTCTTGATTATACAACTGAAATTATTTGACTTTTAAGTTGGTCTTGCAGGCTGATTGGCCGAGGTCCAGTTTTATTTAAATTCGACTTTTCATCTACTGCTGCGGTAGACATCTTTAGTCTGCAGCCGACAGTTGAGGAGTTCAGAAAGGGCAGCAGTATATCCTGAAGATGTCTACCGCAGCATTAAACAAAACTGGACCACGGCCAATCAGCCCGGAAGACCAACTTAAGAGTCAATACACCGGCCGTGAAAGCCTACAATTCTATATGAAATTATTTGATTGAGATCCATGATTTAACAAATCAATGCTAAACATTTAAATCCCATGGCTTATTTGTAGTCAGTTAATCTCATCTAATATGTAGAAAGATAAAAACATGATAAGGTTGATAAATGGCTTATCATTTGATATTATTTATGATTATTGTACAATACATAGAAAGCTGCCATAAAAATGTTAGCTTCTTTCTTCTTTAATAGAGCATACAACTCATAAACAGGCATTAGCATCGCTACTTTCTCGCGGCGATACGCTTCAAGTAAATCCATGTCAAAACACTATTAAATCGATTGGGGGTTTGTAGTAAAACTTTACTATTGCACAAAAATAACTCATGCCTTGTAATTTGTTATTCGTTGTTTTAAATCAAAATCTCTAATAATATTAATAACACTGGTCAACATGATTTTTGTCTCATGAGTACCAATAGTTATACTTAATGCAGTTTTTTATCGTGTTTTCAAATATGTGTTCGGAATTTCTCCATCGCCCAGTTTTTTTCATTTCAATTTCAATTACCGGATTTAAATAATTCTTTTTTTAATAAACGTTTTTTCGTCCATTTGTCCATTGTAAAATAAAACCAAATGAGCTAACTCAAATGGTTTTCAGCTATGGAAAAGAAATATCAAGGCAAATGGAATCCTAATATTTCGGCCGATTATTGTTGGACCATCAAGAGGGATGCTCCACAGGCGAAATATAGCAGAAAATCGTCATTCTTACTTTATAGGTGAGTCCGAATGTTCGAATATTATGTAGTTACGAATGTAGAAAATATTAAAGTATTTGAAATACTGCCTGTTCTCTCGGAAACCTTGCGTGATGGAGAAAATCCGATATCATATTTGAATTCAGGAGAAAGAATACTGTCAGAATCACATATTTTTCTTTCTGAGACAAAAAAAGTTTATTTTTTGTTGCTCAGTGTAATCAAAAGAGGCCATCACTGGGATGCCTGGATATCATTGGGGATAACGCACTGTTTTATGAGTTCTGTTGGGATTCCATCTGTACATAATCATAGAGTTAGATGTCCCGGGTTCAAATCCCGGTTCAGACATTCATTTTTCTTTTCATGACATAGGGGTCTCGTAAATCAGATTTCATGTGACCCCACAGGTGGTAGCGAAGCGGGGTTAGGTTGGAAGAACGTGCAGGGTAATTGACGCCGAAAATACTGGAGAGTTGAAGGTGTGTATTGTGGTATTATGCGTGTTTACAGCGGGAAAACGGCACGTTTCCGGACATGAGTTCCTATGCTAAACGTAACCGTCATGATCCCCACTACAAGTCCTCAAAGTCTGTAATGGGAATTTAGTTATATCCTGTATTTGTTAGAATTTTGTAAGAAGTTGAAAGTAGTGAACGGCTCCTGTAGTTGTTGCAATCGGTTTTATCTCTCTTATAGATATAGATAATAATAGATTGTTTCCATTGATTTGGAAAAGCCTCGTTTTCCGAAATCATACTAAGCAACCGGCATATATTGTCCATCAGTTTTTCTCCCCCTGGTTTTATGAGATCTGTTGGGATTCCATCTATACATAATCATTTATACATATTTAATTTTTATATCCCGTTTAAACTCCATTTGCAACCCTAATTTTTATTGTTTTTGTCGCATAATAAACTCAGATAATATTACTTACTTACTCACTGGCACTATCGAACCCGTAGGTTCATGGCCGCGCGGAAATAAGCTCTCCATACATCAGATAATATTATGTAGCTTATTTACACTTCATTATTTCATTCTAACTCACTCACCGGCACTATCAAAATTGTAGATTTATGGCCTCGCGGACATAAGCTCTCGATACATCCCTATCCTGAGCTAATGTTTTTCAATCATTCCCTGTATAATCTATTTCCCCTCAAATTATGGTTAATGTTATTCTCCCACCTCATTCTTAGTCTACCAACTGGGCATTTTCCCTCTGGTTTTCGTACAAGAAGCTTTCATGCATTTCTTTCCCCGTTCATGCCACATGTCAATGCCCATCTCAGTCTACGAGACTTTACTGTTCTTATTACTGTATATCTGACTTCCTATATATAGCATAATATAGTTCACTGTTATGTAGTCTTCTCCATTCACTTGTATGTTCATCTTTCTTTGGTACAAAAAAGTTTCCTTCTTCTTCTTCTTCTTCTTATTCTTCTTCGGCTTTCCCCCATTTATAGGTTTGCCGTCTTCAGTTTCCATTTATCTCTATCATTCCAATCTCCCTCTTCCAAATTCCTATCATCCATTATATTTCTAACGTAGGTTTTCCATTTCCATCTTGGTCTGCCACGTTTATTTCTTCCAGGGGATGACCATTTGTATATATTTTTTGGCCATCTTTCATTGTCCATTCTTTGTACATGGCCATACCTTTTAAGCGTTTGATTTTCAATCCTCTTAACAACCGATGTGGTGACATTCATTTCTCTCCAAAGGAATTCATTTCTTATTTTATCCTGTCTTGTTTTTTGGAGGCTTCTTCTAAAATAATCAAATTCAAACTGTTCTAATTATATTTTTTTGTACTTCCGTCAAAGACCAAGTTTCACTTCCATATGACAAAATATTCTGTATTATGCTCTTATAAATTGTCATTTTAGTTTCCTTGGTGATATTTTTGTTCCAAGTTATTTCATATAATGTTTTAGTTGCATTTTTTGCCATTGCAATTTTAGTCTGTACATCTCTCTCACAGGTACCTAAACTTGTAATTATTGACCCAAGATATTAAAAAAAATTCACATTTTTTTAATTTTCCCTGTTTCAAGTATGAGGTCCTAAGAACTTTATTCTCAAATACTCGTAATCTCCTTTCCTCTCTTAAAGCAAGAGTTCATGTTTCCCATCAATATAATATAACTGGGAGAAAAGACAGTTACATAGCATATGTATTTTCAGTTTAACGTTTTTTTGAAAGGAGTTGGGACGACAAGAGTTCCTGTAATACATAACAGCCGCATTTCCAGAATTGACCCTATGTTTATTTTTTTGTGTATCTTATTTTTGTTTGTGATTATTGTTCCTAGGTATTTGAATTCAGCCACTTCCTCAAAATTTCCTTCATTTGTCATTAGCTGTCCATTTGCATTATATAATGTATTTCTATATGTGAATATATATTTAGTTTTATCGATTAAATAATTTATTAAAATACTTTGCCAGTTTTCATTTGATTGTACAATTCACTCTCGTCGCTACTGTTCGATCGTGAAATATCGACAAGATAAACACTCTTGTGCTTTTGCCTTTGATAATATCGATGAAATGATATAAATTATGGAACTTTTTATTTCGAACCTTCCTACACTGTTATTCTCTTATCTTATGGATCCAAATATTTAGCTCAGAATCCTATTTTCGAATAGAGTTTAACTTGCTTTCTTCTCTTAATATACGTGTTCATGTTTCACGTCCATAGAGAATCACTGTCAAAGTTGTCGTTTTATAAACTGTAATAATTATATTCTTTGCATGATTTCACTTTTTCTTAACAATAATTGATGGGCTTACTCACAGTGTATTAAATTAACAAAAAAAAGTGCGATTTCTTGTTTGCTGTGTTGACTGATTATATTTATTTAACTTTATATTATTCATTCACATATGAAAGGTACAGGGAAAAATATCAGGTAAGTCACTTTTTTAATAGTGAGTGGAGAACACTCACTATTAATGATATAACCTCGTAATGTTTACTTCCCAATATTAATTTAAATATGTCACTTTTTATTTGAAATCTAGAAAACATACTTTTAGTTGTACAACATATATATATATATATATATATATATATATATTCACCGCTGTGGTCTCGAGGTAGCTTGCTGCCTTGTCACGCAGCGGGCCCGGGTTCGATCCCCGGTCGGGACAGTTTTTCTGGGTGATGTTTTTATCGGGGTTTTTCCTCACCTGTAAGACAAGTGTCAGGAAAACTTTAAGGCCCAAACGGTCCCCGAAATCATATGGTCATCATCATCATCCTTATTATTATCATCATCATCATCACCAATATCCTTCACCGGTGTGGAAAGCAACGGGAAGGTACCACACCTACACAATTCCCTAAAATAAAGCTATTATTATTATTATTATTATTATTATTATTATTATTATTATTATTATTATTATTATTATTAGTAAAGCTGCAAGCATAGCATAAAAATGCTATGATTGCAGTGAAGGACCTGCCTTCGGGAAGAATTACTATGGATGGATATATATATATATATATATATATATATATATACTTACTTATTCACTGGCACTATCGAACCCGCAGGTTCATGGCCGCGTGGACATAAGCTCTCCATACATCCCTATCCTGAGCTAATGCCTTCCAATCATTCCCTGTATAATCTACTTCCCTCAAATCATAGTTAGTGTTGTTCTCCCACCTCATTCTTGGTCTACCAACTGGGCGTTTTCCCTCTGGCTTTCCTACAAGAAGCTTCCATGCAAGTCTTTCATCCCCCATATGTGCAACATGTCCTGCCCAACGCAATCTACGAGACTTAGGCCTAGTTGTTCTTATTATATCTGGCTTCCTATAAAGACCATGTAGTTCATTGTTATGTAGTCTTCTCGATTCGCCTGTCTGTTCATCTCTCTTTGGTCCAAAAATTTTCCTAAGAGCTTTGTTCTCAAAAACTCGTAATCTCATTTCCTCCCTTAAAGTAAGGGTCCATGTTTCGCACCCATACAATATAACTGGTAGAATAATAGTTTTATATATTCTCAGTTTAACGTTTTTTGAAAGGAGTTGGGACATCAAAAGTCTGCAATGCATAATAGGACGCATTTCCAGAATTGGGCCTATGTTTAATTTCTTTGTGCATCTCATTCCTATTTGTGATTATGGTTCCTAGGTATTTGAATTCAGCTACTTCCTCAAAATTACCTCACATTTGTCATTAGCTGTCCATTTCCATTATATAATGCATTTCTACGTGTGACCATATATTTAGTTTTATTGATATTTACTTCCAGTCCTAATTCCTTAGTGTTACTCAATAGTGTGTGCGTGTTGTCCTTTAGTATCTCCTCGCTATCTGCCAGTAGTACTATGGATATATATATATATATATATATATATACACACACACACACTTCCTTACCTAAATGCCAAACTTTCGAGGTAAATAAACACATAACTAAACTGTGTTTTACTGTTTTACACTTCTAAATGATAGTATTTTTTTTTTGGAGAATCTAATGACACTTGAAACTCCATTTCGACATAGGAAGCAATTAACGTAGTAATTGTGTTGGACGACTATTATCTGTAAGCATACTGGTAAACATACTGTACATAAGCCTGAAAAAATAACTTTTCATATTCAAATAACTTATTAATAATCGGAAATTTGTATTTCTTCTGACCAAGAGATATTTTCCATAAGAAATTTAACTGTCACTTATGAACTTTACCCTTATGATAATAATTGAATCTCCAAATATTTTGAAACCCTATTTCGCCGCAGAGGCATGTTAGGGAACTTACCCTTATGATAGAGGAAGAAAAATGCGTATTTCTGACATATTAATCTAAAAAATAAAAATCACTAAAATCGGACTTACGTAGTTTTACCCTAGTGTCATAAATTTGAGCCCTGGCATATGCCTTACAGTTGAGGAAAAGCCCCGAAAATAAATTTCACACAGGAAACTTTCCCAATCAGGGATTGAACGTGGTCCTGTTGCGTAATAAAATATTAACTAAAAATACTGTTAATCCTCACAATTTTTCGCTAGCCATTTTGTCTTACCTTATCCCAATCTGGATATTGTAATTATGTTTGAAAAGCAGACGTAGGAAGTGTCATGTTTACAGAATGTCCGTGTGGTAATAACTTTTCTACTTTAATAACAGAAGGGAGTTCCACTAGTATCTATCAGTGAAAATAGCTCCACACATTCAGCCGATAGACTGCTATGTAAACCAAGCTGTTCAAATATTTGTCCAGCAACGAAGCAAAGTTGGCTGAATGTTCCTAGAAATACATTTGAATTATAGGTGTATACAGTCAGTCATTTCTGTTCATAAACATGAGATTTTTCTGCTTCATACTTTGTGAATCCTTACCGTGAACATAGATTACTTTAAACATTTTCCAGTTCAACCGCCAATTAAACTAACATTATATAGGATCTATAAAACGGTTATATTAAAATATATTAACCCTTAAATTGACAAAGTATCCTGAGATATATTAATGTAATTTATTTAATATTGTTTATAAAACAATATAAAAAGGGTAGAAATTACTTAAATTTGTGTCAAATTACACAATAATGTACAGTTGCAGTTTTATATGATTTTGTTTTCATTACGGTCCGAAACATGTAAATAACTGACACGAGATATTACTCTTTGTCAATTTAAATGTTAAACCAGTTAAACGGTGATTAGTCTGGTTATATTGATATAATGCATGGTATCTTATTACAAGAGAGGAGAAATATTAAGAATATGTTTAAGAATAGAAGAAAATGCTAAACCAAAGAGAGACAAACAGTGAGGGAGCTCCATATTTATGGGATTCTATATACTATATAGTAATTAGAATAATAAGTCTCGTAGACTGCGATGACAGGATGACTGGTACGAATAGTGAATGAACGAAGGACACGGAAACTTAATGTAGAGAAACAGAGGGAAAGCGTTCGGTGGGTAAGCCGAAAATGAAACGAGAGAATAAAATTAACATTGATTTGAGAGTTTTAATTATATAAGAAATGATTGGAAACTATTAATTCAGGATAGGGATGTATGGAGAACTTACTTTATTCATAGTTAAATATGGAAAATAACATTATGAGGTTCTTAATTAATAAATTAATGAGCAATTTTTACATCTTACCTAATAGTTTATGTTTTATTAAACATGGGAACCGCAGTTTTCAAGAGAACCATCTCTCTCATCTTCAACCGATATTATGACTCATGAATGTATGAACTTACTTTATGTCCGCAAGGGCATGGATCTTCGAGCTCGATTTTGATATTGAGTTTCTTAATTTATGAATGTATTTCGATTTTTTAATAAACCATGATCACATTAACAGAGGAACAGCATGGACCGTTGTTGCTAGTTGCTCAGTGCTAGTTATATCATTTGACAGATCAGAAGGAGTACATAATGACAAAATATTAGGACCTACGAAATATAAATAACTAAGTTACAGGACATCAAAGAACGCTGGAAGATTCAATATTATATGGATTATTAAATATTCTTGCAGCCCCTTTCCGAATTTCTTTTTCATTTTTAAGGAAGTTGTATATATTGAAATTATTTTTTGAATGGGTATAAGCTATAAGACACCGAGAGATGGAGTATTGTGGTATACGGGAAACATTATTTAATCGCTTTTTTGCCAGTCACTGGAAATTGTAGTGTATCTCCCATAATACAGATAATGTACATTTCATAATCATATTGCTCACGAAAAGGTTTGTGGTTACTACACCTATTGTCCATAGCAGCTCAAATTTTGGATATAACCACAGCTTATGATCCTCTATGCAAACAACATACCTTGGTTTTGAAATCAGCTACAACCATAATGCCGTTCTCTTGTTAAGATTAAAGTACAGGTTTAGGAGTAAAATCATGAAAGTTGATACGATAAGTTAGTAATCACATTAATTAAAGATAAGGGTCTGGTTCCCCTGAAATTTACATATAGAAACTTATCTAATTCTTTTGACTTTAATACATCGAATAACATTTTGCTTCAGATTTAGCCACTTCAGATTAGTTTTTTTTATTATTATACTTAATTTTCTTTTAAAAGACTTCCGTGTTAACAAGATTGGCATTATACTGTAGAATGTATTATTACGATTTTACAATATCAAAAAAGGTAAGACTTTCATTTTACCCCCTCCTCCTCCTTCCTAGGTTCATGTGGCTCATAAGAGTTACTTATGTAACAAATACGTAAAATAATGCTTTAGTGGGCGAATGTGGATGTTTAAGAACGAGACAATTTATGGCGTGTTTTAAATTTAAGTATAGCCAGAATTATATATATATGTGTGTGTGTGTGTGTGTGTGTGTGTGTGTGTGGTGTGTGTGGGGGGAGGTGTCTGTCTATTTCACCATTCATAGATTATTGCCCATACATCCCTCCCTCTTTCTGTGTATGTTTGTGTATCCACAAATATAGTATCACACTTTAAACTACTACTACGTCGCTTTGGATAATCGTATCTAAATGAAATTGGTGACAATCAAAAGAAAAACTCAAAAAAGTTTTTTGCTATACGTCATAGACATTTAATGTGTCTACTAAATATCCAACAACGAACCCATATCGACCACAAAAACATTATTAAATTTAGTTTAGTTTCTGTATTGTTGTCCATTATTCTCCATTGTTGACAATGTTAACACACAACACTTTTTGAGTTTCTCTTTTCATTGTCACCAATTTCATTTAGATACGATTGAGCGACGTAGTAGTAATTTAAAGTTATACTATATTTGTGGACACGTGTATATATATACACAAATTATACTGTATGGGTATGTGTCTGTATCAATGCATCTATCTATCTATCAACCTATCTACCTCCCTCTTTGTATATATATATTGGGTAATCGGTGTAGAAAGGGGATTGAAGGGCATAGGGATGGGTTGGGTATGGGAGAGGAGTACGCGGAATAATAGAAATGTTTGGAGGACAGTTAAGAAGAGACTAATCGATATAGACAGACAGTATATAGAAGCAGAGTGTAGCCAGAAAATATCGCTCACCCTGCAGACGGAACTGAAACTTTCGTGGGGAAGGGAGAAATATATTGACTCTTTGGATGGGGATGATAAAAGTGCTATTGCATGGTTTCATTTGGGGGGATGGATGGCCCATAATTTAACAAATGATGAAGGCATTAAACTATGCCCACTATGCGATGACCATGAAAACTGGCAGCATATTATAGCATTCTGTAGAGAGACAGAACAACTTAGATTACAGATGCTGCCGGAGAGATTTCTCAGGTCGGATCGAGGGAGAGTGGCGTGTTGGGATCTTTTAGGACGGATCGAGAGTGAATCAAAAACATGCAAATTTTTGGGTACAGTAAGAAAATTGAGATATAACAAAATTGTAGATTAAGGATATATGTATTAACAATAAGAAGAATCTCAATATGGTCTTTGTTTTCGATCTTTAATCATGTTATATAATAAATAGGTCTGATAAGTTGAATAGTCTGATAGTGCACTTAATGTCTGCAGGGACGGGGGGAGGGGGGTATGAGCGTGCGGTGTGTATATGTGTGGGTGTATGTGTGTGTGTTTTTTTTCTAATTTGTTTTCTAGCATTTTTTTTAATATTAATGTACGGAATGTGGATGAATGTAGATATGTATTATTGTGATTTAGTGTAGACATAGATTTTACTTATATGTAGCCTGTTATTTTTTTTTGATACAGGTGTATTTGTAGATATTTGTTTATATTATTAGTTTTATATTTTATTCATGGAAAAATAATGCACTTACGGCCAAGCAGGCCCGTGCGCAAAGTAAATGCATATGTATTTTCTTTATTCTGAAAAAAAAGGCAATATATATATATATATATATACACACACAAATTATACTGTATGAGTGTCTTTCTATAAATGTCTATCTATTTACCTAACTATCTACCTATTTCCTACTTATCTTCGTATTTATCTACCTACGTGGAAGTCTGTATTTTACAATATAGTTATTTAATTACCCGTCCACCATCCACCCATCCGTTTGTCTTTCTGTATATCTAATATATCCACCAATCCCTCTACTATCCATTTGTCTGTCCATCCATCCATATATATATATATATATATATATATATATATATATATATATATTTATGTATCCATATCTATACATTCATTTATCCATCCTTCTCTTCATATCTCGAATTATCTACATGCCTATCTATCTATGTATCTATGTATCTATATATTCATAGAACGCTTGCCAATGATAATAAGTGAGTCACAGCTGGACTGTAATTGATTAAAAATTAAAATAATAAGATTTATCTCATTTTCATTTTGAGCCCCTTGAATAATTCACTCATCCCCGCGCAAAACCATAAGTCCAAAACTGACACAAACAAAATAGATTTATATATCTGATTTTCCTCAGTGAACTTTCTCCCTTTTAGACTTATCTACCGTAAAATAAAATGGTTTATTATAGCTAATAAGACGAAGGATTGACTTTTTCCCGCGAGTGAGTGAATTTATATTGTACTAGTATACCGTAGATTTATGTACATATGTTTGGTTATGTATTTATTATATTTTTATTGAGTTTACTTTTTTAAAACAATAATTACGAAATGACGTAGAACATGTTGAATTTTGTTGATCGTTACTTCACTTGAAATATTGCGCAGTACAAATTGGTCTAATGTCTATTTATTTTCTTTACTTATCCTCAGGGTGGAAACATAAATAATCCGTTAATGGGGAACGTGTTGGTAGAAATAACATGCCCAGTCGCCAAGCCAACCATTGATCGAATATCGAAATGTGAGAGAAACTCCACTACATTGATTGCTCGCTTGGCTTACCTTCATGTGTCCATTACTTTCATTTCAAGTCTCACTTTTTTAGTACCTTTATCATGGTTACAGAAACAGAACTACACGTATTGCTATCGAATGCAACGTACTTTCTCACATTTATTCATGGACTAAAGCCTGAAATATCAACATCTACCTTTTCAGACTGATCGGCCTCATGGACTAGTGGTCAGCATTTCCGAATACAGTTAATGAGGTTCTGGATTCGATCCCCGGTCGAACCATAGAAATATTTCCTAAAAGGGAATTATTCATTTGGTCTAGAATTTAGGTTAAGAACTCTCCTGGCGCTTCATTATCATTTATCACCATTCATATCATCGGGGCAACGTAACTCCGCCTCCCAGGTGCCCCTGGCTAAGAAATGGATTACAATTCCGTCAATGCCATGGGAAAAAATCAGAAATGTCATAAAAGACAACCTTTCCAGACTTCCGTTCTGGAAATTACTCTAAAAACTCCTTGGGGCGATAGGCCGAGAAAACTCTTGGCCTACGATCCGACTGCTGGTCTCACATTCATATGTGTTAATCACAGAGATGGACGATCATCCAGCCAGAGTAGGAGTGGCATGTGGTCAGCATGTCGGGTTTCCCATCCATTATAGCTGGTTTCCTTAACCTGGAGCTACTATTTATTGTAGCTGCTCAAATGTTTCACGCTGCAGATGGGCACCGCACCGGTCCCAGACTGGCCGAATTTCTATGAAAAAATTTCTTCCCCCAGGGTGATCCGCCGTTCAGGAAATACCAAATTCAAATTCCAGGGCCTCCCTTTCTAACTTTTTTTTAACAGACTGGTCTCATTATCTTATAGTTCAGCACTTCAGGCAAAGTAATAGAGTCCGATTCCGTCCTTGAATGTGCTCTCTAAAAGATAATTTCTCATTCGTTTCGGGAAATTCCGAGTTCAAAATAATGGGCCGACTAATCTGAATTTCTAACATATTAATTCCTAATCACATAGTTGAGCATTTAAGGCAAGACACTGGAAAGTCCGTGATTGGATTCCGGACTTGAACATAAACACTATAGAGAACTTTCAGACTCCCTTTCGGGTAAAACCGACTTCAAATCTCGGAGCCAATCAATCCCACTTCTTCTGGTCTCGTGGATCAGCATTTCTTACAAAGGATTGTGAAAATTTCGATTTAGATTCTGTATTTTTGTTAACTACAGATGTTTTGTGATATTTAAAAGGGTTTCGATAAAAATAATATTACAAATGTTACAATTCTTTAAATAATCCACCACTACGGTCTCGGGGTAACATCATTATTTCAGACATAGTGGGACTGGGTCTATCCGGGTCGGGTAATCTTTCGTGGATGAGATTTTTTCGGCGTTTTTCTTCAACTGTAAGACAAAACATTGGGAATGTTTTAAGATTCATAGAGTCCCCGAATATCATATGGATATCATAATTATCCTATTTTATGAGTCTTGTTTTGTATAAATGTTGTTCTATCTTGGCTTAAATGTTGTGTTGTCTCGGAGGTGGCCCTCGCATTGAACTGACCATTCAGCGAGGAGGACCTCCATAATAATAATAATAATAATGATAATAATAATAATAATAATAATAATAATAATAATAATAATAATAATAATAACAATAATAATAATAATATTTTTTTTAAATTTATGTACAGGTTTTTAATGTTTACACGTCTTTCTGTGCCTAAAGTTTTATTTTCTTTCTCCACTCGCCTCTATCCATACACCCTCAAAGCCTGTCCCAAGCCTGGTTAGAAAAGGGTGATGGGTAGGAGTAACAACCTCGTTGAAAAACCAGGGTTCAGTACGCCCGGCTGATAGTACTATCAGTACCCTGTGAGAGCCCCTTATCTAGGGTACAGATACGGCTGCCTTGCAGTTCGTCATTGGTTTGATAAAGGCTAGAGAAAGAAAACCTTGACCAAAAATCACCTTTTGCTCCAGGTCACAAATAACATAACAATGCTAAAAAACATAATAATAATAATGATAATAATAATAATAATAATAATAATAATAATAATAATAATAATAATAATAATAATAATAGATATATAGATCATCGGTTGATTAATGTCTTTGACATCGTCCGATTCCTAATAGCCAATTTTGTCGGTCCATCCAATCTCCTGGTTGTAGATGTTTCTCCTTCATGTAAAAACATATTCCCTGACTCCAGAAGGTTTAGGTCTTCCTCTGCTTCGTCTTCCCTCAGGTTTCCATTCCAAAACAGATTTTGGTAGACGATCCTCTTGCATTCGCTGGACATATCCGTACCATCCTAATTGTTGAGTTTTAATATAATCAAAAGTAGTGTCTTCAATCTTCATTTTCTCCCTTATAATTGAGTTCCTATTTTTTTCTCTTCTTGAAATTCTTGCTGCCTTTCGTATAAAATCCATTTCCGTTGCCAAAAGATACTTATTTGTTTTTGTTGTTAATGGCCAAAGTTGTGCTCCATAAGTAATGATGCTTTTAACAATTGTATGATATATATATATATATATATATTATATATATATATATATATATATATTCATTTTTATTAGGCTACTTATATTTTTATCTCACAAAATTCCATTGAGGCAAGCAATTGCAAATTTTCCTTTATTATTTCTATTTCTTATTTCCTCTTCATAACTCCCATTTTTATTTATTTTAATTCCTAAATATGTGATCTCACTACAAGATTCTATTGTTTCTCCAGTCTCCAAAATTAAATTTTGTTCTGGTTCACCAATTGATAAATATTTTGATTTTTTCATGTTCAAATTTAATCCCCATTTTTCATATTCTTCTATTAATTTTCTAGTCATATATTCTAAATCTTCATAATCTTGTGCAATTAACAATTGATCATCTGCAAAATGTAAGTTGTATAAAGTTTTGTTGTTTGAAATAGGAATTCCCATGCTTGAACATTTTCTCCTCCAATTCTTTAATATTTCATGTACATATATTTTAAACATAGTCGGTGATAGACAACAACCTTGACGAAGACCTTTATTTATCGTGAAACCGTGTGACAATTTACTGCCAATTTTAATTTTAGATATGCAATTGTCATATAAATTTTGTATAGCTTTAATAATAATGATGATGATGATAATAATAATAATAATAATAATAATAATAATAATAATAATAATAATAATAATAATAATAATCTTCAAGGAATGGGCCTATTGGCCCGTTCCGCTCCCCGCTGCACGATATCCTACAGGTCGTCTTTCAAACGTCGTTTTGGTATTCCTACATTTCTTCGGCCTTGAGGTTTATAATAAAGTATTTGTTTTGATAAACGATTATTTGACATTCTTTGTGCATGTTCAAACAATTTACATTTATTTCTGTTTATTCTCTCGTTTATATCATATACTTGTAATTCATCTCTCATATATTGACTTTTCTTTTGATCTCTTAAAGATACACCTACAACGTGAAATCTCATTTCTATTGTCTCAATTTTATGTTTATCAGAGATCGTTAAAGGCCAAGTCTCAGACCCGTATGTTAACGTTGGAACGGGTCCTGTTTTGTAAAATTTCAATTGAGTTTCCCTAGTGGTCTTATTACTCAAATATTTTCTTACATAATTATAATATATAATTATAATATATTTATAATCTTAGGAAGATAAGATTACTTTAGCAGGGTGAAATATTATAACCTTAGGAAGATAAGATTACTTTAGCAGGGTGAAATATTATGATCTTAGGAAGATAAGATTACTTTAGCAGGGTGAAATATTATGATCTCAGGAAGATAAGATTACTTTAGCAGGGTGAAATATTATGATCTTAGGAAGATAAGATTACTTTAGCAGGCTGAAATATTATACAGACATTAACAATTATGTAGGCTATTATTTATAGTAAAATTAATTACAAATAAATAGGCCTATGCAATATAGAACTCCGTATTATGTGATAAAGATCCAGTGTTAGAAATCCTCTCATGACATGCTAGTGTCCATATGAGATCAAACGAAGAGAGAGAGAGAGAGAGAGAGAGAGAGAGAGAGAGAGAGAGAGAGGGATATATTTTAAATGAAGTTGATCATGTTGATATCTCATTCATAACCCAATGTCTTATATTCAAGAATATTGCAATATAGAACTCCGTGTTATGTGATAAAGATCCAGTGTTAGAAATCCTCTCATGACATACTAGTGTCCATATGAGATCAAACGAGGAGAGAGAGAGAGAGAGAGAGAGAGAGAGAGAGAGAGAGAGAGAGAGAGAGAGAGAGGGATATATTTTAAATGAAGTTGATCATGTCGATATCTCATTCATAACCCAATGTCTTATATTCAAGAATATTGCGAACATTTGCTTATTTTAAAAGAAATTTAAATATATTCATTTTGTAATTAATTTCTGAGTACATAAATTGTTTAATTAAATTCGTTTCTGTAAAGATATTGATTTAATTCATTTTATTTTCAGTTTATTTTTCTTATAAATTTAATATTTGTTTATAATTTATCTATATGTTACGATCTTATATATGGAAGAGAAAGTGTTTTTGCCTTAAATCTACCAGTTTAAATAAATCATCGTCTACGTCTTCATTGTTTTCCTACCATTTATTAGGCTTAATTGCTGGGTTATAGTTTCATACCATCTTCCTAAAAATCTCTTTCATCTGGGATGGTAATGTAATCTCAGACGAAAATTCGGGTACGATTCACGCTTTGAAGATGTGCATAGTACTGTAGTATGGATATATATGAGTAAAGAATATAATACAAAACAGAATTAATTATAAATGTCCACCGCTGTGGTCTCGGGGTAGCCTGCTGCCTTGTCACGCAGCGGGCCCGGGTTCGATCCCCGGACGGGGCAGTTTTTCTGGGTGAGGTTTTTATCGGGGTTTTTCCTCACCTGTAAGACAAATGCCGGGAAAACTTTAAGGCCCAAACGGTCCCCGAAATCATATGGCCATCGCAATCATCATCATCATTCATATTCATCTTAGATTAAGCTTAGGATTAGGGACTCTCCTGGCGCACCATTATCTCATCATCATCATCACCCATCATATCATCGGGTTAACGTAACCCCGCCTTCCAGGCGCCCCAACCTCAGAAGTGGGTTACAAGTACGCCATACCAGGAGAGAAACTAGGAATGTCAAAAGACAATAATGCATTTGAAAAAAAAATAAATTAATTATAAATGGATAAACAGTAAGCCGTAGGCCTATGTGCTTTCGACAGTCCATATTAACACATAAATGACTAGTGATAAGAAACTAACTAAATAACATAACAGTTACATTGCAAACAAAAAATTTAAGCTAAGTAGTAAAATTATGTATTACGTAGTAGTCATAATAATTACACTTTGTTTATTTATTCATTTACGAATGAGTGTTGCTCATATTTTACGCTTCTTGTCCAGTAAATTATCACGTTCAACTAATTTTATGGGTTTGAGATTAACTTGTAGCATACCAATCTATCAACATTTGAATTTAGAAACCTTTCTGGCGAAACTGACACCTCCAATATTCCGAATATTTACAATTTCCTAGGATAAGTTATTTCGTCATCAGATCTCCCGCACATTGGACATATTCTCATATGGTAGGCTTAATCGTCGGTAATTTTGAGAAATTTCCATGTCTCCAACCTAAACCAAGCGATCCCTGATCCCTACTTCAATCCTAAAAAAAAGTAAAGTGATCCCACAACAGGCCCGGAGGCCCTTGGGGTAGTAGTAGGTTAAGGCTCCCATTTTTTCTAGACAATCGGCACTTTATGTCAGCCCGGTTGTCAGCCCTGCGTGACGGCCGCCTTTACCCCCAGAACAAGCGTCTGGTACTCATTTACGTTAGAGGCTGAGTCGACCCCAGGGCCATAGTGCCGCCAGAGGGTTTGGACTTCAATCCTAGACTATATAATTGCATTTTCGCCATGTTTAGTATCAATGTGTGTGTGTGTTTCGTCTTAATGTTGCTTTTTCTCGGAGGAAGCCCTGACATTGAGCTCATCACTCATTCGGGGAGGTCTACTATATCCTTGTATGGTCAAAAAAGTAGTATGTGATCCATAGTTACTTAATCAAATTATAGGTCATTCATCATCTGGTATCATGGCAGCTGCCGCCGTCTTCCGAAAACCATACGCCATTCCTCTCTGACCATCCATTGATCTTCCTCCAATCCTCTGATATTCATAGCCGCTTGTACCCCTTCTATCCAAGTTTTCTTCGGTCTTCCTCTCTTCCTCCTTTCCATTGGGATCCATTCCATAACAATTTTAGGCAATCTTTGCTCTGGCATTCTTTTGACATGGCCATACCATTGTAATCCTTTCTTCTCTGTAATGTCTGTGATGTCCAGCTCCTCTTGTACACCCATAATTTTCCTTATTTCTTTATTTTGTATTCTATCCATTCTAGATTTTCCAGCTGTTCTTCTTAAAACAAAAATTTCCTCACTTACTAAACAAAATAATATTGGGAGAAGACCTACCTTCATCTTGGCAGAAAGCCATTATCATACCAATTTTTAAAAAAAGGTAACCTCAAAGATTGTAATAATTATCGAGGCATTAGCCTTCTCAACAGTGGATATAAAGTTTTTACAAACATTCTAGCATCTAAATTACAAACACACTATGAAAACTTATTAGGGGAAGAATAAAATGGTTTTCGTAATGTAAGATACTGTGCCGATGGTTATTTCACCCCAAAACTTCTTATCGAAAAGCGCAAAGAATTCAATAAAGAACGACATATAGCGTTTATAGATTTTATTAAAGCATTTGATCGAGTTGACAGACAAAAACTTTTAGATATCTTAACTGATGATGGAACACCAAATCAACTGATCCAAACAATTTTTAATCTGTATAAAAATAACATCATAGCAGTACAAATAGGAACAGAATTGTCAGATTGGAAACATATAAATTGCGGAGTCAGACAAGGATGCCCTCTATCACCACTTCTATTTAATGTATACATTAATGCTATCATCAGACACTGGAGATTGACAGTTCATGGTAATATTCCTCTCTCAAGACACACAATTTTAGACACACTCTTATATGCAGATGATCAGGCTCTTTTCGGCAATAATGAAGATGAATTACAATATTCCACTCATCATCTTAATATAATATCCCAACGATATAACATGGAAATATCAACAACAAAATCTAAAGTTATGGCCTTTCAAGGGAAATTCTCAGTAAGAAGTAAAATTTGTATTCAGAATGCAATATTAGAGCAAATAAATTCATTTAAATACTTATGATATAATCTAACTTATAATGAGGAATGTGATATATCCTTTAAAATACAAAACTATAATAAAGCTTTAAGAATTATCAACCAAGTTTTTAAACTATCAAAAGTGCAGACACACACAAGAATGAAAAGCTCTAAAGTTCTCGCTAGACCCATAATCTGTTATGGCAGTGAAGCTTGGATCATCAGAACTTAGGATGACCGTCATATTACAGCCACGGAGATGAAATTTCTGCGACGAACTGCAGGTTATAGCCTTCTAGACCACCAAAGAAATTCAACAAGAGCCAGAGAGTTAAACATTGTACCTATATCTGAATACCTCAAAGAATATAGAAACAATTGGCTAACCCATATTCAGCACATGGATCGTCACAGAATACCAAAACAAATTCTTCACTACATTCCTCGAGGCAGAAGATCTGTGGGTCGACCTTTTCGGAGATGGCGGGAGACAGTAACGGGCCACTGGGCCTAATACTTGAAAGGCAGATGATCTTCTTAAAACATCCATTTCTGTACTTAAAATTCTTATCATTTTCCTGGTAGGAATTTGCCAAACTTCAGCACCACATGTTAAAATACTCCGAATTATGGTTTGATATATTTGTAATTTTCTATTTTTTGTAATATTCTTCTTCGCCAACAGAGTTTAAAGCATTTATTGCTTGTTTAGTTTGTGCGATTCTATTTTTATTTCCACTGTGTTATCACCTGAATGGTCTAATTTTGTTAAGTGCATTCAGTACTAGGTTTTAGTTCTTCTCCATTGTTGAAATTTATATTTTCCATTTATTCTCCTATACACAGATATTTAGTTTTCTCTATATTTAATATAAAATTCCCATTTTTCATATTCTTCTTTTAGTTTACCATCATGGTCTTGTGCAAAATTGAGTGAATGTACTGTATATGTGTATTTTGGATAGGTATGCCCATTTTTGACATTTTTTTTCCTGCAGACTCTTAGTACTCTTTCCAGATAAATTTTAAATAGAGTTGGAGATAAACTGCAACCCTGCCTTAAAGCTTTTGTAATAGTAAATCCGTCTGCTATATGATTTCCAACTTTTATTTTCGAAATTGATCCTTTGCTTAATGATTTTATAGCTTCTTATAATTAATATAAAATTATAGAATATTCACCTGAAAGCTCCGTCTCCTCAACTTAATTATCATTTAACTGTAGCGCTTTCGGGACTTGTCCCATCATCGGCAGGATTCAAAACTGGTGTTTCACTGAAGATCTGGTAGAGGGGGTTGCATGTATTTGGTTCGTTTTCGTTTATCAGGCTGTCGTTGTGAGCTGCTTTCATGATTTCCATCTCTTCGAGTACGTTTATCATCGCTGGATTATTTTCTCTGTGCATTACTGTTAGGGTGTTTTCAATATTTAACATGCGATGTCCTTCATGGATAACGTGTTTTGCATAGCTTGATTTACCTTCTGCGTGAATGAAGTCTCAAAAATGTTCATTGAATCTGATGTTAAAAACTCCTGTTTGTCCTTCCTATATAAAATTTGTTGCAGTCCTAAACTAGAAATCGGTATCTACCGGAAACCCACAAACAATGCTCTGGCCATAAACAAAAATTCTACACACCCTTTTAACAGAAAATTAGTACATTTAATAGCTTAGTCAGTAGAATGTTGAAACTCCCATTAAGCAAAGACAATTATATCCAAGAACTCAACTACATTAAGTATATGGCAAAAACCAATGGCTATAATGAAGAATTCATAAATAAGCTCGTAAAAAAACAAAAAAGGAAGAACAACATAACCAACATAACTAAACTAGAAAAAGAATCTGACAACAACAAGAAAACATGGATAACACTTACATACACAGGAAAAGAAACGACAAAATTAGCCAATGCACTAAAGAAAGCCGATAAAAACGTAAAAATAGCATACAGAACCAATAACAAATTAAACAACATAATAAACAATAACATTGAAGAAAATAACATTTTCAACAGCAAAGGAGTTTATAAACTGACATGTAAGGACTGCAACAAATTTTATATAGGAAGGACAAACAGGAGTTTTAACATCAGATTCAAAGAACATTTTCGAGACTTCATTCACGCAGAAGGTAAATCAAGCTATGCAAAACACGTTATCCATGAAGGACATCGCATGTTAAATATTGAAAACACCCTAACAGTAATGCACAGAGAAAATAATCCAGCGAAGATAAACGTACTCGAAGAGATGGAAATCATGAAAGCAGCTCACAACGACAGCCTGATAAACGAAAACGAACCAAATACATGCAACCCCCTCTACCAGATCTTCAGTGAAACACCAGTTTTGAATCCTGCCGATGATGGGACAAGTCCCGAAAGCGCTACAGTTAAATGATAATTAAGTTGAGGAGACGGACCTTTCAGGTGAATATTCTATAATTTTATATTAATTTTGAATAAACCTCAACGGAACACATCATGAATCTTATAAAAGTTGAGCTTCTTATAGGTTATTATTATTGTTATTATTATTGGTATGGTTGTTATTATTGTTACTATTTTTCTCTGTTTCTTTCTTTATAGGTTATTATTATTATTATTGTTATTATTGTTACAATTTTTGTTTCTTTCCCTTGTCAAATCTATATTGTGTAGTCTATACCATATTATGCTTCATTAATCAACTTGTACTTGTAGGTAACTGAAATTGTTATTATATGTACAATTTAACCCTGGTAAAGTGGAAGAAAAGACCTTACGGTCTTAACTCAGTCAAGTAAAATAAATAAATAAATCAAATAGTTAAACTCCGTCTCCCGACAGGTCGTGCCACTTTAAGGCCGGGGTGAAGCGTCATACGTAAAAGTACCTATAAGGAGAGGTTAAACTTAGTTAATAGATTACGTATAATTATTTTCCCCAAACGTGTCTGGGGATAGGCCTATATGGTCTATAAAACAACAGATTTGAAGTTCTTCTAAGGGTTCAATGTCCACATACCCCCCCCCCATTTTTTTAGTTTCTGTACCTAGCTATATATTGTTAAAATATCAAAATACGTACCTGATATAGCAATCGTCCTCAACTAAATCAACTTATGTTTAAAAAACTTCGTCAAAAAGTGGTTAAAACAATGAAGGCCTTTCAAAATCAAGTTTCATCTTCTGCATTTTGCAAATAGAATTTGCATTCTGCAAATTGCAGAATATGAAAGTTAAACAGAAGTCCATTTAGTTGAGGACGACTGCTATATCAGGTACCTATTTTTAATTTCAACAATATATAGCGTAACCTCAACGGTGTTTTACAATGAATTTTAGACGTAACGACCGCACCTAGCTGTTCTTCTCATGCACTAATTATTATTATTATTATTATTATTATTATTATTATTATTATTATTATTATTATTATTATTATTATTATTATTATTATCGGCCGCGGTGGACTAGTGGTTATGCTCCTTGCCTCTGGTCCCGAGGGTCGCGGGTTCAAACCCGGCCGGGGTCGATGGATTTTTTAGGATGATTAAATCCAAGGAGCAAGTCCTCCGGGAGGGACTTTAAGCCATTGGTCCCGAGTCTGAAAATTTTCAAGCTCGTAAAAGATCCTTACGCCTGAATGAAAAGGCCTCTAAGCAAAATTTACCGAATTTTCCCGTCCTAGTACTACATTGGTTTCCTAGATGTCAGTATGAGGTGGAACGCTGACCACGGACCACTCGAATGACATCTATACGAAAACAAGTGTAACTAAATTAGTATAGTTCAAATTCTTCCCTGTAGGGGGAGAGCGCCTAAATCTCTGTTAAGGGAAACATGGGCTGACAAGGCAATAAGATTGCATAACCTCAACGGTGTTCTACAATGAATTTTAGAAGTAATGGCCGCATCTAGCTGTTCTTCTCATGCACTAATTATTATTATTATTATTATTATTATTATTATTATTATTATTATTATTATTATTATTATTATTATTATCATGTTCTGCTATGGATTTAATCTCTCACTGCCACTCTTATCTTCAGTAGGATATAAAACGTGCAATGTGATGTAAATAATTATCTACCAGCTGTGATGTACTATACATTCCTTGCATGTTGATACTCTATCATCAAGCTTCTGATGATATCAAGGACAACACACATATCAATGGAGTTTAAAAATGATAAGTTAATTTTTACCGGTATTCTCTTATATTTGATAAAATCGATCAGTAACATTTGAAGGGTTCAGGAAATTACCAATTGTAAGTCTGATTTAATAAAATCGACACTTCATCAATTTTCTAAATGGGTCTACCTTTTTTACAACTTATAATGAAGGTTAGAGATAATAAAAGCAGTTTAATTGGTATCTTAGCTTATATTATATTGTGTCCTGACTTATATATAATTTTTTGAATTGAGTATTCATTTATTTTATAATCGTGACATATAATTTTGTACAAAAATATTCACAGTTTTATGACAAGACATTGTAATGAGTAATGACTACTAAATTTGTTACTTTAATTTAAAAGTTTCTATAAATTCAGAAAAGTCTTCACGGTAAATTACTTTTACATATAGCCTACAGCTTTAATAATACCTCAGAGTATAGAAATAATACTGCACTGCTTATTGCGTATTTATAACAGTGGGCTACATAACTGAAATGGACAGCTAATGACAAATGCGGGAAATTTTGAGGAAGTGGCTGAATTCAAATACCTAGGAACAATAATCACAAACAGGAATGAGATGCAGAAGGAAATTAAATAACTTATAGGCTCAATTCTGGAAATGCATGCTATTATGCATTACAGAGACTCTTGATGTCCCAACTCCTTTCAAAAACGTTAAACTGAAAAAAATATAAAACTATTATTCTACCAGTTATATTATATGGATGCGAAGCATGGACTCTTACTTTAAGGGAGGAAAGGAGATTACGAGTATCTGAGAATAAAGTTCTTAGGAAAAATTTTGGACCAAAGAGAGATGAACAGACAAGTGAATGGAGAAGACTGCATAACAATGAATTACATGGTCTTTATAGGAAGCCAGATATGAGAACAGTTAAATCTCGTAGACTGCAATGGGCAGGACATGTGGCACGAATGGGGAATAAAAGACGTGCATGGAAGATTCTTGTAGGAAAACCAGAGGGAAAACGCCCAGTCGGTAGACCAAGAATGAGGTGGGAGAATAACATTAACTATGATTTGAGGGAAGTAGATTATACAGGGGATGATTGGAAAACATTGGCTCAGGATAGGGATGTATGGAGAGCTTATGTTCGCGCGGCCATGAACCTACGGGTTCGCTAGTGCCAGTGAGTTAGTTAGTTAGTTAGGGCTACATAACTACTAAAGAATTAATATTCTCGGGGTCAAGTGATGATAATTTGGAAATGACAATGGAATTTTATTGATTTTTATATCTAATAGCTATTGGCATCTTAAGAAAATGCTAAGATAAGATTCCCTAGTGTCAATAATTTATTAAAAAAACTCCTGGAAAATCAAACACAATAAGAATAGTTCTAAGTCTCATAGCGTAGTGGTTAAGGCACTGCGCTACAAGCCGGAAGGTCGAGGGTTCGAGTCCCGGTGGGAATTTTTAAACTGACCCAAACCCTCTGGCGGTACCATGGCCCTGAGGTCAACTCAGCCTCTAAAGGAAATGAGTACCAGACGTTTGTTCTGGGGCAAAGGCGACCGTCACGCAGGGCTGACAATCTGGCTGACATCAAGTGCCGATTGTCCAGAAAAATTGGGAGCCTTAACTCCAAGGGCCTGTCGAGGCCTGTCGTGGGATCACTTTACTTTACTTTACTTTACTAAGTCTCATAGACTGCGATGCGGAAGACATATTAGGTCTACACAAATGGGAGATAAAAGAGAATATGTAACTTCTTGTAGGAATGTCACAATGAAATCACCCAGTAGGAAGCCCAAGAATGAGATGGGAGGAGAATATTAACTGTGATTTCAGAGAGGTAAATTATACAGAGTATAATTGGAAAACATCTCTGGCTAGATATGCATGGATACCTTATACCCGCGGGGTCCTGAACCTTCGCGTTTGATAGTGACAAATATTATAGCGGATCTCTCCTCTACAGCGTAAAATTGTTGTCACTTGGAAATAAGCCGTATATATCAATCCACCCATTTTAATGTACAGGGTGTCCGATTCAAACCTCCCACATTTTAATTAATCATAACTAACAAAGTATTCGGAATTATGAAATGAGGCCGGTATTAAACGAAACAGAAACTCAAAGAATTTTCATTGCCACATACTAAAACACCTCTATATGTGCACCATTTCTTCAAACTTTTCTTCTGAAACACGTGTACGAGCACCTCCTGGTTCTTTTTTAACGCCTCCAGTCACCAGAAACTTCTCAAGCCATGCCTTAATGGTCTTCTTATCAGGTGCATTTCCTCTATATTCTCTCCGGTAATTTCTTTGCACTGTAATTATTGACTTCGTCTCTGCATACCAGAAAACAGTTTGTGCTCGTTGCTGAGGAGTCGCCATTTTGTTTTATGTCGTTATTGTCCAACATGCGACAGATGAATTAACTGCAACAATGAAAAGAAAAATTATTTGAGTTTCTCTTTCTTTATATACCAACCTCATTTCATAATTCCGTATACTTTGAGAGTTATGATTAATTAAAATGTGGGAGGTTTGAATGGGACACGGTGTATATCTCTTTCCAACTCTATGGTGCTATAGGTCGCCTGCTACCTCACGTCAACATCTGCCATTTACAGAGGTGGACGATCGTCCAGCCAGTATAAGGGTGACATATTGTTAGTGTGTGAAGTCATTAAGCCAGTATAGCTGGTTTTCTCAACCTGCAGCAGCTATTGAATTCCTCACGATACTGGTATATCACTAGAATCCGGATGTTAGGCACTTAAAAAAATTCAAAATAGGCTCTTACAAAAAATGGACAACAACATAACTTTTTACAGTCTTACGTTAAGAATATAAACATATGCTATCAATAGCATGCGAAGATATCAGAGATACTTTTGGAATTTGTCTTGCCTTTTTACAAAGAGCAGAACCGTCACTTGAGAATATTTCTATCTATCTGTACGGAGTATATATATATATATATATATATATATATATATATATATATATATATAACCGCTCTTTTTGCTACTTTTTGTACGTATCGTCATTTGGATCTTTTTTTGTTTCCGTTGCATATACTAGCGTAGAGTTCATAACATCCGATGTTATTAATCAAAAACCTTTTGCCCGGGCCCATAGGAGGCAAATATTGATTCATCTTTCTTTCCTAAACACTTAAACATGAATCGATAATAGATCTTAAAACAGTAGAGTAGTTTATGATTCTGATTTAAACTGAATATATCATTATTGTTATTAATCATGAAAGCTAGACGGAAAATAAAGGAAGCTAGAATGATCTCCTAAATAAGTAAATTTCAGTACAGGAATATCAAACAGCAGCATGCACATAAATAACTAGAACATTAACCAGGATAAATATAAAAATGATGTTTAATATAAACAAGACGTCTGAAGTGGATGAAAAATATAACAAATGTAAATACTGGATCATTCTTCAACAAAAAGAAAAATAAATAATAATCTTTAACATCACAAAACTATATCATACCTCACACAACATTCATACCACGGTCCAAGCCAGGGTAGTCTTTCCCCGGTCCTCAGGACCAAAACTTAAACCACGCCACTCGCGGATCCAGACGACGTTGACTCAACTCAAAGTTCCGATCGAATGATAATGTTCTTGATGTGCATTGCGTATTTGAGCGTTCCGAGACAGAAGGGGAGATGCGCAGCACAAACAACGCAACAGGAGAGGAAAAAAGGAGAGTGGGGGTAGATGCATAGAGAAAGGATATTGGCATAGTTCACGAATTTTACTGTCCAGGGAGGATAACGGCACTACAGTAGCGAACCGAAAATAGTACTTTCGGTTCATATCTTCGGGTTTTTAGCTGCTGCCGTCTTCCCGTGCCAAACCTCCAAAGCCTACGGTCTTGGACATCTCGGCTTTGATTGATTTGGTCTTTTAACATTTTGTTTTTTTTTCTAATGTGTGGGGAGCTGGCCCACAGCATAAACCTCCAACCTGGAGGACCAGGAAAATTTCTGTCTGGATTTTCCTCCCATAGCCTTTGAAGATCCCTCTTCACCTCAAGGCAGCGTTTCTCTATTTCCCTTAGAGACAGATTTGCCTCTTCCGTCAGATCATCCGTGATGAAGGACTCCTTCTGCGCCGACTCTGTCGTTGAGGTCTTCACCGTAACCCTGGCTAGGGGCCCTTACAGAGTACTATCAGTCGGAGCCAACTGAACCCTGGTTTTTTAACGAGGTTGTTACTCCTCCCCCTCCACCTTTCTCATCCGGGCTTGGGACCGGCCATGGAGGAGTTGAGAATATTTCTGCGCCTAATTCTTTCACGAAATTGATCAGTTTGTATTGAACCGTCTACCCTCTTTGTCACTCAGCAATGTTTGTATTGAAAAGAAGCAAAGAACTTTTCTCCAAGCCTTAGAGCCGGAGCAGAATACTATTTCGCTTAGCGGGAATGCATGAGGTGGAAAAATATAATATTTACCTAACGGGAGTGCATTGAGGGGGAAATCACCTGCCTGTTAGGTTACTGCCACTATTATCCTAAAATATTCTAAGGAAATTAATAAAAAGAACACTTGAAAACCTCTTACTTACTTACTCACTGGCACTATCGAACCCGTAGGTTCATGGCCGCACGGACATAAGCTCTCCATACATCCCTATCCTGAGCTAATGCTTTCCAATCATTCCCTGTATAATCTACTTCCCTCAAATCATAGTTAATGTTATTCTCCCACCTCATTCTTGGTCTACCAACTGGGCGTTTTCCCTCTGGCTTTCCTACAAGAAGCTTCCATGCAAGTCTCCCATTCCCCATACGTGCAACATGGCCTGCCCATCGCAGTCTACGAGACTTAATTGTTCTTATTATATCTGGCTTCCTATAAAGACCATGTAGTTCATTGTTATGTAGTCTTCTCCATTCACCTGTCTGTTCATCTCTCTTTGGTCCAAAAATTTTCCTAAGTACTTTATTCTCAAATACTTGTAATCTCCTTTCCTCCCTTAAAGTAAGAGTCCATGTTTCGCACCCATAAATATAACTGGTAGAATAATAGTTTTATAACTTCTGTGAAATGATTTGTGCCATGAAGTTGTCCATTTCAATTGATTTTATTGAATTACTGAGAAAAAATATAAATGAGCATTTATAGGCATTATAAGCTGAAATAGGCATTTATAGGCAAAATGAACTTCATGGAAAACAACTCTAGGGCCGTTGGTATGTACTTGTATGAGGTCACTTTTACAATATTTATAATATATAACTATAGGCATTTTCCCTAACATCCGGTCTCTAATGATCACCATTCCCATTCTGCCCGAAATTCTATGACAATATTTCTTCCTCTATTGGAACTTGAACCAAAAGTCCTGTAGCTCTATGCCAAGGCATGATGCAATAGGCCGCTCGGCTAAGGCATGAGACTTACCTTTTTATATATGTATATTTTAAGTAATTTATTTATATTGAAGTAATATAAGTGCGCAAATTTAAATACGATTTCCTTGTTACAAACTAGATATAATCAATTTGTGTTCTGTAGTTGTCCATAAATATATGGATGGATTCCTAAAAAAAAATTCGTAACTTTATTTGTGCATTTATTTGTATTACGGCGAATATTAGTGTGATTTTCAGACTTTGGTGATTTTTGGTCTTATGCGAATTTTAAATTTCGGATTTGCGTAAATCACAACTTCTAATGTAAGGATCCAGCTGATTTTTGGAAAATACTTTAATCGTTTTATTTTTATACTAGATGCCTATAGTCTCTCTGGTTTAACTTTATGACAAATTTGTAGAATGAGACAACTGTACTCATCTCTCTCACTCGCACCAGTGTTGTCGGTGTTCCTTCACCAGATGTAATAGGGTAAGGGGGGGGAGGAAAACTGACAACAGGGTGGTTTCTTTCTTTTGTATCTGGACTAAAAGTGGTCAACAATCTACCCTTGTATCTCCATCTCTCTCTCTCTCTCTCTCTCTCTCTCTCTCTCTCTCTCTCTCTCTCTCTCTGCCAAATTAAGCCAGCTATACAATAGTCAATCCATAGTAATTCTGCCCGAGGGCAGGTCCTTCATTGCAATCATAGCATTTTCATGCTATGCTTGCAGCTTTACCAGGGAATTGTAGGTGTGGTAGCTTCCCGTTGCTTTCCACACCGGTGAAGGATGATGATGATGATGATGTTGGTGATAATGATAAGGATGATGATGATGATGATGGCCATATGATTTCGGGGACCGTTTGGGCCTTAAAGTTTTCCTGGCATTTGTCTTACAGGTGAGGAAAAACCCCGATAAAAACCTCACCCAGAAAAACTGCCCCGACAGAGGATCGAACCCGGGCCCGCTGCGTGACAAGGCAGCACGCTACCTCGAGACTACAGCGGTGGACCTATACAATAGTTTAGTTGCAAAAAGTCGAAAATTGCTGTCGCTAGAGCGATTTTTAAATTTTAGCTTCAGTCCTAATGATCCAATTTTGCTGATTAACGAACTCGACCTTACTTTTCTTAATTGATTACTATATATATCCATTCATAGTAATTCTGCCCGAAGGCAGGTACTTCACTGCAATCATAGCATGAAAATGCTATGATTGCAGCTTCACTAGGGAATTGTAGGTGTGGTAGCTTCCCGTTGCTTTCCACACCAGTGAAAGATGATGTTGGTGATAATGATAAGGATGATGATGATGGCCATATGATTTCGGGGACCGTTTAGGCCTTAAAGTTTTCCTGACGTTTGTCTTACAGGCGAGGAAAAACCCCGATAAAAACCTCACCCAGAAAAACTGCCGCGACCGGGGATCGAATCCGGGCCCGCTGGGTGACAAGGCAGCACGCTACCTCGAGACCACAGCGGTGGAATATATATATATATATATATATATATATATATATATATATATGCCGAAATTGATACCGAAAAAGAAAAAAAAATCCAGCCGCCTGAGCGGGTACTCCATCTATCCAAGACAACTTAATAGTTTACATTTTACTTATAAAAAGTTTATGGATGTAAAAATAAAAGAAAAAATCGCAGCAGTAACAGATAAAGTTAAATCAAGTAAATAAATTGTTTAGCTTGGACATAGTTCATTGCTCTCTAGCACTGATTTTCTAACTACAGTAATACTTAACAATAATGTACGTATGTTTGAAATCTGACTCGTTGAATAATTGTACATTGAGAATACTGTAAATTATATATAATTTGATGCATTGAATGTGGCCGACACAATAAGGATGATAATGTAATTAATTGCTTGACAGCGTTCCTCTTGCATTGACGTCACACGGTATATTGTTGCATTGTCCATATCTCAGTGACAGACATTTCTGCTGTTCACATAAATTCGTTCTAGTCAAATGAGTTGAAAATTGATTTAAAATTGTACATTGAACGAGCATTTGAAACGAAAAATTTTCAAGTATTATTTCTTGCCATTTTCAATCATAATGAACGGTCTAAGGCATCGTTTCCCAGCCTGTGGTTCGCGAACCCCCAAGGGGTTAGCCAAATATTTCAAGGGGTTCGCTAAAACTTTTCTGTAATGGCGGATTTCGAGGTTAGGTCTATTATTATTTCCTTCATTTCTGCAGCATTGTAATAATAATATAATGCCCCTTGTTGCTTATGTGTAACATCGAAAATGTATCACATTATTTCCACAATAAATTAATATTTACAGCGAATGCTTGATTTACAGTTATATAACAACGTTATGAATGCATTTGATTTCGCTACAACTAGGCCTACACTACACGTTGTGTAACTTTTAAGCCGTAACTAGAGTAGCCTATCTTTAGGTTATAACCGTTAAGGGTTAAGTTAATTTAAAGTTATTAAACCTTTTACTTGGAATTAAATGTTATGCATGTCTACTATATGTATATTTAAAAGTTCACCCAACTCAGATTTTTGTGGAAGGGGTTCACGAGTCAAAAAAGGTTGGGAACCGCTGTCTAGCATAAAGTGTTCACATGAGCTACGGGATGTATGATTGTTCAAATCCTCATTGTGGAATACATTTTCTCTTTGAATTTCGGCCAATACGGAATGGTGATCATCCGGTACCGTGAATAATTTGAGTAAATAAAATAAAATAGGGGCTGGATGTTAAGAAAATAACGGCTGGGGAATTCGACATGATAACCATGCATTACCCCTATACAGGCTGAAAGATATTCTACCATTGTAAATTGCAATGTGAATGAAATTACAACTAAATATATGGCTTGACTATTGAGGAAAACAAGAAAACAAATCTCAGGCTAGTAGGCAACATCGTTTGAACAAAATCTCTTGGATATGAATCTCATACGCTACCAAGTGAGCCAAATCTCTAGGTGTTATACTAGCTAATTAACTATCTAACTAATTCACTGGCTCTATCGCACGCATAGGTTCATGGCCGCGTGGACATAAGCTCTCCACACATCCCTATCATGAGCTATTTTTTTAATCATCCTCTGTAATCTATTTCCCTCAAATAATGGTTAATGTTATTCTCCCACCTCATTCTTGGTCTACCAACTGAGCAATTTCCTTCTGGTTTTCCTACAAATAGCTTCCATGTCCGTCTTTCATTCCAATTTGTGCCATGTATCCTGCCCGTCACAGTCTACGAGACTCAATTGTTCTTACGGTATTATATCTGGTTTACTATAAAGTTCATGTACCTCACTGTTATGTAGTCTTCTCCGTTCGCCTGTCTGTTCATCCCTCTTTGGTCCAAACATTTTCCTAAAATCTTTATTCTTAAATACTCATAATGTTTTCTCCTTCCTTAGGGTAAGTGTCCAAGTTTCGCATCCATATAATATAACTGGGAGAATAATAATTGTATGTATTTTCAGTTTAATGTTCTTTGGGAGAAGTTGGGGAAGACAAGAGTCCCTGTTATACATAATAGTATGCATTTCCAGAATTGAGACTATGTTTAAATTATTTGTGCATCTCAAATTCCTATTTGTAATTATTGTTCATAGGTATTTTAATTCAGCCACTTCTTCAAAATTTCCCTAATCTATGATTAACTGCCCATTTCCATTATATATTGTATTTCTATGTGTGAGCATATACGTAATTAGTTTTATTGATGTTTACATCCAGTCCCAATTCTAGGTGTTACACTGATTTACATAATTGTTTTCTTTCTGTAAGTATATTATGCATAATCATAATGTAATACGTCATTACATTGGAATTTCAATTAAGTCATGTAGCTCACTGTTATGTAACCATCTCCATTCACCTGCCTATTCATCTCTTTTTGGTCCTAACATTTTCCTAACAGCTTTATTATAAATAATCATATTATTGTTTCCTCCCTTAAAGTAAAATATATTTAGTTTTCATGTAATATAAGAGGTGTATATATACTAGCTAATATCCTGCGTGCGTTGCTACGCCTAATTAAATGAAATATTAAAGTTTAATAGAAAAATTAAAATTGTATTGTATGGTGTACGCTGAGACGAACCAAACATGGCGGTTGCTAGTCAGTTTTTAATTTCGGATTTCAGGTAAACCTCCACTTCTAATTGTCGGATTTCGTTCATTTTTGGATAATACCTACCTTGGTTTATTTTAATAGAATATACTGAGTTTCGTTGTGAAACATCGACAATTGTGACCGCTAGAGCGATTTTTATATTTTCACTTCGGGTGAATTCCTACACCTAATGGTTTTAGAGAATATAATTGTAAATATAAACCATCCAGGGACCCACTCAAACACACACAAAAATTTCATAAAAATTGGTCCAGTTGTTTAGGCAATTTTTAATTTCGGATTTCAGGTAAACCTCCACTTCTAATTGTCAGATTTAATTTTTAGACAATACCTACCTCGGTTTATTTTAATAGGGTATATTGAGTTTCCTTGTGGGATATCGAAAATTGAGACCGCTAGAGCAATGTTTACATTTTCACTTCAGGTGAACTCCTAATGGTTTTAGAGGGTCCAATTGTGAATCTAAACCATCCAGGTACCCACTCAAACAAACACAAAACATTTAATTAAAATCATGGTCTTAAATACTCATACTGTTATGAGTATTAGTCGTTTAGGCAGTTTTTAATTTCGGATTTCAGATAAACCTCCACTTCTAATTGTCGGATTTCACTCATTTGTAGATAATACCTACCTCGGTTTATTTTTATAGCTTGTACTGAGTTTAGTTGTGAAACATCGAAAATTGTGACCGCTAGAGAAATTTTTAAATTTTCATTTCAGGTGAACTACACTTAATGGTTTTAGAGGGTCCAGTTTTTAATCTAAACCATCCAGGGACCCACTCAAACACACACAAAAATATTAATCAAAATCGGTCCAGTCGTTTAGGAGGAGTTCAATGACATACTCGCGTACAGAAAATATATATATATATATATATATATATATTGTTGTTGTTAAAGACATATATTAGAGAAGATGCGATGACAAGAGTCTGGAATTCCTAATAGCATGCGTTTTTATAGCTGAGTTTATATTTAATTCCTTCCTACTTTTAATTATTATTGTTCTCTTTACATCTAGAACTTTAAAACTTTTAGTTTTGATAGTTTAATATGATTGTTGTATGTTGCATTCATTTGTCCATTTTTTTAAATAAATGAAGGACTTGTGACACTAATCAGATAAGCCTTATATGCATATTTTGTATAACCTTTTTTTTTTAATTACTTACTCACTGGCACTATCGAACCCGTAGGTTCATGGCCGCACGGATATAAGCTCTCCATCATCCCTATCCTGAGCTAATGCTTTCCAATCATTCCCTGTATAATCTACTTCCCTCAAATCATAGTTAATGTTATTCTCCTACCTCATTCTTGGTATACCAACTGGGCGTTTTCCCTCGGGTTTTCCTACAAGAAGCTTCCATGCAAGTCTTTCATTCACCATACGTGCAACATGTCCTGCCCATCGCAGTCTACGAGACTTAACTGTTCTTATTACACCTGGCTTCCTATAAAGGCCATGTAGTTCGTTGAACCTTTTTTTACCTTTTTTTTTTAAATAAATGAAGGACTTGTGCATTTTATTATTAGATAAACGACATTTGCATATAACTAACTATTTTTTTTTGTTTTGAAAATTCTATGAATACAAATTTATCTTTTAAGTTGACGTAATATATTACTGTACGTCAATTTATTTATTGATCTATTGAAATAATATTAATATCAAACGTAATGTTAGTTCTCTCGTGTAGAAGAAAATTTATTGCTCAAGGGAGGAATCCAAATTGAAAAAAAGAATTAAAACAGCGATTTAAAAGTTTATTTTCTAAAGCTAAAATACAGATTTGCAACAAAATTTAGTAAATAGTAAGTCCAAGACAGATATACCGCCATGGATATTCAATACATTTTAATTAATTTCCAAGACACATATAAGTATACAATGAATTTTAATAAATAATAAATTAACAGTATATAGTAATGTTTCGTTTATTCTGCAGAATTAAAGCCGTAAGTCCTCTTCCACACAACCAGCACAAATTTACAAAGTACATATTTGCAATGAGGTATACAATATATGATTTATAATATATTTAAAAAATACATGTAAAATACAACGTAGAATTCATATACAGCTCTTTTATATATATATCATCGGCCTGTTCCGCTCTCAGAATTCATCTTCTCATCGTCTCCTAGGATGTCCCACATCTCTATAGCCTTGAGGTTGGTATAACAGTGCTTTTTTTTGTTAGCCTAGAAGAGTCCATTCTTAAAATATGTTCATGCCACTTTTGTTTATAGTTTCGTATTTTTTTCATTTAGATTAAATTTGTTGAGTTCTTGCCCAATTGTTTCACTAGGAATGTGGTCTCTTAGAGTATATCCTGCAACGTATCTGAGGAACTTCATCTCTGATGTTTGTAGTAATCTTCTGTCTGATCTATTCGTGGCCCAGTTCTCTGATCCATATGTCACAATGGGAACTGCCGTTACCTTATAAAACTGTAGCATTGTTTCTTTTGTTGTTTTTGTTTCTAGTGTTCTTTTAATAGTCTCACACATACTTTGAAATTTATAATTTTTTCATGTATATCATTTTCCCAATTGTAAGATATGTGTCATCCTAAATATTTAAAACTCCTCTGTACTTGTTCGATAATATATATATAAACAATGGCCTTTCGGGGAAAATATGCAGTTCGATCGAAAATAGTTTTAAACGATGAAATTATCGAACAAGTACAGAGTTTTAAATATTTAGGATGTCACAATTGGGAAAAAAGAACCTATAAATAATACATGCACATTTAAGTGTAAAGATGATATTCAAACCATAGTTAAAATAATGCAAATATAGATTTCCTTTAAACGAGTCTAATGTCTGACACTCTTAATTTTACTCACTAATGACTAAATATTTACATTTATTCTTGAAACATATTCCATTCCATAGTGTTCTGCCCGAGGGCAGATCTTTTACTCAGCATTTTCATGCTATGATTTGCAGCTTTACTAGGTAATTACAGGTGTGGTAGCTTCCCGTTGCTTTCCACACCGGTGAAGGATGATGATGATAATGATGGCCGAATGATTATCGGGGACCATTGGGCCATAAACTTCCTGACATTTGTCTTACAGGTGAGGAAAAACCCCAAAAAACCTCACCCAGGAGCCTGTCCCGACCGGGAATCGAACCTGGGCCCGCTGCGTGACAAGACAGTACGCTACCTCGAGACCACAGCGATGGACGATTGAAACATATAGTATTTGATTTTCTTAAATTTTGATATTTTGTAATTAATTATTTACCAGTTCATATAAATTGCTGTTATGATAAAAAGTTGGTGTTTGTAATACATTTTGATTCAAACACAAGATTTATATTCATACATTGCAATATCCAGCCCTTGTATTAAGCTGTCTTTCAAAAAATTGATCGACATCCCCAATGATGGTCCGACATCGGTGCACGACCGAAGTCAATATATATTGGGAAATATAGCTGAAAATGGCCTTTCTTTAGTTGCCTTATTTTGTTACTTGGTTTGTTTTTAACTATTGGTTTACGTTTCAATTAACCCCAACCCTTCAATCGATTAATATAAAAACTACGAGGTTTTATTGACAAAATGCATGCAGTTGCATGGTGGCTCAACAGTTCTTGTTAGAACTGCAAATAGGGAGATATTAAACTAGGGATGAGAAGAAAAATGTATTCCATATTTTCTATTAGGATTTAGAACTAACAAGACGATTTTTCTTACACGCGAAACAACATAGAGATATACCGTAAATATTTTAGAGCTCATTAATTGCTAACGTACCACTAACCATGAACAGCTGCTGGGGATGAATAATGTATTATAACAATCTCCAGTTGAATAGAGTTTATCGCACACTTCACTTGTTCTTAGAAAATATAGTTCACTTGATATTTTTCATTTTCTTAGTATTTTGTAATCATTTTTTTTCAATGTAAGTGCAATCATGCAACCCATAATGCATCCGTTCAGCTGCAAAATTAGTCATACATTTTACACATTTTAACGATAAGATGAAATTCTAATCTATCTAATATATAAAAATGTTTGTTTGTTTGTTCGTACTTTATGCGCGGCCATACCGTTGATCCGAATGTGATGGACTTTTTGCAAAATATTCAGGAGATTCCCGGGATGAACATAGGCTATAAGAGAGTTGTGATACTCAACTCCTACACCCTTAAAAATCACCATTTGTAGTGGAAAACGTGAAAAAAGTAGCTCTTCGGACGCTTAAATGGCTTACGATACCGAAACCATAACAAATACACAAAATTAATGTACACAGAATTGAATATCCCAAAAGGCTCTACAAAAAAGTCCGCAACAGCACATGTTCATCTCTTACGGATAACTCACAATAACCATTTTTGTCTTTCATTGATACCAAGAAGATCGAGACAAGTACGTAGATTCCTGTGCAAGCTTAGCAGCACATGGTGGGTATTCTTTTACGGATAACTCACAATAACGAATTTTGTCTTTTAGAAGAAGATCGACATAAGTAGATTTTCGGGCAACATCGGGTAATCAGCACGGGGTATCTAAAAAATAGAAATGTATAATCATTTTACCTTCTACATAAAAACACATTAATTTTGATTTATTTAGACGTAGTAGCGCACCCCGGGTATTAGCTAGTTATTTTATAAAATATCATCTCTCAAAATAGTAACATAAAATTTACGTATTCATGGTCCTTAATTATAATGCCATAAATTAAAGAGTGTCGGTCGCAGTGGTCTATTGGTTATGTTCCTTGCCTCTAGTCCCGAGGGTTTCGGGTTCAAATACGGCCGAGGTCAATGGATTTTTAGGATCGAAATATTCAAGGGACAAGTCTTCCGGGAGAGACTTCAAGCCGTGGGTTCCGAGCCTGAAGATTTACAGGCTCGTAAAAGAGCCCTAAGCCTGAATAAAAAGACATCTGAGCAAAAGTTAACCGATATTTCTCTATACAAGTTATACCTAAGTTTCCTACTAGATGTCTCCTCGAGGCGATATACTAACCACATGTCACTCGCTGACATATATAGGGAATTATTAGTCTGGTTACTAATATAAAAAAGCAATGTTGGCCTTTTTAGAATAGAAACCCAGACTCGAACCAGCGCAAGTCCCGTAGCTCTGCGCCAAGGCTTCTTGCCTTAACCACTCAGCTACGGCGCGGAACGTAGCCTATGCACAGAACTAAATATATTCAAGCTATTAGATAAGATTGCACAATACAGAGACGCATGTATGGGCCACATCAATAGAATCGATAACAACATAATTCCGAATGAGATTCTTCACTACAGACCACTAGGACGAAGACATGTAGGAAGACCCAGTAAAAGATAGACAAAAAAATTAATATATACGAACAGAACTAAATACATTCAAGCTATTAGATAAGATTGTACAATACAGAGACTAATAAATGGACCACATCAATAGAATGAATAACAACATAATCCCGAAACAGATTCTTCAATACAGACCACAAGGACAAAGAAATGAGGGAAGACCAAGTAAAATATTAACCAATTCTAACATGAGATCGGGACAAGTCTAATCCTTGGCGCTCGTGATGATGATGATAATGATGATATGTTGAGGTGATAATGATGGCCGTCAAACAGGAGTAACTACCCTGCTGATATCTCGTGCCAATTGCCTATAAAGGTGGGGGCCTTAACTTCCTATAATCCCAAGGACCTCCAAGGTGAGATCACTTTACATTTTTTACGTTATCACATGATAAGACAACACACTTATTATTTTTAAAATGTCTGATAAAATGACACAAATTTTCAAAACTGACTGACATTTGTCAAATGTCATTTATTGTTTGATAAGGTGCTGCGGTAAACAGAAACTCAACATAAAACTTAGAACACATATTGATTACTTTGTTGAAGGTTTTATCAAAATAATTTAGTTGGAAATATAATACACGAGTTCTCTCATTTCTATAATTTTCCTATTCCAGGTAATAAGGATATATACTTACTTACTTACTCACTGGCACTATCGAACCCGTAGGTTCATGGCCGCGCGGACATAAGCTCTCCATACATCCCTATCCTGAGCTAATGCTTTCCAATCATTCCCTGTATAATCTACTTCCCTCAAATCATAGTTAATGTTGTTCTCCCACCTCATTCTTGGTCTACCAACTGGGCGTTTTCATATATATTTTTTAAATTAATATTGTATTAAACACAGGCTCAATTCTGGAAATGCGTGCTATTATGCATTACAAGGACTCTTATCGATTCAACTTTTCTAAAAAAAAATACGTTCATCTGAAGATATATAAAACTGTCATTTTCCAAGTTATATTATAGGGATGCAAAACACGGACGTTTACTTTCAGGCAGAAGAAAATATTACTAGTATTTGAAAATAAATTTCGTAGGAAAATGTTTGGACCAAAGAGAGATGAACAGACAGACAAATGGAGAAGACTTCATAACAGTGAGCTACGTGGTCTTTATAGGAAACCAGATATAATGAGAACGGTTAAGTCTCGTAGACTGCGCTGGACAGGACATGTGGCACAAATTGGGGAATGATATAGGGCATGAAAACTTCTTGTAGGAAAACCAGAGGGAAAACGCACAGTTGGTAGATCAAGAATGAGGTGGATGAATAATATTAACTATGATTTGAGGGAAGTAGATTATACTGGAGATGATTGGAATACATTAGCTCAGGATTGTGATATATGGATAGTTTATGTCCGCGCGACCATGAACCTATGGATTCGAAATAGCCAGTGAGTTAGTTGTTATGACCGAGCGAGTTGGCTCAAGTGGCAACATTAAGACTCGTATTGGGGAGGTCCTAGGTTCAAACATCGATTCCGACCAAACTGGGTTTTTTTTTCTGGTTTTCTTTCGACATGAAGGCAAATGCTGGATTGTAAACTAATTTCTAGGATTCATTTCATCATATTAACCACTTTACAGTATCATTAAACAAATAATAGTCGCTATTTTACCTTAGATGTTGAAGCGTCTATAAATAAGTAAATTAAATAAGTCTATAAATAAGTAAATTAAAAACATACTGTTATAAGTTATTACTTGAAAATAATTCTGCATGGACAGTTACAACAAATTTAATAATCAATGTCGGTAACGGTTAGCAACATAAAAAATCAATTTTACTTATTTATTATATCTACACAAATTGTACATACACACATACTTTCAAATATACTCGAATGAGCAGTAGCTTGCGCTCGGTTCCTGTCAAAATAAAATAAATAAACTGCACAATTTGAAATACAAACATTTATATTTTAAATATTAATACTAACAGCAACATGTAAATGTAGATTTTTGTATTTCAAATTGTGTAATTTATTAATTTTATTTTGACTGTGGCCAGCACAAGCCCGGGTATATTTCATATATATGTAGTTTTATAAAATAAAATAAGTTAAAATATACTTCTTAGGTAAAATCCGTCGTCCTCAACTTATAAAATATGTATTCTTTATGCCTGTAGGCTTTTCAGAACATCCGTTCCATCTTCAGCAGGTCCCTCTTCGCTAAAACATCCAGTATGATGGTTGATGCTGCTGGTCCTAATGTGCTGTTGTCGTGACTATGTAGTTTACATGAAAACTAAGAGTAGGAAAGAAAAATAACAATAATAATTCCAAAAGGGGCCGAAAATATATACCTATACTTTGCTGTTACTACAATAGGCCCTAATAGTTGACCATATAGATACATTTATTTACATATTAATTGGGTGAATTAATAATTATTAATTATAATACAACAAGCAGTACGTAAATAATTATAATTATTTATGCATTGATGTATTAAGTGATGAGGTTCGAATGGGGACTGCCCTTGATAACAGATGTTTCCTCTCATTAAAACAATATCTTAAATAAAAAAAACAGGAGTAGGTAGCTAAACTGAAAACATATAAAGTAATACTAATTTACGTTGGGAACTTAAACATACGTAGATATTCATAGAAAAATATAAATTTACATTGATTGCTTAGGAGAGGATATATGGATAACTATAGGAACAGAATTTATGGATAATTGCAAACGAACCAGGGAATTTAAGTAATTATACAGGGATTTGTATCATATGTTATATCACAAAAGAAACAGAGATATTAGAGAAGAACTAAATAGAATCAATTATACAGTACCTACATAGTTCAAAAGTACAGATCAAAATGGAGAGATCACATCCAACGAATGCCAGACTCGGAGTTAGCAAAAATTGTCTTTTAGTATAATCAAAAAAGGAACATTAAATACATTCCGATCTTTGAAAAGATAGCGTGAGCTACTGCCATGAGATGGAACAGGCTAGAATGCCTAATTCTTGATGTCGATAATGATGATCTATTGATTTTTAGATAAATACCTATTATACACACATTTTTTCCCTCTGAGTAGGCCGTGTAGGGTCATGAAATAGCCTATTAAACCTCATAATGACAACTGATTAGTAGCTGCTTGAATTGAGAAGTTTTGCAATCAATTTTAAAAATGAAATTAGGTTGAGGAATTGCGTCATTCGAACCTCTTGACTTTGTGAACTGTCATCTGGCATTCAGTGGAAGCAACCAAATTAGTCTCTCTTGACTCTCCGGAGCTCCTATTCCACGGATTTTAACGTAATCCTTTCATTCCCAGTGTTATCCCGAAACAACATCACATTTAAAGCTGTTATACAGGGAACTCTGCGCAATAACATTGGTGTTGCTCAACAAGCTTCTACTATCGGGTTTTACCAAAATATGGCGAATGCATCCATTTCAGATGTTCTTGAATAACATGATGTTTACATTTTTTAAATTATAAAACGATTTTTTAAACTGAAGTTGCATATAATTGAGGACATCTGAAATTTCAGGTAAATTTTTAATTTTAACATTTTGTATAGTATCTTCAACGGTGGTTCAAAACATGATGTAAACAAATTTATTATTTATAAAAAAATATTATATATTTGTGTTCAGTTATATTATATGGATGGGAAACATGGACTCTTACTTTAAGGAAGGAAAGAGGATTACGATTATTTGAGAATAAAGTTGATAGGAAAATTTTTAAACCAAAGAGAGATCAACCGGGAATGCTAAAATGTTCCTATAGAATAGATGTTAAGATTATAAAATTTGTTATAGTTCCAGATATTTTCATTATCATAAGTAATGCCACGAGTGATTTCCAAATTATCGATAAATTCACGACTCACGAAGTGAGGAGTGAATTTATCTTAGAGAATTTGGAAATCAAGAGTGGCATTTGTGAGAAGGCTATGTAACGAAGAAAATTAAGCCGGTTTACACGCCCAATCATAGTTTAACTATAGTGAGTTTAAAATATGTAGACATTTAATGTAAACAGCGATGGTTGAGAACAAATGATAAACGATTGGTACGCTTCATTTGCTTGCATTTCGTTCCCATCACTGGCAAACCAGACTCATTATTTTATTGCCAAAGGAACGCAATATTGTAAGAATGCACTCTAGTGGAGAAAAAAATGAAACACATCAAACTGTATATTAATTCATTTCTGATGCCCTATGATGTAAATATGACAAGTATATTTTTCTGGAATGTTATTACATGGGGGAAAAAAATACATTTAAGAAAGTGCAAACAGTGGTTTGTTTATTTTTTGTGGTATAATCACTTGCTACAAATGTTTTTATATCAACTCCCGCATGCGGTATGTGTTGACTTTCATGTACTATAGCCTATATACAAACCGGTAGCCGTATTTCTTAGTGAGTCAGTCACTGCAAAATAATGCTATGACCTATTCAGAATGTTAAAAAGGAGGTGCTTTCTTTATTATGATAAACTATAGTTGGTAAATTCTAGGCGAAACACGACTGTGATTGGTTGTAAATAAAAAATCATTGTAACGTGATTGGTCATTGACTCCCATTTGAGGCATGAGTTAAATAGTCCTTGTAAAGTTTTATCGCCCGGGGTTGCATCAGCTTTTACACCAAGACTTAGGACAGTTCATGAGTGTAATACATCTGTAGCAGTATTAATTATTCGAATAAATGTGTTTATTGGCAGGGTCGCGCGATTATCTACATCTAGAAGGCGAAAGCTTCTTGCATTTCTTTCATTCTGAGGGTGAATGGAGAAAACTATATAACAGTGGAGATACATGATTTTTATAGGAAACCAAATATAATAAGAACAGTTAAGTCTTGTAGACTGCGATGGGCAGAACATGTGGTACGAATGGTGGAATGCAAGAAATGCATGGAAGCTTCTTGTAGGAAAACCA
This sequence comes from Diploptera punctata, assembly GCA_030220185.1. Classification (NCBI taxonomy): domain Eukaryota; kingdom Metazoa; phylum Arthropoda; class Insecta; order Blattodea; family Blaberidae; genus Diploptera; species Diploptera punctata. Next base: position 524,402 of record JASPKZ010009814.1, on the reverse strand, counting down.
GAGGGAAAACGCCCAGTTGGTAGACCAAGAATGAGATGGGAGAATAACATGATCCATGATTTGAGGGAAGTAGATTATACAGGGGATGATTGGAAAATATTGGCTCAGGATAGGGATGTATGGAGAGCCTATGTCCGAGAGGTCATGAACCTACGGGTTCGATAGAGCCAGTGAGTTACTTAGTTAGTTCAGTACGTTGTTTTAATACAGAAAATATGCATAAAATATTTCCCACCTGAATTCATAATGTGAAACTGGAAGTGTTTATTCGTACTTTAATGATTTATAAAGTGCGATTTTTGTTCATTAGTTTCCCATTAATTATGTATGCAATAACATTGTTAACTACTCTATGTAAACTACTTTGCTCTTTTTTGAGAAAGTTATATTCTTAACGTATGATACAAAAAATTTTATTACATTTTCTGTAGGTGTTTGCCAAGAAAAGAGGCCAAGGTCTTTCGATTGATAATAATGCTATCTAAATGAGTCTATAATTGAATTTTGATATTTATTACATAGATTTTTTTATTATAGAAAACTTTCTTCGTTAGAGGATTGCCACAAGGACAAAGCGATACATACAATTAATTTTCTAAATTGTTGAAATACATTTTGTAAATACATTAAAATGTTCAAATTGTAATTGTAAGTATATTCTATAAAGTAGACATTTTGTAAAGATGAAATTAACCCTCTAATGACAGTGATGCCACTTTTAGAAAGATATAGGCCTATTCTATCCAAATCTAAGGGAATTCCAAAATTTAGCTAAGAATCCTGGTATAGTACCTCTTGCCCGGATCATCAATCCTGTGACACTTATACCATCTAATGTTCTTTTGGTTCACATATATAGATCTAACGTCCAATTTAATTTGATTCCAGAATTATTGATTTCACCCTTAGACTGTTTATTTTTATTGTTCTGTTCGTCATACGTATTCTGATGATGTTTACTAATTGTTTTAATAGTTAATTTAATTCTTATTATTCTTATAGATCTTTTAACGTCGAAGGTCTTTGTTGGATCGAGTAGGCTATGTAAAAGTAAAAGTAAAGTGATCCCACAACAGACCCGGAGGCCCTTGGGGTAGTTGGAGGTTAAGGCTCCCACTTTTTCTAGACAATCGACACTTTATGTCAGCCGGGTTGTCAGCCCTGCGTGACGGCCGCCTTTACCCCCAGAACAAGCGTCTGGTACTCATTTCGGTTAGAGGCTGAGTCGACCCCTGGGCCATAGTGCCGCCAGAGGGTTTGGGTCAGTTTAAAAATCCTGACCCCAACGGGACTTGAACCCTCGACCCTCCGGCTTGTAGCTCAGTGCCTTAACCACTACGCTACGGCACAGTAGGCTATTTCTATCTGTTCGTCATTTTTTCTGTAAAAAATCACTGCCTTAATTTAATGGTAAAGTTACATGTACTTGTAATGAAATGGGAGCTAGTAATAAAATTCCATTCCACAATTTGCCTTCAGGACCGAAGAAAACCAATAAAAACTCTCTTTATTGGTCACGAGATTTGAAAACTAGCGATAAACCTCCAGACTGAGACATCGCCTTCGGTATTATTATTATGATGATGATGATTATTACTATTATTATTATTATTATTATGACCTCATGTATATTTTTACGCGCTCGAGGCCTACCGGGCTTTAGTGACACGTCCGGTTGGGAGAGGAATTTAAACTTTGGATCACACACATACTGTTTTGATCACACAAGAGCAAGGAGGGACTCCCCGAATTGGTGAGCAGGAATCTTGCTGATGATGGGACTAGTCCCGAAAGCGCTACAGATAAGTAACTAATTAATTGAGGAGATGGACCTTTTAGATAAATATTTCATAATTGTATATTTTAATTTTGAATAATACCTCAACGGAACTTCATCATGAATCGTATTAATGTTGACTATAAGAAATAAGCAGAACTGGCTAATTTAGGCTCTCAACAGACCGAGCACCAAAAAAGGTGCTTACAGCAAGTTTTATGGGGAATAGACGGGTTGGAAGACCGAAAAAACGATGGGAGGATGGTATTAAGGAAGATGCTGCAAACCTACTTAAGTGTCGCAACTGGAGGCTTGCTGCGCAAAATAGAAATGATTGGAGGCCGAAGTTAAAGGAGACCAAAGCTCGAATTTGAGCCAATCAGCCATTGGATGGATGGATGGCTAATTTAGGCTAAATTATTTCTGTTTAAAATTAAAGTTTAGAATTTTACTTTTGCTAACACTCACAAAATAACCAAAGTAAAGTTTAAGTATAAATAATCGTTATTAAAAGATCTCAGATTACATAATATTTATGAAAAGAATGAAGTATTTGCTAAAAAAGAAACCTTTACTCTGAGCGACAGGAAATACCAGTTCAAGATTCCACACACACACACAAACAGGTCAAATATTCTGTAAAAACTAGCAGAAATTACTTATCTGTGTCAAATACTAACCAACTCTGTTTTACATTTTTCCAATAAAAAGATAATATCACAACTGCAACTAACTTATTATTATTATTATTGTTATTATTATTATTGGTAGTAATAGTAGTAGTACTATGAATTTGGTATAATAATTCCTCTTTTAACTTCCTTTTTTAATACTCATCATTATCTAATCTTGATCCCATTACAGGAAGTCGATTCCAAATGTGCTTCCATCCATTGTCTTAGCATGCTTTTCTTCTTTTTAATTCTTTCCATTCTTATTTCCTGTTTTGTAAATTGGTCTTCACTTCGTCAATCCACTTTTTCCGTGGTCTCTCTCGTTTGCCCTTTGGTCGTTAGATTAAGCATTCATAGCGGCAGTCTTCCCTTTTCTATTCTTTTGTGTTGTCCACATACCATTTTTTTTCAGACTAGTTGTTAATTTTTCTATATATAATGTTTTCCTGAATATATCAATCTGTCTCCGGGTCCACATCGTGGGAAGTGGATAACTTAAGTAGTGTAATGCTTGTTAAGAGTTACGTACATAGGACTCTACCTTGCACATCCAAGGTAGAGTGAAGGGCTAATAGGAAACTTGAATGAGTGAGCTAAAGGAGCAATGTACCTGTAAGTTCCATAATTTTAGAGCTACTTTAGTTAAGCTCTTCGGAGCTGATGCGGCACGGATTTATTTATAAGAATGTTATACTAATTAATGTAATACAAATAGGAATGAGATGCACAAAGAAATTAAACATAGGCTCATTTCTGGAAATGCATGGTATTATGCATTACAGGGACTCTCGGCATCCCAATTCCTTTAAAAAAATGTTAAACTGAAAATATATAAAACTGTCATTTTCCCTGTTATATGGATGCGAAACATGGACTCTTACTTTAAGGCAAGAAAGGAGTCAACGAGTATTTGAGAATAAAGTTCTTAGGAAAATTTTTTGGGCCAAAAAGAGATGAACAGACAGGTGAATGGAGAAAACTACTTTAGTGAGCTACATGGTATGTATAGGACAGATACGATAAGAACAGTTAAGTCTCGTAGACTGCGATGGGCAGGACATGTGGCACAAATGGGGAATGAAAGAGGTGCATGCAAGCCTCTTGTAGGAAAACCGCCCAGTTGGTAGACCACGAATGAGGTGGCAGAATAATATTATCCATGATTTGAGGGAAGTAGATTATACAGGGCTTGATTTGAAAACATTAGCTAAGACTAGGGATGTATGGAGAGTTTATTTCCGCGCCGCCATGAACCTACGGGTTCGATAGTGAGTTAGTTAGTTAATTATAATAGCCTACTAATTATAATTTATCTTGAAAAGTACGTAGTTATAAGTTACTATATAAATACATTATAATTATGAACTAACTCACTCTCACTATCAAACCTCTAGGTTCATGGCCGCGCGGACATAAGCTCTCCACACGTCTCTGTCCTGAGCTATTGTTTTCAATCATCTGTATAATCTACTTCCCTCATACCATGGTTAATATTATTCCCCCACCTCATTATTGGCCTACTAACTGGGGATTTTCCATCTGGCTTTCCTACGAGAAGTTTACATGTCTCTCTTTATTCCTCATTCGTGTCACATGTCCTCTCCAATGCAGTCTACGAGACTTAACTGTTCTTATTATATCTAGTTTCCTACAAAGATCATGTAGCTCACTGTCATGTAGTCTTCTCCATTCGCTTGTCTGTTCATCTCTCTTTGGTTCAAACTTTTTCTTTATGAACTTTAATCTTAAATACATTAGAATTACAATAAATAAATCTAATTTTACCTAACGAGTTGGCTCAGGCAGTAATGGCTTGTATTCGGGAGGTTCCAGATTAAAAACCTAATACAGAATAACCTTATTAGTGTATTTTTTTCTGGTTTCCTTCAGTTGTCAACACAGATACTGGATTGGAATTTCATTGCCAGGACCGTATCATCATGTTATCATT